>CAWUFW010002582.1:0-1200000 GCA_963921515.1 Calotriton arnoldi
TGTACTTCGTTTCAGTTACGTACTAGTGGTGTTTGGGTAGTGTAGGGGGTCGTGCTGGGGTAGTATTTAGGGTTTAGGGCAGTGCAGTGGTGTTTGGGTAGTGTAGGGGGTCGTGCTGGGGGTAGTGTTTTAGGGTTTAGGGTAGTGCAGTGGTGTTTGGGTAGTGTAGGGGTCGTGCTGGGGGTAGTGTTTTAGGGTTTAGGGTAGTGCAGTGGTGTTTGTGTAGTGTAGGGGGTCGTGCTGGGGGTAGTATTTTAGGGTTTAGGGTAGTGCAGTGGTGTTTGGGTAGTGTAGGGGGTCGTGCTGGGGGTAGTGTTTTAGGGTTTAGGGTAGTGCAGTGGTGTTTGGGTAGTGTAGGGGGTCATGCTGGGGTAGTGTTTTAGGGTTTAGGGTAGCGCAGTGGTGTTTGGGTAGTGTAGGGGGTCGTGCTGGGGGTAGTGTTTTAGGGTTTAGGGTAGTGCAGTGGTGTTTGGGTAGTGTAGGGGTCGTGCTGGGGGTAGTGTTTTAGGGTTTAGGGTAGTGCAGTGGTGTTTGGGTAGTGTAGGGGGTCGTGCTGGGGTAGTGTTTTAGGGTTTAGGGTAGTGCAGTGGTGTTTGGGTAGTGTAGGGGGTCGTGCTGGGGGTAGTGTTTTAGGGTTTAGGGTAGTGCAGTGGTGTTTGGGTAGTGTAGGGGGTCGTGCTGGGGTAGTGTTTTAGGGTTTAGGGTAGTGCAGTGGTGTTTGGGTAGTGTAGGGGGTCGTGCTGGGGGTAGTGTTTTAGGGTTTAGGGTAGTGCAGTGGTGTTTGGGTAGTGTAGGGGGTCGTGCTGGGGGTAGTGTTTTAGGGTTTAGGGTAGTGCAGTGGTGTTTGTGTAGTGTAGGGGGTCGTGCTGGGGGTAGTGTTTTAGGGTTTAGGGTAGTGCAGTGGTGTTTGGGTAGTGTAGGGGGTCGTGCTGGGGGTAGTGTTTTAGGGTTTAGGGTAGTGCAGTGGTGTTTGGGTAGTGTAGGGGGTCGTGCTGGGGGTAGTGTTTTAGGGTTTAGGGTAGTGCAGTGGTGTTTGGGTAGTGTAGGGGGTCGTGCTGGGGGTAGTGTTTTAGGGTTTAGGGTAGTGCAGTGGTGTTTGGGTAGTGTAGGGGGTCGTGCTGGGGGTAGTGTTTTAGGGTTTAGGGTAGTGCAGTGGTGTTTGTGTAGTGTAGGGGGTCGTGCTGGGGGTAGTGTTTTAGGGTTTAGGGTAGTGCAGTGGTGTTTGGGTAGTGTAGTGGGTCGTGCTGGGGGTAGTGTTTTAGGGTTTAGGGTAGTGCAGTGGTGTTTGGGTAGTGTAGGGGGTCATGCTGGGGGTAGTGTTTTAGGGTTTAGGGTAGTGCAGTGGTGTTTGGGTAGTGTAGGGGTCGTGCTGGGGGTAGTGTTTTAGGGTTTAGGGTAGTGCAGTGGTGTTTGGGTAGTGTAGGGGGTCGTGCTGGGGGTAGATTTAGGGTTTAGGGTAGTGCAGTGGTGTTTGGGTAGTGTAGGGGGTCGTGCTGGGGGTAGTGTTTTAGGGTTTAGGGTAGTGCAGTGGTGTTTGGGTAGTGTAGGGGGTCGTGCTGGGGGTAGTGTTTTAGGGTTTAGGGTAGTGCAGTGGTGTTTGGGTAGTGTAGGGGGTCGTGCTGGGGTAGTGTTTTAGGGTTTAGGGTAGTGCAGTGGTGTTTGTGTAGTGTAGGGGTCGTGCTGGGGGTAGTGTTTTAGGGTTTAGGGTAGTGCAGTGGTGTTTGGGTAGTGTAGGGGGTCGTGCTGGGGGTAGTGTTTTAGGGTTTAGGGTAGTGCAGTGGTGTTTGGGTAGTGTAGGGGGTCGTGCTGGGGGTAGTGTTTTAGGGTTTAGGGTAGTGCAGTGGTGTTTGGGTAGTGTAGGGGGTCGTGCTGGGGGTAGTGTTTTAGGGTTAGGGTAGTGCAGTGGTGTTTGGGTAGTGTAGGGGGTCGTGCTGGGGTAGTGTTTTAGGGTAGCGCAGTGGTGTTTGGGTAGTGTAAGGGGTCGTGCTGGCGGTAGTGTTTTAGGGTTTAGGGTAGCGCAGTGGTGTTTGGGTAGTGTAGGGGGTCGTGCTGGGGGTAGTGTTTTAGGGTTTAGGGTAGTGCAGTGGTGTTTGTGTAGTGTAGGGGGTCGTGCTGGGGGTAGTGTTTTAGGGTTTAGGGTAGTGCAGTGGTGTTTGGGTAGTGTAGGGGGTCATGCTGGGGTAGTGTTTTAGGGTTTAGGGTAGTGCAGTGGTGTTTGGGTAGTGTAGGGGGTAGTGCTGGGGGTAGTGTTTTAGGGTTTAGGGTAGTGCAGTGGTGTTTGGGTAGTGTAGGGGGTCGTGCTGGGGGTAGTGTTTTAGGGTTTAGGGTAGTGCAGTGGTGTTTGGGTAGTGTAGGGGTCGTGCTGGGGGTAGTGTTTTAGGGTTTAGGGTAGTGCAGTGGTGTTTGGGTAGTGTAGGGGGTCGTGCTGGGGGTAGTGTTTTAGGGTTTAGGGTAGTGCAGTGGTGTTTGGGTAGTGTAGGGGGTCGTGCTGGGGGTAGTGTTTAGGGTTTAGGGTAGTGCAGTGGTGTTTGTGTAGTGTAGGGGGTCGTGCTGGGGGTAGTGTTTTAGGGTTTAGGGTAGTGCAGTGGTGTTTGGGTAGTGTAGGGGGTCGTGCTGGGGGTAGTGTTTTAGGGTTTAGGGTAGTGCAGTGGTGTTTGGGTAGTGTAGGGGGTCGTGCTGGGGGTAGTGTTTTAGGGTTTAGGGTAGTGCAGTGGTGTTTGGGTAGTGTGGGGGTCGTGCTGGGGGTAGTGTTTTAGGGTTTAGGGTAGTGCAGTGGTGTTTGGGTAGTGTAGGGGGTCGTGCTGGGGTAGTGTTTTAGGGTTTAGGGTAGTGCAGTGGTGTTTGGGTAGTGTAGGGGGTCGTGCTGGGGGTAGTGTTTTAGGGTTTAGGGTAGCGCAGTGGTGTTTGTGTAGTGTAGGGGGTCGTGCTGGGGGTAGTGTTTTAGGGTTTAGGGTAGTGCAGTGGTGTTTGGGTAGTGTAGGGGGTCGTGCTGGGGGTAGTGTTTTAGGGTTTAGGGTAGTGCAGTGGTGTTTGGGTAGTGTAGGGGGTCGTGCTGGGGGTAGTGTTTTAGGGTTTAGGAGTAGTGCAGTGGTGTTTGGGTAGTGTAGGGGTCGTGCTGGGGGTAGTGTTTTAGGGTTTAGGGTAGTGCAGTGGTGTTTGGGTAGTGTAGGGGGTCGTGCTGGGGGTAGTGTTTTAGGGTTTAGGGTAGTGCAGTGGTGTTTGTGTAGTGTAGGGGGTCGTGCTGGGGGTAGTGTTTTAGGGTTTAGGGTAGTGCAGTGGTGTTTGGGTAGTGTAGGGGGTCATGCTGGGGGTAGTGTTTTAGGGTTTAGGGTAGTGCAGTGGTGTTTGGGTAGTGTAGGGGGTCGTGCTGGGGGTAGTGTTTTAGGGTTTAGGGTAGTGCAGTGGTGTTTGTGTAGTGTAGGGGGTCGTGCTGGGGGTAGTGTTTTAGGGTTTAGGGTAGTGCAGTGGTGTTTGGGTAGTGTAGGGGTCGTGCTGGGGTAGTGTTTTAGGGTTTAGGGTAGTGCAGTGGTGTTTGGGTAGTGTAGGGGGTCATGCTGGGGGTAGTGTTTTAGGGTTTAGGGTAGTGCAGTGGTGTTTGGGTAGTGTAGGGGTCGTGCTGGGGGTAGTGTTTTAGGGTTTAGGGTAGTGCAGTGGTGTTTGGGTAGTGTAGGGGGTCGTGCTGGGGGTAGTGTTTTAGGGTTTAGGGTAGTGCAGTGGTGTTTGGGTAGTGTAGGGGGTCGTGCTGGGGGTAGTGTTTTAGGGTTTAGGGTAGTGCAGTGGTGTTTGGGTAGTGTAGGGGTCGTGCTGGGGGTAGTGTTTTAGGGTTTAGGGTAGTGCAGTGGTGTTTGTGTAGTGTAGGGGGTCGTGCTGGGGGTAGTGTTTTAGGGTTTAGGGTAGTGCAGTGGTGTTTGGGTAGTGTAGGGGGTCGTGCTGGGGGTAGTGTTTTAGGGTTTAGGGTAGTGCAGTGGTGTTTGGGTAGTGTAGGGGGTCGTGCTGGGGGTAGTGTTTTAGGGTTTAGGGTAGTGCAGTGGTGTTTGGGTAGTGTAGGGGGTCGTGCTGGGGGTAGTGTTTTAGGGTTTAGGGTAGTGCAGTGGTGTTTGGGTAGTGTAGGGGGTCGTGCTGGGGGTAGTGTTTTAGGGTTTAGGGTAGTGCAGTGGTGTTTGGGTAGTGTAGGGGGTCGTGCTGGGGGTAGTGTTTTAGGGTTTAGGGTAGTGCAGTGGTGTTTGGGTAGTGTAGGGGGTCGTGCTGGGGTAGTGTTTTAGGGTTTAGGGTAGTGCAGTGGTGTTTGGGTAGTGTAGGGGGTCGTGCTGGGGGTAGTGTTTTAGGGTTTAGGGTAGTGCAGTGGTGTTTGGGTAGTGTAGGGGGTCGTGCTGGGGGTAGTGTTTTAGGGTTTAGGGTAGTGCAGTGGTGTTTGGGTAGTGTAGGGAGTCGTGCTGGGGGTAGTGTTTTAAGGTTTAGGGTAGTGCAGTGGTGTTTGGGTAGTGTAGGGGGTCATGCTGGGGGTAGTGTTTTAGGGTTTAGGGTAGTGCAGTGGTGTTTGGGTAGTGTAGGGGGTCGTGCTGGGGGTAGTGTTTTAGGGTTTAGGGTAGTGCAGTGGTGTTTGGGTAGTGTAGGGGGTCGTGCTGGGGGTAGTGTTTAGGGTTTAGGGTAGTGCAGTGGTGTTTGGGTAGTGTAGGGGGTCGTGCTGGGGGTAGTGTTTTAGGGTTTAGGGTAGTGCAGTGGTGTTTGGGTAGTGTAGGGGGTCGTGCTGGGGGTAGTGTTTTAGGGTTTAGGGTAGTGCAGTGGTGTTTGGGTAGTGTAGGGGGTCGTGCTGGGGTAGTGTTTTAGGGTTTAGGGTAGTGCAGTGGTGTTTGTGTAGTGTAGGGGGTCGTGCTGGGGTAGTGTTTTAGGGTTTAGGGTAGTGCAGTGGTGTTTGGGTAGTGTAGGGGTCGTGCTGGGGTAGTGTTTTAGGGTTTAGGGTAGTGCAGTGGTGTTTGGGTAGTGTAGGGGGTCGTGCTGGGGGTAGTGTTTTAGGGTTTAGGGTAGTGCAGTGGTGTTTGGGTAGTGTAGGGGGTCGTGCTGGGGGTAGTGTTTTAGGGTTTAGGGTAGTGCAGTGGTGTTTGGGTAGTGTAGGGGGTCGTGCTGGGGTAGTGTTTAGGGTTTAGGGTAGTGCAGTGGTGTTTGGGTAGTGTAGGGGGTCGTGCTGGGGGTAGTGTTTTAGGGTTTAGGGTAGTGCAGTGGTGTTTGGGTAGTGTAGGAGGTCGTGCTGGGCGTAGTGTTTTAGGGTTTAGGGTAGTGCAGTGGTGTTTGTGTAGTGTAGGGGGTCGTGCTGGGGGTAGTGTTTTAGGGTTTAGGGTAGTGCAGTGGTGTTTGGGTAGTGTAGGGGTCATGCTGGGGGTAGTGTTTTAGGGTTTAGGGTAGCGCAGTGGTGTTTGGGTAGTGTAGGGGGTCATGCTGGGGGTAGTGTTTTAGGGTTTAGGGTAGTGCAGTGGTGTTTGGGTAGTGTAGGGGGTCGTGCTGGGGGTAGTGTTTTAGGGTTTAGGGTAGTGCAGTGGTGTTTGGGTAGTGTAGGGGGTCGTGCTGGGGGTAGTGTTTTAGGGTTTAGGGTAGTGCAGTGGTGTTTGGGTAGTGTAGGGGGTCGTGCTGGGGGTAGTGTTTTAGGGTTTAGGGTAGCGCAGTGGTGTTTGGGTAGTGTAGGGGGTCGTGCTGGGCGTAGTGTTTTAGGGTTTAGGGTAGTGCAGTGGTGTTTGTGTAGTGTAGGGGGTCGTGCTGGGGGTAGTGTTTTAGGGTTTAGGGTAGTGCAGTGGTGTTTGGGTAGTGTAGGGGGTCGTGCTGGGGGTAGTGTTTTAGGGTTTAGGGTAGTGCAGTGGTGTTTGGGTAGTGTAGGGGGTCGTGCTGGGGGTAGTGTTTTAGGGTTTAGGGTAGTGCAGTGGTGTTTGGGTAGTGTAGGGGGTCGTGCTGGGGGTAGTGTTTTAGGGTTTAGGGTAGTGCAGTGGTGTTTGGGTAGTGTAGGGGTCGTGCTGGGGTAGTGTTTTAGGGTTTAGGGTAGTGCAGTGGTGTTTGGGTAGTGTAGGGGGTCGTGCTGGGGGTAGTGTTTAGGGTTTAGGGTAGTGCAGTGGTGTTTGGGTAGTGTAGGGGGTCGTGCTGGGGGTAGTGTTTTAGGGTTTAGGGTAGTGCAGTGGTGTTTGTGTAGTGTAGGGGGTCATGCTGGGGGTAGTGTTTAGGGTTTAGGGTAGTGCAGTGGTGTTTGGGTAGTGTAGGGGGTTGTGCTGGGGGTAGATTTAGGGTTTAGGGTAGTGCAGTGGTGTTTGTGTAGTGTTATGGGTCATGCTGGGGGTAGTGTTTTAGTGTTTAGGGTAGTGCAGTGCTGTTTGTGTAGTGTAGGGGGTCATGCTGGGGGTAGTGTGTTAGGGTTCAGGGTAGTGCAGTGGTGTTTTGTAGTGAAGGGGGTCGGGTTTTTGGGTAGTGCAGTGGTGTTTGGGTAGTGTAGGCTGTCATGCTGGTGGTAGTGTTTTAGGGTTTAGGGTAGTGCAGTGGTGTTTTGGTAGTGCATGGGGTCGTGCTGGGTGTAGTGTTTTAGGGTTTAGGGCAGTGGTGTTTGTGTAGTGTAGGTGGTCATGCTGCTGGTAGTGTTTTAGGGTTTAGGGTAGTGCAGTGGTGTTTGTGTAGTGTAGGGGTCGTGCTGGGGTAGTGTTTTAGGGTTTAGGGTAGTGCAGTGGTGTTTGGGTAGTGTATGGGGTCATGCTGGGGGTAGTGTTTTAGGGTTTAGGGTAGTGCAGTGGTGTTTGGGTAGTGTAGGGGGTCGTGCTGGGGGTAGTGTTTTAGGGTTAGGGTAGTGCAGTGGTGTTTGGGTAGTGTAGGGGGTCGTGCTGGGGGTAGTGTTTTAGGGTTTAGGGTAGTGCAGTGGTGTTTGGGTAGTGTAGGGGGTCGTGCTGGGGGTAGTGTTTTAGGGTTTAGGGTAGTGCAGTGGTGTTTGGGTAGTGTAGGGGGTCGTGCTGGGGGTAGTGTTTTAGGGTTTAGGGTAGCGCAGTGGTGTTTGTGTAGTGTAGGGGGTCGTGCTGGGGTAGTGATTTAGGGTTTAGGGTAGTGCAGTGGTGTTTGGGTAGTGTAGGGGGTCATGCTGGGGGTAGTGTTTTAGGGTTTAGGGTAGTGCAGTGGTGTTTGGGTAGTGTAGGGGGTCGTGCTGGGGGTAGTGTTTTAGGGTTTAGGGTAGTGCAGTGGTGTTTGGGTAGTGTAGGGGGTTGTGCTGGGGGTAGTGTTTTAGGGTTTAGGGTAGTGCAGTGGTGTTTGGGTAGTGTAGGGGGTTGTGCTGGGGATAGTGTTTTAGGGTAGCGCAGTGGTGTTTGGGTAGTGTAGGGGGTCGTGCTGGGGGTAGTGTTTTAGGGTTTAGGGTAGTGCAGTGGTGTTTGGGTAGTGTAGGGGGTCGTGCTGGGGGTAGTGTTTTAGGGTTTAGGGTAGTGCAGTGGTGTTTGTGTAGTGTAGGGGGTCGTGCTGGGGGTAGTGTTTTAGGGTTTAGGGTAGTGCAGTGGTGTTTGGGTAGTGTAGGGGGTCGTGCTGGGGGTAGTGTTTTAGGGTTTAGGGTAGTGCAGTGGTGTTTGGGTAGTGTAGGGGGTCGTGCTGGGGGTAGTGTTTTAGGGTTTAGGGTAGTGCAGTGGTGTTTGGGTAGTGTAGGGGGTCGTGCTGGGGGTAGTGTTTTAGGGTTTAGGGTAGTGCAGTGGTGTTTGGGTAGTGTAGGGGGTCGTGCTGGGGGTAGTATTTAGGGTTTAGGAGTAGTGCAGTGGTGTTTGGGTAGTGTAGGGGTCGTGCTGGGGGTAGTGTTTAGGGTTTAGGGTAGTGCAGTGGTGTTTGTGTAGTGTTAGGGGTCGTGCTGGGGTAGTGTTTTAGGGTTTAGGGTAGTGCAGTGGTGTTTGTGTAGTGTAGGGGGTCGTGCTGGGGGTAGTGTTTTAGGGTTTAGGGTAGTGCAGTGGTGTTTGTGTAGTGTAGGGGTCGTGCTGGGGGTAGTGTTTTAGGGTTTAGGGTAGTGCAGTGGTGTTTGTGTAGTGTAGGGTGTCATGCTGGGGGTAGTGTTTTAGGGTTTAGGGTAGTGCAGTGGTGTTTGGGTAGTGTATGGGGTCGTGCTGGGGGTAGTGTTTTAGGGTTTAGGGTAGTGCAGTGGTGTTTGGGTAGTGTAGGGGATCGTGCTGGGGTAGTGTTTTAGGGTTTAGGGTAGTGCAGTGGTGTTTGGGTAGTGTAGGGGGTCGTGCTGGGGGTAGTGTTTTAGGGTTTAGGGTAGTGCAGTGGTGTTTGGGTAGTGTAGGGGGTCGTGCTGGGGGTAGTGTTTTAGGGTTTAGGGTAGTGCAGTGGTGTTTGGGTAGTGTAGTGGGTCGTGCTGGGGGTAGTGTTTTAGGGTTTAGGGTAGTGCAGTGGTGTTTGGGTAGTGTAGGGGGTCGTGCTGGGGGTAGTGTTTTAGGGTTTAGGGTAGTGCAGTGGTGTTTGGGTAGTGTAGGGGGTCGTGCTGGGGGTAGTGTTTTAGGGTTTAGGGTAGTGCAGTGGTGTTTGTGTAGTGTAGGGGTCGTGCTGGGGTAGTGTTTTAGGGTTTAGGGTAGTGCAGTGGTGTTTGGGTAGTGTAGGGGGTCGTGCTGGGGTAGTGTTTTAGGGTTTAGGGTAGTGCAGTGGTGTTTGGGTAGTGTAGGGGGTCGTGCTGGGGGTAGTGTTTTAGGGTTTAGGGTAGTGCAGTGGTGTTTGGGTAGTGTAGGGGGTCGTGCTGGGGGTAGTGTTTTAGGGTTTAGGGTAGTGCAGTGGTGTTTGTGTAGTGTAGGGGGTCGTGCTGGGGGTAGTGTTTTAGGGTTTAGGGTAGTGCAGTGGTGTTTGGGTAGTGTAGGGGGTCGATGCTGGGGGTAGTGTTTAGGGTTTAGGGTAGTGCAGTGGTGTTTGTGTAGTGTAGGGGGTCGTGCTGGGGGTAGTGTTTTAGGGTTTAGGGTAGTGCAGTGGTGTTTGGGTAGTGTAGGGGTTCGTGCTGGGGTAGTGTTTTAGGGTTTAGGGTAGTGCAGTGGTGTTTGGGTAGTGTAGGGGGTCGTGCTGGGGGTAGTGTTTTAGGGTTTAGGGTAGTGCAGTGGTGTTTGGGTAGTGTAGGGGGTCGTGCTGGGGGTAGTGTTTTAGGGTTTAGGGTAGTGCAGTGGTGTTTGGGTAGTGTAGTGGGTCGTGCTGGGGGTCGCGTTTTAGGGTTTAGGGTAGTGCAGTGGTGTTTGGGTAGTGTAGGCGGTCATGCTGGGGTAGTGTTTTAGGGTTGTGCAGTGGTGTTTGGGTAGTGTAGGGGGTCATGCTGGGGGTAGTGTTCTTCTTCGGAAGAAAAATCAACAACAATAGATCTCGCCAAGCGTGCAGCGCATGCGCTGCGTCGCTAGGTGAGACCTAAAAAGCATTGCACCAAGATGGCTGTCAGCACTTCCTGGATTGAAGTGTTGGCAGCCAATTAGAGCCAAGCTTGTGCTTGTGTAGTTAGGTCCCACCCAGATATATAAAAAAAAAATTCCTTTAATATCTCAAAAACTACTGAATGGATTTACACCATTTAAAAAAGGGCTCTTTCTGAACCAAGGACTACCTTTTTGCCAAATTTGGTGTAATTCCGTTCAGCAGTTCGGGCTGTAGCCTTGGCTAAAGTTTCCTATGGGAAATTGATTTTCCGACCTCTATTTTTGAATTTCTCAGGAACTACTGAGCGGTTTACACCATTTAACAAAAGGACTCTTTCTGATCCAAGGGCTACCTTTTTGCCAAATTTGGTGTAATTCCGTTCAGCAGTTCGGGCTGTAGCTGTGTCTAAAGTTTCCTATGGAAATTAACATGGAGAAAACACGTTTTGGGACCCCTCTTTTTTCTCGGCCCCCTCTTGGCGAATCATCCCGAAACTTTAAAGACAGGAGCTGACCGGAGCGCCCCACTAGTTTTGAAAATTTAGCGAACATTCGTCAAACGACGCTAAAGTTATTTGAGAAACAAAAAATGCTTTTCCTATGGAAAATAGGCCCTAACTATAACTACCTACTGGCGACCGCCAGTAGGTAATATATATATATATATAATATATATATATATATATATATGCAAAACAATCTCTCCCCGGTTCGAGGAGCACTCCAAAACAGACCACAGTGTAGACAGCCAGCATTCTTTGATTTAGAGATTTATTCACAAGCCTTACACGTTTCGGAGTTGAGACTCCTTGTTCACAGGCATGATATGCAGCTGCGCAGTATTAAAAGAAGCATGGTCCCAGCCTGTCTTTTATTTCAATTGCCCTCCAATGGGCCTCACAGTTGAGTAAGTATAATTATTTCATTCTGGGATGTGTAGTAAATTTTAAGACATTTTTTAATAAAACAATTACTATTAAGGGTTTTTAACTTGTAGAGCCAGCTTTGTTGTCTACCTATTACAATGTTCATGTCCAAAAATTTATATAGGTAGTACAACTTTACCAGTTTATAAGCGTATCTTGCAGCATGGGAAGCGATTGTGAATCAGGATAGAACGTATCCAATTGCGAGACATTTTGAAACTCATCATATAAGTGATCCCTCTAGTTTAGAGTATAGCTGTATAGCAGAAATCCCCAGAAAAAGAAGAGGTGGGGATAGGGAAAAGGAACTCAGAAAATTGGAGACCTACTACATATTAGAGGTTCAATAGTAAGGAACCTCAAGGATTAAATGTAGATGAGGATCTATATACTTGTCTATACTAGATATAAAAGGAAAAGAGAGAATGAAGGTAAAGCTGCACAATGTAAAACCATTTTGGTTTTTATAGAATTTTTTTCTTTTTTTCTCTTTTTAAATGAGCGAAGTAAGGGGAATGGTCATGAATACCAGATGAAATTTGTTCTTAACACTGTTATTATATATTGAGGATGGTACAATTGAATTTTTAATCATATGTTTTAATATGCTTTTTATTCAGTATATGAAATATGTTTTAATAGGAAAATTAATATACTGTAAAGCATTGTCATTTTTGATTTTATATGAGTATTTTAAATATATGCAAAAGCACTAGCACTTTAGTATTTATTTATTTATATAAGTGATTAATCTGTTTAAGTGACTGATATGTGCACTTTGAAAGTATATGATAATTATATGTCTTTAAAGAATAAAGACACAATATACTTGAAGCACTTGCACTTTGAAAGCAAAGTTTGCACAAAAAGCACTAGCACTTTATTATTTATAATTGTACCGTAATTACCATGATGAAGTACCACTAGTATACACTAATGAGTAACCCTGGGCAAAGCACTACGCTGCGCTCGCGTAGTTTGCGAGGTTTGCGCTACTTCGCTGCTAGCAGTGCACGTAGCACAGTGCAAACACGCGTAGCGTAGCGTAGTGCAGCGGTCATTTTTGCTTGCTCGCGGTCCTCAACGTCAAGTTGGTGACCGCGAGCAAACTAAAATGTTATCCTGGCGAGACTTTTCCTCGTTCGCGATCAGCAACATCAAGTTGCCGATCGCGGCGTGGAAAATAAACCTCCGGCGAGATTCTCAACGCGGGAGGTCAGGTTTCTCATTGCGAGTGGTCGCGTATGCTCGCGACCGCTCGCGATGAGAAACTACCAGTCAGCGTTGAGAAAGCTGCCGCTCGAGTAAAAATCTACTCGGCGGCAGTAAAAGACAGCTCGCACTGTGCAAGATGCCGTTTTCAATGATTGCACAGTGCGGACAAGCATCCGGCACTGTGCAATCATTGCGAACAGTGCACTACGCAGTTCGCGTAGTGCTACGCGTAGCTCGCGTAATGCTAACTGCACTTTGCGTAGCTTCGCGTAGCGCTACTTCGCGAACTACGCCCAGGCTTACTAATGAGCAAATAAGATTTGTATATGCGGTAAGACTGGTGAATTGACCATCAAAATAATGAATTCATGTAGAGCAGTTTTTGTAATTATAATTTGATCGCCATAATTGCGGGACTATATTGTGCAAGAAAAGTTTGTTTCTGCAGAATATAGGAGTCTTAAGCAGGCGATTGAGTATAACTGTTCTCAATAATGAATGTTTATCCAAGTAAAAAGACATGTGTTAAGATGGTGACCGCTCTGTAAGGAAGAGCAGGGTTACATGTTAGTCATTGAAAGTGAAGTCCCTCTTCAATGTTCTTTATTTGTACTGACTATTTTAATGTGGAAAAAATGGCGCTCAGGCATACGTGAACAAGGCAGCAAGAGACTGCTGAAACGCGTTGATGTTTATCGTCACAAAATAAAATTACCGAGTGACCAATACCTTTGGGAGTGCTGGATGATTATTTTTCGAAAATGGAATGATCCTATGTGAAATATATATATATATATATTCACTGAAAAAACCATAGGTTTCAGGCACGTTATAGTTAGAAATTTGCATTTAAAAAACCTTAGAAATTCACTGGAAAAACCATAAGGTTTTAGGGACAGTTATAGTTAGTTGGACATTGCACTCGTACAAAACCCGTGAAATTCCCCGTTATAGTTAGTTCAGGTAACTATAACTCGCGCCCCATAATGCACTGCTGATGACGTCACATATTACATCACTCATGACATGGTCAGTGACATCACTGATGACATCTCAAATGACATCACTGATGACATCACTGATGACATCATCCAGTGACTGTGTGTTTGTGTAAAGTTTAAATATGTTTAATATATATAGGGAAAGGCGTATTGAAGAATGAGTGGGTGTATAAGTGTCTGAATGGATGATTTAGTAGGTGCGTGACTGAGTCTATAAGTGAGTGATTAAACGTATCTTACTGGATGCATGGGTGAGTGACTAAACTGTGTGAATGTCTGTATCCGTCTGTCTGTTGTTGTGTAAGCAGCTGCATGGGTTTCTGACTAGCTAAATGAGTGTCTATATGGGTTATGGATTGGTTCTCTGAGTATCTGTATGGGTGCCTCAGTGTTTGTGTGGAGTGGGGTGAGTGTGACTCTGTGCATAGATGTGTGAGTGGGTGATTCACTGGGTGCATGGTTTCAAGAGTGCGTCTGTGATGGACTGTATGGGTGGGTGAGTGTGTGTATGGGTGTGTTAGTGATTGAATGTATATCTCAGTGGTACATGTGTGAGTAACTACATATGTGAAAGGCAGTATATATGTGTGTTGGAGTATATAAATGGCTATAAGTGAGAGTGTGTGATTGTGAGAGTGGCTATATGGATGAGTGTGTGCTTGCATCAGTGATTGCATAGGAGCGTAAGAATGTGCTAGTATTTTTATGAGTAAGTGAGCTGGTGTGTATAACTGTATAGGTGAGTAAATTGGAGTGTGATTAATTATTTGCATGACTGACTAGGTGTGTGAGTACCTCTATGGATGAGTTGCGTTGTGTGAGTGTTTATATAGGTGTATGAGTGCATATGATAGTCCTGTACTGAGTGACTGTAAGTATGAGTGACTGTACGGGTGAGTGAGTAGATGTGTGTGTGTAGACCTAAGAATCAGTGAGTGGGTATGTACTTATTGGTATTGGAGTGTGTATGGTTTTGAGAATGGCAGTCTGTAATTTAGAGTGGGTGTTTCAAAACTTATATTAGGAGTGTGAGAAGATGCATTAAATTCTCACATGGATGATGTCATCAGTGATGTCATCAGTGATGTCATTTGAGATGTCATCAGTGATGTCATCAGTGATGTCACTGACCATGTCATGAGTGATGTAATATGTGACGTCATCAGCAGTGCATTGCGGGCGCGAGTTATAGTTACCTGAACTAACTATAACGGGGGAATTTCACGGGTTTTGTACGAGTGCAATGTCCAACTAACTATAACTGTCCCTAAAACCTTATGGTTTTTCAGTGAATTTCTAAGGTTTTTAAATGCAAATTTCTAACTATAACGTGCCTGAAACCTATGGTTTTTCAGTGAATTTCAAAGGTTTTTAAATGCTAATTTCTAACTATAACGTGTCTGAAACCTATGGTTTTTCAGTGAATTTCAAAGGTTTTTAAATGCTAATTCCTAACTATAACATGTCTGAAACCTACGGTTTTTCAGTGAATTTCAAAGGTTTTGTAAATGACAATTTTTAAATGTATTAATTGTTATATTTATTTTTCATACTGATTTACTACATTTTTAGAAACATTTTTTTTACATATTTTATTTTTAAATTACATTGTAATTACATTATACATTACAAAAAATACTTTCTCAGAATGAATTACTTTAGTTTAAATACTTTGCACATAGGCAATAGACTTTTAAGTACAGTAGTTACAGTTGTTGCAATGGGCAACACATTTTCAAACACAATGCAACATTCAGCTCAATGTGAATTTCTAGTTAAATGCAATTAGTTACTTTATGGATTACTTTTCTAACCACAGGACTGGATCCTAGATTCAGTCCTGGGACATCTCCTGTAAACAGTTGAGTAAAGCGTTTTGGTTACAGTAGTGATTTTTAAGGAATATTATTGTATTTTAAAAGTTGACACTTAGAAACTTTTTCTCATAGAATCACCAATGTTATCCTATGGAAGGAAATTCACTTAGCAGGTAAAAACTGTTATCGTTACTTTTTCTTACTCAGTGTTGGATCCTGGATCCAGCACTGGTGCATCTCCTGTAAACAGTTGAAAGAATGCGTTTAAGTCATACAGGCGATTTTAAGGAATATTTGTAGTTTGTGAAAATCGACACTTTGAAACTTTTCAGCTGAAAACCAGACAATGGATTCCTATGGAAGAAAATATAAGTTACTGGTAAGTACGGTTAAAATTACTTTTCAGGGTCAGTGCTGGGCTAAAGATGCAGCACTGAGGTCTCTCCTGATAACAGGTGAGTAAATCGGAATTCGTATTTCGGCTGATTTTAGAGGAATATTTTAAAGTTCCAAAACTCCACACTTAGAAGAATTTCCAAGTGAAACCAGTCAATGTTAGCCTATGGAAGGAAATTCAAGTTACTGGTAAGTACGGTTAAAATTACTTTTCAGGACCAGTACTGGGCTGAAAGATACAGCACTGAGGTCTCTCCTGATAACAGGTGAGTAAATCGGAATTTGTATTTCGGCTGATTTTAGAGGAATATTTGTATGTTTCAAAAATCAACACTTAGAAACTTTTCAGCAAAAAGCAGACAATGATATCCTATGGAAGGAAATTCAAGTTACTGGTAAGTACGGTTAAAATTACTTTTGAGGATCAGTACTGGGCTGAAAGATGCAGCACTGAGGTCTCTCCTGATAACAGGTGAGTAAATCGGAATTCGTATTTCGGCTGATTTTAGAGGAATATTTTAAAGTTCCAAAACTCCACACTTAGAAGAATTTCCAAGTGAAACCAGTCAATGTTAGCCTATGGAAGGAAATTCAAGTTACTGGTAAGTACGGTTAAAATTACTTTTCAGGACCAGTACTGGGCTGAAAGATACAGCACTGAGGTCTCTCCTGATAACAGGTGAGTAAATCGGAATTCGTATTTCGGCTGATTTTAGAGGAATATTTGTATGTTTCAAAAATCAACACTTAGAAACTTTTTCAGCAAAAAGCAGGCAATGATATCCTATGGAAGGAAATTCAAGTTACTGGTAAGTACGGTTAAAATTACTTTTCAGGATTAGTACTGGGCTGAAAGATGCAGCACTGAGGTCTCTCCTGATAACAGGTGAGTAAATCCGAATTCGTAGTTCGGCAGATTTTAGAGGAATATTTGCACAATGGTGAAGGTAGGGGCGGGGCCTGAGGTGACATCTGTGCAAACGCGCCCGGTGGCGCGTTTTAAGTTGGGGATTAAGTCCCCTTGAATCATGAGGGTCCCTAGGGGCCAACTAGCCCACCAGGAACCTCCAGTATGCGCCAGAGGGCTGCGTTGCAGAGACGTGTAGAGAGGCCACACCCCTTTTACACCTCTCTGCAACGCAGCTCTGTGGCGCTTTCTGGATGTACCTGTTGGGCTAGTTGGCCCAAGACCCTCAGGATTGAAGGGATTTAATTCCCCATCTTAAAACGCGCCATGAGGCCTGTTTCACACATGTCACCTGAAGCCCGCCCCTCCCTTCACCACTGTGCAAACGCGCCCGTGGCGCGTTTTAAGTTGGGGGATTAAGTCCCCTTGAATCCTGAGGGTTCCTGGGGGCCAACTAGCCCACCATGTACCTCCAAAAGCGCCACAGAGCTGCGTTGCAGAGAGGTGTATAAAGGGGCGTGGCCTCTGTACACCTCTCTGCAACGCAGCCCCTGGCGCATACTGGAGGTTCCTGGTGGGCTAGTTGGCCCAGGGACCCCAGTATTCAAGGGATTACTTCCCCATCTGCAAACGCGCCAGGGCGCGTTTGCAAGTGGTGAAGGAAGGGGCGGGGCCTGCGGGCCGATCGTTTTTGTTGTTTTTTCCCCTGAAGGGGGCTGTGTGGCCCCCTTCCTTTTCTTATTTTTGGGCCCTGGGGACCCCATCCCCCAGGGCCTTACCCCTTTTTTTTTATTAAAATTAAACTGGAAGGGGGCCGCGTGGCCCCCTCCCTGGCCGAAAACTGCCCCGGGGACCCCATCCCCCGGGGCATGGCCACTGCTAACATTCCTTTTTAAGGAGGGGGCTGTGTGGCCCCCTCCTCAGGCCTCCTTTTGCCCCGGGGACCCCATCCCCCGGGGCAGGCCTTTTTAAATTTTTTTAATAATTTCTGGGGAGGGGCCGCGTGGCCCCACTCCCGAGCCACTATGGCCCGGGGACCCCATCCCCGGGGCCTGGCCTCTGGTTGGGGTCTGTGGGGGTCCCCAAACCCCCACAGTCCCGCCGGCTCCCCGTGTCCTAAGGGAGCCGGCATTGCTTTCCACACGGGGAGCAGCTAACATGCTGCTCCCGTGTGGAAAAGCAATTGTCTTTGGATATTGGAAGCGAGAGCAGGTTTCCTGCTCTCTCTTCCAATATCCAAGCAGTTTGCAATGACAGGACGGGGCCGCGAGGCTCCGTCCTGTCATTACAAACAGCAGTGTCCCGGGGTAGGCACCCGGGACACTGCAGGAGCCCGACCCTGGGGGTGGCGGTCCCCAGGGCCACCACAGGCTCCAGGAGGGGGCGCGCGGCCCCCTCCCACATCAGCAAAGCCCGGGGAGGTGGTGGTCCCGGGGCTTCGTGGAGT
This sequence comes from Calotriton arnoldi, assembly GCA_963921515.1. Taxonomy (NCBI): domain Eukaryota; kingdom Metazoa; phylum Chordata; class Amphibia; order Caudata; family Salamandridae; genus Calotriton; species Calotriton arnoldi. Next base: position 17,084 of record CAWUFW010002582.1, read on the forward strand.
CCAAACGGACCCCCATTTTAATTTGTTAGTGCCCGGGAGGTGGCGGTCTCCGGGGCGTGTGGGGGGCTCGAGCCCCCACACAGGAAAAAGTAAAAAAAAAGAAGCCCGGGGAGGTGGTGGTCCCCGGGGCTGCGGGAGGGCTCAGAGCCCTCCCGCACCATTTAAAGAAAGCCCGGGGGTGGTGGTCCCCAGGGCTTGGGGAGCCCTTTGAGGCCCCCATACATAAATTAACCCCCCACCATGCCCCTGGGACTTGGGCCACCCGAGGCAAAATACAATCGAAGCGCGGGAGACCGCCCTTCGATTTTTTTCTTAAATGCTTTTTTTCTGCCCAGGGGTCCTTGTGGGACCCCTGAGGCAGACCTAGGGGTCAGGGTGTTTCTACCCTGCCCCCTTTGTGCGTTTTGCGCACTTTTTTACTGCTTTCTTGTTCCTCGGTTCTGCCGAGGAACAAGATGGCTACCAACACTTCCTGGTTTGGAGTGTTGACAGCCAATGTAGCAGACAGCTCGTGATCGGGAGGGTGCGCGAATCCGACGCGGCCATAGATATATATGTACTTTTACTTTTGATTTTCTCAGCAACTACTGAGACGGATTTACACCATTTAACAAAGGGTTCTTTCTGAACCAAGAACTACCTCTTTGCCAAATTTGGTGTAATTCCGTTCAGCAGTTCAGGCTGTAACCGTGTCTAAAGTTTCCTATGGGAAAATGAATGGGGAAAACACGTTTTGGGACCCCCCTTTTTTCTCGGCCCCCGCTTGACGAATCACCCTGAGACTTTCATGGTAGGAGCAGACCGGAGCGGGCCATAAAGTTTGAAAATTTCGCGAAGATTCGTCAACCGACGCAAGAGTTATTTCAAATAGAATGTCGCGGATTTCCTATGGAAAATAGGTCCTAACTATAACTATCTACTGGCGACCGCCAGTAGATAATATATATATATATATATATATATATATATATATATTCACTGAAAAACTATAGGTTTCAGTGATGTTATAGTTAGTTGGACATTTCACTCGTGCAAAACCAGAGAAATTCGGCCGTTATAGTTAGCTGAGCTAACTATAACTCGCGCCCCGCAATGCACTGCTGATGACATCACATATTACATCACTCATGACATGGTCAGTGACATCACTGATGACATCACTAATGACATCTCAAATGACATCACTGATGACATCACTGATGACATCATTCAGTGACTGTGTTTCTGAAAAGTTTAAACATGTTTTATATATATATCGTCCAAGGTGTATTGAAGAATGAGTGGGTGTATGAGTGTCTGAATGGATGATTTAGTAGGTGCGTGACTGACTGTATAAGTCAATGATTAAATGTGTCTTACTGAATGCATGGGTTAGTGACTAAACTGTGTACATGTCTGTATAAGTCTGTCAGTTGGTGTGTAAGTGGCTGCATGTGTTGGTGAGTAGCTACATGAGTGTCTATATGGGTTATTCATTGGTTGTCTGAGTATCTGTATGTGTGCCTGAGTGTCTGTGTGGGTGGTTGGGGGTGTGTGACTGTGCATGGATGTGTGAGTGAGTGAGTGGTTCACTGGGTGTATGGGTTCAAGAGTGCATCTGTAAAGGGTGTATGGGTGGGTGAGTGGGTGTATGGGTGTGTTGGTGAGTGAATGGATATCTCAGTGGTACATGTGTGAGTAACTACATATTTGAAAGACAGTATATGTGAGTGTTGGACTATATAAATGACTATATGTGAGAGTGAGTGATTGTTAGACTGGCTGTATGGATGAGTATATGCTTGTGTCAGTGATTTTATAAGAGAGTAAGTATGTGTTAGTATCTGTATGAATACGTGAGGTGGTGTGTGTATAACTGTATAGGTAAGTAAATGTGATTGTGATTGATTCTTTGCATGACTGAGTAGCTGTGTTTGTAACTCTATAGGTGAGTGGCGGTGTGTGACTGTCTGTAAAGGTGTATGAGTGCATATGATAGTGGCTGTATTGATGAGTGACTGCATGTATGAGTGACTGTATGGGTGAGTGAGTAGTTGTGTGTGTAGATTTAAGAATCAATGAGTGGGTATGTAGTTATTGATGTTGGTGTGTCTATGGTTTTGAGAATGGCAGTATGTAATTTAGAGTTGATGTATCAAAGATTATATTAGGGTGTGAGGAGGTGCATCAGATCATCATGTGGATCATGTCATCAGTGATGTCATCAGTGATGTCATTTGAGATGTCATCAGTGATGTCACTGACCATGTCATGAGTGATGTAATATGTGATGTCAACAGCAGTGCATTGCGGGGCGCGAGTTATAGTTAGCTCAACTAACTATAACGGCCGAGCTTCTCTGGTTTTGTACGAGTGAAATGTCCAACTAACTATAACGTCCCTGAAACCTGTGGTTTTTCAGTGAATTTCTAAGGTTTTTAAATGCTAATTTCAAACTATAACGTCCCTGAAACCTAAGGTTTTTTCAGTGAATTTCTATGGTTTTTTAAATGCTAATTTCTAACTATAACGTCCCTGAAACCTATGTTTTTTTCAGTGAATTTAAAAGGTTTTTCAATGCTAATTTCTAATTGTTATGTCCAAAAATGGGCTTTGAAAATTTTTAACTTTTATAAAAATAATGTGATGTTTTCTCCTTTCTAAAATATGCATTTACCTTTTTTTTTTTTTTTTAAAGTGGATTCGGGTACCGATTGTGTACCAGTCACGGTGGTTGCGCGAATCCAAGAATTTTGCCGCCATATTGGATAAGTCGTGTACGATGTGCGTTGCGTATGCGGAAGGTGCGCGGTTCTGGACCCCGTGCTACGTCGCGTACGTATTTCTGGGAGTCGCGCCGGGTGCACGAATCCATCGCAAATCTTTACGTTTTAAAAGTATATGTATATAACTTTATTATATATATTATACCAAGAGATTACTTAATATAACTGTAAATATCATATATTTGTAATTGTAATAAAGATATATTTTTGTTAAATATATTTTTCGGGATTCGCGCCGGGTGCGCGCCTGTTGCACGCCGGGTGTGTGCATCCCATGTGACTTCAAAAGAAACAATTTTATTGGTTTAGAAGCTTTCTTTCTAGAACTTGAAGGACCCCACCCATTTTTCATTCTTCCAGGAGCATCTTTTCAAGAAACACCTCTTGTGTTTTCTGTGCCTCTTTATTTGATTTTTTGGTGTTTTTTCCAAGAGAGGAAATGGCATCTCAAAATCCACCACAGGATATTCCTACAGATGAAGAGGAGCTGGAAGAACCCATCAGGAAAGGGAAAGAGAGTATTGTGTGGGCTTTCTTCTCTATCCCAGTAGCAGAGAAGAAGGTGAATGCGCGCAAAGTCACCTGCACTGTGTGCAAGAAAGTTTTATCTCGTGGATCAGCAAAGAAGTATTCCTGCGGGACTTCATCTGTGCTGAAACACCTTCAGACCATGCACCCAAACCGTCTTGCGTGTGAACAACATCGGCGCCAAATGCAAGAGTCACAGCAAGATGATGAGGTTGCAGGACCTAGTACTTCTGCGGTATCCACTGCATCCACACAAATTGTTCCAGAGTTTGCAGGACAGGAACAGCACTGCATAAAGTGCAAGAAACTTCTTTGTGCAGGCGAGCAATCTGTTGCAACTGTTGTTGTTGCTGCAAAGAATCATCATTGTTAATTTTTTGTTTTTGCAATGAGTATCTATTTGCAAAATGTTTGAAAAGATTTTTAGTTCATTTCCTTGTTTTTTTCAATCTTTTGTTTAAAAAAACACCCAAAAATTAAAAAAGAGTTCAGAAAACACATTTTTTTAAAAACAATAAAATGGTTATTTTTAGTACCACCTAATTGGTTAAAAATAGACAAACTTGTATGTGTTCTATAAATGACTGCAAGGGTAATGTCTGAGTCATTGTATGAGTGAATAAGTACTGTCTGAGTGAATGAATGAGTGCAGCAGTATTGTCTGAGTCACTGGATGAGTGCATGGATAGTGTTTGAGGGAATGAATGAGTGCAGCAGTAGTGCCTGAGTGATTGCATGGGTGTGCCTGGCTTATTGCATGAGTGCTTGGGTAGTGCCTGTGTGATTGGAAGAGTTAATCGGTAGTGCCTGAGTGCATGGATAAGTACATGAGTAGTGTTTGAGGGAATGGATGAGTGCAACAGTAGTGTCTGAGTGATTAAATGAGTGCATGGGTACAGTCTGAGTGCATACAAGAGTGCATGGGTTTTGCTTGAGGGAATGGATGAGTGCAAAAAGATTGCCTGAGTGATTGGATGACTGCAGGCATAGTGCCGGGGTAATTGGAGGAGTGCATAGCTTGTGACTGGCTGATTGCATGACTGCAGGGGTAATGTCTGGGTGATTGGAGGAGTGCATGTGTAATGCCTGGGTGCATGGAAGAGTGCATGGGTAGTGCATGGGTAGTTCCTGGGTGATTGGAGGAGTGCATGAGTAGTACCTGGGTGATTGCATGAGTGCATGGATAGTGCCTGGATGACTGAAGGAGTGCAAGGCTAGTGCCTGGGTTATTCCATGAGTTCATAGGTAGTGCCTGGGTGCATGTAGGGCTGCATGGATAGTTCCTGGGTGATAGGAGGAGTGCATGAGTAGTACCTGGTGATTGCATGAGTACAGGAGTAGTACCTGGATGATTTTTTGTTGTCCACATTAGCCTCAGATTCACCATCTACAGCACCTCCATCTGAAAACCATACCTTGTACCGGGACAGGAGCTTCTGATACTGCCCCTCTTGTCGAAACCCTGCCAGTTGCACTTTAAAGCATTCTCCCTTACATTCGTCTCTCCCAGCTGAATGCCCCAGAAGAACGAGACCAAGCCTGTATGATTGGAAGACTGCATGGGTAGTGCTTGAGTGATTGCATGAGTGCCACAGAAGTGCCTGAGTGCATGTATGAGTGCATGGGTAATGCCTGAGTGATTGCATAAGTGCATGGGTAGTGCCTGGGTGATTGTAGGAGTGCATGGATACTGCCTGAGTGATTGCATAAGTGCATGGGTAATGCCTGGGTGATTGCATGAGTGGAGGGGTAATGTCTAGGTGATTGGAGCAGTGCATGGGTACTGCAGGAGTGCATGGGTAATGCCGGGGTGATTGCATCAGTGCATGGGCAGTGCCTGGGTGATTGGAGGAGTGCATGGGTACTGCCTGAGTGATTGAAGAAGTGCATGGGTAGTGCCTCTGGGTGATTGCATGAGTACACAGGTAATGTATGTGTGATTGAAGCAGTGCATGGGTACTGTCTAACTGATTGAAGGAGTGCATAGGTAATGCCTGGCTGATTGCATAAGTGCATGGGTAGTGCTTGGGTGATTACATGACTGCAGGGGTACTGCCTGAGTGATTGAAGGAGTGTATAGGTAATGCCTGGGTGATTGCATGAGTGCAGGGGTAATGTCTGGGTGAATGGAGGAGTGCATAGGTACTGCCTGAGTCATTGAAGGAGTACATGGGTAATGCCTGGGTGATTGCATGAGTGCAGGAGTAATGTATGGGTGATTGGAGGAATGCATGGGTACTGCCTGAGTGATTGAAGGAGTGCATGGGTAATGCCTGGGTGATTGCATAAGTGCATGGGTAGTGCCTGGGTGATTGGAGGAGTGCATGGGTATTGCCTGAGTGATTGAAGGAGTGCATAAGTAATGCCTGGGTGATTCCATGAAGGCAGGAGTAATGTGTGGGTGATTGGAGGAATGCATGGGTACTGCCTGAGTGATTGAAGAAGTGCATGGGTAATGCCTGGGTGATTGCATGAGTGCAGGTATAATGTTTGGGTCATTGGAGGAGTCCATGGGTACTGCCTGACTGATTGAAGGAGTGCATAGGTAATGCCTGGGTGATTCCATGAGTGCAAGAGTAATGTCTGGGTGATTGAAGGAGTGCATGGGTACTGCCTGAGTGATTCAAGGAGTGCACGGGTAATGAAGGGGTGATTGCATGAGTGGAGGGTTGATGTCTGGGTGATTGGAGCAGTGCATGGGTACTGCCTGAGTGATTGAAGGAGTGCATGGGTAATGCCTGGGTGATTGCATCAGTGCATGGATAGTGCCTGGGTGATTGGAGGAGTGCATGAGTACTGCCTGAGTGATTGAAGAAGTGCATGGATAGTGCCTGGGTGCACAGGTAATGTCTGTCTGATTAAAGCAGTGCATGGGTACTGTCTAACTGATTGAAGGAGTGCATAGGTAATGCCTGGATGATTGCATAAGTGCATGGGTAGTGCCTAGGTGATTGGAAGAGTACATGGATACTGCCTGAGTGATTGAAGGAGTGCATGGGTAGTGCCTGGGTGATTCCATGAGTGCAGGAGTAATGTCTGGGTGATTGGAGGAGTGCATGGGTACTGCCTGAGTAATTGAAAAAGTGCATGGGTAGTGCCTGGGTAATTGCATAAGTGCAGGGGTAATGTCTGGGTGATTGGAGGAGTGCATGGGTACTGCCTAAGTGATCGAAGGACTACATGGGTAATGCCTGGGTGATTCCATAAGGGCATGAGCAGTTCCTGGGTAATTGGAATAGTGCATGGGTACTGCCTGGGTGATTGCATGAGTGCATGGGTAGTGCCTGGGTGATTCCATGAGTGCAGGAGTAATGTATGCGTGATTGGAGGAGTGCATGGGTACTGCCTGAGTGATTGAAAGAGTGTATAGGTAATGCCTGGGTGATTGCAACACTGCATGGGTAGTGCCTGGGTGATTGGAGGAGTGTATGGGTACTGCCTGAGTGATTGAATAAGTGCATGGGTAGTGCTTGCATGATTGCATGAGTGCAGGGGTAATGTCTGGGTGATTGGAGGAGTGCATGGGTACTGCCTAAGTGATTGAAGGAGTACATGGGTAATGCCTGGGTGATTCCATAAGTGCATGAGTAGTGCCTGAGTAATTGGAATAGTGCATGGGTACTGCCTGGGTGATTGCATGAGTGCATTGGTAGCGCCTGAGTGATTCAAGGAGTGCACGGGTAATGAAGGGGTGATTGCATGAGTGGAGGGTTGATGTCTGGGTGATTGGAGCAGTGCATGGGTACTGCCTGAGTGATTGAAGGAGTGCATGGGTAATGCCTGGGTGATTGCATCAGTGCATGGATAGTGCCTGGGTGATTGGAGGAGTGCATGAGTACTGCCTGAGTGATTGAAGAAGTGCATGGATAGTGCCTGGGTGCCCAGGTAATGTCTGTCTGATTAAAGCAGTGCATGGGTACTGTCTAACTGATTGAAGGAGTGCATAGGTAATGCCTGGATGATTGCATAAGTGCATGGGTAGTGCCTAGGTGATTGGAAGAGTACATGGATACTGCCTGAGTGATTGAAGGAGTGCATGGGTAGTGCCTGGGTGATTCCATGAGTGCAGGAGTAATGTCTGGGTGATTGGAGGAGTGCATGGGTACTGCCTGAGTAATTGAAAAAGTGCATGGGTAGTGCCTGGGTAATTGCATAAGTGCAGGGGTAATGTCTGGGTGATTGGAGGAGTGCATGGGTACTGCCTAAGTGATCGAAGGACTACATGGGTAATGCCTGGGTGATTCCATAAGGGCATGAGCAGTTCCTGGGTAATTGGAATAGTGCATGGGTACTGCCTGGGTGATTGCATGAGTGCATGGGTAGTGCCTGGGTGATTCCATGAGTGCAGGAGTAATGTATGCGTGATTGGAGGAGTGCATGGGTACTGCCTGAGTGATTGAAAGAGTGTATAGGTAATGCCTGGGTGATTGCAACACTGCATGGGTAGTGCCTGGGTGATTGGAGGAGTGTATGGGTACTGCCTGAGTGATTGAATAAGTGCATGGGTAGTGCTTGCATGATTGCATGAGTGCAGGGGTAATGTCTGGGTGATTGGAGGAGTGCATGGGTACTGCCTAAGTGATTGAAGGAGTACATGGGTAATGCCTGGGTGATTCCATAAGTGCATGAGTAGTGCCTGAGTAATTGGAATAGTGCATGGGTACTGCCTGGGTGATTGCATGAGTGCATTGGTAGCGCCTGAGTGATTCCATGAGTGCAGGAGTAATGTCTGCATGATTGGAGGAATGCATGGGTACTGCCTGAGTGATTGAAAGAGTGCATAGGTAATGCCTGGGTAATTGCATAAGTGAATGGGTAGTGCCTGGGTGATTGGAGGAGTGCATGGATACTGCCTGAGTGATTGAAGGAGTGCATGGGTAATGCCTGGGTGATTGCATAAGTGCAGGTGTAATGTCTGGGTGATTGGATGAGTGTATGGGTACTGCCTAAGTGATTGAAGGAGTTGATGGGTAATGCCTGGGTGATTGCATGAGTGCAAGTGTAGTGCCTGGGTGATTGGAGGAGTGCATGGGTGCTGCCTGAGTGATTGAAGAAGTACATAGGTAATGCCTGGGTGATTGCATGAGTGCAGGGGTAATGTCTGGGTGATTGGAGGAATGCATGGGTACTGCCTGAGTGATTGAAGGAGTGCATAAGTAATGCCTGGGTGATTGCATAAGTGCATGGGTAGTGCCTGGGTGATTAGAGGAGTGCGTGGTACTGCCTGAGTCATTGAAGAAGTGCATGGGTAGTGCCTAAGTGATTGCATGAGTGCACAGGTAATGTCTGGGTGATTGACGGAGTGCATGGGTACTGTCTAACTGATTGAAGGAGTGCATAGTTAATGCCTGGGTGATTGCATAAGTGCATGGGTAGTACCTGCGTGATTGGAGGAGTGCATGGATACTGCCTGAGTGATTGAAGGAGTGCATGGGTAATGCCTGGGTGATTGCATGAGTGCAGGTGTAATGTCTGGGTGATTGGAGGAGTTCATGGGTACTGCCTTAGTGATTGAAGGAGTTGATGGGTAATGTCTGGGTGATTGCATGAGTGCAGGGGTAATGTCTGGGTGATTGGAGAAGTGCATGGGTACTGCCTGAGTGATTGAAAGAGTACATGGGTAATTCCTGGGTGATTGCATGAGTGTAGGGGTAATGTCTGTGTGATTGGAGGAGTACATAGGCCCTGCCTGAGTGATTGAAGGAGTGCATGGGTAAAGCCTTGGTGAGTCCATGAATGCAGGAGTAATGTGTGGGTGGTTGGAGGAGTGCATGGGTACTTCCTGAGTGATTGAACGAGTGCATACATAATGCCTGGGTGATTGCATAAGTGCATGGGTAGTGCCTGGGTGATTGGAGGAGTGCATGGTACTGCCTGAGTCATTGAAGAAGTGCATGGGTAGTGCCTAAGTGATTGCATGAGTGCACAGGTAATGTCTGGGTGATTGGAGGAGTGCATGGGTACTGTCTAACTGATTGAAGGAGTGCATAGGTAATGCCTGGGTGATTGCATAAGTGCATGGGTAGTGCCTGGGTGATTGGGAGAGTACATGAGTAATGTCTGTGTGATTGCATGACTGCAGGGGTAATGTCTGAGTGATTGCATGAGTGCAAGTGTAATGTCTGAGGATTAGAGGAATGCATAGGTAATGCCTGGGTAAATGTATGAGTGTAGGGGTAATGTCTAGAGGATTGGAGAAGGATATAGGTAATACCTGGGTGATTGGAAGAGTGTATCAGTAATGTCTAGCTGATTGCATGAGTGTACAGATGGTGCCTGGGTGATTGAAGGAGTACATAGGTAGTATCTGGGTGATATTATAAGTGTATGGGTACTGGCTACGTCATTGCAGAAGTGCATAGATAGTGCATGGGTGATTGGAGGAGTGTTGGAACAGTGCCTAAATGTATAGATGACTGCATGGGTAGTGTTTGAAAAAATGGATGAGTGCAGTAAAAGTCACTGTAAACATTAGTTCATATTATCATGCTTATTACATTATTTCATCTTACCTTTTTTATTAAAGAAGATACAAAACTCAGTGGAACTATTTTACAGTAGTTTTGTTGCAAACTGAATTTAAAATCTTTTCAAACTTTAGTATTACCTTCTGTAAAAAAAAGAAGAAAAAGTGTTATTGAATATAATATTATAGTTTTAAGAACACAACATAATTTTAGAATTACATAACATATTCAGTTTCCCTTTTTGCTGTTCTCAGATTCTACTGAATTTCACCATACACAGTGATTTCAATGTAGATCATCATACAACAGCGGGGAAAAAAATTCAATCAATGAGACTGTAAAAAAAACAAATCTGCGTTGAAAATATTTACAACAATTGCAACTATCTGTTTACCTATCTACAGTTTGTAAATTACATTCTTCAACTACAGTAACTCTTTTACTTCTTTCAAGTACATTTTGTAAAATATACACTCTCATTTACATCGCGTATAATATAAAGATCAAATATATATACTACTTCTTTCAAACACAATTTTGCAAATGCAATAAGAATTAGCACAAACAATAACCCAAACAGTAATTGTTCACATCTTCCCAATAGGCCGAATAATGTTTCCAAAACCATTTGCATTGAAAATATCCAAAATAAACTCGTTAATTTGTGTTCACATCTTCCCAATAGGCCGAATGATGTTTTCAAAACTTTGGCATCAAAAATATCAGATATGAATTTGGTAATTCGTAAGGCAACTGACATTTGAATTCCAAATGGGCATCATTACAATGAGTCCATCCTTTATTGCACTTTAAATACACAGTATAGTGTCTAGATGTTGTAGTAGGTCCATCATGAAAAATAATAGCCACTGCTTTAAAAGTTCTTCCTGAAATTGATACTTGACTTGCCACAAAAGTTTTAATGTTGGTTTCCAATTTTCTTACATCTGCTCTACAACGTTGTAGCATTAAAATGACATATTGTCCAAATCTGTCTATAAATAATGTTGACAACATTTCTGATTTTATTTTCCAAGGAAGGGGACTGAGGGGCTTTTATTCGAGGTCCAGCATTAGTGCCCTGTCAGATCCTAAAAACTAGTGGAATGCTGTTCCTCATACGGTGGTGCCTAGTCAATGCAAGTCAGAGAACCACCCGCGATCATTGGAAATGATAGTGGAGGTGGAACCTACTCAAGGAGAGGGATTCGGAGGGAATCCCGCTTTTTCGGAACTAGGGTCCTCACACACCCAGCAAGCTAGGTGTCATGCTTCATCATCTGGACCTGCTCCTCGTTGGGTCGGCGCTGCAATACCCAACGGGCACCCGCGAAGGGGCTCTTTGTCGGAGATCTTTTGTTCCTTGCCGTTTGATGAAGTGGGGGGGTGTGGCCCGTGTTAGTGTAGATAAAGTGGAGTGAGTGGGTTAAAAAAGGTTGGATAATCCAGATAACACTTTTATTCAGGCTGGTTATCCACCTCAGTAAAAGCATGAAGAGTGGCAGGTTCCCTGACATGCAAGGCGATGGAAAACGCGGCCTCTAACGCCTGAAAGCTGTCGCCAACGCCTGTTAGCGACAGCTTGCTAATAGGGTGATAAAATTATCGCCGCTTTAGCGGCAAAAAGTGCCGCTAAAGCGGCGATAAAGCCCTTGAAAATATGCCCCCATGTTTTTAAAATCTGTTGCATTCTTAAATGCACTAAGGCAAGCATTAAGTTTGACACCATGCTCACCTCATCAATAATTAGAAGTTTCATTTTCTTGAGTACTCTTGACACTTCATAACAAGCTTCTCCAGATAGCCTGTGATATTCCAACTTATTTTCATGTTCAACTGGTAGCATGAGTAATCGATGTAATGTAATCCATTTAATGTTATGTGCTGCTAACCCAGTTGGAGCGGTTACAACACAAGATAAATGTGATTCAGTGGATTTGTGTAGATAACTGGTCAAAACTTTAATTAAGAAACTTTTTCCTGTTCCAGCTTGCCCACTGATATACATTCGAATAAGTTTAAATGATGTGCATTGGCATTCTTTTTTTTATGCTGCAAATCGTCACTTGTAGATATATTTCTTTCTGTTCAATATTTAGTTGTTCTTCTAACTTTTCCAACTCAATAATATCCTGTTGTGCTTGTTGCATTGCCGTTTCTACTTCACTCATGGCTATTGCTGCTTCATTTTCAAGAATTGGTTGTCCTAGTGGATCTTGACTTAGTGGAGCAGAACTTTGACTATCTTGAGAACTGTATCTAGCTATTTAAGCTGCAATAGTAGTTTCTTGTTCAATCTCTTCATTCAACATTTGTAGATAATTTGGAAAAATTGTACATTCAATGCTATCTTTACATGCATTAAAAGAATCTTCATAGCAGTCAAAATCTCCAAGTACTTCCATTTCAGTACGTCAAGGCTCGAAGTGCTAAATAGAAAAATTCCCTTTTATCTGGAGTATCACAACTGAGTTTCCTGTGATTAATAAGATTTCCTTTGGCATGTTTTACCAAACATCCATCACATCCAATTACGGCATGTTTTTCTTCATTTATATTTTCTGTAACATTTCGTTTAAAACTATAATGTTGCAGTACTTCATAGAGACATATGTTTTCCAGATGTGGACTCCTTTTGGGATAGTATGTATCCAGCATATTTGTTTTAACAATATCTGTACTTTCCGGCTCATTCAAAGCTAAGTATTCAATTTCTTGGAGAGATGTCAAAACTCGATTTCGTGTTGCAGCAAGACCTAGACTTACCCAAATGATTCCTCTTGACTTTGAATATAAACTTGCAGATGTCAACCAATCCGAACATTCGTAGGATCCAATCTCTCGATGGGAAAGCATCTTCAAACTAAAGCTGTACAATTTATTACTAAGAGTCTTCTCTTGTTAAATTTCTTCTCACATTTCTTTCAACTCCGTCTTTTCAGAATTGGTTATATATGATGTAACATAACAAGCAACAGCAATCAAATTATCTGCAACATACTGGATATCGATGTTTGCATACCACATTGTCAAAATCACTGGATTGTAGTCATTAATATACTTTGAATCTTCACTTCTTTTTAAGTTGTAAGTATTCTTCAGAGATTTTCGAGTTATAGTATGTCTTACTGCTGACAAGAAACTGTTGACTCTTCCTTTTGAAATTACTGGATGTGGGAATCCAAAACGACATTTTGCATAAAAGTTTCCCTTTGATCTGTATTTCCGTCGACAATACTTTCCACATCGATGACTTTGAAACCGTAAAACTTGTTGTCTTAAGCTGTTTTCTCCTCCTTTTTTGGAATGGCACAGGTAACATAGTCTTCAATGAAAGACAAAACAGTTTCTTCAGAATCGGTTCCAAATTTAGGTACATTCTTGATCCATAATAACATGTGTATATGAGGAGCACCTCTGGCTTGGTACTCCTTTCTCCAAAAGAAATCAGTTACTTCTCCAAGAGGTGGATATTTTTTCTTGCAGATAAAAGACATCATAGCTTGAAACCTATGATTAAAATATCTGCACACATTTACAGGATCCAACGAACACAGTTCTCCAGCTGTCTTCAAATCAATGTTTTTTACATTTGAATTTGCTTCTCGTAGAAATTCAAGTAAACCGTCCCATGCGTATTCAGAACAGCTAAGCGTAACAAACCATATAGGGGTTCCTAAGTTTCTTAACATACATTTAAGTTCTCCGTGACGACGATACCAATACTCATTAGTACCACTTTGACATGCCATCAAACTAATTAACTGAGATTCTAAATGATCATCCCTTTGTTGAACTTTGTCCAAGAATTCCTTTGCAGAAACATGTGTAGGATGAACTCCTGTTTTTAATATGTGGTTCACTGCATATGAAAGTCCAGACAAGTCACTTTCAAACAAAAGATGAAATAAATATGGAACACACTGTCGAAATCTTGGATCTTCTGAGTACAATCTTGTCGTACGATATTCTGAAGCTGGAATCTGTACTGGTCGTTCATCATATCGTCCACCTTTTCCAGTGGGGAAGAGCTGTGGAAAACAACGAGCTTCTAAACTTTTTCCCCAAACACTCATGGGAGTTCCCTTCGCTTTCTTCATTTGGAATAATTCAATAGTGTTTCCAATCACTTCTTTTGAATGTAGAGGATGTATACAGTAATGATCGTAAATTTCTTCACTCCTGGAGTTGTCCACTTTTTCGATTTGGCCAGTTGAAATTTCTCTATCATCTTCTAAAGATATTTCTTGTTTTTCCACATATACATTTTTATAATAAATATTGTTTTCTATGAGATATAATGTAGCCTTTTGAAGTTTGGTGACATCTACTAACCCTTGCCATATTTTCTGACTCTTTGTTGGTACACCATTAACTAGAATAACTACAGGTTCACTTTCCTCTCCCTCTACACCAACAGTTTCAATATGTTTCTTAAAATCTAAAGGTAAATACACAACTCTTCCTATTAAACCTCTTTGTAAATCTGTTGGAGGCAGCCTACCTGTTTTAGGCTCCATACGAACTATAGCCTGAAATGGGTGCACAGATTGAATAAGAATGGACTCATATGTATTTAAATCTACCAGTTCCGGAGGAATAGCTACAAACTCTAGGTTATTATGTACAGCTCTAGCTGGCATTTTGTTCTCTTCTAATTTGTTGTAACAATATTTACAAATATGTTGATCACTACCCAACTCAAAACGACCTTCCACCAACAAATAAACACCAAATTGCTCCCACTTATCATTGTTTTCCTTTTCAAATTTTTAAATACACATCAACATTCCTAGTTTGAATTCTATAGTGAGTATGGCGACAACAAATACAAACATAGTTTGCTTTTTCACAAGAACGTACCTTACACTTTGTAATTTCTTCTGCAAAATTCTCAGCAGTACTATCTTCCACCTCTTCTTCAACACCTACACTTATCAAACTCTCACTTTCTCTACACTCCTCTTCAGGACCAAAGAAACTAAACTGTATATCATCAGAAACGTTTTTTACATCCAATACTGAACCATGCAAAAGAGCTGTGTTTAATTCACGTAAAGATAATGCAGGACTTTTTACATAGTACAGTCTTCTTACTAACTTCCGCATTTCTGAGTGATGTACTGCTAACATTCTTAAATGATGAAAAGTACTTCGACACACTTTTCTAGAAAGACAAGCCAGAGAATGACCCTGCAAGTTAGTATATTTTCTCACCTTACAAGGATCTAGTCCTTGCAACATCTTAATCTTTGTTTAACACTTTTTTTACTGTAATCTCGTAAGAAATTTCGTAATATATCAATAGATTCCTGTCGTATACTACAAATACTACTACAATCCCACTTATACACTGGAGCTTGTGTACGTCTCCCTTGAACTTCTTCAGCTATTACTTCTTCCACATTTCTAGGAACCATCTTTTCTTTTTCAATTGGACAACGGTTTTTAACCTCATAACAACAACCCCTGGTATCAACTGCGTGAACTAATGTATTTTGTTGAAAATAGCTTTCTTCATTAAAAAAAATGGTTCAGTACTAGAAGTATGCTTCCATTCACCCGAATATTTTTGCAAATGTTAGTTCTATTAACCAGTCTTTTTCTTTTACTTTTCTCCTTCATAAAGTGCATTGTTTTATTCAATGTTTTCATTCTCTTCAATACTAATATAAATAATTTTCTTTTCAATTCAAAAGCCTTTTCAACTACACTTTTAATCTGTTCTTTCTTCTTGTAAAATGTTGTTCTTCTTTTATATTTTTTGCAATTTTTCAATAAATTTTGTAGTACTCTACTTTTATACATTCTCTTCCTAATGTCTTTATATTCTTTCATCCTTTTTTCAACATGGATTGTTTTCCTATAACCTGATTTTGCATTAATTTCTCCTTTTTTCTTTTCCTTCTGATTGCTTGTAGTACTTTTCTTTCTCTTTTCCCCATTTTGAAAATCGATTACATTTTTTAAAAGGCTTTTAACAAATTCTTTCATTCTCTTACCAGAAGACTTTTTCTTCAACGCCACATGTTGTACTTCATCTACTTTCTGCTTTTCTCTAGCCTTTAAATAGTTCTGTTTTCTTTGTTGTCTTTTCTTTTGAACTTTTCTTATCATACTGAATATTTCTTATTAATTATGGAGAATTTCTAAAAAAAAAAAGAAAAGTTTATTATCTTTCTAAAAAATATTTAATATTATTGAAATTATTATATACAAATATTGTCATCTATAAATAAAGAAATACATTGAGTAGTGCCTAGTTGAATAGATAAGTGCAACAGTAGCACCTGGATGATTCTACAACTGCAAGGGTAGCACATAACTAGTGCCTGGGTGATTGCATGACTGAAGGAGTAATATCTGGAGGATTACTGGAGTACATAGCAAATCAGTGGGTGATTTTGTAACTGCATGAGTACTGCTTGGGTAATTGCAGGAGTACTGAGGGAATGCCTGAGTGATTGGAGGAGTACAAAGGTAGTGCCTGAGTGATTTTATAAGTCCATGAGTACTGGCTGAGTGATTACATAAGTACAAGGGTAGTACCTGCATGATTGAAGGAGTGCAAGGGTAGTACCTGAGAGATTATATAAATTCATACGTAGTGGCTGGGTGATTGAAAGAGTGCATGGGTAATACCTGGGTGATTGCATGAGTGCATAGGTAGTGCCTGGGTGATTTCATGAGTGCAGGGGTAATGCCTGGGTAATTGCAGCAGTGCATATGTAGTGCCTGGATCATTGGAAGACTGCATGGGTAGTACTTGGGTGTTTTTATAACTGCATGAGTGTTGGGCCTAGCCAAATATAAAGCAGCACACTATTATATGACTCAACTATAAGTCTCTCCATATTGTTAAAAGCATGCATACATACGTCTCTACCTTTTCAAATCATCATCATATCTAAAAGAAATATGTATACAATATTTCTGAAATATAGTGAAGCCTAGAAACTGAGACATGTAATAGATCTGCCTGAGTGATTGCATAACTCCATGCATAGTGCTTTAATGATTGTATGACTCCAAAGGTAGTCGCTAGGTAATTGCAGGAGAAGGTGGATAGTGACTGGCTAATTCATCAGTGCACACATACAGGTTGAGTGCATGGATAAGTGTATTAATAGCACCTGAAGGCATAGATGAGTCATGGAGTAGTGCCTAGGTGAATAGATGAGTGCAAGAGTAGGACCTGGGTGATTTTATGACTGCAAGGGTAGTGTGTGGGTTATTACATGACTGCATAGGTAGACACTGCATGATTCTATGACTGCAAAGGTACTACATAAGTAGTTAGCAAAACCAAAGGGGATGATGGACGGAGTGTTGAACATTGCAAGCACTCACCCCCAGTCAACTGATCTGGGTTTAATCCATCATCATTCTTTAGCTCACTCCGCCACCCCAGTTCAGACATGGCCATATGCAAATCAGTCTGACCCTGTGCCTCATGGGAACAGTCCAGCCCGAACTGCCAAGCCATGTCTTTCCTGGACCGGAAACAAGCATCCTGGGACCGGTTTCGGGTTCATAACCCTCATCAGCCAGGCTATCTTGAATCCAGTGGCAAAGTGAGCAAGGGACCCACGTCTGGGCATATCCTGCCAACTTAGGGCGAACTTAGTAAAACCAAAGGGGATGATGGACGGAGTGTTGAACATTGCAAGCACTCACCCCCAGTCAACTGATCTGGGTTTAATCCATCATCATTCTTTAGCTCACTCCGCCACCCCAGTTCAGACATGGCCATATGCAAATCAGTCTGACCCTGTGCCTCATGGGAACAGTCCAGCCCGAACTGCCAAGCCATGTCTTCCCTGGACCGGAAACAAGCATCCTGGGACCGGTTTTGGGTTCATAACCCTCATCAGCCAGGCTATCTTGAATCCAGTGGCAAAGTGAGCAAGGGACCCACGTCTGGGCATACCCTGCCAACTTAGGGCGAACTTAGCAAAACCAAAGGGGATGATGGACGGAGTGTTGAACTACATAAGTAGTGCCTGGGTGATTCCATGACTACAGGGGTAATATCTGGAGGTTTACTGGAGTACATAGCAAGTGAGTGAGTGATTTTATAAGTGCATGAGTACTGCTGGCTGAGTGCTTACATAAGTACAAAGGTAGTGTCTACGTGATTGAAGAAGTGCAACGTTAGTGCCTGACTGATTATATAAGTGCAAGAGTAGTCCCTACATGATTCAGAGAGTGCATGGGTAATACCTTGGTGAATGCATGAGGGTATAGGTAGTGCCTGGATGTTTGCATGAGTGCAGGACTAATTCCTGAGTGATTACAGCAGTGTATATGTAGCGACTGGATCATTGGAAGACTGCATGGGTAGTACTTGGGTGTTTTATAACTGCATGAGTGTTGGGCCTAGCCAAATATAAAGCAGACGACTATTACATGACTCAACTATAGGTCTCTCCATATTGTTAAAAGCATGCATACATTGACGAGACTGTTTTATGAGTTCTGTCTGTGACACGCGACCCGAGAGAGCAGAGAGCTGAGTGTGCAGCGAGAGCAGAGTGGGCGAGATGCGTAGTGGTGCGTAGGGGTGGAGCCTCAGACAGTAGCAGCAGCAGCGGTCCGTTGCGGCCGGTTGCAGCTGCCGGTGGTGGAGCCGGCAGCGATCACAGTCCGCGGCGGCTGAGGCGCTACGAGGTGCGGAGGATTAGTGGAGGAATAGTGCGGAGTAGAGACGCGGCGGGAACGTCACGGGGACTCCTGTGGATTCCTGTGGACTCCTGCAGAGGGGGACGGCGGTCGGTGAAGCCTGTTGAGGTGAGTCCTGACCCTCGGATCCTCCAGTAACTTCCTCCTCCGCAGGCATAGTCCCCCGCCGTTCCCCCGTTGGTCTATGGTGTTTCCAACTCCAACTCCAACTCCCCAATACAACACCACCCTCCTCCTCTCACTCCTCTCATCCTCAGCCGGTTGTGCTATAGTGCTACAGTGCATGTTGTGCCTGTTGTGCCTGCTTCCTCCTGACCGTGTCGCCCATACTGAACGGTCTGAGGTTAGTTTTGGCTGCACTAGCCTGCACTAGCCTGTACCGAATTGCATACTGCAGCTGCCATACTTGCTGGCCTGGCCTGGCCTGGTTGGCTCCAGCTCTAGTTACCCTAGTTCTGCTCCGCTCTGCTCTAGCGTCGACCTGCCTTGCCCTGCCCGGCCCGGTTTCGCTCCCCCCAGCACCGCCACCCCTCCGTCATCCCTGCCTACACTTTTATACTGACCATACTGATCTCTTGTTGAGGCCCTTGCATATACCTCACGCAGTATACCACACTCTGCCCCAGTTCCACTTTTGACCTGGTTGAGGTGGCAGGGTCACAAAGGTCATAAGGCAGGTTATTGTGGGCAGGGAGGAGGAGGGGAAAGAACGGGGGTGTCCAAGCCGCAGCGCCTGTAGTCACCAGTGTGAACCTAGTGTGAATCCAGGACTCAGCAGAAGCAGTTTCTTATCGGCAACGCAGCCGAACAAAGCAGAGTGATGAGATCTGAGAGAACGAGGAAGGCATTCCCGTCACCGAAGCAAAAAAAACTAAAACGGCTGGCAGCAGTGGTAGAAGGAGCCGCAGCGAATATTACCAAACAATTGATGCCTATGTCCCCGCCGCACTGACTGAGTCCTCTTCTCCATGGTCCAGACCCTGACAGTAACAGGGATCGCCCTCCTGTGTCGAGCCCTAAGACTTTGCAATCCCTCTTTATCTTGGACTACTTCAAAAAAGTACCTGGAGGGGTTAAGCCTTCCCCTCTTTCTCAGGTTTTGGAGGCGCCTAAGGCCAGCAATTTCCAACAAATAACAGAGGCAACTGTCCACATGCCGCCAATTAATAAAACTACATCACCGTTGGTCATCCCCAGCGTTAGATCATCTGTGGACGATCAGAAAACGCCTCCGGTGCTCCCTTTGGGGCCCTCACGGCTATTCAGTATTCTCCATTTTGTTATCCATCTCCCCCCCAGGAAAGTCACATACTACACGCCTCAAACAATCACTCTTGGACCGAAACCATCGAGCCAAAACTTAATGTTTTGCCACAACAAACAGACATCCCTATGACCACGTTACCACAACATTCGTCCTCAAGTCCTTCACTTATACAAAAAAATCAAACACCAAGCTTTGACGTATTTAGCCCTCTTGCAGCTCAATGGGATAGACCACTCAAGGGGAACAATAAACCGCTTCTGCCTCAAACGCCTTCAAACTCAGCCACAGTAACCGCTACAGCTCTTCCAAAGCACCAACAAGGAACCGACCTAAATGACCAATCACTACTGGATCTATCTTTCTTTCTCAAAGACTCAGACAAACTACCTAATTTGAAATCGGAACCCGACTCACGAGTCGACCCCCCTAGATTTATGTCAAGCATTTGGCCACAACTGCTGCAAACCTTTCAAAGTACAGTCACGGCATTAAACTACCATTCAGACAAACTAGACATGCAAGTTGACCTTTTGAACACCTTAGCCCTGTTTACAGCAGGTATCGACAACAAGTTAGAGAATCTAAATAACCTAATAATAAGGGCTCAATCATCTTCAAACTTGGTCCAGTCAGTTTGCTGTTGCTCACCTATTATTGACAGCCTCTCAGCACTTCCAGCTTTCTTAAACTGTGTTTTAGATTAAGTCAAACAACTGTCAGGAGGTAGTGTCAGCAAGTGCCAGGACCACTTAAAGTGTACAGATTCAAGTCCGTCAAAATAAACGACAAGACTCTGACATCAGTGGTCGACGGGATTTCAGAGAGTATAGAGGCAAAACCTTCTGTAGCATCAAATTTTCACCATAAGGATCAAGGGTTGACAACGCCAGCCAAGCCTATACCACCCCTGCCGTTGAGCCTCCAAATTGTGAGTGGCTCAACAACTCCAGTCGACCGTGCTTATGCAGAGTTGGACCCTAAGCCACCCACACCGGCCCCACCTTACTCAAAGACAAACCCTCAACAACTCCATCCTCTCAGTAAGAGAGAGAGAAAATGCCAACGTAAACAAAGAAACAAGCTAACAATAAAATCTACAGCTGAACCTCTTAAATTGTTCCCATTGTTTAAAACCTCGGACAATAAACAAGTTTCAAGTTTTACTCTACTAAACCAGGATCAACAGACCATTACTGCTCTCCCAATATTAAATGCGCAGCAGCCCACTCCTGTACACCACCACGTTCAATACGCTCCTCCCTCTTGCTTAAGAGGTCCCCCACTAAATCCTCATGAAGTCGCGGCTGCTGAAAAAGCAATAGTGTCTTTAATTGGCACGGACAAAGCAACTGGTCAATTACAAGTAGTGAAAACAAACTCGCCAACAGAAACGACTACTCAAACTCAACCTTCTCTTCATTCCTGCCTTCAGACTGTTCCATCAAGCGCCGGAGATAACCATTCAAAAGTAACCTTCAAGCACACACCAAAGCCACCATGTGGAATCTTTGATAACTCTGCAAGAGTCCCGAGATAATCCTTTGCCTAAGTTAGGAATAGTTCCTTACTTCTTATCCGAAAAAAATGTCTCAACTGACTCGGGTCCTCGTCAACAAAGTGTCGCCAGTGATCTCCAGTACTCCAAAATTCTCCTTGCTCCTGAATATAAATCAAAAGGCCATCATGACGTCCTCAACAGAGCAAATATCATCAAACTACTGAAAGGAGTACCGGGACTCGATACACTGGCATCTGAAGACATCGAATACATAGAATTTCTCCCGCCAAGAGGGTTGCAACCCTCTGAAGTAACTTTGGTGACATTCAAATTTACTATCTGGGCTCGAGCCTTCCTAGCCTGTAAAGACATTTTTCGGTCATGGGGAATAAAAATCTACCCACACCTTAATCCAGGCTACCCTACAGCGCTAGCCAAGCAATCGGCTACCCAGACAAGTGTTCGTCGGACCATGAATATTGATAGAAACAAACCATACTCAATTTTAAAAAATGCAGTAGGAGACGCATTTCTAACAGAAACCTCATGGACTTCACCCTCGAATATCCATAAAGTTCAAGACTGGGGGTGGCTGCCAGCCGCTTTGTCCTGTAAAAACTCAGCCTGACCACTTGGCCAATACTCACCAAAATTGAATCCACTGGAGGCTGTCAAACCTAGCGTTCCTCAGCTCCAACCTACAAACCCAACAAATCTCCAGCTGCAGTCTCGCCTATCTCTGTGTTCGTGGAACATTAGTGGTCTTCATCATAAAATGACCTAATTGGAGACCCGAAATTTTATTTTCAGTCATGACTTAATCGCCCTTCAGGAAACATGGGCCACCCACAACTGCCCCATTGTAGGATTTATCGAATATTGGAAACCAGCCGTTAGAGATTGTAATTATGGACGCCCCAAGGGGGCTTGTCCATCTACATCTCATGCAGTCTAAAGGGTCCAACAGAGCTACTAAACTTCGATGAGGACTGGTTGCTTGGAGTTAAAATCAGCTCGTGGAGACAACAGCGACCTCTGCTGCTTCTTAATGTCTATATTAATCCAAGTGCATGAACAAAAAGGGCTCACTTAAACCGTCTGCTTAAAACTCTGTGTGACTTGGCTGTGGACTTTCCTCATGCTGACTGCCTGCTCACCGGGGACTTCAACACCAATCTTTTTCAAGGAAATCCGTCGGATTTTGGAGGTCTTCTACCACTGCCATCGCCGGCATTGAAGGCTCAGTTTAAACCCCCAAATCAATCACATTGCGGCTTAGGGGAGCTCTGTGTGTTGCAACTTTACAGTGCCGGTTTCATTGTAAGGAACGGTAGGTTCACACATGACATTCCCCCAAATTGGTCATGGGCAAATGGTCGAAAGTATTCTTACTTAGACTATACCATCTGCAACTCAGCCCTGTTCTCATACCTGGAAAACTATAGTATCAAAACTCGATCAGAGAGCGACCACCGCCCACAAGTCGTCACTGTCAACGTAAACCCAGCCTATCACAATTCTGCTCCAACAACCTACAAGGGAGTTCACTCTAAAAACTTAAAACGTTTAAGATGGAAGGACGACATCAGTATTAACATCATGATGGAATGTTTGTTCCTTACACTAGGCGGCCCTCCTTCGACAGCCTCTCCCATCGTTGATTGGTCAAATTTCTGTTATCATTTGTTAAGTCTTTTTCCATCTCATTCGCCCTCTCATATGGTTTCTCGCAGCACCCAGTTTCCAATTTCAAGCCAAACCATGGTACTAAAGAAGATCAGAAATACCGCCCTACGGGCAACTAGGAAGCATCCAGATTCTAATGATCGTCTGAATGACTATAAAATTGCACAAAAAAACTTCAGACAGGCACACCAAAAGGATAAACAATCTTACCTTGACCAATTTTGGTGTAAACTTCTCTGGGAAAGTAAAAACCACAACCCAAAAACATTTTGGGCGTTATTGAATAGACAAATCAACGGAACAACTAGTCAGGGGAGTGCAAACATCGCAGAGGCAGAATGGGTCACATTTCTGACCGACCATTTTAGGGCCAATGGAGGAGCAGATCCTATAGCAATGAACAACCCTACACTGATCAAAGATGGGCCTACGGAGTGCCAGGACTGTTCTCACGAGTTGACGCAACCTCAATGCAAGAAAATCTCTATTACTCAAGCAAGGCTGGCTAAAATATTATCAAAAGCGAGACCAGATGGAGCGCCAGGTCCAAACGGCCTGCCACAGGTCCTGTTTAAAACAAATATCCCTCTCTGGTCACAACAACTAGCAACCCTCTTCAATTTCACACTGAGTAGTTCAATTATACCTGACTCCTGGCGAGGTGCAATAATCCACCCAATTTATAAGTCTGGCTCCCATTCGTCCCCAAATAACTACAGGTTGATAAACCTACTGGACAATGAGGCAAAGTACTTTGCGAGTATCTTACTCGAAGAACTGAGCTCCTGGGCTGACCAGAAAGGTCTGATCCCAAAAAACCAAACCGGCTTCACCGCAAACTTGGGCACTATGTCTAACTTAGTGGCATTATCAATACTTATCGATAAAGTACTTATTTCATCCAAGGTGGTTTTTTGTTGCTTTGTTGATTTTAAAGCTGCTTTTGACCGAGTCCCTAGGGCAGCACTCTGGGCGAAGCTAATGAAATGGGGAATCCCGGTCAAACTTTTGGAGGCCATTGTTCAATTACATACTAACACCTGGATACAAGTGAAGCTTGGCACCGGCTCACATCTGTCTCGAAAAATCACGACGACAAGAGGAGTCAAACAGGGATGTGTGCTAGCTCCATTGCTCTTTAACTTGTTCATTGCCGACCTTTCAGCGGAACTAGATGCGATAAACAGCCATCCCCCTAAGATTGGTGGTGTCCAGTTAAGCAACCTTCTGTACGCCGACGACCTTGTCCTCTTCAATCTCACACGAGTAGGGCTGCAACGACTGTTAAATAAACTACATAGTTATACCGTTACGAACAACCTAGAGGTTAACTTAAAGAAAACCCAAGTAGTCATATTCGGCAGAAAACACTATGGAGGTGGTGGCTGGACGTATAACAACTCTGGACTTGTCGTAGGAAAATCCTACAAATACCTGGGGGTTAATTTCGACTCCAGGGGCACCCTTGCCAAACATCGCAGCGACATCTCAATCAAAGCCATGGCTCTCCAAGTGAATCTTTCAAAACTTTCAAAAAAATTGACGGGCCGAGACTAACTCCAATGTTGGAAGTCATGAAAGCCAAAATTGGCCCCACGTTGTCATATGGCATTGAAATTTCTCGGGGCAAACTGAGTGCAACATTAAACCAACATGTGACTAAGATCTATAAAAGAGTCTTTCATATGCCAAAATCCGCTTCTGCTGCACAGATACGATTAGAATTGGGCCTTTTAAATTACGAAATCTCAGGCGCAGGTGCTTATTTAAATCTGTGCCATAAGTTAAGGCAGGCCAGAGCTGGGTCGCTTGAGTCACTGTTGTGGTCAGATATTAGCCTTAATAACCCAGGTGGGTCCTACAGTCACTTCTTCCATGAATGCGTACAGCAACTATCAGCAAGAGATCTCTGGAATCTTAACCCTAGTAACATAGTCTTCAAAACTAGTATCAAGAAGCGCATCCGTATGTGGTCTCATAATACCGACAAAGCTCTTTTCGCCAAACGCAAGCATGCATGGGCAGTAATGAACTCTTACCAGCTGGCTTCTCTTCCATCATACCTGCCCTGCACATACCCCCTGTACTTAAAACTGCGGTTTATGGCACTTAGATTGGGGGAATGGCACTTTCTGAAACATTTACCTCTTTGGCGTCGTACATCAGATGACCCACAGTGCAGGGGCTGCGGGGACTTGGTGGAGTCTCTGGAGCATGTTGTATGCCTCTGCCCTGCAATGCTGGCCCAGCGCAGACTAAAACTGAGGCCAGAGTGGAACAGATTGGGAGTCTGGTCCTGTAGGCAGGCAATTATCGCGGCATTGAACCCAGAGAACACAGCTTTAAACATAAGCCTCACAATCTTTATTCACCGTGCATATTGCTTACTCAATCAGTAAACTGCAGGCCCGGCAACAATCTCGAGGAAATGCACAGGTGATTAAAACAATAGCAAGCCCATGAAGCTCTATTTCAGTATAACCTGTGTTCTCTGCCCCTGCAATACTATGGAACGCCATCCCGACGACTCGATACTGACTATTGACAACCTGACAGTTGCTTCACTGAACTGTTTTTATCTTTTGGGTCTCTCTGCAACTCAGTGTCTTATTTGTAGTTTTTAGCAGCAACATCAATTCTTTTTTTACATTATTAATTGTTTTTAATGATATTCTTTTGCTATCTGGTTTTAAAACACGTAGTCCTATTACATTTTGGTCATTTTAATCTCTCAGTTTTGTATACGTATGGTATGTATGTCTTGCTTTTATGATTATATTTTTAATCAAATAAAGTACCATTCACAGCATACATATGTCCCTACATTTTCAAATCATCATCATATCTAAAAGAAATATGTATACAATATTTCTGGAATATAGTGAAACTTACAACTGAAACATGTAATAGATCTGCCTGAGTGATTGCATAACTTCATGGGTAGTGCTTGGGTGATTGTATGCGTGCAAGGGTTGTCACTGGGTAATTTAAGGAGAAGATGGATAGTGACTGGCTAATTGCATGAGTGCACACATAAACATTGAGTGCATGGATAAGTGTATGAATAGCACCTAAAGGTACAGATGACTCATTGAGTAGTGCATAGGTGAATAGATGAGTGCAACAGTAGGACCTGGATGATTCTACAACTGCAAGGGTAGTGCCTGGGTTATTACATGAGTGCATAGGTACAGCCTGCATGATTGCATGACTGCAGGAGTAGTATATAAGTAGTGCCTGGGTGATAGCATGACTGCAGGGGTAATATCTGCGGGATTACTGGAGTACATAGGAAGTGAATGGGTGATTTTATAAGTCCATGAGTACTGCCTGGGTGATTACAGAAGTAATAAGGTACTGCCTGAGTGATTACAACAGTGCAAAGGTAGTGCCTTGGTGATTTTATAAGTGCATGAGTATTGCCTGAGTGATTACATAAGTACAAGAGTAGTGCCTCCGTGATTGAAAGAGTGCAAGGATAGTGCCTGAGTAATTGAAGCACTGTATAGCTAATGCATTGGTGATTGCATGAATACAGAGGTAGCGTCTGGGGGATTAAAGGAGTACATAGGTAACGCCTGGGTGACTGCATGACTACAGGAGTAGTATCTGGTGATTTACATGACTACATAGAAAGTGACTGGGTGATTTTATAAGTGCATGGGTACTTCCTGGGTGATTTCAGGACTACTGAGGTAATGCCTGAGTGAATAAATGAGTGCAATGGTAGTGCCTGGGTGATTTCATAACACCATGACTACTGGCTGAGTGATTATATAAGTACAAGGCTAGTGCCTCTGTGATTGAAAGAGTACAACGTTAGTGCCTGAGTGATTATATAAGTGCATGAGTAGTGGCTACATGTTTCAAAGAGTGCATGGGTAATATCTTAGTGATTGCATGAGTGCATAGGTAATGCCTGGATGTTTGCATGAGTGCAGGAGTAATGCCTGAGTGATTACAGCACTGCATATGTAGTGACTGGATCATTGGAAGACTGCCTGGGTAGTACTTGGGTGTTTTTATAACTGCATGAGTGTTGGGCCTAGCCAAATATAAAACAGCAGACTATTACATGACTCAACTCTAAGTCTCTCCATATTGTTAAAAGCTTGCATACATATGTCTCTACATTTTCAAATCATATATAAAAGAAATATGTATACAATATTTCTGAAATATAGTGAAACTTAGAAACTGACACATGTAATAGATCTGCCTGAGTGATTGCAAAACTCCATGGGTAGTGCTTGGGTGACTGTATGACTCCAAAGGTAGTCACTGGGTAATTGCAGGAGAAGATGGATAGTGACTGGCTAATTGCATGAGTGCACACATAAAGGTTCAGTGCATGGAGAAGTGTATAAATAGCACCTGAAGGCATAGATGATTCACTAAGTAGTGCCTAGGTGAATAGATGAGTGCAACAGTAGGGACTGGGTGATCCTATGACTGCAAGGGTAGTGCGTGGGTTATTACATGAGTGCATAGGTACAGCCTAGCATGATTGCATGACTGCAGGAGTAGTACATAAGTAGTGCCTGTGCGATTGCATGACTGCAGGGGTAATATCTGCGGGATTACTGGAGTACATAGGGAGTGAGCGGGGATTACATAAGTACAAGAGTAGTGCCTCCATGATTGAAAGAGTGCAAGGATAGTGCCTGGATGATTGAAGCATTGTATAGCTAATGCATTGGTGATTGCATGAGTACAGAGGTAACGTCTGGGGGATTAAAGGAGTACATAGGTAACGCCTGGGTGACTGCATGACTACAGGAGTAATATCTGGTGATTTACATGACTACATAGAATGCCATCCACTACTGGCACAGCAGATATGTTAACGTGGGATTGATCCCTTTTCATTATATGAGATGAGGTGTGTGGGGCCAAAACACCATTAACCAAATGTACATCAGAGCGTTCAGGTAAGTAATGACCATTAATCAAAAGGAAAAAGACAGTCACAAATCCAATCCACATGAAGAGAAACACCATTGTAAGTACCATCCAAATGTAGGTCCAAGGAAGAACCAGATAAGTTCTGCGAAACCAGGAAAAGAAAATGAAAAATCGACTGGGTGGTTCCCCTGTAGTAGAATTCGATGAAGAAGATGATGGAGGTAAAGAAAAGTTGTCTCTGTCCATGTAATAACCAACAGTTCCTAGTCGATACAAAGTTGGTCGGTCAGCATTAAAAGAAGATTGGAGTTCACGTGTAGGAATGTCGACAGTAAGCTCCATAGACAGCGAGTCATAATTTCGAGGTGTAGCCGTCGAAGACGAAGACAAAACAGGCAGCACATCAATTGAGGTTTCCACTTCATGCTCCTGGTGTACGGTAGTCGCCGTCGAAGACCTCATTGGAAGTGAAACATCTCTCCGCAGGACGGTTTTGGGCATACTATTCAGTATCAGCCAAATGGTGCAACTTGACATGTTCAATGGAAATGTAGCGATTTTCCTTGCGACCAGGTAGCGGAGGCAAATCACAGTTCGAGTGCCTTTTAATCCAAGAACTGGGATTGGTGCACGATAGGAGGGGCCAAACTCTTTTTTGTTCTATATCTTCTCCCGGACCAGATCTCCAACTTTAAGAAGCCACCCTGTGACTGGGATCCGCACTGTTGTGTCTTCGGACGAGTGCAAGTCAGCTTTAGCAAGAGTGTCTCAAGTCTTTTGTAGATCCTGTAACATAGCACAATGGTTATCTACGTCAAATGTTGCGGCAGTCGCCACAACGTCTAGACCATCAAGGTCTGGAACAAACATTTTGATGCCAAAGAGCATTTTGTATGGGGTCGGCCCACCCAGAGATCTTCTTGGGAGATTATTTAGTGCACGTTGAACCCCATATAAATGAGTCAGCCAACCCCTGCCAGTACCTAAGACTCTAGCTGTCAAAGATTGCTTTAAGTCACGGTTCATTTGCTCCACTATAGAATTGCCCTCAGACCTGTATGGAGACGAAAATTGCAATAGCACCCCCAGCGACCTCATCGCATCCTTGTAAGCCTTAGAGGGGAACGCAGGACCCTGGTCAGAATGGAAAGTACCACAAGCAAATGTTCCGATAAAGACACGCAAATTCCTAATGACATTTCGAGCATCAGCACTACACTGCGGCCAAACCCAAAGAAATCTAGTGCACGAATATACTGTAACCAGAATATGTTTATGGGCAGTGTCGGACGTCAAAGGACCGCAGTGATCAAGATAAATACATGCAAATGGTTGATTTGAGATGTATAGCTGCTTGTGAGGTGGACGTGCAACCTTGGACGGTTTAATCTGTTTACATGTCACAAGAAAGTACATAATTACGTGTTTGTCTATATAGACCACGCCACCAATAACGCTGCTGCAAAAGAGACACCGTCACTGAAACTCCAGCATGTGCAGATGCCATGCCTTCGTGCGCGGCAACGATCAAAGGAAGTCTGCGGTCCATGTTGGGAATCAGCCGATCCCCAACGGATGGAATGGAAGTGAAGGGAACTTGTTCCGGTGATAAATGATAAGGATACTTAGAAGGGAAACCTTGCGGGAACGCAGTCCCATTCCTCGTAGCAGCTATTGCTGCCAGAATTTCATTATCAATTTTAGTCATGGACCTTGTAACTGCTGCTACTGAACACGTGGCAACTGCAGATTTGGCTGCCGCCTCAGCCAAAGAATTACCAACAGCATGTGTTCCCACACGCTGATGGCCAAGGGTATGTATAACATGTGTGAGCGGCAAGCTATCCTTAAGAGCTGCCACTCGAACCAAAAGCATTTTATGCTTGATTGCGCTACCCTTAGAGTCCTGATAATCGTTCTGAGACCAAAAGAATAGATTGTCATTAAAGGACTGTACACAATAGAAAGAATCGCACACTATAAGTGTAGGTACATCTGGATTAGCGAATTTGAGGGCCAATTCTAAAGCCCCCAGCTCAGCCAACTGAGCTGTGCAGTCCCCAAGAGACTGTGTGTGGACTAAGGAAGACTAAAACACACCGTCAACCATAGAGCCCACCACAATAACACAGGCAGCCGCGTAGGCATGTTTGGAACCAACGGCCAACTGTGCAGATCCGTCGGTATAAACTACACATTTGTATTGGTCAAGGGGAAGCAAAAACTGTGGCGCAGGATGAACTTGTTCGTACTGTAATAACTCCTGCGTCTGCAAGGATGGGTCAAAGATAAAAGTGACATCAGCCGATGTCAAAGAACTCGCCCACTGAATCCAACGCGGGTGTAAGGCTTTAGAATTCGGTACGCTCGCCTTTGTGACCGCCTCTAGAGTAGGCACAGGCGATACCATAAGAATGCGTTTCCCCTGAGCCAAAGAGCACTTCTTCAGGATCGCCATCTGTACAGCTATAAGAATTTTCTCAACGGGGAAAAACGCATCTCTGCTTATGTGTACAAATGTGATTTGTAGTCAATGGGGACCGTATCTCCCTCATTGATGTCAGGTAAGTGAAACCCACTGAACTCTGTACAATCCGTATGACTAAGTTAGTGGTGTTGTCACGACTTAACAAGAAGTTGGTCGCAAGCAGATCAGACTGCAAAGAAGAATTTCTGTATGTTCCGGAAGCCAGCTGGAAGACGAAAAAGAGGGTTGTATCAACGCGTAAAGCGGTTTGATACGATGAGCATAAGCAGGAGTGGATGTCCTCCCGAAATTAAAAAAACCCAGCAAAGATTGTAACTTCTTAAGTGTAGAAGGAGGCTGCAATTGAGCACATTTCTCCAGAAAGTGGGAGCTAACCACCTCCCTTCATTGTTGAGATTGTACCACAAAAAGAGAACCGCCAACTATGCGATATGAGACTTAGCAAAATTAAATTTGTACCCTAAGTCTGCAAAGGACAATATGATGCGGTCAACATGCACCAGATGCGGTATCAATTCATCAGTCAAATAAATGTCGTCGACGTAAGAGAAAGCATCAGGATCAATGTTGTATAAAAGTGACACAACACACGCAGCAAACGCACCAGGGCTATTCTTATAGCCCATGGGCAATCTTGTAAATCTTTTCTGATTGCCGACCGCAGTAAATGCGGTCCAGTCACGGCTCTCAGGAGCCAAATTGTGACTGTAAAATCCATTGGAAATGTCTAAAGTGGTTTTATACTTTTTTCGTACAATGTTATTTATTAACGCAGAGCTGTGGGTGTTCTGTACGGCAAATGTACCAACATCACTGTTCAAATTTCTAAAATCAAAAACTATACGATATGAACCGTCCGGTTTCGATATCGGAAAAAGAGGATTAATCATTGATGAAACACAGGGTTCAATTACACCCTGATATTCCAACTGGCCCAAAATGTCACTAATGGATGCTTTTGCCTCTCGTTTGATCAGATATTGTGCCTGAGGCTGCGGCATTGATCGTAAAGGGATCTCATGTGCCGGGGAATCTCTATCCCAGCCCACCTGATTGCGATACACAGCCGGCACTAGGGCTAAAGCCCATTCCGATGCATAAGCCTGTTTAGTCTCTTCAGAGACGTAATGCGAAAAACTCGGAAGTATCGCGTCCTCACCTCGGGAAGAAGCTAAAACAAATGGAGGAGGCCCATCCGCCTCCGCCAACAAAATGTCGTATGATGAGGTAAGGTTATCCCAGAATATACCCTTAATTGTACGTTGTATATCACCTTCAATTTATAGGACTATCTCATAAAGTCTATCAGGGGGTGCAACTCTTGTATCAGCTGTTTCCACTGTAATAAATGTGTCAGTTGCTCTCGCCTCCAGACAAGGACGGAGAACCTATCGTACTACGGTAACTTCCGCCACGCTGTTGAGGAGTGTCACAGCCCATCTCCAATCGAGGAGCAGGGTTCTCACCGTCTGAGGAATACTTTGTAACCCCGGGTGGAGACCTCCGCTCTGCCCATGGAGTGTACAGAGATTTGCCTCCTCCGCGTTCCGCGGAGAACGTGGAGAAAGCAAATCTCCGCACACTCCAGAGCGGAGTTGGCCAGCCCCCGCCTCCACCCCGCTATAGTAACAATTAATATTACATGACTTAAAATTAAATTAAAACCACTTACCTGGCATGAGGAGTCCCCGGGCTGCCCTCCTCCTCTTCCTCGCGTCTGGGTAATTCTTTGAGAAAACTGCACAGGCGCGCGCGCCCGCGCATGCGCATTTCTCGCAAGACCACATACCATTCCCAAATTGATGCACATAAAGTAAACAGTTACATATGTCTGTTGTTGTTGCTCTTTCTTATTCTTTCTTTGTCTACATGAAAGTTTATGTTGGTGTGGTTTTACAAATAGATACACTGTATTGTTAATTAATTTTAGCTTAAGTAGCCACACTGTTAGAAATGGGATTTCTGGTTGGCTATGGCATGCGCCTAAGCCAGGCAGACACCACCACACTAGTCAGGGCAAGGGAGTTACACACTGAAGATAACCCCTGCTCACCCCCTTGGTAGCTTGGCACGAGCAGTCAGGCTTATCACAGAGGCAATGTGTAAAGTGTTTGCGCAACACACACACACAGCAGCAACACACTAGGCACACCACAAAAGAAACTCCACACAAGGTTATATAAAAAATAGCCTTTGTATTATCCAAAACACATTAGAATCATAATCACACATATACACTGTGCCAATTGGCACTAGGTCATAATTTACAGGGGATTATATACAAGACAGGGACAATCGGGCCACTGTCAGAACCATTAGAACGCACAAGTAATAACACAACCAGTAACTACTGGTAAAATAATGAACTCAGCATTTTGCAGTCTCATTAGGCCTAAACATCATAGCATGACATTTGCATTAGGCATTACATTAGGCATAAACACATTATCCATAAATCACATTTAGGAGTGCACCGTAGTAACACTCCCCAGGTGCATACATCACCTTCAGGCATAAACACATTATGCGCAATCTCTTAGCCTTGTGCCCTATCAGGACACAAAAATGACCCCAGGCCAACAGGCCTTCTGTGGGGCTCAAATGCCCTCTGTCCCAAATGTCACGGCTTGTAACTGGGGCCTCCCACTGGCCCCTTTGCTGCCAATGCAGCCAAGCAATGTGCGAGATGCACTGGGGGTGCGTCTCACCCCCTCCTCCTCCAGATCAAAATAAACGTGCCCCCTTGGTGGAGCTGCCAACGCTCTTGTGGTGCAGCTGGGGACAGCAGAAGAATGGCACCAACAGAGTGCCGTGGGAGCCCCTCCTTCCCGGGGATCCTCTCGTGCAAAACAAGCACTGATTCCACTGTGCTCGGGGAGTACCAACAAATGCTCCTGCTTAGCCCCCTTGTATTGGGGCTTTTGCGCTGGCCTCAACTCGGCACAAAAAGAACTCCTGCACTGGCACCAACCGTGCCCAACTTGAGCCCCACTCACCGGGGCTCTTCTCAGCTGCTCCGTGTCCTCCAACGCGGGGGAAGTCCGTCACTGGGAGCCCTCGAGGCTCTGGTCAGGCCCCTCCTCTCAGGGCTCCTCCCCTTATTCCGGTACCACTCTCCTGGGCACACGGGGATAGCTCGGCCGCGTCTCGCGGTCACGGAGGTGGGGTAGGCTCCCGTCCTCCGTCCAGCACCACTCTCCTGGGCACGCGGGACTCTTCCTCCGGCCGCGCTACCATTGGCGGCCTCGGCCGCCTCCTTCCGTCGGCCCTGCCCAGAGTCAAGCAGCAAACGCCTGGCTTCCGGGTCGCGTCTCACGGCACGGTGCTTCTCGGCAGGTCCTCTTCTCTGGGCAAATGTGGGGTGGGCTCCCGCTTAAAGAGGCGTAAAACAGCGGGGTGGGCTCCCGCTTTTAAATAAGTATAAATGCGGGGCGGGCTCCCGCTTAAAGAGGCATAAAACAGTGGGGTGGGCTCCCGCTTCCCACGCAATGCGGGGGAATCCCCACGTCGGGATTTCCTCAGAATCGATTGCAGCTCAGCGCTGCAAAGCCACAAGCACTACTCCTGGAAAATAGATAGAGCGCCCATGAGGCGCTATGCCCCCAACAGTTCCATGGCAAAGGCTGGGCCCAGGCAGGCCAGCTTGCAGGGCCCTCCAGCAGGGAGGCAGTCCCTCGTGGCGGTTCCTCCTCGGGCCCAGCAGCAGCAAGTCACCAGGAAGCAGAAAAAGCACAACCATTTCATGGGGTCACAGCCCCAATATTTATACAACCTTTTCCTTTGTCTGCCCTTGGCACAGGGCTTGTGGGAGCCAGCCTGTACTGGTTCTGGGGGTTTTTGGAGCACTCTGTTTACAGGGCTTCTCTTCCCTATTGTCAGGTGGGGGCTCGGTCATCAGACACACCACAGGGGGGCGGAGCCAGCATTCACCCAGGCAGGCACAGACCTATTCAGGGTCAGGGGATTACTCCTCCCACTACTCCAAATGCAGTTCTCCCATTCAGCCTAGCGCTGACTCACCCTGCCCTCCCTGGAGCCACACACAACTCACCAGCCCCTGTCACTCCAAAGCCAGACATGCAAAACACATCAGGCAGGCAGACACATAGCACACAGAAATGCCAACTTCTAAAAGTGGCATTTCTAAAATAGTGATAACAAATCTGCGCACACCATTGCGCAGCATTTATTCTTACTATTCCAACCATACCAAACTTGACCACGCTGCTCCTCTCATATCAGGGATTACCACTGAAACACTTATCAGGGAATCCCCAATGCATTACTATGAGAGGGCAGCCACACAGCAGTGAGAAACCAAAATGGCTGTTTCTCGCTACCAGGACATGTCACGCACTTAAGGTACATTTCCTACCGTTTACCTACAATGCACCCTGCCGATAGAGCTAGCTAGGTCCTACCTTAGGGGTGACTGACATGCAGTAAAAGGGGGGTCACAGACGTGGCACACACTTTAGGTGTCACGTCACAGCGGCAGTCACACTGCGCGCACAGGCCCTGCAATGGCAGAGGCCTGAGACAGGTTTGAAAGGCAACTTTCGTGGGTGGCGCAATCGGCGCTGCAAGCCCACCAGTAGCATTTAATTTACTGGCCCCGGGTATCTGGGATACCGCTTTACAAGGGACTGACAGGTAAATTAAATTACCCAAACAGGTGTAGACGTATCTTACCATGTTTACCACAGAGAGCACACGCACTTTACACTGGACAGCAGTGCTAAAGTGCCCAGAGTCCTAAAACCACCAACACCATGTCAGAAAAAAGGCTAGGAGGAAGGCAAAAAGTTCAGGGAGGACCCTGCAAAAAGGGCCAAGTCCAACCCACACTAAATGATACTACTAATTCAACTGCAACAATGCCACGTTTCAGTGATGTTCTTCTTGCTTGTTTGCTTTTAGGAGCACAAGAGACAACATTATCCACAGTACTGCCAGACAGAAGGCCTGTGCATGATGTGACGCTTGACCACACAACAACAACATCTCTTCAGCCTGTGGTGCTAAGTGCCACTGCCAATTGACAGCTCAAGATGGCCACAAAGAAAGGTGCTGCCAAGAAAGTGGCCGATGGGGAGAAGAAGCGGATTTCACCACTGGCATGCCACTCAGGACCTTTTTCAGCAAACGTATGCCTGCCGCACTGGCCTCGGGGGAGTAAGCTGGGAGTTGCACCATAGCATCAGTGGATCCACCCCAACCTAGGCCCCTGCCCATGTCTGGCACAGAGGCAGCCAGTCTAATCACGGCAACGCCGACGATCAGTGATGTTGAAATTTACGTATCTCTTTCACAAAGTAGTACCCAATCGTTGCAGGAAACTCAGATAAGAGGGCAACAACAGCCACAGCCAGCAATAGTAGTTCGTCCTGAAGTAGGAGCAGTTCAAGAGATTGAGCTTCATACTGAGGAAGTAGGAGAAGCCACTCTTTCAGAAGATTCATTGTCTTCCTGATGTCCAGCAAGAAAAAGAAGGGTGACTCCAGCATCTTCTTCTCCAAGCCCCCTTCTGACGATCAAGACTGCACTTGGATCACACCTCAGTCTGAGCCACGCCAGGAGAGGTTTGGGAAAAGGAAGGTTCCTGAAAGCAATAGAGTTACGGATGAAAAGGAGGATGGCGACGAGCCAGTCATCATGGATGTTAGCCCAGTCCTAGTGGAGACTGACGTTACCCCATCTCAACCTGCTCTGAGGGATGTGGCACAGATACCACTATCGCCAGCTGCCATATTTGCAAGGCCACGGCAGTGACCTACATCCAAAACCACCTCAGTAGAAGTAGGCACCGCAGAGAAGCAAACATCAAAACGTCCACCTACCCCCAGCTAATCCGACATTGGCAGTGGTACCATCATCAGAAAGTGGACCTTCCCAGTTTAGGACTTCTTTACGGTTAGCAAGAAGGAGCTGAGCATTGCCATATGCTCCATTTGCGGAGCAAGTTTAAGTTGGCGTAAGCTTTGTACAAACTATGGTACCAGAGGCCAAACAAACCATTTGAGAAATCACCACACAGTTCAGTGGGAGGAGCACCTTAGGGGGCAAAAAACTGCAAGTGGTATTGGTAAAGGGGTGAAAGGCTGAGCAGGGAATTCAATATTATCACAGTCGAAGGTAAAGAGGAAGCATTTTCGTTACGCAAATCATGCTTGTCCCCAGCAGTGCAGTACTATCGCCGACATCAGTAACATGATGATGGCACAAGACTCAGGTCGAGACACCAAGGCAAGAGAGTACAATGACTGCCCCACTGAGACGCACATTGGGCCTACCACCTTCTGCTCTCAAGAAGTCACCTACATCAGTGGCACCAGAAAAAAAGAAAATCCAGGCTAATATTACTGACATGTTTAGACAGGAGTGGCGGTATGAATGCAACCACCCAACCGCACGTTTGTACAATGCAAAGCTGCCTAAAATGTTAGAGCTAGACCTCCTCCCTTTTTCTTTCATGGAAGGGGTGGGTTTTCTAAAGTTTGTGTCAGCCATCTGCCCGAAATGGAAGTTCCCAGATGGTCCTATTTTGCCAGATTTGCTGTTCCAGCACTACATCACGATTTGCTAGAATTGGTTGGACAAGCTTTGCAGCAGAGTGCTGTTCACACTATCCACCTGACAACAGACATGTGGACCATTTTCCAAGCCACTGATTACATGTGCATCACTGCACACTGGATAATTTTTGTGGGGGTTAGAGAAATGATATCTTCAGATGTTGACACTGCTGTCATTTTTAGTGGTGCTCAGAAGAATGCAACAGCAGCAATGTTCACCATGGAGAAATCCCATACTGCTGCAAACATCTTGGAAGACGTTAACAACAAGGGCTTTGAATAGCTGTGACCAAGAGGGCTTAACATTGAATTTGTTGCCACAGACAATGGCAGTAATATAGTTAAGGCCATGGCAGATGGTGGTTATTTCAGGGTGCTGTGTTTGGCGCACTGCATCAATATCATTGTACAGGACTTTCTCAGAAGAGAAGACAGACTCAGCAACTTACTGCCCACCTGCAGAAGAATCTGTACTAATTTCAGTCATTCTTTTAAGGCCTAGAAGCAGTTGAGGGTCATTCAGGGTGAGAATAGAATACCAGTTAAAGCACCTATACAGGAGGTGTCAAACACATTGGAACTCAACTTATTACATGTTGCAATGTCTGTTTGAGCAGTACAGACCGATCAATGAATATGTCATGCAAAGAGGGGATGCAACTGTGAAAGGCATGATCATTGAGATGGGCCAATGGAGTCTTGTCAAATGCCTGACAGAGATGCTGCTTCTTTTTACGGTTTTCACACGGGAAGTCAGCAAGGAGGACAGTACCATGGGCCAAGCTATCCTGTTGTTGCATATGCTACAGGAACAGCTAAAGGAGGTGTCTGAAATGTGCGCAGGTGTGGACGAAAAAAGATGTGCATGAGATGGTGGAGAGCTTAATCCTTTGCTTATCTGCTATTGCAAGTGTGCAAGGAGACATTGTGTCATCCAAACATTACATGTGTGCCACAATTCTTGAGCCACGGTACAAACAATTATTGGCCACTTTCATTCGTTTTTCAGATGGGGATGTTTCAAACTACAAGGCGCGGATTGCTGAGCAAGCCAGCAACCTAGAAAAAGAACAACTGGGAATTAGATGCCCACTCCTCCAGGGCACAAGTTCTGCAGTGCAGCCTTCAGCTTCAGAGCCTGAGGGCAATGCTGTTGGCTCACATCAGCCAAAACCAACAACAAGAGCACCTGTACCAACAGGAACGGGGGCATCAGCCCCAAAATCTGCATTTGATTGGTTTCTAAAGACAGGGTGTGAAGGCAAAAGAGGTCGAGCAAGGTGGAGCCCCAATGACTATTGAAAAGATGG
Organism: Calotriton arnoldi; assembly: GCA_963921515.1. NCBI lineage: Eukaryota > Metazoa > Chordata > Amphibia > Caudata > Salamandridae > Calotriton > Calotriton arnoldi. The sequence goes on from CAWUFW010002582.1 coordinate 55,255, forward strand.
TCCAGGCCTATCTGGATGACCCAACAGAGGTCTATCTTGATCAAAACCCATTGGTGTATTGGTATGGGAAGAGGCACCAATGGCCAGTGCTCAGCAGGCTGGCAATAAAGTATCTGGCTTTCTTGAGAGCCAGTGTGTCTGCTGAGTGTGTGTTCATTGTAGCTGGTGCAGTTCTCACAGTAAGAAAGACTAGTCTCTCGCCCCAAAACATGGAGAGATTAACCATGATCAAAGGGAATCAGCACATTATATCACCAAATTACACCATACTTGAAGTACGACAGGAGGAGGATGAGGGTGATTGGTCAGACTCAGGTCATGGTGGTACTGTGTTACCTGGCCAACTTCTGGGTGAACCACCTGAGTTTGAGGACAAATTTTACTTCTCTGACTGCTGGGCCTGGGCCACCAACCATAGAACTTCCTATTTCTATCGCCGAACTGTGTTGACAACAAAAAAAAGATATAGCTAGGGGAACATTATATTTTTTTTTTGTTTGTGTCTGACTGACTAATGCAGCCCCACCATTTTAGACAGATTGTCTAAAATGTATTGCCGGATTAGGGTTGGACCAGTGTGCAGTGAAGAAGGCCCCCCATTCCCCTCAAGGACATTGGAGAGACAAATTTGTGCCTGCCTCCGTCCCGTGGCTATCTATCCTTTCTTTATTCCCCTAGCCAGACTGCCCCACATTATTTGATTTACAAGATTGACCAATGTGTGTTCTGTGAAACAAAGAGGATCGTCAATGTACTACCTTCACCGCACTTGAATTAGAACAGGTAAATGGCATGCATGCTCTGAAGGTTGATATTTATTATGAGTGATTGTTGTTTGTGAGTGTGTTGAGATGATTCATGTGGTGGCAGGCAGTGAGACTGGGTGTTTAACTATAAGTGTTAAGCTTGATTTTGTTTGTGAAGATTTATAATGTTGGTGGCCTAACGACAGGTGATAATTGTTTTTCTTTAAGTAATTTTTTTCTTTCCCCTTTGACACTTAAAGAGATTTGTTTGCAGGGTCCACAGTGCTTTGTTTTCTGCTTCACATTCCTCAAAGACCTGACCAGTCCCTTTAGCTAACAAACACAAATCTAGTCCACACAAAAAGGGCTCAATGTTTCTCTTGTTGTTCATCAACAGCATTGCACTACAGGTCGATCTATCGCATTTGAGTCGGGACTCAGTCGGTATGGAGTTGGACATGTTACTCGGAGTCAGGAGGATGATGGATGGACTCAGGGCATGACTACTTCAACAACTGACAGAAGAAGGAAGTTATCAACTTCACAGCAACCAACATTTGGTGATGACTCTAAGAGGTCTACTCAACTCTGGATTGGTGGTGAGAGAAGTGCGATGGTTTTACTTGATTTGGGAAATGCAATGTTGCTGAGTGTGTGTGCTGGCTGGCTCAAATTTGAAACTATGTGGTGGTTGGGTGGGGGGCCTGTTGTAGGTAATTGGAGACAGACATGTGGTGATCATCACATTATGCATGCGGTAGGCTTCATATTATGATGATGATCATGACAGTTGCGAGTTTGATCAGCCCGATACATGCGCCCACTTGTCTGTAGTTGTTGGTTGTCATAATTGCTCTCATCTGATTTTGTTTTACAATCCACAGGCCTTCTCTTCTCCTGTATAAAAAGGCAAAAGGCACCATAACACTTACGCTTACCTTACCGGACTGCATAAGCCAGGCACCCAAGATTGACTGACAATCCAAGAAGAATGCAGATGTACCTCTCAATTTGGCGATACAGTATAATTTTTCTTTTAATAATCATTGTTGTTCACTTCATTCCTACATAATTTGTGTTTACTATTTTTCAGACCTAGGTGACAGAACATTTAGAAATATAATAATATAACTTGGGTCTCTCTGGGGCCAACGGACTGTTTGGTTTGCATTGCATTTAAGTTAACTGTGTCATAGTCATTCCTTCATTTCCTTTTCCTCCCACAACAGATTGATGATGGTCGGCTGCTCATTGCCCAGATGAATTGTGTCTTTGTGTCTTTGTGTAGTGTTTGTCTTTGTCACACTTTTCCCTAAATCCTCTTTCTCATCTATTCATCAAACCCCTAACCCTCTTCTCCCGGGCTGAGTGATTTATTGAGGTGCGTCTTAATAATTTACACCATTAATTGATCACACACTTGGTGGGGCAGATGTAGTGAAAGCAACACCATCTCAGTGCAGGATCTTCAGTTCTACTTCTATTACTGAAACAATAGCCCGCACTGGCCCCATTTACCCACCCACGCATAAAAGTGATCGATATTTTAAATATAGAAGAACATCATTCATCAGCATCATCATTCAGGCATTGTGTGTTGCATTGCGTAAATGCTTAACCAACAACCATGTCCACTCCATACTTTGAGTCCTCTTCACAGTTCGAGTGTCACTTTTGTTTTAATCAGAATACTAGCTCACCAAACCATTGCTCTGAATAATTTAGTATTGCTTGTTATATTTTTAACAATGAAGAATTATTTGTTGTGTAGTAGTCTGGTCTCAATTGTTTGTAATTTTGCAAAGCTATGGTATAATAATATATAACCCACTAACTCAGCTTTTATTTCAATTTAGTTGCCTGTGATGAATAATTCTTCTGTATAAAATCCTACAGTTGGAGTTCACCTAGGTGGGAGTAGGACCTCGCTTCTGATTCCTTCACTGTTGTTAGTGCGCTAGTTTGCTACTACTACCACCACCATGGCAGGCACCTTGGGAAACCCTGCAGCCCTTGCTTCATTTATTCAGTAAGAGAACTATGGTTTGTTGTTCTACTAAGTTGTTGTAGGCAATATAGGCAATGGCTTTCCCTCCTTAGTGGCCAATATAGTTGTAGACTGCAGAGACTGGGAGAGTAGTAGGACAAGGGTACCACACAGGCATAGCACATACCTAGTTGTTGTTATATACTATCAGCTAATTTTAATAACAGGTTGCGCTAAAAGGCAACAGTGAAAAGTAAAACACCCCCAAAAACCTAGATTTGAGGCATAAATAACATAACATAAATATTTATTATGTAACCCAAATAATAAAAAACCACCCCTTCACCCAACCACAATAACTGGTCCACCTCTCTCCCCCAAAAAATTCAATCTCCCCGTCCCCAACCACTGTCCAACCAAAATGTCCATTGTCCTGAAAAATAGTAGTCCAAACCATAACAGCCCTGATCTCAACTCCCACATCCCCACCCTCTCTACCCACAACAACAACCAAGTCCCACCCATCAAAACAAAAGTTAAAAAAGGGGCAGAGGGCCTTTCTAGGCACAGCAGGCCAGGCTCAGGAGCTAGTTGAGGTGCTTCTCCATTTGTCTTTGCTGGGTCTTCATTCCGCGCCAGCCTCAAACGGACAGGTTATAGTAAATTGCGACTTAGTGGGGCTAGCAGAGCCATCTCCAGCAACACTTGTGGAGGCACCTCCAGCTCCCTCAACCGCCGACGCCTCAGTGGTATTCCTCTTGGTCCAGATGCCGATGTAAGAAATAAACAGGCCAAGCAGGAAAGCAGGCGGGGATGGGGAGATGGGCAAGCAACAACAGGAGAGGACGGAAGGAAGCAACAATGAAGGGGTAACCACAAAATACCTTCATTGAAGCAGGATCAGCAACAAAAATGAATGTGTCATTGTGAAATGTAACTGGTAAGCACTTAAACGTTACCAATATGGCAAGACGGAAGATGGTGCGAGCTCTCCAATACCATCGGATGATCCCAAAAAAAAACTAGTGCAGTTTGTGTTTTACAACTATTTTTAGAAATGCATTTGCTAATGTACACAATCATGCAATTTAGTGGTATGTGTTCAAGGGAGATGGCCAAAAACACAAGTACTCCTACGAAGTGCTTGAAAACAAAGAAAAAAATAGCTCCACAAACCGGAAGCAGTGTAAGAAGACATGTACTTGATCCATGCACTATGGGGGGGGCAAATACAAGAAGAGGGCATGATGCCCATATGCCATGACAAATGGCATCAAAGAAGTTGAGAGCGACGCTGACGTTTACCAATGGTAGGAGATGGGCGGCCTGTAAGCCCAAAGATAGAAAGCAACATGTCTCTTCGAGACAGTGCATACGCTGTCCAGGCGAACAGCGTATTGCGCTGCCTAGCTGAGACTCAAACCAATAGATTTCACAAAGGCGAAACCTACTGGATTTGCCAATGCTTGTTGTGTTTCCAAACGGGGAGATTAAGTGATTTAGCCTCAATCTCAAAATGTGAAACTGAGGCTGAGGCTAGGGAGATGATATGGCGTCCTTTCGGGAAAGGGTGCGGCGTAAGGGCCAGAGCTGTCATCTATGGAGCCGGGGAACCGGGTTTGACTATCAGCATTGGCTTAACATCCTTGATTTTGGGCAAATCACTTATTCTCGCCATGCCAACAAAAACGAATGTGTCCTTGTGTAAAGTAACCAGTGCTAATGTAAAGCGCTCCAATACCTTCAGGTGGTGTTGGTGCTATATAAAACTGCACAAAAAAAGTAACTAGTGCTGATGTAAAGTTCTCCAGTACCTTCGGGTGGTGTTGGTGCCACATAAACTGCACAAAAAAGTGAAAAACACAGTTGGTGAAGGAGGGAATCTGTGCAACAGAGTTCAGTGAGGGCAAGCAGTGACATGCAGGAGGTGGACAGGCAACCAACAACATATGCGGGCAGCCACGGGGAGATGAAGTGATTTGCCCATAATCACAAAATGTGCAAGTGATGCTGAGGCTAATGAGACAGTGTGATGTCCTCTTGGGAGAGGATAGGGCGTAAGGGCCAGAGCTGCCGACTATGGAGCTGGAAAACTGGGTCTGAGTTTCGGCGGCGTCTTAAGATCCTTTAGTCTGGGCAAATCAGTTAATCTTCCTGTGCCTAAAAAAAAATGAATGTGTCCTTGTGTAAGGTAACTCAGGCTAATTTAAAGTGCTCCAATTCCTTCGGGTGGTGTTTGGTGCACATAAAACTGCACACAAAAAGTAACTGGCGCTTATGTAAAGTGCTACAATACCTTCGGTGATGTTGGCGCTACATAAAAACTGCACTAAAAAAATGTGAAAAGCAGAGTTGGGGAGGCGGGTATCTGGAGGGGAAGAGGGGATCTGTGGCATGCAAGTTTAGCATGGGTAAGCAGCGATGGGTGGGATGTAACCCTGGGCGTATCAGCAGTAGTGCCTCTACACGTATTTCCATGGAGTTTAAAAAAAACTCTGTGGAAATACGCTACACTCCCTCCCCCCTCCCTCCCCCTCCCAAAGTCTTTAAAAATGTAAAAGAAGCCACACACCTGTTGTCTGCCGCCTCCCCTGCCTTTGTGCGCACGCGCGTCAGACGTACAACGTAGTGTTTTTTTAATTACAGAAGGACGCGAGGAGCAGGACGGAGAGCGGCCAGGCAGGGGAGACGCAGACAACAGGTAAGTGGCTTCTTTTAAATTTTTAAAGACTTTGGGAGAGGGGAGGGAGAGGCTAACTCTGCTCCACCACGGAGGCGGAGTTTTTGCCTACTCTGCATTCGCCACGGAGCGCGGAGTAGGCAAATCTCCGCAAACTCTGCTGGCGGAGCGGAGTTACCCGCCAGGATTAGTGGGATGTGGACGGGCAACCACTACCAAATGTGGGCTGCCACAGGGAAGATTAAGTGATTTGCCTACGTATACGGTGTCCTCGTGAACAGAAACTGGTGTTAATGTAAAACACTCCTTTACCTTTGGGTGGTGTTGGCGCTATATAAGACTGCACAAAAAAGTAACTGATGCTAATGGAAAATGCTCCAATTCCTTTGGGCGATGTTGGCGCTATATTAAACTGCACACAAAAAAAAGAAAGAATCAAAGTGTTAGGCTGGTTTACAGTGAACAGGAGGAAATTCATTACATCAGCAACTAGATTAAAAGTACTACTTTTGCCATGGACACTGAGGGGCAGGCAGACCTTGATGACATGGCCTGGTTCCTTTGAAGAGAATTGAAGTTAAGCAACAATGGCGCATGGAAACCCTTCACCACTTGAATGCGGAAAAGGTAAGAAAGTATCCCGACGGGACAAATTTGTAGAAATAGAGATTGACCCTATGAAATGAGAAGCAACAAGGTGAGACACGAACAGTTGGATCATTTCGCACAGGAGAAACTTGGCTATGCAATTACAGCAGAAGACACAGGTACTTTAGAAGCTCTGACATACCCTGTGATAACGCTTACCTTATTCACTTGAGGTCTGATTTTCCAGCTATAAACACCATTGCCGAATGACCACGTATGGTCTAAACATGCACACACACTTAGTACCCACACACGCAGAAAATATTCAGAGACTACACAATTGCCAAGTAATAGTAGGCGTGCACACATGCTCCAATCCGCACATCAGCTATACACTAACAGGACCTTAAAAGGCAGAACACCACCACTCACTAGAATGAAGCAGTCTACAATGGCAGTTTAAAGAAGTGACGGGGTTGGGGCAGGGGGTAATTTGTAAATGGGGCAAGCACAGGGAGGTGCAAAGGAGCAAGCAGAGACAGGAGAGAGGAGTTGGAGGGAACGGAAAGCAGCAACAAACTGAAAAGCAGTGACAGGGGGAGGGGATGGGGGTGATCTGTGGACGGGTCAAGCACCGGAAGGTGTGAGGGAGCAAGTAGCGACAGAAGGGAGGACGTGGGGAAACGAAAAGCAGCAATGATAGGAAAAGCAGTGCTGGGGGAGGGAGGGATCTGTGGACTGGGCATGAGGGAAGGTGGGAGAAAGCGGAGCTGGTAAAAGCTCGAGCACTGTGTAGAAAGCTGAAAAAGAAAACAAAAAGTAGGTCCTAAAATGGTCGTAAAAACGGGAGTGGTGGATGTTTACAAGTGCTTGGTCCATGCTCTGGGGGGAAGGCTAAACACAAGAAGATGCATGACCATGCATGCCAGGGACAAATGGTGACAAAGAATATGAGACAGACAATGGAGCGAGCAAATGGAAAGCCTGTGGGCAGGCTGAAGCCCGCAGATTAAACACAACATGTCTTTTCGAGACAGCACATGTACTGTCTAGTGAGACCTAAAAATGTGAGAGGAATGATTGAAAAATTCAGTTGAATGTTCCAACGTGGGATGGTGACTACTTTGGTGAAATATCAGTGGGAAGACTATAACAATGTCTTGCAAGTGATTGAAAGCCTGAGGAAAGGCTTTATATTTGAAGCTTACCAGAAAGCTAGTAAGACATTCATTTGCCATGTATAAATGTTTACAGAATGATAGGATAGCATGTTATGTAAAAAAAGAACGTTTATACAAGACAAGCAAGTCTACACCAATGGCGAATATTGACATATGCCAAATGATTTGACAAACTACATCATGATGACCAAAAGTCAAAAACAGGCAAAAACAAGAGGTGATCTTAGTTCTGAAGCAAGTTCAGAGCCTGACTTGGAGGAAACTGAAGAGTTTAGCCTTGCCTAACATAATTGAGGCAATGTTTTAGATGAATTCTGCATGCTATGGATGGACTAACAAAAGCTGTTTCTCATTACCAGGACATGTCACGCACTTAAGGTACATGTCCTACCGTTTACCTACAATGCACCCTGCCGATATGGCTAGCTAGGGCCTACCTTAGGGGTGACTGACATGCAGTAAAAGGGGGGTCACAGACGTGGCACACACTTTAGGTGTCACGTCACAGCGGCAGTCACACTGCGTGCACAGGCCCTGCAATGGCAGAGGCCTGAGACAGGTTTGAAAGGCTACTTTGGTGGGTGGCGCAATCGGCGCTGCAAGCCCACCAGTAGCATTTAATTTACGGGCCCCGGGTATCTGGGATACCGCTTTACAAGGGACTGACAGGTAAATTAAATTAGCCAAACAGGTGTTGACCTATCTTACCATGTTTACCACAGAGAGCACACGCACTTTACACTGGACAGCAGTGCTAAAGTGCCCAGAGTCCTAAAACCACCAACACCATGTCAGAAAAAAGGCTAGGAGGAAGGCAAAAAGTTCAGGGAGGACCCTGCAAAAAGGGCCAAGTCCAACCCACACTAAATGATACTACTAATTCAACTGCAACAATGCCGCGTTTCAGTGATGTTCTTCTTGCTTGTTTGCTTTTAGGAGCACAAGAGACAACATTACCCACAGTACTGTCAGACAGAAGGCCTGTGCATGATGTGACGCTTGACCACACAACAACAACATCTCTTCAGCCTGTGGTGCTAAGTGGCACTGCCAACTGACAGCTCAAGATGGCCACAAAGAAAGGTGCTGCCAAGAAAGTGGCCGATGGGGAGAAGAAGCGGATTTCCACCACTGGCGTGCCACCCAGGACCTTTTTCAGCAAACGTATGCCTGCCGCACTGGCCTCGGGGGAGTAAGCTGGGAGTTGCACCATAGCATCAGTGGATCCACCCCAACCTAGGCCCCTGCCCATGTCTGGCACGCCAGTCTAATCACGGCAACACCGACGATCAGTGATGTTGAAATTTACTTATCTCTTTCACAAAGTGGTACCCAATCATTGCAGGAAACTCAGATAAGAGGGCAACAACAGCCACAGCCAGCAATAGTAGTTCCTCCTGAAGTAGGAGCAGTTCAGGAGATTGAGCTTCATACTGAGGAAGTAGGAGAAGCCACTCTTTCAGAAGATCCATTGTCTTCCTGATGTCCAGCATGAAAAAGAAGGGTGACTCCACCATCTTCTTCTCCAAGCCCCCTTCTGACGATCAAGACTCCACTTGGATCACACCTCAGTCTGAGACAAGCCAGGAGAGGTTTGGGAAAAGGAAGGTTCCTGAAAGCAATAGAGTTACGGATGAAAAGGAGGATGGCGACGAGCCAGTCATCATGGATGTTAGCCCAGTCCTAGTGGAGACTGACGTTACCCCATCTCAACCTGCTCTGAGGGATGTGGCACAGATACCACTATCGCCAGCTGCCATATTTGCAAGACCACGGCAGTGACCTACATCCAAAACCACCTCAGTAGAAGTAGGCACCGCAGAGAAGCAAACGTCAAAACGTCCACCTACCCCCAGCTAATCCGACATTGGCAGTGGTACCATCATCAGAAAGTGGACCTTCTCAGTTTAGGACTTCTTTACGGTTAGCAAGAAGGAGCTGAGCATTGCCATATGCTCCATTTGCGGAGCAACTTTAAGTTGGCGTAAGCTTGGTACAAACTATGGTACCAGAGGCCAAACAAACCATTTGAGAAATCACCACACAATTCAGTGGGAGGAGCACCTTAGGGGGCAAAAAACTGCAAGTGGTATTGGTAAAGGGGTGAAAGGCTGAGCAGGGAATTCAATATTATCACAGTCGAAGGTAAAGAGGAAGCATTTTCGTTACGCAAATCATGCTTGTCCCCAGCAGTGGAGTACTATCGCCGACATCAGTAACATGATGATGGCACAAGACTCAGGTCGAGACACCAAGGCAAGAGAGTACAATGACTGCCCCACTGAGACGCACATTGGGCCTACCACCTTCTGCTCTCAAGAAGTCACCTACATCAGTGGCACCAGAAGAGAAAAAAATCCAGGCTACTATTACTGACATGTTTAGACAGGAGGGGCGGTATGAATGCAACCACCCAACCGCACGTTTGTACAATGCAAAGCTGCCTAAAATGTTAGAGCTAGACCTCCTCCCTTTTTCTTTCGTGGAAGGGGTGGGTTTTCTAAAGTTTGTGTCAGCCATCTGCCCGAAATGGAAGTTCCCAGATGGTCCTATATTGCCAGATTTGCTGTTCCAGCACTACATCACGATGTGCTAGAATTGGTTGGACAAGCTTTGCAGCAGAGTGCTGTTCACACTATCCACCTGACAACAGACATGTGGACCATTTGCCAAGCCACTGATTTCATGTGCATCACTGCACACTGGATAATTTTTGTGGGGGTTAGAGAAATGATATCTTCAGATGTTGACACTGCTGTCATTTTTAGTGGTGCTCAGAAGAATGCAACAGTAGCAATGTTTGCCATGGAGAAATCCCATACTGCTGCAAACATCTTGGAAGACATTAACAACAAGGGCTTTGAATGGCTGTGACCAAGAGGTTAACATTGAATTTGTTGCCACAGACAATGGCAGTAATATAGTTAAGGCCATGGCAGATGGTGGTTATTTCAGGGTGCTGTGTTTGGCGCACTGCATCAATATCATTGTACAGGACTTTCTCAGAAAAGAAGACAGACTCAGCAACTTACTGCCCACCTGCAGAAGATTCTGTACTCATTTCAGTCATTCTTTTAAGGCCTAGAAGCAGTTGAGGGTCATTCAGGGTGAGAATAGAATACCAGTTAAAGCACCTATACAGGAGGTGCCAAACATATTGGAACTCGACTTACTACATGTTGCAATGTCTGTTTGAGCAGTACAGACCGATCAATGAATATGTCATGCAAAGAGGGGATGCAACTGTGAAAGGCATGATCATTGAGATGGGCCAATGGAGTCTTGTCAAATGCCTGACAGAGATGCTGCTTCCTTTTACGGTTTTCACACGGGAAGTCAGCAAGGAGGACAGTACCATGGGCCAAGCTATCCTGTTGTTGCATATGCTACAGGAACAGCTAAAGGAAGTGTCTGAAATGTGCGCAGGTGTGGACGAAAAAAGATGTGCATGAGTTGGTGGAGAGCTTAATCCTTTGCTTATCTGTTATTGCAAGTGTGCAAGGAGACATTGTGTCATCCAAACATTACATGTGTGCCACAATTCTTGAGCCACGGTACAAACAATTATTGGCCACTTTCATTCGTTTTTCAGATGGGGATGTTTCAAACTACAAGGCGCGTATTGCTGAGCAAGCCAGCAACCTAGAAAAAGAACAACTGGGAATTAGATGCCCACTCCTCCAGGGCACAAGTTCTGCAGTGCAGCCTTCAACTTCAGAGCCTGAGGGCAATGCTGTTGGCTCACATCAGCCAAAACCAACAACAAGAGCACCTGTACCAACAGGAACGGTGGCATCAGCCCCAAAATCTGCATTTGATTGGTTTCTAAAGGCAGGGTGTGAAGGCAAAAGAGGTCGAGCAAGGTGGAGCACCAATGACTATTGAAAAGATGGTCCAGGCCTATCCGGATGACCCAACAGAGGTCTATCTTGATCAAAACCCATTGGTGTATTGGTATGGGAAGAGGCACTAATGGCCAGTGCTCAGCAGGCTGGCAATAAAGTATCTGGCTTTCCCGGATGCCAGTGTGTCTGCTGAGTGTGTGTTCATTGTAGCTGGTGCAGTTCTCACAGTAAGAAAGACTAGTCTCTCGCCCCAAAACATGTAGAGATTAACCATGATCAAAGTGAATCAGCACATTATACCACCAAATTACACCATACTTGAAGTACGACAGGAGGAGGATGAGGGTGATTGGTCAGACACAGGTCATGGTGGTACTGTGTTACCTGGCCAACTTCTGGGTGAACCACCTGAGTTTGAGGACAAATTTTACTTCTCTGACTGCTAGGCCTGGGCCACCAACCATAGAACTTCCTATTTCTATCGCCGAACTGTGTTGATAACAAAAAAAAGATATAGCTAGGAGAACATTATATGTTTTTGTTTGTTTGTGTCTGACTGACTAATGCAGCCCCACCATTTTATACAGATTGTCTAAAATGTATTGCCGGATTAGGGTTGGACCAGTGTGCAGTGAAGAAGGCCCCCCATTCCCCTCAAGGACATTGGAGAGACACATTTGTGCCTGCCTCCATCCCGTGGCTATCTATCCTTTCTTTATTCCCCTAGCCAGACTGCCCCACATTATTTGATTTACAAGATTGACCAATGTGTGTTCTGTGAAACAAAGAGGATCGTCAATGTACTACCTTCACCGCACTTGAATTAGAACAGGTAAATGGCATGCATGCTCTGAAGGTTGATATATATTATGAGTGATTGTTGTTTGTGAGTGTGTTGAGATGATTCATGTGGTGGTAGGCAGTGAGACTGGGTGTTTAACTATAAGTGTTAAGCTTGATTGTGTTTGTGAAGATTTATAATGTTGGTGGCCTAAAAACAGGTGATAATTGTTTTTCTTTAAATAATTTTTTTCTTTCCCCTTTGACACTTAAAGAGATTTGTTTGCAGGGTCCACAGTGCTTTGTTTTCTGCTTCACACTCCTCAAAGACCTGACCAGTCCCTTTAGCTAACAAACACAAATCTAGTCCACACAAAAAAGGGCTCAATGTTTCTCTTGTTGTTCATCAACAGCATTGCACTACAGGTCGATCTATCGCATTTGAGTCGGGACTCAGTCGGTATGGAGTTGGACATGTTACTCGGAGTCAGGCGGATGATGGATGGACTCAGGGCATGACTACTTCAACAACTGACAGAAGAAGGAAGTTATCAACTTCACAGCAACCAACATTTGGTGATGACTCTAAGAGGTCTACTCAACTCTGGATTGGTGGTGAGAGAAGTGCGATGGTTTTACTTGATTTGGGAAATGCAATGTTGCTGAGTGTGTGTGCTGGCTGGCTCAAATTTGAAACTATGTCGTGGTTGGGTGGGGGGCCTGTTGTAGGTAGTTGGAGACAGACATGTGGTGATCATCACATTATGCACGCGGTAGGCTTCATATTATGATGATGATCATGACAGTTGCGAGTTTGATCAGCCCGATATATGCGCCCACTTGTCTGTAGTTGTTGGTTGTTGTAATTGCTCTCATCTGATTTTGTTTTACAATCCACAGGCCTTCTCTTCTCCTGTATAAAAAGGCAAAAGGCACCATAACACTCACGCTTACCTTACCAGACTGCAAAAGCCAGGCACCCAAGATTGACTGACAATCCAAGAAGAATGCAGATGTACCTCTCAATTTGGCGATACAGTATAATTTTTCTTTTAATAATCATTGTTGTTCACTTCACTCCTAAATAATTTGTGTTTACTATTTTTCAGACCTAGGTGACAGAACATTTAGATATATAATATTATAACTTGGGTCTCTGTGGGGCCGACGGACTGTTTGGTTTGTATTGCATTTAAGTTAACTGTGTCTTAGTCATTCCTTCATTTCCTTTTCCTCCCACAACAAATTGATGATGGTCGGCTGCTCATTGCCCAGATGAATTGTGTCTTTGTGTCCTTGTGTAGTGTTTGTCTTTGTCACACTTTTCCCTAAATCCTCTTTCTCATCTATTCATCAAACCCCTAACCCTCTTCTCCCGGGCTGAGTGATTTATTGAGGTGCGACTTAATAATTTACACCATTAATTGATCACACACTTGGTGGGGCAGATGTAGTGAAAGCAACACCATCTCAGTGCAGGATCTTCAGTTCTACTTCTATTACTGAAACAATAGCCCGCACTGGCCCCATTTACCCACCCACGCATAAAAGTGATCGATATTTTAAATATAGAAAAACATAATTCATCAGCATCATCATTCAGGCATTGTGTGTTGCATTGCGTAAATGCTTAACCAACAACCATGTCCACTCCATACTTTGAGTCCTCTTCACAGTTCGAGTGTCACTTTTGTTTTAATCAGAATACTAGCTCACCAAACCATTGCTCTGAATAATTTAGTATTGCTTGTTATATTTTTAACAATGAAGAATTATTTGTTGTGCAGTAGTCTGGTCTCAATTGTTTGTAATTTTGCAAAGCTATGGTATAATAATATATAACCCACTAACTCAGCTTTTATTTCAATTTAGTTGCCTGTGATGAATAATCCTTCTGTTTAAAATCCTACAGTTGGAGTTCACCTAGGTGGGAGTAGGACCTCGCTTCTGATTCCTTCACTGTTGTTAGTGCGCTAGTTTGCTACTACTACCACCACCATGGCGAACTACCTTTTGGAGCAGTTGGGCAGTGTTCCCACTGGTGGTATTCAAATACATTTCTAGGTGTTATAGATTTCTGCAAGAAATGATGACCATAATGTTGGTAACAGTACAATGTATCATAGTCTGAAGTACCTTCTAACATTTCATTGTTCGGAAATGCTGCAGTTTTTTCTAAATCAGACATTAAGTTGTTTACAGTTTCAGTGTCCCAATCATCGGAAAATGTACTGGAGGTAATGATATCACTTAAAGAAATTTTAAATACATGTTTAAGTTTTAAAAGTTCAGTCGGACCGAATACATCATAATCAATCTTGTCCCATACTATACCGTCCGGTATAGGAACTGCTGTGATGTTCACTGAAGACAAGTCTCTTGGTTCACGATGTGAAGACTGGTGTGGTTTTAAAATCAAATTGACTCTTTGGGCTGTAGAGCTTTGTTGGAGGTATCGTCCATTAATAAGCATACTAAAAGTTATTATTAGGCCTACCCAGAAAAGAAAAAAGAAAATCTCAGTGATATTCCATAGTTCAATCCAAGGTGACACCAGGTAAGTCTTTCTAAAAAAGTTCAGAAAGTCATTGAGTTTCTGTGTGAGTGATTTTTTGGCTGGCGTCGTTTCCGGCTCACTTGGGTCCAGAGAAAACGTATCAAAGTTCATGAAATAGCCAGAAGCAGTTCGATCAATTGTTGGAATTGCATTGGGATTTGTTGAAATCGGATTTTGCTCTTGATGAGGCATGTTGACGTAGATGTCTGTAGTCGGTCTGATTGCAACTTGGGGCCCGATTCTGATGCGGGTTGGAAAAGCTTCCCGACCGAGGGCCTGATTCTGATGCGGTTAGGAAGGCCTCCTAACGGCATTTGCTCCTTCCAAATCGGATCGGGAACGTGTCTTCCCTACCGAGGGCCCAATTCTGATGCGGTTAGGAACAAATGTTCCCATTGAAGTCAATGGGAGTTCAACCAAATCGTATCTGGAAGCATCCGGATGCATCCTACTCCGCCGGTCGGACTTTCCCGATCCGAGTGGGTCGGACACCATTTCCCAACCGATTCGGTCGGGAAGCTTTTCCAACCCGCATCAGAATCGGCCCCTTGGTTGTTAAGTTGATTTTCTTCTTGTCGAAGTGGAACGAGTTCCATAGCATTGTTGCTTAGTCCTTCATTCCGTACAGGTGGCTCTTCAAATGTGATGAGTCTTTCTGTTTGAACTTCTTGAATTGTAGCAAGAGGAGGGCGTTTGCTACTGTGGAGTCCACGAGGCCTACTGTTTAGTATCGGCCACATAGTGTGGTTTGATTAGTCAATTGAGACAAATCTTTTCTCCTTTTTCCCGGCAAGAGGTGGCAGAAGTACAGTTCTTGTGCCTTGGATTGCTAGGACCGGTACAGGCTTTCTGTAGGATGGCCCGAATTCTTTCTTGTCAGCAATCTTCTCTCTGACCAGATCCCTGACTTTTGGGATCCAGACAGGTCTTGCCGTTACTGCCTTGACTTCCTCAGTGGCGGTCTGTTTCTGGAGCACGTTACTTTGTTGTGTTCTGGATTCATTTAGATCCTGTAAAACAGCCAAACGATCATGGATATCAAATGGTTTTTCATCCGCCACTGTGCCTTCACAATCAAGATCAGGTACCCACATTCTTGTCCCAAATAGGACCTCGTAAGGAGTGACACCCCCTAGAGAGCTTCTTGGCTGATTATTGATCGCTCGTTGGACCCCATAAAGATGATCAACCCATCTACCGCCCTTGCCTAATACCCTAGCTGTTAAATATTGCTTTAAGTCCCGGTTTTTCCTCTCCACAACAGAATTTCCCTTGGGATGATAGGGAGAGGAGTACCGCAATGCTACGCCCATTCCTTCCATGGCCTCTTTGTAAGCCCGAGAGCTAAACGCCGGACCACGGTCAGAATGTAACTTGCCAACTGCGTATGTGCCGATAAAGACTCGCAAATCTTTTATAACAGTTCGAGCGTCAGCCGAGCGCTGAGGCCAAACCCATAGGAATCTAGAGCAGGAATCCACTGCAACCATGATATATTTCTTGGACCCATCAGATTGTAGGGGTCCGCAGTGGTCCAAATACACACATGCGAGAGGTTTGTCTGATTTTAGTAATGGTGTCTGTGCTGGGCGTGTTACGGTGGAGCCTTTCATCTGCTGGCAGATGTTGCATTTCAAGACATAGGGGCCTATTAGGATGGTGGGTGGATCGCCACCACCGGGCCGGCGGTGGCGATCCGCCCGCATCTCTTCCTGTTTTACCCCCCGCCATATTAGTATGGTGAGGGGTACCGTGGCGGACGGAAAGACCGTCCACCGCATTTCCGCCGGTTGGCAATCGTTACGATTGCCGGCCAGGCGGAAAAAGCCCATAACATGGTGGCGGTGCCTTGCAGGCACCGCCATCCATATTATGATGCCTGCGGTGGGAATGCCTTTCCATGGTGGTGACTCACCATGGAAAGGAATGTGGGAAATTACTTTGGGGGCCCATTGCGGGCCCCCAGGGGGGTGGGGGGGGTGGCTGCATTGGGGGGTACCTATGGTACCCCCCTTCATTGCCATGCACAAGGTGGCAGGCACCGCGCGGTGCCTGTCACATTGTGCATGGCAATGCACAACATGGACTTTAACATTGCGGCGGGTGCTGCTCACAGCACCGCCCGCCGCAATGTTAAAGTCGAGGATGCACCCGCCAGTGTGGCGGGCGCATCCTAATTGGCCTGGCGGGACTGCCGCACCTCTGGCGGTCTGTCCCGTTTTACGTTACGGTGGAGGGCGGGCAAAGTCCGCCCGCCATCGTAATGGGGCCCATAGTCTTTAGTCTGCTTTGTTAACCCTGGCCACCAATAGCGCTGTTTCAATAAAGAAATAGTCGCTGTAACGCCTGTATGTGCAGAACCCAAACCCTCGTATGCTGCTAGAATTAGGCCTAACCTACGATCCATATTTGGTATTACTCTATCCCCCACTCCAGGAATCTGAGCATATGGAATGTTTTGTACATCTAACTTGTAGGAGTACTTGAGTGGAAATTTCTTTGGTACTGCTGTGCTGCCTTTGCGCGAAGCATTGACAGCTACCATAATCTCGGTGTCTATTCTCGTTCTTTAACGAGTGATTGCAGCTACAGACGCTGTGCGTACAGCCCCCTTTGCGGCTTCATCAGCCAATGAATTCCCTTCAACGTGAACGCCATCACGCTGATGACTCAGTGTGTGTATCACGTGAGCCCTTGGTAGTTCGTTTCTCAACTCCACTACCTGTTCCCATAGCATTTTATGTTTAATTGTGCCACCTTTTGCATCTTTGAACCTGTTTTGTTCCCAATGATGTAGATATTCATTGTACGACTGTACACAGTAAAAGGAATCACACACAATCAGTGTGGGGAATTTGTGATCCGTATTTATAAGTGCAGGTATCAGTGCTTTTAGTTCTGCCAACTGAGCCGTGCAGTCTCCTAGAGATTGCGTTTTAGTGCAGCTTGGACGGAACTTTCCATCACGCATGCTACCTTTAACGATTGCACATGCCGCGCTGTAAGCTTGCTTACTCCCTATGGCCGGTTGAGCAGATCCGTCAGTGTAAATAATGTATTCATACTGATCTAGAGGCAAAATTTCATTTGGTAGAGGATATTCTTGTTCGTATTGCAGAAATGCTTGTATTTTTAAACTTGGATCAAATCTGTATTCAACATCCGTTGCAGTAAGAGAATTAGCCCATTGTATCCATCTGGGATGTAAGGCTTTCCCATTTGGAATGCTAGCTTTTGTAACAGCTTCTAAAGCTGGTACTGGGGTCACGACAATTATGCGTTTACCCTGAGCCAGAGCTCTTTCTCTTGCTACAGCGGTCTGCACTGCTGTCAGGATTTTTTGTTGAAGTGAAACGCATTTCTGCGTTTGTGTACAGGTGTGATTTGTATGCAATTGGTACCGTTTCACCTTCATTAAAAGTTAAATAAGTGTACCCGCATTGACCCGCTATTACTCGGATCACTAAGTTCTGTGCGTTTACGCGTGTCTGTAAATGTTTAGAAGCTATCATGTCTTCCTGTAGGGAATGCAGGATATTTGTATGTTCCTGTGTCCATTATCTGACTGAAAAATCAGGTTTTATTAAGTCGTAGAAAGGTTTTACTCTTTCTGCGTAATCCAGAATGTATGTTCGACCAAAATTTAGGAATCCCAGAATTGATTGTAAATTCTTTAATTATTTTGGAGGTTTGAGCAGCGCACACTTTTCTAAAAAGTTAGCTGCCAGGCTTTTACCCTCACTTGACAACTCGTATCCTAAAAACAGGACACTGAGGTGGGCAATCTTTGATTTTTAAAGTAAAATTTGTAGCCCTCAGATTCGAATCCCATAATAATGGTGCTCACCCTGGTCAAGTGCCTCAGTAAGTCATCGTCCATCAGATAAATATCATCCACATAGGACAATGCTTCTTCATCCAAATTTTGGAGTAACTCTGTTACCCTTGCTGAAAACAACCCCGGGCTATTCTTATACCCTTGGGGGAGTCGACAAAATTGCCGTTGAGACCCTAACGCACTGAATGCGGTCAGATACCTGCTTTCAGGCGCTATATTCTGGCAGAAAAATCCATTTGAGATATCAAGTGTTGTATTTTTGTCGCACAATGTTATTCATTAATGCGGCACTGTGTGCATTTTGAACTGTAAATGTCTTTGTGCAAGTGTTTAAATGTCTGTAATCTAAAACTAGATGATAGGAATTGTCAGGTTTGGCTACGGGGAACAAAGGGTTGTTCATAGGTGAAGTGCAATTTTCTATCACCCCCTGGTATTCAAGTTGATCTAAGATCTCCCTGACTTGTTTTTTAGCTTCCTGCTTTATAGGGTATTGCCTTTGAGCATTTGGGGAAACTTTTAACGGGATCACGTGGTGGGTTGAATCCTCATCCCAACCAGCATGATTTTTGTACAATGCCGGAACTCCTGCGCATATGCATGTTTAAGATGTATGTGAAAATGCTGGAAAAATTACCTTTTCTCCCTTTGGGCACTCCATGACGAATGTTGGCAGCCACTCTTGCTCTGCTATTAGGATGTCATATCCAGATGACAAATTTTCCCAAAATAGACCTTTAACTTTCCTGGGCTTTTTCCCCTCCATCCGGAGTGTTATCTCATGTAACTTATGTGGGACACTTACCCGAATATCAGGTGTTTCCACCGTGATATACTCACTCAACTCCGCTGTCACCAGAAATTCCTACAGGTTCTGGTGAGCTATCGTTATTTCTGCCGCCCTGTCTTGCATCGTCAGAGCCCATTCCCCGTTCAGAAGCTGTGTCCTCAGAATTCTGGGCATGTCTGATCTTGAGACCTGCTACCTTCTTCTTTTTGAACTGAGTTTTCTGTTTTTGTTTATCTTCTTTTTTAGGTGCGTAGTCCGCAGCGCGTTGCGTGCCTCTGGACTTTGTACGCTCCTCTGACCTTCCTTCCCTCTCTGAGTTTTTTGATGAACTCTGAAAGGAACAAGAGGAACGTGTATCAGTATCCTGATACCTGTCAGGTTTTTTAATATTATCCCTATTCCTGAGGTTATACCTCCTTTCAGAGGGCTCCTGTTGAGGAGACCTACCTCTGGATTGAGATCTGCTGTCTTTAGACTTTTGTTGTTTTTTATTTTCCCACTTCTCTTTAGAAGAAGTAGGCGTCTGCTTTGTAGTGTCCTTTTCAGGACTGCCCACCAGTTGTGGTTTTAATGCTTTCCCATCTAGACTGTCTCTGCCTAATTCTGCATATCCAGTTTCAGTTATTTTGGGTAGTTCGTGTTGTTGATCTACTGGACAGAACTCCCTTAGGCGTTGGCGGTTCACCACTGAAGCTGCTTCCCCCTTAATGTTAGCTAGTATTATGGCTGATACCTGCTCGAAGTTGTTTAGTAACTTCATCCCTAAGGTTAGGGCAGGTTCTGCTCCATACTCCTTTTGTATCTGTCTTAATACGTCTGGCACTACTGCTAAGGAGGGGATACCATGTTTTCCGGTATATATGGCAGCAAAGACTGAACCCCAAGAGGTGCAGTCCTCTACCTGTGGTGTGATCCCCATGGGCAAGCAGATTGTTAGAATTCTGTGTTTATCATAGGTGGTAGTATTCGGGAATACTGCCTCAAGCTGAGTTATTTTCTGAGCTATCCAGAATGGGATTTGTTCGCGTTTTGCTGGCATTTTGCCCATTACCGAGTGTAATGTTTGTGGAGTAATTTTATTTCCTGTACCCTGAGCTAGAGTACTATTTGCTGCACCTGGTGCAGGTTGGATTGTTAAAGTCCTCATGACGAATTGTGTCAGGTTTCTGTAGATTTTAATGAATTCTCTGTGTTGTACGAGTAATTCTGGCTGTGGCATTGTTCCAATGTCAGGGTGCGGTGTGTAAGCCGCTAGTATTGGCCATGTGGCCCCATCTCCTCCGAGCGGGCCTAATCTTACTCTTCCTCGTATGTGGGGTAGGGCGCCATTAAACCAATAAAAATGTTCCTGGTAAGTGAGTGGAATCTCTATGTCCTCAAACGGGGCATATTCCCTTGGTGCATTTCCTCTCAAATACTAGTGAAATGTCTTTGTTATGGCATTTGCTGCTGGGAATGTAACCCATGAGTAGAACACCTCTGTTTTGTTTGATTCGTGTGCCTCAATCATGAAAACTACCATGCCACCCGTGGCTGGTAAGCCATTTTCTAATAGTCTTATGGTGACTGTCCTTCTAAATTTTGGTGCAATCTGTATTGCATCCTCAGGATCTTCTTCTCCCAGGTCAACTCTCTCATCCCCTGAACTAGGCATGTTTAGAGGAAGACGTGTTCACAGGGAACTAAGAGGAGGTGTGATGCACAATTTAGGAACTAAATGTCCTTCAAGCTTGATTAACCAACAGCCAATAAATAGTATTCTCGTACTACTCAGCTGTGGCGGATTTTGTGCCCACCCACTCCAGACGTCTCTGGGGTTTTATGAGTAGGTTCTCTGAGAATAGCATGACTGAACTACTCAGATTCTAAAGTTAAATAAGTACCCAACCAACCTTGGCGGCGCCATGTCATGTAGTTCCTATAGTACCCCTGCAGGACCTGCGCGTTTGGATAACTTAAACCGTGGGCTTGGTGTTAGACTGACTCTGTGCACCCCCACTTCATATGTTAGCCTGGTTTGCATTAGCTAGCTCACAGTGCCACTAGAATCTCCTCTTATCAGGGAGAGATTCGTTTCTGGCAACCTTAGATCATGACAACCCAAATTCCTCAGAATCGTGGAAACAATGTACTACCTTTCGCTCAGTCACTCGTGCTCACTTATTCGGTTTGTCTCAGAGAGTTACACAGAATAAACAGTCTGGGCGTTTCAATAAGTATTTATTGAACAGTTGTTATTCTAGTGTAAAATATATGTGCTGCAGCAACCAGCAGACAATAGCAGAGATATATTATCAGCAGTACGATCAAAGTGAAAGGATAGAACAGTTCTACCATATTGCAATAATCATGAATACATACATGAATATAAAAGCATTATGCAAGCGCTCGTACTCCTACGATGCCTAACTAGATGTACCTTAGTGTACCTAGCATATGTGTAGGTCTAAAAGCCTAAGAGCCAAGAATCCCTCTAGGAGTTAGTCGAACCCTCATACCTGAATAGAGAGAGTGTGGAACACCGTTCTGGTCTCGAGTTGGACACCCCGCAAGGGCTGTGTTAGACCACTGTCAGCTGGAGCGACTGCATGCAGGAGCCTCAGCGTCTCTGGTCAGTGTGTCAGCATGGAAGTCTCGGTTCCCTCTGTCTTACCGTGGCAAGATGTGGTGTATTTATACCCTAAAGTGTCTTGTCCCTCAGTATGGTTTGTATTGGTCTTTGTTGAACATGAGGAAGACGTCAGGGGTGAACTTTGTACATACATATTATGCGGGAGATGTAGCTGGTAAATGCTCATGCATAATTTATGAGTACATTGTAGGCCTGTGTTCTGGAACAACCTTGCAGTGTTTTAACCACAGACTAGATAACGTTCATCCCTCAGAGCTCGTTGTGTACTGTAAGGAGCTAATGTAGGTGAAAGATCATGCCTATATTAGGAGCCATGACTATAATAGGGCATATACGAATATGACCATAATAGGGCATATTCGAGTATGACCATAATAGGGCATATACGAGTATTTCTACATTATAGCATATATGAACGGGTCTACATTAGGGCCTATATACGAAACATAACATCACAAAAGGCATTTAGGAGTAGTAAAGTTAGGATTCCTAACTTTACTACTCCTAAACTGAGACAAAATCCTAACTTTACGACTTTCCGTATTCACAAAAGGCATTTAGGAGTAGTGAAGTTAGGATTCCTAACTTTACTACTCCTAAACTGAGACAAAATCCTAACTTTATGACTTTCGGTATTCACAAAAGGCATTTAGGAGTAGTAAAGCTAGGAATCCTAACTTTACTATTCCTAAATGCCTTTTGCGTTTTAGCAGAGCTTCGTGCAGCGGCCCGATCTATGGCGAAATCCTGAATTATCCTGCCCCTACTATAGGCCCTAAATGAACTCCGGAGAGCAATGGACACCACGCAACCGTACGCTGCGGCCACAAACCTATAAGTGCCCTGGGACCGCTGAAGATAGTCTTGCGGCCCTCGGAGGGAGTTGGTGCCATCTTGATCGCCGGAAACACGGGTGAGATGAAGCGGGGAAACCCCGGACCCAGCTGAGACATGTGGCAGGGGTGACAGCATGCGGAGGCCTTGAAGAGAGGGGGCTTCTGGGCAGAGGTTGCCGGAGACTGGGCTGCAGCCGTCGCGTGGTACGCGATAGAGCGAACGACCCCAGCCGAGAGCCAAAACTCCTGAGACCCGGCCCCCCCCAGCGAAGGGTCCTGTGGAGGAAATCGTCCCCGGGGGCTGACGGCTGGGGGTGACCCGGGCCCTGGTGGGCAGTGGGGTCAGCGGCTGTGCCCCCCTTCTACACCTGCGCTGGCTCGTGGAGGAATTGTGAGCCCTGGAATTGAGGCTATGACAGGGGTGCCGGACTGCGCTGACACACCCTGAGAGAGTCGGGACCCCGCTATCGGAATTACCGGAGAAGCGGAGCGCTGAAGCTGAGAAATCCGTGGCTCAACCGGGACTCCCGACAGAGGAGAGAGCATGCAGGAATCCCGAGAGGCGGTTGTGGGAGCCTGAACTGAGACCATTGCGAGGCGGCGCGGCATACAGCTCAAGTCAGGACCTGACCGCCCTGTGACCCAGTCCTCACGTGGAGGCCCCCCGGGAGGGGATCGCCTCGGGTGGCTGAGACAAGACCTGAGCCCCCCCCTTGCGCCTGGAGGGCGGCGGCCGTCCGCTTGCTGGCATCTAGAGAAGGTGAGAGGCCCGGGGCTGGGCCTGGGCCGGTGCCGTCGGACCGCATAAACATTCCTCAGATGAGATGGGATCCTGCCTTGAGGAGAGACCACATGCCAGGCCCGAGGTGGTTTAGGGCATAAGATACCGACGCGGCACGCTGATTATTCCAGGTTCCCACCGGGACCCAGTATCGCTTCCTGCACCTTTGTGCATGTCGGGAGGATACGGTTATCACGAGGGCCCCGCGTTGAAGATGCCTTTTGGAGGTAGATGGTGGGCTAGTTGGACTCCAGGGACCCTCAGGATTCAAGGGGACTTAATCCCCCAACTTAAAACGCGCCACGGGGCGCGTTTGCACAGTGGTGAAGGGAGGGGGCGGGGCTTGAGGTGACATGTGTGCAAACAGGCCCCGTGGTGCGTTTTAAGATGGGGAATTAAATCCCCTTCAATCCTGAGGGTCCCTGGAGGCCAACGAGCCCACCAGGTACGTCCAGAAAGCGCCACAGAGCTGCGTTGCAGAGAGGTGTAAAAAGGGGCGTGGCCTCTGAACACCTCTCTGCAACGCAGCTCCCTGGCGCATACTGGAGGTACAGGGTGGGCTAGTTGGACCCCAGGACCCTCAGGATTCAAGGGGACTTAATCCCCCAACTTAAAACATGCCACAGGGCGCGTTTGCACAGTGGTGAAGGGAGGGGGCGGGGCTTGAGGTGACATGTGTGCAAACAGGCCCCGTGGCATGTTTTAAGATGGGAAATTAAATCCCCTTCAATCCTGAGGGTCCCTGGGGCCAACTAGCCCACCAGGTACGTCCAGAAAGCGCCACAGAGCTGCGTTGCAGAGAGGTGTAAAAAGGGGCGTGGGCTCTGAACACCTCTCTGCAACGCAGCTTCCTGGCGCATACTGGAGGTACAGGGTGGGCTAGTTGGACCCCAGGGACCCTCATGATTCAAGGGGACTTAATCCCCCAACTTAAAACGCGCCACGGGGCGCGTTTGCACAGTGGTGAAGGGAGGGGGCGGGGCTTGAGGTGACATGTGTGCAAACAGGCCCCGTGGCGTGTTTTAAGTTGGGGGATTAAGTCCCCTTCATCCTGAGGGTCCCTGGAGTCCAACTAGCCCACCAGGTACCTTCAGTAAGCACAACAGAGTTGCGTAGCAGAGAGGTGAAAAAGGTGCGTGGCCTCGGAACGCCTCTCTGCAACTCAGCTCTGTGGTCCTAACTGTAGGTACCTGGGGGGCTAGTTTGGCCCCAGGGACACTCAGAATTCAAGGGGACTTAATCCCGCAACTTAAAACGTGCCACGGGGCGCGTTTGCACACATGTCACCTCAGGCCCCCCCTCCCTTCACCACTGTGCAAACGCGCCCTGTAGGGCGTTTTAAGAGGTAGTTTTAATCCCCCTGCCCTATTATGTACTAGGGACTTACAGAGGAGGTCATGCTAATCACAGGGGTACCCCAACGCATAGTGTTCCCTAGTGTATGTAGGTGTTTTCACTGTATTCTAAGTGTGTTTTGGCATAGCACTGGCTCTGGTTAGTCAGAGTCAGTTACCACCAGTACACGTCGGAAAAAGTTGTGGGCACAGGGTGATTTTGGAACAAGGCCTCTTTCTGCTCCTCTGTTGGTTCTTTCTGCACATCTTTTGCTTCTTCCTGCACTTTTCTTCGTCTTTGTGGACTTCTGTTGCTTCTTTCTGCATTTCTTTTGCTTCTTTCTGTGCGTTTTTTCTTCTTTCTTCACATGTCCTACCTCTGTAGGCATAGTTAGAAACTAGCATTTAAAAAATCTTTGAAATTCACTTAAAAAACCAGAGGTTTCAGGCACGTTATAGTTAGAAATTAGCATTTAAAAAACCTTTGAAATTCACTGAAAAAACCATAGGTTTTAGGCACGTTATAGTTAGAAATTAGCATTTAAAAAACCTTTGAAATTCACTGAAAAACCATAGGTTTTAGGGACAGTTATAGTTAGTTGGACATTTCACTCGTACAAAACCCGTGAAATTCCCCGTTATAGTTAGTTCAGCTAACTATAACTCGCGCCCCGCAATGCACTGCTGATGACGTCACATATTACATCACTCATGACATGGTCAGTGACATCACTAATGACATCACTGATGACATCTCAAATGACATCACTGATGACATCATCCATGTGATAATTTGATGCATCTTCTCACACCCTAATATAACTTTTGATACACCCACTGTAAATTACAGACTGCCATTGTCAAAACCATAGACACTCCAACACCAATAACTACATACACACTCATTTATTCTTAGGTCTACACACACATCCACTCACTCACCTGTACAGTCACTCATACTTATGGTCACTCAGTACAGGACTATCATATGCACTCATACACCTACATAGACACTCACACACCGCCACTCATCCATAGAGGTACTCACACACCTAGTCAGTCATGCAAATAATTAATCATACTGCCATTTACTCACCTATACAGTTATACACACACCAGCTCACTTACTCATACAAATACTAGCACATTCTTACGCTCTTATACAATCACTGATACAAGTACACACTCATCCATACAGCCACTCTCACAATCACACACTCTCACTTACAGCCATTTATATACTCCAACACACATATATACTGCCTTTCACATATGTAGTTACTCACACGTGTACGACTGAGATATACATTCACTCACTAACACACCCATACACACACTCACCCACCCATACAGTCCATCACAGATGCACTCTTGAAACCATGCACCCAGTGAATCACCCACTCACACATCTATGCACAGAGTCACACACACCCCACCCACACAAACACTCATGCACCCATACAGATACTCAGACAACCAATCAATAACTCATATAGACACTCATGTAGCTATTCACAAACCCATGCAGCCACTTACACACCAACAGGCAGACTGATACAGACATTCACACAGTTTAGTCACTAACCCATGCATTCAGTAAGATACGTTTAATCACTCACTTATAGAGTCAGTCACGCACCTACTAAATCATCCATCCAGACACTTATACACCCACTCATTCTTCAATACACCTTGGCATATATATTAAACATATTTAAACTTTATAGAAACACACAGTCACTGGATGATGTCATCAGTGATGTCATTTGAGATGTCATCAGTGATGTTATCAGTGATGTCACTGACCATGTCATGAGTGATGTAATATGTGACGTCATCAGCAGTGCATTGCGGGGCGCGAGTTATAGTTAGCTGAACTAACTATAACGGGGAATTTCACGGGTTTTGTACGAGTGAAATGTCCAACTAACTATAACTGTCCCTAAAACCTATGGTTTTTTCAGTGAATTTCAAAGGTTTTTAAATGCTAATTTCTAACTATAACGTGCCTGAAACCTATGGTTTTTTCAGTGAATTTCAAAGGTTTTTAAATGCTAATTTCTAACTATAACGTGCCTGAAACCTCTGGTTTTTTAAGTGAATATATATATATATATATATAAACAATTACCCCCCAAAAAAATAAATATATAAAAATATATAAATACCCACACACACGAATATAATATATATATAAAGATACACTTATGTATAAATATTTAAAGAGACATATATATATTGACAAAGGCTTCTGCGAAGCCGAAACGCGTCTCTTTGAGCTCGGGGTCGTGGGAGTCCCAGGAAAATAAAGGTGCCATATTCCAACAGCTCTGTGTACGTGCCCTCTTCTGTGGAAGCAGGATTGGTTGTTCATATATATATATATATATATATATATATATATATATATATATATATATATATATATATATATAATATATATGTAATTAATATGTTTAGTTTACAGTGTTAATTGAAAGTATTTTATACTAATATTGACTTTTAAATTCGGTTACATTTACGATTTGTTACTATATATGTTATGTTTGTTAGTTTTTCTTTTAATTTACTGTAAATTTTTTAATGTCATGTATTTTAGAAATAGTTTAATTAATGTTTCTATGTGCTGTTGAAGAAATCAATATATTAATATTATTTCAATTAATTGTGAAAACTATTTATTCTCAACAAACTATTTCTTTTAGTTTAATAAATAAATTAGCTATAATGCAACATATATTAATGTTTTGATATATTTACCTTTATTTGACAATACTCAGGTCCACAATTATTTTTCACATAATATTTTGGTAGCTTACATACATTGGGCCTCATTACGATGTCGGACAGAAAGCCTCTGACCAGGGGTCCGAGGCTTTACGCCCGACATTGTAGGTTTACAGTCCGACAGCTGTATTATGATGATGGCGGTCGAAGTTAAACCTGCAGGGGGATTCCGAGGTGGTTCCAGGAGCTCAAGGAGCCTGTCAATGCATCTGAAAGACTGCATAATCCCTTAATGACGGCGGCTCCACCGTTGGGATTATGATGTCGGTTTCCCACAGACCTTCCATGTCGGCCTTTCCGACATGGAAAGGCTGTCAGAAAGCAACACTGGGGTCCCCTTGCCCCCTGGCCCTCCGCCTAGGGGCCCGGTGGTCACCTATGGCGGCCCCTAAACATCCCTGCACCATGTGGCAGGCACTACATGGTGCCTGCCACACGGTGTAGGGATGTTTGAAAACATTCATTTTTCAATGGAAGCTTGTGCCGCTGGCCTTTTCCGCCCGTCGCACAAGCTTCCATTGAAAAATGAATGTTTCCGACTGCCCTCTGGGCCCCAATAATGCGGTCAGAACTGCGACCTGAGGTCGGGTGGTTCCCAATCCGCAACGTACAGCCACCCGACATCGTAATCAGGCCTAAAGTATGTAAACTCAATATTCTTGTAAGCAATATTTTTGACACACTATTCTTGTGTCACACTATTGCTGTTCTTGATTATCTGTCATACAACCGTGTATTAACCGCTACTGCTGGAAATCATAACCAGGACCTTATGGATGTGAATGCACATCTCATCTTGATACTTCTAAATTGTGTCCTGCACTAAGAAAACATATTCTGAATGTAGTAGGAAAGTACACTATGTGAAGGTGTGCAGCAAGTTACTTTTGTCATACAAAAGGTATGTTGGCATGATAGTAAATGTGGCTTTGTTGAAGTAAGATGGAGGGAAGGACAGAGAAACAATGAGGGTGTTGATGGTTGAAGGTGGAAAGATTAAAGGTCTAATTGTAAATTGAATGTGAAAAAAGTTAAAGTAGAATTGATGGGGGTTCAGGGTCACTGTGGACATTATTCAGAGATGGTGGGTTTTGAAGGAAGTTTATGCACAAAAATAAAATAGATAGGCCCCATCAGATATAAAACCCAAAGAGTCTGAGAGTTAAATGGCCTGAAGATGAGTATATACAGATGGAAGTGTAGTTTGCTGAGGAGTTGTAGTACAAGAGTAGGAGGGCTGACATGAACATTTATGTTTCAGAAAAGAGTGTCTGTGCTTTGGATGGTGAGATCAGGCTGAGCTAAAAAACATCAACTCAGATCTGTTTGTGGAAGTGTGAGTGTATTCTGTACAGAGAACATGAAAGAGCAAGCAAAGTGAATGAGTTGATGGGGACATATCTAGGGGTGGGCAAAAATTCCCACTCCGCTGGCGTAGTTCACAGAGTTTTGCCCACTCCTCACTCGGCGTGGAGCATGGAGTTCTGCAAAACTCCATGAAGTGATGTTGAGTGGAGATTTTTCTCTCAAGCGACTCGCCAATGCTAAGTTGACGAGCACTCGTGAGAAAAAATTATGCACTAGACCTTCTCCCGGTGGGTTTTCTCAATGCAGGCGGTCTCAACAAGTCACAAACACTCTCATTGAAATATCTGCCACTCGCATTGGGCTAGCTGCCACTCGAGTAAAATGTCTACTCGAGCGGCAGAAAGGAGAAGCACCCTCTAGTGCGACGCATAGTGCCGTTCATGTTGATTTTACAGGACGGGACAAACTCCTGGTGTTAAAAATCAATGATAGCAGCTCAACTTGGCAGACTCTATCGCTGGTGGCACTCCGCTGAGCGCCGCATAGTTTGTCCGTCACTTTGCGGAGTTCCACAGAGTAGAACTCCGCAAACTCTGCCCAGGCCTACACATCTCCAGAAGATTTAATGACCAAATTGGAATAACTGAAGAATTATGAAAATAAAATGTATTCAATGAAGTGTTATACCCTTGAAACACAGTATGCATGGAGTACATGTTGAAAGAGTTGTGTGAATGGGATTCATTCTTCAGAATTAGTTTCCCTTGTAATTTTAGCACATACATTTGATAGTACTCTTAGGATGTGCATTGGCTTAATGGGTCTAAACCTCATCTTACTGTTGCTAAGCATTCTCTGCTAAACATCAATAAATTGGTTGTTCTGTTGGCTGAAGCTAGTATGTTAGCAACATCGAATTTGAGGCCATTGTATCATCAAGTAGACATCCATACAGAGTCAAAAACATTGATGACCTTTGTCGCTATGAAAGATTATAACCATTTCAGGATGATGCCTTTTGGACTGGCATAGTTTACCTCAGTGTTTGTGGGAAGGCTATGTTAAAAACTTTGAATGGCATGGAAGATTGCATCCACTGTTTCCAGGATGATTGCTTTCTTCTTAGGCAAGATGAGAATGTTTTGGCAAATGAGTG
Organism: Calotriton arnoldi; assembly: GCA_963921515.1. Classification (NCBI taxonomy): domain Eukaryota; kingdom Metazoa; phylum Chordata; class Amphibia; order Caudata; family Salamandridae; genus Calotriton; species Calotriton arnoldi. The sequence continues at coordinate 85,081 of CAWUFW010002582.1, forward strand.
CAAACTATTAGAACAGAATGGTTTGTTTATAAAACCAGTAAAGTAAAAGTTATATGATGATCCGGTATTTTACTTGGGGCACAGCATTTTCTGGAAATAAGTTAGATCTAAACATTCTCTGGTCAAGGGCATTGAAGAGAAGCAAGCAACAAACAATAAAGGACAGGTGTTATCCTTCTGGAGACTGTGTGACTACTAATCAGTTTCTAAATTTGCAGCTGCAATGCATGCGTTAAGAAACGTGCTTAAAAAGGGGAAGAGTATGTCTGTTCCAATGAGGAGCAGAGAATGTTTGAAGAGGTCCAAAGAGGTATAACGAAAGTTTCTCCCTTATAATCATTTAATGTCAAAAGAAAAAGTATTATCATTGGATGCTTGTACTTTTGGTTTTGGGATACATTTTTCACAATAGGGTAGGAAAAAATGCGGTATACTTGCTTCCATAGGACAAAAGTCAGATGAAATGCAGTACTCCATCTTGAAATTAGAGTCATTGGCAGTTTTATGGAGAGTGTAACATTTTCAACACTACTTGTCAATCTCTTGCAGAGCACATTTGAGATCCAAACTGCAAGAGTACAGTTTGGAAGTGCAGTATTTTCCTGGTCAAAAGAGTGGAATGGCTGATTGCATATCGAGATAACCAGTACAGGAGTAAGCGAGGAAGAGGATATGGTGGCGATGTTATTGAAAATGCAAGTATGTGGGATCACTGTAAGGGAGCAACAATGGAAATTATGGAAATTTTCAGAACATCCGGATCATGTTTTGAGCACAGTACAACATTATGCTATACAAGACTGGAAAATTTCAATTGGAACAGGAAATGAGGATGGAAGTTGATTTTTTATTCAAGGATTGTTGGATGATTTACACCTTTGGCAACAAGGAATCTGATTATATTGTTTGCTTATCAGAGTCACATGGGAATGCTTAGTACTAAGTGGTTAATACTTTTGTGCTAGTGATGGGCTGGCATGGTGTGCACATGCATAAATCGGAAGGGATTGTGGAGTGTATAAGGTTTCTGATGGAATTTTGAAGATAGGTCTGAACTGAAAGGGTGCCAGTAGAATGGCCAGATAAGGTATGGCAACATGTAGCATTCAACATAGTGAAGCCATTCAAGTGATTTGTTGTGAGTTTATGTTTTGCATTGGTGTTGTGGTGTAGGGATCCATACAATCAGAAGTGACTTTTGTTGAGTCTGCTATCACTAATAGGATGATAGAATTTTAGACAGAGTGTTCGATCCGGAAAGGATACCTGGAGTTATGGCCACAGGTAATGGGTGCAGATTTTGCCAAGTGAAATGAATAGGTTTCCTGGGAGATCAGGGATTAGATACATGTAGTTTTTGGAATCGCACATTTGTGTATTTAACTTAAATGTTAATCCTCTTTCCATCTACTAATGGGTCAACACCTTTGATCGAGAATGCAAAATACTAAATATCTGAGCACGTACCCTATCCAGGATCCTATCTCCCCAACAGCACTGCTTGTTTGGTGGTCTGGAGGGTTTCAGTGTTTACGTTGTCTGATGGAGATTGAAACTCGCACTAGGAGCGTGTTGATTTTGACCTCACGTACACCCATTGACAAAGGACCAATTAGGGTCCGAAATGCATTGTGGTTATTGGCACTGATGTAATACACCTATTTGAAAACTATCAATTGGAATACAAAATGCAATAAAATACTCAAACACAATCTATAGCAGTGTAGAAGATTTATTACCTGTTCTTCTCATATGTATATACATCAAAACACCAAAACCAAAGATTTAAAAACAAGGAGACCCTCCAAGCACCAAACAAGCAGTGCTCTTGAGGAGAACCGATCGTGGATGGGATACATGCTCACATATTCAAGATCATGTATAAGAACATTTTACTAAGATATTATATAACTCAGTTGAGAAATGCATAGCATAACTCCACATTCAGCTTCTGGTTTAATCCCATTTGAGATGTCGGCGTGCATGCAGGACTATTCAAGGATTTGTCCTTTTTATATAAGGAAATAGGTGAGATAAGATAAAAGCGTGAAGAAATGTGAAGTGAAAAGGTGACTGTAGTGCAAACAGTTTAGAAGTAAACAATAATATTGCAGAGCCCAAGGACTCACCAATGTGGTTCAATCTTAATATACACCCACTTACGAATCTCGCTGTTGAGAATCCTTGTGGCTCCGGAGAGGTCAATGGACCTTTTCCACCATAGGAGACTTCGAGCTTTCCCAAATAAATGCAAATCATCTATGATATTTACAATTTGCAGACAGGCAATGATGAGAGGTTCGTAAAAGTTTCAAAATCTTTATTTAACATAAGGTTCAAATCTCAAAATTTCTTTATTCAGATTTGTAGGATAACAGAAGTATAAAATAGATTTGATTAGAAGTCAGCATGAGAAAAATACACAGTGTTCCGTAAAGAAACCCTGCAAGCTAACTAAGGAGTCTACTCTAATTAGAACTCATGAAGGGTTCCTTGGATAAGAAGAGAAATTAACTTCTCTCAAAGAGTAGTTCTGGAAACTCAACCGAGTTCCCTACAGCTGCATTAACAACTGTAAATAAAAGGGTGATCCTTGCAGTAGCATTGATCACTAAGATCGAAAAGTCATCACCTCAGGGAAATAGTTAAGGAAATCAATCTCTCCATAAAGAAGAGTCTCAGGACAAGGAGAGACCCACTGGCAGGATCACTGGAATGAAATAATGGTTAAGGGTAAGTCTCAGAGAGTGAGGTAGAAGAAGTGTTACTTGCTATCTAGGAACACTCATTAATATAGATTCATACTTTTGTAACAATTTAGGAGGTGTCCTTTGTCGATATTAATGAGAATAGTTCACAAAGTGAGGCTGTCTACCATACAATGCTTCTTCTTCCGATTCCCACAGTCTGTACCCTTGTTGCCATTAGTCGATACAGTTGTTTCAATATTTGTTCCATGAGGGAAGGATCTCATGAGAACCCTCTTCCATAAGCTAAAGGATGCAATATGAGTTTGATGCATGAACAAAAGCTAGCCAGCAATATGAAAGCATCTATCAATGTTATTCAGAAAATCATTCAAAAAGTCTGTAAGTCATCATTTAACATAAACAGTTTTAATAAGCTCTTTGTATTCTAACACATGATCTAAAATTGGGTGAGGAGCTGGATAAACACAATGTTATAGTCAGCACATTTCTGAAAGATGTCACTAATGCTAAGCAGTTTTGCTAAATATCTCAATTCATGAAACTGTGAGCAAGAGTCAAGTAAAAGATATTTTTCAATGTGGTTGAGATGGTACCAGGTTTTATTGTAAAGGGGGGTCTGCATTAGATCCTCCTGCTCATTCGGTTTCTGTGGGAAGAAACTGAATGTAAGTGAAAGGAGGAAAATGTTGAAATGTAAGATGTGTTTTAAGTTGTGAAGGAATGGAAGCTGCAATAAATCACGGGGTATATGAAATTGACTGCTTTTCTGATATAGGACTAAAGAGGAGACTGGTGGCCAATGGTAGTTAAGCGTTAGCTATGCAAAATGTTGAGAATGCTAGAGAGACAGTACACAAGAGAACTAACTTAATTTAGAATTGTGAGTGAAATATTTGGACACCATTACACAGAAAGTAAAAACTGACATCAGCATATGATAATCACTAACAAGTTTGCCGGGGTTAAAATTTAAATCATTCCAAATTATTCTTTGTATTGTTTCTTTTCTTCTAACTATAAGGGAGAATGTATATTTGATATCTGAATGTTGCATTCCTCTAGTTAATGCCTGCCTCATAGAATGTTGTGCATGTTGTCAGCTCCCCTTTAGGAGCCACAAAGCAAGCAGGAGCTACTAGGCCCTCTACTGTTCGGGGGGGTCCATCCTACTATGGCCCTGCAAATTCGGCCATGTACAACCACTTCAGCACTTGACTTACACTGTCAGCGATGGTGTGCAGTCACAGGCTTCAAGGGAGGTTGCATAGGGGTGCTCGAGCTCAGCACTCACCATACATACATTAGTATAACAAATTATTGTCCAACCCAGTACTTGACTTTCAAGACAAAAAGTACTTTAAAGCACACTAGAACTAAATAGTGGGGCACAAGGATACTTCTCCATAGTCTTCTGTTTCTGTTCACCCATCACAAGGGTCATGCTGCACCTTACTCGTTCTAGACAGTCATTCCTTTTGAAGGGTTGGCAGGCATCTTCCAACTCTGAGCATGCAGGTTGATTCTAGGCACTTCAGGACAGATGAACAGCATTTCAGCAAGGAGTAGACTCAGTGATATCTGCTCACTTCTGGGAAGTTGGCTGTCAAGTAGAAACTAGCTCACATTGCATAGCAGTCCTCTTAGTACTCTGAGGAAGACTCCCTACCTAGGTCATAGAGAATCTGGAATTGCAACAAGTGGGTCAATTAATCCTACATGTATACAGTCAAAGCAGACAGAAGATGTGTATCCACTGTCTGCACTTTAAAAAAACTTTTGGGGTGGTTCTTCTTTCAAGTGTCCTCTCCTGAAAGCTCTCCAGGCACAGCATGGGGTGATGGTCCTCAATGCAGGGTTGTCTCCAGCCTGGAGCACCCACAACAGAGGCACAAAGTGGTGTGAGATTTAAGCTCCTGGCTTTATTCAGCCACAATGAAAGTGTGGTCAGGAAAAAACAAAAGGCTGGCTTCACCTAATGGGTCGCCTTCACCAAACTAATAGAGACTGCAGTCCCAACCTTCCCCCCTACTATCTACCAAATGGCGGCTGCTACTGAAAGACTAACCAGCAGCTCCCTTTTCATCTAAAGGTTAATCACATTTTTAAAGGAACCTTATCCCCCTTTCCCCTCTTCAGTGCCCTGGACTCCTCCCTCTAGCTTCAGGAACATCCGCAATGCACTTTCACTGCCTGGGAAAATAACCTTACCTCAATCCTTTGCAGCAAGCCAGGCTTGGGATATCAAAAATGGATCTCACAGGCCTCTATTACTCTGGCTCGCTTGTACATATCATGAATGTAGGACACAAACCACATAGACAAACATGCACAACATTCACTTGGAATGTTCTAGAATATGGGTAAGTACCTAGAAGCACAACTTTATATAAATGGGTGACTAAGTCTCCACTTCAGTGATACAGATAAAAGTCTGGTCCCAACTAAGAATCACAAAATATGGTACACTGTCACCACAGCTCCAGGTGCTAAACCAATATGAGGGACAGTAGTTCACTGTGTATACAATGAGAGCACACTTGGTATCCTGCTGCAGTTCCCTTGACAGGTCCAGGACCTTACTCATGTCAAGGGCCAGGCCTAGATCTCAACAAATACACTAGATTGGTGAGCGGTTAGGGCCAAATTGTAAAAAAACAGAATGCCAGATACATACAGATAGCCACTCAGAGCAGGGGAACATAACTGCATACCCTGCAAGGGACATTCCATCCCAAGAGGTCATCTGGAGGGGCACACGGGTGCAGAAACATTTTCTTATTGGTAGTTTCTCCACCTTGTTAAAATTTTGGGCAGCATGCCACTGCAGTTACCAACAAATTACTTTTATATTTTATGCCTCAGTCACCTTTCTAACACTTGTCATGAGAAATCAATGTTGTAATTGAAACTGAATTGTATTGAATTGTAAATGTAAAGCTTTACATGAGAAGTCACATAGCTGAGGTTGCAAATAGGCAAACATCAGTAATAGTTAAGGCTGCAGATATAACATCTGCTGTCCACATCACAAAGTGTCTCATTGAACTAAGAGATGTTTATATTGATATTTCTCATAGTGAACAGTTTGCCTATCAGTGTCTAAAGAGGTCCTATAGACACAAATAGAAACATCTATAACCTGTTTTTCTTTTTCGCTTTCCTCACTGTCGTGTAGTTCCTATACACATATATAAGATCTGCGCGTTTAGACAACATACATTATAGGATTGGTGTCAGACTGATTCTAGACACCCCTACCGGGTATGTTAGCCTGTATTACAGCTAGCTGACAGTGCCACTAGAAACTCCTCTTACCAAGGAGAGAATAGTTCTTGGCAACTATCGAACATGACAACCCTGATCCCTCAGGATCGTGGAAACAGTGCCACCTTTCGCTCAGTCACTCGTGCTAATTTTGACTCAGAGAGATACACAGAATAAACAGTGGGGACATTTTTCAATAAGCATTTATTGAACCAGCGTCATTCTAGTGTAAAATAGGTGTGCTGAAACAACGATTAGACAGTAACAGATATAAATGATTATAAGCACTAACAGAGTAAAAGGATGGTAGATTTCTACCATTGTGCTAAAACAATGAATACAGGCAAGTATATAAAATACATGACAGTAGAATGCGTACTCCTACGATGCGACCCTAACTAGATGTACCTAAGTGTACCTAGCATGTATGTGGGTGTATAGCCAAGAATCCCTCTAGGATAAAGTCAGCTCCATTACCTGAAGTGAGAGACTGTGGGACCCCGTCGTGGTCTCGAGATGGACACCCTGCAAGGGATTTCATACCACTGCGAGCTGGAGTGTCTGCGTGCAGGAGCCTCGGCGTATCGCCTCAGTGTGTCGGCATGGAAGTCCTTTTCTCCTCTGACTACTTCAGCAAGATATGGTGTATATATACCCGAAGTGGTACCCCCTGGGGATATACCTTGCTGTGTCATGTCAGACTAGGTTGACGGAAGGAATGACCCTTATACATAGTTATTATGCAGGAGATGGTAGGCCTGCTGTCCTGCTGTGATTCCAAGAATCCTCATGCATAATGAATGAGGCTTAAACTTTTCAGAGAAAAACCCCCATGACATCTTTGAACATTACTGTAACTAGGTGAAAGGTCAGTACTAAGAACCGTTATGTAGTGTAGTGGTAGGGAGAATATAGGTGAAAGGTTAGATGACTACCTGAGCCTATATTGGGTACCTATCTGGAACATAACATCACTACAAAATATTCTGTTTCTATCCTTCTCTGCACTGTCCCTCTGTTTCTGCCCTTCTATCATTCTTAAACTTTCATCACTTTGGAGTGCAGCCTAATGGTTTTTATATTCAAAGCACTCCTTCACCTTATGTCTGTAGCACTAAATAAACCACATAAATAAGATGAGAAGTTTTTGTTTGTTTTTTATTAGTTGTTTTCCGCAATACAAAATATTTATTTTCTATCCCCCACACCCACCTTTAATGTCCATCGGTTTCCACCCTTCCATCTTTGGGAAATGTACATTGCTTTGCATTGCTATCCAGGGATTTTTATATGTAAAGGCCTCTTTCATGTTAGGCCTGTAGCGCTATATAAGTCACCAAAACACAATAGAATTTATAAAAGATAATAAAGTATAGAGGATAAGCCTCAGTTAATAGTTAGAAAATGGTGAAGATTCGGTACAATTTTCTCTAGCTTCAGTGAAGGTTTTAAGAGCTGATAGTGCTGTTATACCAGACATAGGTGTTCATTTAGCACATGGTAGGCCTCTGGGGTGGCAGAGACCCTGCTTCCAGCCTCCCAGTGGCGAGTAGCGCAGAAGCTGTAATTTCCTCTGCTAACACGGTGGGAGCGCTTCCTATAAAATGTAATGTCGGCCTGGAAGCCATGTCCTTGAGGCTGGAGGCTCATAATTTGTATAGCGAACACTGCTCTAGTCTGTGCCAATTCACACCATTTAATGGGTGCACCAGCCACAGATCTGGTCACAGCATCCTATTACAGTTAATGTGGCTGCAGAATTATGTCTGCCCTGGAACAATGCATTAGTGAACCGGCTGTTTGAAGCAGCCAGTCAGTTTTTTACATTGCAAGTAACAAAGCGGCCTGCCTTTCTAAGGGGCACAGAGATCCCCTGTAGACTTGAGCAGTGAGTGTCCGTGGGTATACCTGAGGATTGCATAGAACCCTCATTTCCTCCCTTTAAATGGTTCCTGATTGGGGAGTATACTGACTGTGTGCCATTCCTTTCTGATGCACAGACTGTGAGCATCCTGACAGTTCGGGGGTTATGTACAAGAAAATGTAGGAGTGCTGTGTAATGCCAAATTTGGCAATTCCGAGCTCTGACATTTTCAAAACGCAGGAATGTGCCCTATTTACAAAAATACGGTGCACCCCTGTGTTTCCCCTAGCGCTAAAAAAGCTGCCTAGCGGCAGTGCAGGCACCCTTGTGTCATGTTGCAAGGGTGCCTGCGCTGCAGGAGCGATTGTTTATGTGCAGGAAGGGACTTAAACAATCTTTAATTGCCATTTTCTGTTTCTATGTGTGCTGCGGAACGCAGAACACACAGAAAGAGCAAAAGACGAGTAGAAATTAATAATTCCTCCTCGTATCGCCATCCTAAGACCAGGTTTTACATCTTTGTAAATATGGTGCAGTGTCAAAAAGCAATTGGTGTTGCGGTGGAACGCTCACTGCAAGCTGACTGCTGCGGAAAGGGGCATATTTACACTTTAAGTGGGTTAACACCACCTTGTAAATATGGGGTATGGAGCAATGCCACCAAAGCATCAGAAAAAGTGACACACTGGTGGCGTTACGGGCTTGCAAATATGCCCCTTCATTTTTTCATAGGGTCACACCCCCTTGCAAAAGAGAGAATACATCCTTGAGATCATGCCTATCTGTATTAAAGAATGACCTGCCAAGAATCTGCAAACTCTTCTGCGCCCCAGGGGTTCAAAAAGTGGGCGCAGAAGCCTTTTGCACACACAAGACTCTCAGTGGAGTGTGGCCCCTGGTGGGCATTATATTAGTTTAACAGTAGCAAACCTCCAATGCAACATTTTTTTCTGTAAAATAAAAAAGCTATGTCCATGAAATTCGATTTTACCACTCTTGTTCTCAACTGCAGCACCACTCAAAATTAGCATCAGAAGGCTGGCCCTTATTAGGGCTAACCTTCTGAGGACTTTACTTATATTTGGCAGCCTAGTGTTTCTGACACCAACGACCAAGCAGATCCTCTGCCTCTAAATGGTGCAGGAAAATTGAGAGGTGGATGGAACAGGGCATCTGGAGATTTCCGTCAAATGTTATTTGCTTATATCAGGCCATCAGGATTGCTGTTGAACATTTTCACTTTGCTGGAATGCTGTTGTTACCCCTCCCCCTCCTTCTTGATTGTAAATCCTCACTAAAGTAGGGGTTCACCCAGAAGCCCTATACAAGAGATGGCTTCTGGAATGTCCAGCCCATAACCAAATAATAACCTCGAAGGGACCTTCAGAGGCCTGCGTTGCTGGCTTGTAGCTGCTCCGCTGACTATGCCATTTCCTGAGCCTGGTGTCCTTCAAAGATCTTTGTTTTACATTTATGTTTTTTTTTAAAGTGGTGAAATGGGTCTGTCCCCTTTAATAAATGTTTAACATCCCTCCAGGTTTCAAAGTCAATATTGAAATAGCTTAGTAGTAGAGTTGTAACAGCTATTATAATGTGAATTTATCATTTATTTGAGACTAGTCCTCCCTTAACAGGAAATCTTAGTTGTCTAATGGATAAGGCGACTAACAAAAAATAAATAGTTTGGGAGGTTGGCTTCACCAAAATTCCCTGTTGTCTGTTCACTTATAGGCTTGTTCATTCAAAATGTTAAAGTGCTGAAATATATTCATTCTAATTACTCTTCGATAAGATCTTGCTACTTTGAGGCGTCTTGGCCTGACTGTATTGGCACAGAGTCAGCTTGTCATTCTGTCTCCTCAATATGCCATTTTACTAGGGTTTGGTTGGAAATATCTTCTGTTACACTGGCTCCTAACATTGCTATTTCTTGTTAATGAGAGAATTGTGTCACCTTCCTTTCATGACTGAGTAACCAGCTCTGTTTCATTGCTCTCTCTGTGTTCCATCCTATCTTCTCTCCAGAATGCGTACCTGTGCGCGTGCACACATCCTTCCCCAAGCGCCCAGAGTTTCACTCGGAGCGTGCAGATCCAGAGGCAGGAGAGAATATGCCTTTTGGTAGCAGCTCATCTTTTAGAATGGCGATCGGTGTGAAATGCAGTGTCTCCTGGTGCTCTGCGAGGGAGATAAGAGGTTCCAGCTGGGGGGCGTGGCTACCGCGCTGAACAAGATGGCGGCTTTCAGCTGAGCTCTGCTGCCTCACGGAGCATTTGAAGAAGATTCCGACCGCTTTGTTGTTGTGGGTGAGAATTTATCTTTCGTCTCGGCTGCGTTTGACGTGACTTTGTTCTCCTGACGCGGGCGGCCGCCATTTTGTATGCACAGCGCCAGTGTCTCCTGAGGAAAATATTACCACTTTGAGGCAGGACATTGCAGGACATTGCTGCAAACATGACATTTTGGTAACTATGTTATACTTACCATATTCCTTTCTGCTACTTCACAATATTTGAAGATGGCTGATAAGTCAAAATAAGTCCAGCCCTTGCATTCTTCATGCCTTTACTTCAACCCTGAACAATGGTCCCATGCAAGTTTAAGATTTAAGAAAATATCACAATTTCTGTAATCAAAATCGGATTTACAAATGTATAAATGAAAAAATAAGGTATTTTAATAAACAAGTCAAAATAAAGCGCAAACTTGATATATAAGAAAAGATGAGTGAGCAAACCGTGACAGGGCAGAGGGAAATCAGCCGATTTCCTTACCACAGGCAAGTGACTTAAAAAGTGACTTTTCAGTAAGCGAAAATATAGATAAACAAAAGTCACACTTTGAGTTACATCTCATACTCCACAATAAAATACAAATATTGGTATAGAGTTGAAGATGTGTGTGTCACACACATCTTCAACTCTATCGGCTGATTTCCCTCTGCCCTGTCACGGTTTGCTCACTCACCTTTTCTTATATATCAAGTTTGCACTTTATTTTGACTTGTTTATTAAAATACCTTATTTTTTCATTTATACATTTGTAAATCCGATTTTGATTACAAAAATGTTGATATTTTCTTAAATCTTAAACTTGCATGGGACCATTGTTCTACGTAGCATAAATCAACCCTTGGTCCCCTCCGACCTCTAGGGTCTCCTTGTTTCTTTTTTTACTTCAACCCTGCCATATTTAATGTTTACTTATGGGGATGCTCACTGGCTCCTGTTTTGTTTCGGAGCCATTTGTCTTTAGCACCAATTGAACCTGATTTCCTTTATTATGCCTGTGTGACTCAATATTCATTTTCAAGTGTGAGGATTTTCTGGCATAAGTCAGTCTTCCAACTGTCAAAGTGTGAAGGAACAAAGAATATCATCAACCCATCTTTCCTTGACATAACAGCTGACTGACCTCGAATTTCCTCACAAGTAGTCTGAATCTGGGAGGTCGTGGATGGTTATTCCCTGACTGTGAGCTCACTGTACTCTTCAGCCTCCGTCATCTGGTTTTGTCTGTTACCCACATCAATATTGTACGTGAAACAGCTACATACCCTTGTTGTATCCTACAATATTGTGAATCTTATTTATGGGAAGGATCTCTACTTTTAAAAATCAGCCTCATCCTCGTCGTCAAGTTTATCTCGTTAAGATGGCCAGTGACTCCATCTCTCTCACAAAGTCATCTTCATCCGGCGCCAAACCGAAAAGAGCCAAAAATGATCCCCCATCTCCTGTCCAGTCTTCTCCTAACCCGGTCTTAGATTCAATCTTGGATGAACTACGTGCTTTAAAACCGTTCATGAACGCCACCAATGAAAAATTACAACTGATTGAAGACTGATGGATCAATATGGAAGGTAAAATGTCCGAAATGGAACAACGTATAAGTAATCTTCAAGATGTGGCTACCAAAGTACCTTTGCTGGAACAAGAAATCCATAAACCTAAACTCCACACTGAGGACTTAGAAAACCGTAACAGAAGGAACAATCTTCGGTTGTATGGACTGTCCGAAAATGTCGAGGGTCCGGATCTCCTTTCTGTTTTAAAGAAATTTTTGGCTGACCTTCTCAATCTTCAATATTCAACAACCCTCAATATCCAGTGAGCTCATCGTCTCGGTAGACCTCAACCTCAATCCAACAAACCACGTGGCATAACTATGCTTTTTCTTGAATTCACTGACCTGATGCATGTTCTAAAAATTGCCAGAGAAAATCGCCGTCTTGTTTGGTCGGGTCATAACATCTTCATCTCTCAGGATCTTTCTAATGCTACCATAGCTAGGCGTAAAGAATTCCTAGCCCTCCGGCCACAAATGAGATCCATGAACATCCGTTATGGCATCTTACATCCTTGTCTTTGCAAAATCACTCATGAAGGTGTATCCCGTTCTTTTGAAGACCCTCTCAAGTTAAAACAGTTTTTGCATTCTATCACTAGATTGCCTATGGACACAAATGTTTAGTGTTCTTAAAATGGTCTATGCTTTTATATTATTAGACTGTTAATGTTTCACATTTCATTGTTACTTCTTGTTTTGGTCTTTGTTATTCCTCATCTATTTATGTTGTTTCACGTAGTCTAAATAGCTCCTCTTGCACTATCTTACTCTCTTTATATCTCATATTATCTTAGTTTCTATATTATTTCTCATCTTCTTCATCTCCATTTTCCTCCATTGTCGCTCTTGTTCCTGAGTGCGGACATGCCTGGTTCTTGTCTCTTTCTCTTCATATTACAGATCTGGTTCTCTGTCCTTGATCTGTCTCTTTTTCTTTTTCTACTCTTTTTCTATTTCTCCCTGTTTTGTACCCTCTCTTTCACTTTCCCTCTCTTCGCTTATTTTCCCTTCCTTCTTCTTATATTTGTATGAGTATTTATTTTACGTGCTTTTGTTTGTTCTTATTAATTTTATCCTGTTGCCTGTTTTTTATGACCAACGTCTTTTGTTTTCACTGTTGTTTCTTGCAGTTTGTCACCATTGTGATTATTCCCCTGTCTGTTAAACATTGACATGTTTAATGTTGTATCGTGGAACGTTCGTGGTTTGGGTCATCCTGTTCAGCGTCAAAAGGTACTTTCTCATCTATCAAACCTTAATTCTCATATTGTTTTTTTGCAGGAAACTCATTGTGATGACGTTGAATCTCTCAAACTTAAGCGCCAATGGGTGGGCCAGGTTGTTTTTTTCCCTGCTGTTAATCGTAAAAGTGGTGTAGCCATCCTGTGTCATAAATCTTTGAATTTACAAATTATATCAACTGAAAATTATGCGAGTGGACGATGGGTAATACTTCACGCCACGGTCTATAATAAACGTGTTACTTTTTTTTAACATATATGGACCGGTTAAATCTGACCCGGATTTTTGGAACATTATTAAATTAAAATTATCTTCAATTACCAACCCTAATATTATTGTTGCTGGTGATTTCAATAATTGGCTCGACCCTTTTTCTGCAAGAAATCTGATTGTAAATTTAAACCAGATAAATCCCATAAAGCGTTTCAATCTGCTATTGCCTCTCGCCCACTCTATGATGCTTTTTATTTCTGACCATGCCCCTGTTTCAGTCTCTCTTGATTTGTCCCTTACCACTTCCAAACATGCTAGATGGAGATTTAATAACTCTCTATTATCCGATCAAACTTATATTTTAAAGGCTACCTACTTTATACAAAACTTTTTTCACTTCAACAAACCAGATGACACCTCTGTACACAACAACTGGGATGCTTTCAAGGCCTCGTTCAGAGCTTTTACCATCACATATACTGCTAGAAAGAAAAAATCACTGCACTCACAGTACCTCTCTTCCCTTAGTCATATTAAGACCCTTGAACATTCTTACTACACTTCCAAATCCCCTGCTCATCTTCGTGACCTAATCAAGGCTAAATCTGTTCTAAACAAATTGGCTACAATTGATGCTTGTAATATTCTACTTAAAATCAAATCTAAATATCATGGGGGACAAAACAAAGCGGGAGGAATGTTGGCCAATTATCTAAAAGTCAAATCAGAAAGGAAAACCATTGGTCCCATTCATAATACCCTTAATAACGCTCTATTACATTCTGATCCAGACATAGTTACAGCATTTCAGACTTTTTATCACTCATTATATACGGAAGACACCCATCCTACTGCAACCGATACTCAGTTATTCTTTGATGGCCTCCCTTTTCCCCGCCCTATTCCGGACGCCATGGCCCTCCTGGAAAAAGATATAACTCTTCAGGAGATTTCAGATGCAATTAAATCTTTAAAAAGAGCTAAGGCTCCTGGCCCTGATGGTTTTTCTATCGAATTATATCCTCTTTTTCTTCTATTTTTGCTCCACATTTACTTGAGCTTTTTACCTCCTTTTTACTCCATTCTAAACCTGAAGATTCTTTTATTGATGCTCTTATCGTTATTCTCCCTAAACCTGACAAAAACCTCTCCCTTTGTCAAAACTATCGCCCAATCTCCCTAATTAATTATGATTGCAAAATTTTTGCAAAAATTCTTGCTTCTAGATTGGTAGGTGTTATCCCCTTACTCATTAAACCTGATCAATCTGGCTTCATCTAGGGTAGGCTTTCTTCAGATAATGGCAGAATGTTCTCTAACATTCTCGCCTTGGGGAAAAGTTATCCTGATCCTTTAGCTGCCTTATCCCTCGATGCTGAGGAAGCTTTCGATCGCATAAATTGGCAATTCATGTTTAAAACTCTTCAGTGGTTTGGCTTTGGCCCTAAATTTCTTTCTTTCATCAAGTTATTGTACTCTGATCCCTGTGCGTGTGTTTCTGTTAATGGTCTCTTATCCCCTTATTTCAACCTATATAGAGACACGGCAAGGATGTCCCCTTTCTCCTCTTTTATTTCTTTTATGTCTTGAACCCCTTCTTGAACGTATTCGTCATAATCCTTTGATCACTGGCTTCTGCCACAATTCTCACAAAATTAAACTGCTTATGCAGATGATATTCTTGTATACCTCTCCAAACCCTTATCCTCCTTACCACCCTTCCTGCAGGAAATTGACCTATATTCTAAAATATCTGGCTATAAATTTAATTTTTCTAAAACTGAAATATTACCCCTAAATTCAATATGCTATCAATTCATGTTTTCTGACACTAACTTTAAATGGTGTCCATCTAAAATTAAGTATCTTGGTGTGTGGTTTTCCTCTACCATCCCTCAGACTCTTTCCCATAATTTTAATGCTCTAAAACTTAAAATTCTAAATTTACTTTCCTCATGGTCCCCATTATATTTATCCTGGTGGGGCAGGCTGGATACCATTAAAATGATGATTGTACCACTTATTCTATTCCTACTCTCGATGTTACCCTTCGAAATCCCTAACTACTACTTTAATCAAATCAACTCCATTTGCACTAAATTCCTCTGGAATAACAAACCTGCCCATTTTGGTTTGACTAAATTAGTCAAAGCAAACAAATAATTTTTAACAACATTAGGCTAAAGAAAGACTTGGGAAAATAAAAACGTTCTAACATATACCACGTAGTTTGCATGCAGCTCTTTGAGGACAGTTCATGGCTTACTTTGTTATACTAGGATTGTAACTTATGAACTGGCTCAGGTAAGCGCGGTGGGGCAGTGGGTCGGAGCGGGGCGTGGGAAGTCGACAGATGACGTAATAGGTATAATTAAATAAATAAATATTACATATTCCGTCGTCTGTCGACTTCCACCCTGCCACGCCCTGCCCTGCCCACCGCACTTACCTGAGGCGGCCGCCGCTGTCAACTGCAAGTAACAAAAGCATCTCTATGACAAAAGCACTAACCCACTGAGCTTTCCACATGAAATACAGTTTTGTGATCAGCATGATACACTTCTTTGCAGCAGGCTTAATAACCCTCTACACTACTATATGAGTCAAAACTGCCACTGAACAAAACTCCAATCTCTCTCTAGCAGGAACATTAATCACCAGGAGAATTTTTACATTTTTATTGTTGCCTGAAAACTGCTGGACACACAAGGAACTCTGCAGCAGGTGCTTCTTTGAAGCCCATGTGTTATTTCTAAACACAGGGCCCCAACAGCCGCCTGACACTCCTCCCCCGGCATTGCCCCCCTTCCCAGGCTCAGCGACAGGTGCAGCTGCTTTGTTCGCACCACCCTAAAGTCTCTCCGGCTTGGAAATTATATAATACAGTATATTTGAAGCGCACCCTAAACCTGAGGAGGCAATGAAGGACTAAGATGCTGCTGAGCAATACAAACAGCTCCCCTGAATAGAAGGCACTGAACAAGTGTTTAATGTAGACCCTGGCTTACATGCCAGAGACCCGCAACCAGTACAGAGAGAAGGCAGGACATGGAGCCCTCTTTTCTATTAGCTGGCCATATGCTAACTTGAAACAGGTGACAACCCAAGTTATTCACTGGCAGTACTCCCAGGTCTTATCTTACTTACTGCCTCCCAACCCAACCCTGCCCATGAATGCAGACCATCTTTGTAGCCATTCAAACTCTAGCCCCTCTTTTTAAGCCTTAGGGGCCGATTCCGATCTCGGCCGGTAGGGCTCCGAATCGGACTCGGCATTACCGAATCCGATTCGGAGCCCTGTTTCCCGACCGAGTCGAACGTGCGTCCCGGCGAGCGAGTACGATGCGAACGTACGCGAAATCGCCGACCGACTCGTTCGCGGGACCCAACCGCTCCGACCGACTCGCATGGACACGACTCGCACCACGCAATGGAGACGTTCCCCGGCCGGGTAAGTACGATGCGCGCCGCGAGCAGTCCGACCGACTCGCGCCGTCCGGCTCGAAAGAGCAGTCAGAGCCGCACTTGTACGCGAGTCGCACACAGGGGGCACCCATGGGTCCCCCCTACCTGTGCGTGTATGGCGCGACCCGCTTCGACGCGTACCCGCTGTAGGGGGCACCCTTGTTCGCCTCGCACCCATTGAGTCAATGGGAGCCCGCGTACGCGTTGTACGACCGGCTCCCATTGACTTCAATGGGAGTCCGACCGAATCGAGTCCGATAGCATGCAAACGCATCGTACTTGTTCGGTCGGACTGCTAGGGTCCGATTCGGTCGGAAATCTCTCCGGGTCCGGCTCGGTCCGAGAGATTTCCTGCCCGAATCGGAATCGGCCCCTAAGTGTTTATTTTGTTGACATTGAGGAAAGCAAAAAGTAATTTATTTCAAAAACGTTATTTTTTTTCCTGAATGAGGGGCTACATGTGAGATAGCTGAAGGGATTTTATTACCAAACCTTAGAAAGCATGTGAACAGCTTGGGTGCAAAGGGTGTGAGTTTTCTGCTTTTTTTGTGGCAGTTACAGTAGTAAGAAAATTGCTTTTGTTTTTCTAGCAGCATTTGTTTGAGGTTCAAAATAAAACCACTTTTGTCTCTATTACCAAGGGCGGTTCCTCATGTAAATGCAACATAGTAGTTTTATGCCCATTTTATTGCAAAATGCAAGATCATACTTTCTTGAGGGGCTAAACATTAGTATGATCAAACCTCTAAGCAGGATGTACAAGCAAATTGATAGTGTAAATTATAGCAGTGCACCGGCTGCATGCCTGCTTGTAACACTGACTGTGAACTATACAGTGATACCAATACCATAATAATTATTATTGGTTTGTACATAACACTGATATGAGAGGGGCTCTTGCTGTGTGTCTATTTAACAATAAATAATATACTAAGAATGAGTTGGAAGATATCCGATGCTCCATCAGTGTGCCCAGCCTATAGCACATGTGCTTAAGAAACAAACACAGTGCTTCACATCACTGTGTCCAGAAAGTGTTAGTTCTTAATCTAATTAAGACATTAATTTATAGAATTTTTCAATCTAAAAGTACCAAGATTTACCATGTGAGGGAATATTAGAATCTTACCTCCTGCAACCCTTTTACCTCAGCCATTGTTTTTTTATTGGCCTTAAACACATTTGTTCATGTATAACTTAAGTAATGGCATTTTGTATGAAGTAATTTGTATGAAGTAATTACGGTGAAAGGGTACCTAATGTTTCTTCTGCTAATCCTGGCCTTTTGCAAGGCTCTGTATTAATCAGTGTGAATTAACAGACGGTGAGTCTCTAAAACAACAATAGCCTGGGAACACTTCAGCCACCCATGGTATACAGCATAAAGTGTTAGACTATAGACTTTATATATGCTAAAAAAAAAAAAAAACT
Organism: Calotriton arnoldi; assembly: GCA_963921515.1. Classification (NCBI taxonomy): domain Eukaryota; kingdom Metazoa; phylum Chordata; class Amphibia; order Caudata; family Salamandridae; genus Calotriton; species Calotriton arnoldi. The sequence continues at coordinate 103,120 of CAWUFW010002582.1, forward strand.
CAATTTTGTAATTTTAATGAATCTTTGTAATTCATTTTCCATCATTGGGATGTGTTGGAAGGCTTTTATTCTCACACACCTTTATTGTAACCATGTTAGACCAAAAGCATAACTCAAGACCAAGTAGTGTTTGATAAGCTACAATATAATTGTAGTCACAGTGGACCAGTGGGACTCTTTTTGTGTATATGGGAACCGGCCCAAACTCTATTCAAGGTACCCTGAATGAAGTAAAAATCATTCAGAATATTGTAATCAATACAATATATGGGCCTATATTGTTCAATTTGCCGTCTTTATATATATTTTTATCTAACAGCACCCAGGTGAAAGATATACATTTATCATAAAGAGTCATAAAGTGCAGATGACACAGTGTAAGTAAAGTCCACAAGTGATTATACACAATTAAAACCAAAATGCAACTTAAAGTAATGATCCCCAATATCCTCTAAGCAAACAAATAAGATCCTGTCAAAATCACAGTCCTAAATGAATATCAATTTGAATAATCAATAATCGGGGGATATACTGTTGACATTTTGACCCTTAGGTTATTCGCAGGGTCTCATCAGGATTAGTCGTCTGAAACAAGCACATCTATGAGAGAAAATATGATGCCCAATTATCATAATGTAAGGTCTATTCCATGAGATTAAATCAAGGAATCCATACTCAACTCACGCCATAGTGGATCTAAATGTGAACATATCAAGTTAATTTCATATTGAACTAGATGGCAATCTAAAGAAAGGCATACACAAATTATGAACCATGAGATAGGTATCTCTTTCAATGAGTCTCTATGTCAATAAATCAAGCAGAATAAATTAATCACTCCATAGTGGATACATCTGACAACCATCATAATTCTTGTTCAAATGATGGACAATAGGGTGGGTCACACTTTCACATTGTCCTTTTCCGGTCTACTACTAACACACGCATTACCTGTGATTTTCAAAGTAAAGCAATATTACCATAGTTGTCCTTCTTGCATGCTGTGATACATCAGCAAAGGTTTAACAGAATTAATTTGTCTCCCATGTTATATTCAACATGCCCAAACTCAAAGTCACCACCGCATATACCTTCACAATGCAACAACACGTGTTCATGCTGTATATGGAGCTTTGTGGTAATGCAATAACCCCTGGGGTGATCTTACCCATCAGGTTGTAGCCCACAACTGTCATTCTTGCTGTGTGCTCAGTCACCACTTACCAGTCACAGTGCCCCGGACGCGCCTCCTCTCACCACAGTTTGTTCAAGAAAGTGGACGAACGCAAAGCTCTGCTACAGATAAGATCATTGTCTACTAATACTTAAAATGTCACCCAAGAATACCAGACGCCATATTAGATGTAGAAAATCACTACCTACAAAACAGTGCCCCCATATCCAAGTAAATTGAATTTAGTGTACAGTGATATTCTTTGTCGAACAACATGGTACACAAATTAATGGTACACACGTTGTTTTGCCTTTGTCACATAGCAATCATGGGGGTGAGAGGGAGAAGGTGGAGGTATCGGAACTCATGAGGTTCATCAATAATGATAATACACATTGTCGTTTTTCTTTTTTGACCATGACTGATACCTTTGCCACCTAAACCACACCCGAAGGAGGATCTCTCATTCAAGTCAGAACAATTGCATTGGGCTTGATCCCAGTATGTTGTGCACAATATATTACGAGGAAAGAGCTATTAACAAGACATAGCCAGGCAACAGTAATCATAAACATCATTGAGTCCATGTTCAGTGCTTTTCAAATTGTCAATCCATCTGCATTCTCATTGATTTGGCTATGTTGCTAGATCACTCCCACGGCAATCTGTTTTGTTCCAGGACTTGCCGATGGATATCTTCAAGACCATGGTTCATGTCCGTAAAATGCTTAACCAGTGGGGCACCTACGACTTTGCACCTTATACAGCTCCTGGATTGACAGATCCTTTGTTTTGCCATTTGTGTTGTCTGACCTGGGTTGCATGGACAAAGCATTACATATATCACATTGTTTGTGTTACAATTCGAGAATGACGTTAATTTGTATTCCTCCGAACCTGCCACTAGGACTTTTGTGTTTATAGTGTATAGACATGTCTAACAGTTGGTGCATTTGTAGTGTCCTATAAGTTCGGGAATTCCCCATAGCGCCCATAGGGAGTTTTGTGTTGGTGGTTCTTTGTGTGCCATGACCACATAATCTGTTATGTTCCTGTTGCATTTGAAAGCAAATAGCAGTGGTAGGTTACTATCTTCCTCTACTAGATGCCAATGTCTCTTCACAATCTTCTTTATTTAGTTACTCATAGGGTTGAACATGCTGACCGTTACACTCCTTTTATTGTTCTGATCTCCTCTCTGTCTAAGTGTAAGACGGGATTCCCTTGGGCAATACTATGCTCATTTGAGGGCCCTGTTTACCACTTGTTTGGGGCAGCCTTTCTCAATGAGATTGATTTGCAAACCATCCGCCTCTTTACAATAGTCATTTTTATTGGAGCAATTTCTGTATATCTTCAGGAATCTTCCATAAGGGAGATTATCCCTGAGATCTCGAGGGTGATCACTATAATACCTCAGTATGGAATTGGTGTCCGTTGACTTTCTGTATAGCATAATTGTAGGAAAGTATGATCTGCTTCTTATGGTTACCCCCACTTTTTGCTTTTTGCACCCACTGTTTTGACTAGTCTGGCTGGGATCCTGCTATTCAGGACCCCAGCCTTTCTGCTTTCTCCCTTAAATTGCAACATATGTACTTTGGTACACTCCAGATTGGATACTGGGGTACCCTTATAAGTCCCTAGTATATGGTACCCATGTACCCAGGGCATAGGTACCCCAGAGGCCTCCCATGGGCTGACGCATGTATTATGCCACCCATGAGAGGCCATGCAAAATGGAACCTCAGGTCTGCTACTGCAGCCTGTGTAAGTTGGTGAATGCACCACTTAAGATATAGGTTCACTATATCTATATATATCACTACACTTAAATCCTTGTAAGTCACCCCTATAGCAGGCCTTAACAATCCTGAAGGCAGGGTGCTGGGTTTTGCGTGAGAGGGTGCTCCTGCATGAGCAGGGCCCCTCTGCAGTCTTCGGAGACCATTTTCCCGGGCTGTACGTAATACTACCAGACATATAGGTAGAGGTGCATTATAACCTCGCTGTAAATGCTATCTCGAAAATGACTGCAACGAAGTATGTCGTGTTTGGTGTCAAACACCTTGGAATCATACCTCCATACCAGTAACTGGTGTGGGAGGTATGATTCCTCCCCTCAGAACCGAGGTTCTGGGGGTACCTAAGTCTACCGGTACCAACTTTCTCGAGCCTTACAGCACAAAAGGGGTCCCGCCTCTACCTGCCGCCTGCTCCTGTTCTGCACCAGCTGTTCCCCGGTCCTGTTCTTCATGGCGCCCGGCTGCTGACATCATTTTCTAGCACCAGGAGGCGCCTCAAAAGCGGCCGCGGGCTCCCGCAGCGCTGGTCCCGCCTCTACCTGCCGCCTGCTCCTGTTCTGCACCAGCTGAACCCCGGTCCTGTTCTTCGTGGCGCCCGGCCGCCGACGTCATTTTCTAGCGCCAGGAGGCACCTCAAAAGCGGCCGCGGGCTCCCGCAGCGCGGGTCCCGCCTCTACCTTCCACCTGCTCCTGTTCTGCACCAGCTGTTCCCCGGTCCTGTTCTTCGCGGCGCCCGGCCGCTGACGTCATTTTCTAGCGCCAGGAGGTGCCTCAAAAGCGGCCGCGGGCTCCCGCAGCGAGGGACGCACGCAGGTGTGCCCCGGCCGTGCCCGGGCAAAGCCCGGGCCAAGGGCGGGCCCATCCGCGCCCATCAGAGCACGGAAGAGGCTGGGCTGGGCTCCCACTCTGATATTTGGTTACCGGTTCATGAGTGATCTCACAAGTCCTCAGGTACTGTTGCATACATTTGTACCCTTGACATAAGTATCTTATTATTTTTTTCTGTGTGTCAGTACCTGTTCGTTTAAGATTTACGGATTAATCATGAGCAAGCGCAAAGGAGTAGCGGGCACCTTAGATGCTTTTATTGTCCGGGCAGAATCGTTGCTGACCCATGAAATTGAAATGACTGAGCGGCGACTCTCCTTAGAACCTTTAACACTACAGAGACGCTCGTCATTAGGTACCTCCAACTCGGGGAATTGTCCACAATTGTGCCTGTCTACTACTCCCCCAAATGTGCTTACAACCCCTCTTGAGCCAACCCTGGATATATCTCCCAGAGCTGCTTCTTCCGGGACAAGTATAGCTACTAGATCACGGGTCTCAAAATCATTGGAGGAGACTATGATGAGAGAGCCACCAATAAAACGAAAATGGGGTGTCGGCGCTCAAAAAGCTAAAAGTACAAAGGGATCTAGACCCGCAAATCCTGGGACTGAACAAGCCGTACTAACAACCAACTCCACTGGCACACAGACTGATGCCGTCTTCCCCTCTCCTCTATTAAGACACGATTGTATTAAGGACACTGCCCTTGCCACTGCTGCTGCTGTGGAGACCGCCCTGGGAACTGTATTAGCCCAGATGAAGGAACTAATTGATAGGAAATTTAATTTGCTATGGGAAAAGCTAGAACGCGCGGACATTGTTGGAGATAACCCAAGTGGTTGTAATACAATTTCACATTCTGATGTTATTGTGGGGGACGGCATATCATCTGGGAGAACTTCTACTCAGAATAGAAGGGGTGATGATGTGAGGAGGCAACCTGACCGTATCCCAACTGTGAATAATCTCCCCAATAACCATCTCAAAGATGCGGGTGAGCTTCATGGAACCAGTGGGGATTGTAAAAGGTATAATAGTTGTAGACTTAATCTTCCACCCCAGGCCACCACCCTAGTTGCAGTCCTCATAGGAGTACCCCCACTTAAAATAGGTGGAGTGGAATCTACTGAGGATCTTTTACGCAAAACTAAGTTTTGGTGTAAACAACACTCAACAAATGGGGCACAGGCCTCAGCCCATAATATAATGGCTAGACGAGTAGGTTGGGTAGGACAGAGGTCCAAAGAAGGAGAGGGTGACTGTATTGTCGTTAACTTTGACCAAACAGGGATAGCGGGAACGCTCTTCCAGGGACGTTTTAATGCAGGTCCAGGGGGCATAAGGGCTCTACCGTTGTTGTTTTTTTTACCCGCCCTCAGAGAATAGACAGTTTCCGTGTAGGAGTCCGTGGAGGAACTCCTCACTACCAAAAAGTAAGGCAGATCAGTATTGTGGGCTAGGTCCTGGGAAGGCCCAGTCTGATAACCTAACCCAAAACACAGGCCCATTTCCCCCCAAACCATTGTCTATATCAGTTGGGGAGAATGCAAGGGTGAGTGGGTTAGTGTGTTCAAATAGGTTTTCGCCACTGAGCAGATTGGATGAAAATGACTGACTGAAGCCCCTTGTACCTTTGGGAGGGGAGGGGGGGGGAGTACTCACGGAAATTAAGGAGGAGAACCTAAACTGTAAGATTTTAAGCTGGAATGTAGCAGGTCTTAGAACGAAAAGTGCGGACCCAAGTTAGATTAATTTCCTTAAAACCTATGATATAGTGGGGCTACAAGAGACGTGGGCTAGAGAAGACAATTTCTGGCTGGATGGTTATAAATCCTATTTTGAGCCAGCGCGCCCTTCGGCCTCAGGGAGAGCAAAGGGGGGACTTTTAATTTTAATATCACTAAAGTTGACGGGAAAACATTGCTCTGTGAATACAGGCTCTATTAATCTCTTAGCGGTAGAAATTAACAATGTAAATTCAATGAAACTGTTAATAGTAAACTTCTTCAACTCACCGGAGATTAGATCCCTGAATGAGCATTTAAGTATTTTAAAAGGTTTTTAATTGATTACAGACTTAAGCAAACCACTTTTTACTCTATTCTTATTTTGGGAGATTTTAATGTTCATTTATGTCTGAAGGATTGCCATGTTTTAGATTATCTTGGCCCAGAGGATCCCCTTAACTGTCATTTTGAGCACAGCCCGCAAGGAGAATGCTTGGAGGATCTCCTGGCCACAGCTGATTTATGCCAGCCTGACACCACTACTGTGGGAAGGAGGATCCCCACCTTCAAGGCAAGAGGGCAGGATTCTATAATTGATTATATTTTTATTTCTCCGGTTTTGGCCTCACAAGTTACCCACTATGGTGCTAAATGGTCCGACTATAGTGACCATAATCCTGTCATACTTGAGTTAAGTATGTCAATTGGCCTTAAAGAGAGACAGGGACAACTTCCAACATGCATACGTGTAAAGACCACAGACCAGGGACGCAGGCTAAAATGGACTAGTGTAATTCCCGAGCTTTTCTTCCAAGATCTAATGCTTAATGCGGAAGAGAGTTTTAATATATGTCTTAGTCCTGCAGATGGGGGCCCAGAGGTCTTATCTGCATTTGAAGAAATCTGTGTGCAGGTGGCCTCTGGTTTAACCGTGCCTAGTAGAAGTTATATTAATCTGGGCGAGAAATGGTTTGATAAGGATTGTTTGAAAGCTCACAAAAAACTTATTTTTGCCCTGAAACAGGTTCCAAGAGACCGTGCCCTTATAGCTCAATTGAGGCAGTCCTATAAATGTACGATTAATCACCGTAAACAAGAAATTAAAGAAGAGGCATGGAATGACCTGCTTTCGGTCGAGGTTAATAGGGATAGTGCTAGATTTGGGCTATAGTTAACAAACCCTTTTTCACGGGACTAAATACTACGCCATTACAATGTAACATTACGGAGGATCAGTGGTACTCCCACTTTAACACTATTTATGGAGTATCCCAGTCCGGGAGAGGCTCTTTAGATCTTCCTGTCCTAGACTGTGGTAATACATCACCGAATTTTACAGAAATTGAAGTGGAGACGGCTATCACTCAAATGACTAGCAATAAGGCCCCCGGCCCTGATTGTGTCCGACTTATATAAACAAAATCCGCAGTTCTGGGCAAAAGTTTTAGCCAAACTTTTAAATACGGCTAGTATGCATGGACTCCCGTCATCCTGGTCTCTCTCCACTATTATTCCAGTTTTTAAAAAGGGGCAGAGAGGTGATCCAGGTTGTTACAGACCTTTCTCCCTGATTGACTCTGTGGTAAGGTCTTAGGCAGAGTTATTTTAAATAAACTTTCTGACTGGTTGGACGATACTGGAATCTTAACAGATTGTCAATATGGCTTCAGAAAAGGTAGAAGCACTATAGATCAGTGCCTAAATTTGCATCTTTTGGCTGAGAAATACACTGTGGTGAAACAAGGAACGTTGCAGCTGGCCTTCATGGACTTATCTTCGGCTTTTGACCTAGTAAATAGATCGAAGTTATGGACCATATTGATAGACATGGGGATGGACCGCTGCTTAGTCTATATTTTAGCAGATCTCCATAAGGATCTCTATGCCAGGGTCAGAGTCAGTCAAGATGGTAAATGTACTAAGCACTTTAAAATTGACAAAGGGGTAAGACAGGGCTGTATTTTAGCTCCCTTGCTTTTTACACTTTATATAAATAAGTTAAATACTTCCTTTAGCACTGCCACTTTAGATATCCCACGTATAGGAGACAGGGTTATTCCTGCTCTCCTATACGCTGATGATGCGGTCCTTTTGGCCCGTACTGCAGTTGGTTTACAGAGACTTTTGGACTCCTTTGGTTCTTTCATGCAATCTTTGAATCTTATCGTCAACAAAACTAAATCGCATACGATGATAATGGGACAGAAGCCAAAGAAGTCCAAATCTTTTTACTGTGAAGGGGCAGAGTTGTCAAGGGTATCCTCTTTCCCCTATTTGGGAGTCTTATTCGACAAAAGATGCTCCTGGACTCCCCAGCTAAGGGCGAAAAAACTTGCAATGTCTAGGTCCATAGCCGCTATACAAGGTTTTGTATCCCGACTAGGGCGAAGCCTCTTGATGCTTTGCTCAAAATTTATAGATCTAAAAGCATTGCTATAGCAACGTACGGGTCTGCGATCTGGGGATATAAAGCCGTAGCTGAACTTCAGCAAGTTGAAAATAAATTAATGAGATATCTCCAGGCGGTTCCCCAGTCTACCCCTACCTATGCTATCCATCAAGAGTTGGGTAGTGGTTTTGTCGAGAACCAAATTGGACTGGGCCCTGTGGTATGTTGGCTAAAGACATGGATTAACCCAGAACTGGGACTTAATAGAGAAATTGTCAGGGACTGTATATCGTTGGATAATGTAAGTAAAATCCAATGGATACAATATGTCAAGTCATCGCTAGGTAAAATGGGACGACCAGAACTTTTTGCCTCCCCAGAAAATTTTTGGTGGCGGCAGTTAGACACAGGAAGAAAGGGTATTAGACATTTTTATTTATCGATGGATTTTAGATATCAACATAATTGTTTTTATTGTCTGATAAATGAATTATAAGTCATTACTTTTTATCGTCATCCTTTTACTGTTTGTATGTGGTGTACTTTATTGAATTTTAAATGTATTAACATGATCCCACGTATTTTTCGTATGACATTGTCTGTTTGTGGTGTACTTTTATGGCTTTAGTTAGCCGAATAAAGTGGTTTGAACTGAACTGAACTGGATGCTGCCAGCCTCAGACACGAGTCTGCCCTCCTGCTGCTGAGCCAAGCTCGAGCAGGGGAAGGCAGCACAATAGGCATCCTGTCACAGGGAGGTGTTACCACCTCTCAGACATGATTTAGTGTAATGGGGCTGGGTGGGTGCACTGTCTCAGTGCCAGAAAGTCTGCACGAGGGGCACACTTGGTGTCCCTGTGCATAGTCCAGTTCAAACCAGTTCTAGGAACCATCCGCTCCTGCGCTGGCGCAAAACTGGACAAAAGACATGGGTGTAGCCACCCCCCTGTCCTGTCCCTCCCCTAGGAGGGTCCCAAGAATCTGTCCAACCCTTTCCCGTGGGTATAAAATGGGTTACCTGGCTACAGGACATTAGATTTTACGTGGACAAGATTCTGCAAGAAGATACCACTACACTTCGACCGTCTGGACATGCTGGACTTCGCTGGACCTCCCTTGGGCTCGACTTCATCTTCCCTTGCCGTCCCCAGTCTCGCCACTGCCCGTGATCCATACAGGCTCCATGCAGGACCCTTTGGACCTCCAAGACAACAGAAGAATCTCCCTTGGAGTAAAGGAGTCACTCCCCTGCAAAAGCAGGCACTGTAACGCATCTGACCGGTTTGCTGACCTTGAGTTCCTGGGGACTCCGAAGGCTCCTGCAACACAGGAGGTGGGTTTCTGAAGGTCTCCGAGGTTGAGCTGCTCTCTCACTGAGTTTGAGGCAGATATCCCTTGTGGGGACTATATACCTGCACCCCTGTGCATCGCTTCCATTTGCAGAAGCACATGCTTGTTGTCATGCAACAATTCTGTGCATTGGGCCATTTATAGCCCTGACCCCAGCGCATCTTTTCTGAGAAGGACTCCGGCATCCTCACACTCTGTGCCCTGCTAGCTGGTATCCTGTGAAACTGCCTGAGGTCCCCTCGCGACTCCTGTGCCTTCGACCTGTGGGTCCACTTGAGGGCCAACTTTGCTTTATTTGGGCTCCCCTGGTTGCTCTATGCCTGCCCTGACTCCCCTTCCTGTGGTGAGTCTCCTGGTCCTTGCTGGGCCAGATCAACACTGAATTTGACCTCTACGTTGTTTGCCGCTGCCAAGGCTTGATTGGTGCTCCAGCCGGACACCGACCCCTCAGCACTCGACATCCTTTGTGGGACAGCTCACCTCTGGCTCCTGGTCATCCTAGACATCTCTGGGTCCTCGCAGCTGAAGAGTCAAGCTTACCGTCAGCGCACCTGAAGCACCCGACATCGGCGGGAATTCGTCTACCGAGCTCCTGGTCACTCCAAAGTGATCCAGACTCTATCCCCTCTGCTTTCAGGTTCTTCTCATCTAGAATCCATGTTTGGATTCCACAGGACACTTTTCTTTCTTCCAGCAGCAGCACTACGTTGTCGACATCCATAGAAAACGACGAGGGTTTCCGACGCCACTTCGCACCTATGCACCCGGCTCCTCTGCGATAGGTAACTCTGGTACAAAGTTATCCACGGGTGGGGTGGCTCTCCAAACCATTAAGTTCCAAGGACTGTCTTCGTAATCTGCTGGGAAGGGTCCTTAATCTCTGATTTTCCAACCGCGACTTTCCCCTTGAATTGTACGGAGCACACGGCCGTGTTCTCACACTGCACCCGTCCTCCGTGGGGTCCCTACTCACTCACCTTGGGTGGTTCCTTGGGGTCCCAGCAATTCTACACCTTCTAGACTAGGTCTAGTCCCGAGTCGTGGTTCTTATACCACTTATTTAGTATATGGTTTGGTCTCCCCGGGAGCCCACTGTGTATTGTGCTACTTACGTTTGATTCTTTGCAACTGTATTATTTGATTTGGGTTCTATCCTCAAGTAGAGGATACTAGAGAGTGTTATATATAATAGATACATATTTTTATAACTACTGTGTGGTTTCCCTTTCATTTAAACAATACAATAAGGTTACATTCTGGTAAAACAACGTGCTTAACATTCCTTCAAGACTTAGCCTGAAGGTTGCTCTCCATAGCTACCACTAGAGTAGCTTTCAATAAAGGTTATCTTTGACCTAATCACCATAAGGGTTGTTTGGACTGGTGCAAGGTGCCCACTTTAATTAGTGGACAGCATTTACCAGGCCAACTTCTCACAATAGTGTATAGTCTAATTTCCCTATGTTTTATTAGGCGCTCCAAGTAATTTATTGAGTCTGTGCTATGATTAGATGAAACTTCAAGTCAGGACTCTGGGCATTAAGCTATCTTACAAATTCCTCAAGTTGTTCCTCAGAGCCATGCCAGATGACAAATGTGTAATCGATATATCTTTGCAAGCCCTTATGCTTGCCTTGTATGAGTTATGATTGTTAGTGACTGCATCTTTTTCAAACTCCGCTACAAAGAGGTTTGCCATGTCTGGAGCAAAACAAGCCCCCATAGTAACCCCTTTGGTCTGTATGTAGACTTCTTTTTAAACATAAAGCAGTTCTTTTTTAATGCAATCTCCATTAGTTCTATCAGGAACTCAGTTGGTACCCCAGATTGGTTCCCTCCATTGCTAAGGAGTCTATTAAGCATTCTGATTGCCAAATCTTGTAGGATGTTTGTATATAAGGATTATACATCCAGCGTTACCAAAAAATCATTCAGGTGGTCATACGGGGTCTCCACCACCATGTTGATGAATTGCATACTGTCTTACATCTGCGATTCAATTTTGGGGACCCCATCCTTAATGATGTGATCTATGAATCTACATATTGGTTCAAGGACTAAACCACAAACAGAGACAATTGGTCTCTCCAGGGGTTTCATTAGATTATTGTGTAACTTTGGTAATGTGTAAATTTCCAATGTTGTCGGTGTGATTATTGAGGTAACTATACTCTTTTTCACTGATAAGATATTTCTTTAAAGCCACACCCGAGAACACCGGAAATTTGAACATTACCAAAGGTAAACAAGAATTGAATGTAACCCCCTGGGAAACCAATATGTCTGTAGGAGCATTTATGCCTGGCGACAAATGCAAGTGAGAAATAGGATATCAGCTTGCTTATACCTCCTGTTATACCCTGCCACCTGCACCTGATGGACCGTTTTCTAGAGAGCTGTCAGTTAGTTTTAGCTTGTTGGGGTTCTAGACAGTTGTTGTTTAACTTTATTTGTTCCAGGATGGTGTACAACAGCTTGAGTTACATCCTTTCTCCAATGGATTCCACAATGGTGGATCTTGAATACTCCCTTGTTCAGGTCAAGAGACCATTAGAAGTGACATACCAGCTTACAAATGAATTTAAATATATTTGCCTCCCTATGGCGACTGAAAGCATAATTGGAATCAAATCATAATGCACATTCAAGCACTTTGTAGCTCATGCACAGCATTTGCATGTCAAGGGATTTGTTGCTTGTTGGTGCACGCAATCTTGGCTTTGTTGCACAGACACCCTTCTTTGCCACACACAGAGGAACAAAATTAGAGGTAACATTGGTTCCATCTATAGTTCCTTTTCAAAGGTATATGTTCTTGATAGTCAAGCTTATTTCAGGACAAGACCAGGTGATGGATCTCCTAACCTTACAAGTGGGGTGTCACTGATAATGCCTCTTTCACATTCAGTAAATCAACTAATATTTCTAGCAATATCATGGTATCATGGCGTTCTTTATGTTCTTATATTTACTTCACTGGTGTTCAAGTGGAGGTGTTGACTATGGGTGTTACTGGCATAGTTTCAGACATATGTACAGAAGCCTGGATGGTTGAGTTTGGTTTATCTTCTCTTCGCGGTCTTAAAGTGTTCATTTTACTCTCAGTTTACGGATAAGAAGTGTTAGAAACGGGGTAGCTTGGCGCGGAGCGGGTAGGCTAAACTTAGGAGCAATGTGTAAAGCATCTGCGCAGCACACACTCACAGGCGACACACTAGGCACACTACAGAAGAGACTCCACACCAGGTTATGTAAAAATAACTTGTGTATTAGGTAAAACACATTATAGAACCATCACAGATATATATACACTGTGCCAACCGGCACCAGGTAGCCATTTACAGGGGATTATGTACAAGGCAGCGCCAATCGGGTCGCTGCCAGAACCATCACAACAGTACATGTAATAAATGCAGAACAGCTTGTTCCTACTGGCAGGATCATGAACTCAGCATCTTCGTAATAGCAGGAGGCATGAACACATTAGGTCAGGTCTACACAAAACAACCAGTACCTACTGGCAGAATAAGGAACTTGGCAACATCACAATAGCCATAAGACACCTTGGCATTCGGCCACGCTACCTTAGGTTAGGCATAGAAACATATGTCGTGCATTCTTATTAGGCCTAAGACCCTGGCCTAGAGGCATCATCATCATCAGGGTAAAAGCATCAGCAACAACTTAGGCATAACATTAGGCATACCTCATTAGCATAAATCACGTTTGCAGTAGGCCTAGAATGAAAACATCAGGTCAGGCATAGAAACACATTATGCACCACACCAACATAAGTACATTGGGCATCTCATTTGCATAAACAACATTAGCAGTGGGCACAACCACCTGAGCATGAAGGCATCAGTAGGCAGGAAACACATGAGGGGGAAGCATTAGGTAGTACCTCTTATCCACAAGGGCACTAGAGTACACCCTCATGGACTGCCCACACAATACATGCCCAAATGTTGCAGGTTAGTCTTTGATGCCACTGCGTCGGGGGAGCCCCACTCTGGGGCCCTTAAAGCAATATGCGCCACGTGGCAGCTGCCCACTGTCAAGCGGGGCAGCTGGGAAATCAGTACGGGCACTCACGATGCCCTAAGCATCACCACAGGGGGGTGGGCACCGGCAATGTGCCCCGACACACCCCCCAACCAGTGTTCAACTGAGCCCCACTCACCGGGCTCTCTGGACTCCTTGTGGCAATCTCCGGGCACCGGCAATGTGAGGGAGGTATGGAAGCAGAAAGCCTGAGGACGGTAGGAATCAGGAAGAGCCCCACTCACCGGCAGTCCTGGGACTCGCTCTGCTGCTCCCGGTCTCCGTCTGCAGGACTCCGCCCTCCTTCCCGGGCGGGACACGGCCCGATCCTCGGCTTCCTCCGGCCTCCTCCTGCGCAGGTCCCAGGCACCGATTGGGTGCCTCAGTTGGACCCGCTCCTCCGTTCTCCTGCTGCAGGCTTGGCAACACGCGGGGCTCTCATCAGCTCACGAGAGCCCCGCCAACAGCAGCGCCTCTCCTGACTTCACCCGGGCCCCCTCCTGGGACCCGGGACTTCGATGGGGAGCCCACGATGCTCCGGACGGCTTCTACTTCCACTGCCGCTCACGGGGCTCCCCTCAGGCACACAGGAGCCCCGCCCGGCGTGTGCAGGCCTCCGGTCTTCCTCCTCATGGGCGCAGGGCTTCCCTTCCACACGGGAGCCCCGCGTCACCGGACGCCCTCTCTTCCCGGCAGGAAATGGAGCTCTCAGGGCTCCACGATGTAAGCAGGCCCCGCCCACGGTCCGGCGTGGGTGCCTGCCTTCCTCTCTCCGCGCTCCGCTCTCGGCGGCAGATCTCCTTCAGCTGCTCGGGTCGCGGCGGTGATTCTTGGGCAACCAGCGCTTTTCAGCCACAGCGCTCTTACGTCACGGCACCCTCAGGCCCCGGGCGGCAGCGGTGATTACTTTCCTTTTGGCGGCAATGAGGGGTAGGCTCCCTCTTACATTAAAGTGTCAAGCGGGGTGGGCACCCGCTCTCCAGGCGAAACGTGGGGTAGGCTCCCGCTGTATTTTTAACTGGGCAGCTCTCCCTGGCAGCACGCGGAGTGGGCTCCCGCTGTTGAATAAAATGTAAAGGCGGGGTGGCACTCGATCATTTGGCACCACAATGCGGGGTGGGCACCCGCGATGGGGCAGGACACAGGGGGAATCCCACACGCCGGGATTCCCTCGGGGCACGTGGATTCCTCAGCAGCGCGCTGCAGGACACCAGCTCCTCTCTTCCTGGGCAGCCTTTAGATGCAGCGCTCATGAGGCGCTAGGTAGCTGGCAAAGATTCAGGGTCCCACACAATAAAGTAGCGCCCACGAGGTGCTAGGGGCCAGGTGGAGCAGACAGGCAATGTTGGGAAAGATCAGCAGGCAGTGGGCAGCTCATCAGAACAGGACAGCAGTTCCTTGGAACAGTCAACCCCCATAATGTGGCACTCCTCCTGGCACAGCAGTCTTCACTCCAGCAAAGGTCTCTCACTGGTCCTGTGGACAGCAGAGGGGTACAGATGGGCACAGGGGCCAGCACGCAGGCCCTTGCGGCGGTACCTCCTGGCAGAGTGTCCCCTCCAAGTCAAAGTCCAAGCACACGCACATGGAGTTTCAGCTCCTCTATATATACACCCCTCACCCCACCTACTAGAAAGGGCCAGAAGCTTCTGGAAGGGTCTCTGGAGAAACCGGTCCCAACTGATTTTGGGGAGGTGTAGAGCACCCTGTCTGCCAGACTTCCCTCCTCCCTTCCTGAGCTGGGGTCTGGGAGACAGACACACCCCAGGGGGCGGAGCCAGCCTTACACAAGGCAGGCACACAGCACACCAAAATGCCAAGGTTTAAAAGTGGCATTTCCACAATGGTGAAAATAAATCTGTGCACACCATTGCGCAGCATTTAATATTTCCATCTCACACATACCAAACATGGCATACATATTTTCTACCATGGGGGAGATATCCCATAAGGGAGGGGGGGTTCCTAATGTAAGCCTATGGAAGGCAGAAAGCACACGCACTTTGCACTGCTAAACAGCGCTAAAGTGCCCAGAGCCCTGAAACCACCAACCTTATGTCAGGAAAAAGACTTGGGGGAAGGCCAAAAAGTTTAGGGATGACCCTGCAAGCAGGGCCAAGTCCAACAAGAAGTTTAGGCACACTATTCTTCCTTAAAACAGAAGCCTGGGAAGATTTTTCTTTGTTTCCTCTTCCCTCCACACTTCTTTACATGGTTGTCACTCCTCAGCAAGAGAAAAAACTAGAGTCTTTCCTAGCGCATATTGGTGTTGTTTCTTTACTATTGTATAATTTGGCACAGTGCTTTCAGGATTGCCCTGATGTTTTCTCTAGGCTAATTGGACGTATGTTTGAGTTTTTGGCATTTTTGTTCCTCTATGTGTTCTGGCTCCTAAAGCTGACTATTCAAGCATGCTTTTTCCATGTATGTGTACCATTCTTTATATTGGTTCAGAAGCCTGCACACACCTGACCACATGCTTATTTTGTCAGGTTGCTTGGTCATTGCTTGATTTGTTGTTTTTGCTTATTCGCATCTGGCATCATGTTCCTTCCTTTAATCAGTGTATTTTTGGAAAGTGGCCATTTTATGTGCTGCTCAAAATCTGTTGTTTCAGCTACAGGCTCTTACCTCTTGTGTTTGATGCCTGACATGTGCTTTTAGTATTAGTCAATCTGTGTTTACTTTCTTGTGGTTAGTGTGACAAGACAGTTAAGTGTTGGCTATGCTCCTGTGATTCTTATTTCTGCTGCTGACCGGAGGTCCAGGTGTTGTTGTAAGACTGACAGAGCTTTGCCTCTATGTTCTTCTGGGGGGTTGAGCTCTTCATGGCATGCAGATTCAGTTCCGCCTTCTCCATGGTCTTTAAGCGGAAGAATAAGGTCATGCCTGGACTGAAGGTTTGACCTGGGTCACACTCTTGGGTCAGAAGAACAGTAAGTTAGCATCTGTAAGTATTTTTATGTTTTCTATTATTCAATGGCATATATTTGCCATTTTGTGCAAATGCCTCACAGGTTTTTGGATCATCTGGGATTCACCTTTTTCTTTTCAATGTAATAATAATATTAATCTTTATTCGGCAGTAGATACAGCCATAAAAGAAATAATTTAAAAAGAGTCAGCGCATAAAATCCATGTATTGACTGCATACAACCATATATACAGGTTTACACAATATCCAACAAACAGCTAAAAACATTAAACAAATGCTTGGGGGCCATAAGCAGAAATTAATAAACAAAGGTAACGCATAAATAGTCCACGTTTATCAGCAGGGATTCGTTACATTTGTAGCAGCATAACATTGTGCAAATATTCAAAGGAATAATAACCATTAATCGCCTCTAGAGCATCTCAACCTTAAGGCAGATCTTAAACAGTTACTAACACAAAAAAATGTATAAACATTAGGTAAAAGCTGTAAAAACACTAAGGCAACACGAACATGTCTAAATCTCAGATCTTTTAAAAGCCATTTGGGAAACGCTCTTTAGGATGCGAGAAATATTTACAGAAGAAGATAAAATGGAGGAGGATATCCTGTGTAGACCTTGAGTCGCAGCCACAGGCACCTCTATCATCTGTGTGTGGGACGAAGCCAGGAGGGGAAGCCAATAGATGGTGAATTTGATTCAATCTAAAACGAGTGATTAAAAATCTGTTGTGCGCACTTGTTAAAACAGATAAATAGGGCTCCATACCTTGCACAGACTTTACCAAGATGTGCGCTCTTACCAAGGCTTTACTGAGTTCATGAGCCTCGCGGTGAGCTGCCGCATATTTAAAAAAATAACTCTTTGATGGTATGCTTATCCCGAGGCTTCATGATGTCATATCTAAAGAATATATCTGGTCTTCCTAAGGCAGTAAAGGTATCCTTGATGTATTTTAACCAGGGTATTTTAAGTGCATGGTCAAGGGAGAGGCAGTCCAGGATTACAAGTCTGTTAAAACCTGCCTCCTCATATGACCAGATCTTCTTCAACAGCATAGCAAGGGTTTGACCGCAACCATGTCCATGATGTACTTGGTCACTAGTTCCTCATGTATGGAATATGAGGGGGTGCTTGGTGGAGCTCTCAAAATACGTCTAAAATATTTGTTTTCTGCAGTTTGGAGTTTACTAGCCACCATGTACCCCCAAACCTCGCTGCCATATAGAGATTTAGAAATACAGTAAGAATTATATAGTTTTAGAATTATCTCCGGTGACCAAGTTACCAGTCTGTAGGCATAATTTGCAATTGCTCCTGTTGATTTCACCATTTCTACAAGGTTCCCCTCCTGTAGATTTTTTAAATTAACTTTCTCGTCAAATAATATGCCCAGGTAGGAGAAGGCATGGACTTTCACTAAACTATGTGAGCAAAGTTTATAGGAATTATGTCTGGTACCCTGTTTACCAACTTCCATGACATATGATTTGGACAGGTTCAGTGGATCAATCTCATTCATAAAAGACATGAACCCGTCAAGTAGGATCTGTAAACCCCTCGGTGTACGCGAAAGGAGAACCGCATCGTCCGCATACAATAAAACAGGGACCGGCCTCGCCCCTATCCTGGGAGTATCGGCCTGAAGGGTTGTCAAGGATGCATCTAGGCCATTAATATATAGTGTAAACAAAAAAGGGGCTAATATACATCCTTGCCTGACCCCGCTTGAACATTTAAAATGATCGGTAGTATTGCCTTACTGGGAATATCTGATTACAGCTGAGGTATTAGCATGTAAGGACATTAACACATTAATTATCATCACATCAACCCCCAAATCCCCAAGCAATTTCCATAGCCTACTACGGTTCACCTGGTCAAAAGCCGCAGTGAGGTCCATAAAGCCCAGGAACATCGCACCTGGTTTGGCTAATGTGTATTTTCCAATTAAAAGGTAAAGGTTAAGCCACTGGTCTGTGGTGGATTTTCCGACCCATAACCCGTACTGTACCCAGAGGTTATTCGGTTGGCGTCTGCCCAATCTGACAGCCTATTGAGGAGGACCCGCCCGAGAACTTTCACTGTGGCGTCTATAAGCGATATAGGACGGTAACAGTGTGGGCTGTTCCTGTCTCCCTTCTTAAAGATCAGAACGATAATGGTGGAAGACCAAGAAGTAGGGATGGATGATGAAGCTGCCGCATTTAAGACCTTGGTTAAGAGTGGAGCCCATACCTCCAGATTATAACAAAAGAGGTCGGGGGAACCCCATCAGGTCCCGGGGCCTTATTCTGGGACAATCCTTCAATTCCCATTCTGACTTCTGCCAGGGTAAAACTAATGTGTTCCGACCTATGGAGGGGAATTGGATTCTGTGGGTTTGACTCACTAGGACCGTGATTGTAAACTGCCTCAAAATGCTCCTTCCATATATTGGGAGGGATATTGTGACTTAACACCGGTTTATCCGGGTCTGAGAAACAGGGATTATTAATGACCCTCCAGAAACTGGTACTGTCCCTTTGTTTACATGCCTCTGCTAGTTCTTCCCATGCTAGTTTTTGCAGTTGGAGCTTACGCCCCTTGACCACCTGCTTGTAGGTACTACAGCTGGCCTCCACCCGGGCTCTATCACGCAGAATCTGCTTCAAGATCATCTTCAAATCTCTAAGAGCCCGGGAGCACTCGCTATCAAACCATCTTGGGGCTGCTGCACCGGAAGAAGCTACCGGGACTGTTAGCAGAGTGTTAATTGAATTTGCAAGGACAATAAATGCCTGAATGGTTTCAGTTTCTTCCCCTGCAACTTGCGGGTCTAAAAAGGTCAAAATCTCCTGCTGGCTATTACTGTACAAAGATCTATTTTAAATCAATAACGTCCACTTGTGACCAACTTAAACGCCTTCCTTGGTCAATGGCAGAAATCGTGCCCCCAAGTATTCTGCCCAGTACTGGCTGTCGCCCTGAGACTCCAAGCACCAGAGTCAGAGGGTTGTGGTCACTGAATGGACTATGTTGGATATTAAATAAGGATAAAACCCTCCTCAGGGAAGATGACACAAAAATAAAATCGATGATTGTTGAACAACCCCTGCCTTTATAGGTCGGGGGGAAAAAAGAACCCGAGGGAATAGTGTGCAAGTCCAATGTGATAAAGCATGGTTATTAAGGAGGGCATCCAATTTCCGCCCTTCCATGGTATGTTCCATGTGCGGTCCCTCGCTAATTGTGTAGGTGGACCGATCTTGGTGGTTCACGGCTAAGTTGGGACACAGATGACAATTAAAATCTCTACTAGGATTAGTTGAGCATGCGTCAAACTTTCCCCCTGTAGCTGCTCGAGATACCCTCTTAACACTGAAATGCTTGCCGACCCATGGTATTTCCGTCTTGCATTATAAAAATTGATTAGAGGAAATCTATACGATTTGCTCGTTAATGTAAACCCTTGGGCAACTAGAGAATTCCATGCCAAGGGCTTCATGATGCCCTGAATCTTCAGGTCCACAAATATAATTAAGCCCCTCCTTGCGCGCCCAGATCTGGAACCCTCTGCCGGACGGAAGAACATTTTATATCCCTCAAGAAAGAAGGTATTTTCAGACTTCCACGTTTCCTGTAAACAAATTATATGAAAATTCCTGATAAAACCAAGCCACTGTTTGTCTGAAAATTTTGCAGTAAGTCCTGCCACATTCCAAGAAATAATATTTAGATTGGCCCCACTGACCCATGTCTGTGTATATGGTGCAGCAGAGAAGCCCCCCCCAGGCTGTCAATCCCCCTACTACTTTGACGCCTAAGACCAAAATGGAGGTCTATGTTTCCACCCGCGTTTCCCTCGCCAATCTCGAGGGGCATTTCACAGTGTTCACCCCTGCCCAGGCCCTCTCGCTGTCAATCTATCTCATTGAGATCCCTCAGGGGAGCAAAACAGTTGTGTAACATTGATACTCCCCCTAGGGAAGGAACATCCACTTCCGGATTTGTGTGGTTACGAGGGGATTTAGGACTAATAGCGGGCCTGTAAAAGAAACCCAGTTGCAATGGCTTTATACTTGAGTCAAAAAAAGGTGGATGAGAAGTGTAATGTAAAATCTTGCGGGCTAATTCCGGGATTCTAAGCGTGATTACCACACAGTCACCATCAAATATTTTTCTAGAGCGCCCAATCCAGGAGACCCACCTAGCCATCAGAACATGCCCATAATCTGCCATATTAAACCTAGCATGTTTACTCAACCAATGAGTTGCCGTATTAATTAATTGGGCAGTAGACTCGTCCCGCAGGGTACTGAGGCCTGGTACCCCTGCCAGGACCACGGTGTAGGGGCAGCAAGCTGGTGGGAGATCTAATACTGGCAAACCATTACTGTTTTGGGTGGATGAACTGTCTGCAGATTCTTCATGTGGCTGTGAGGGAGGGCATCAGTGAATCCAAACCAGGCTATTTTGAGGAATGAATGATGGGCGAGATGGGGGAACAAGGCCCTGTTCCAAGAACCCTGAAGCGCTAGGCGTCACTGTGGGGGTCTGGGCGGCAAAAGGGGCCCCTAGAAGGGGAATTGTAGGTGGTGCTGCTTATGATTTTGAGGCAGATGTCTGAAAGGCCTGATTGAGGGAAACCATCGCTTTTTCAATACTACCAAGTGTAACATTGGATTCAGTCAAAACTTTAGTGATT
Source organism: Calotriton arnoldi (assembly GCA_963921515.1). Taxonomy (NCBI): domain Eukaryota; kingdom Metazoa; phylum Chordata; class Amphibia; order Caudata; family Salamandridae; genus Calotriton; species Calotriton arnoldi. The sequence goes on from CAWUFW010002582.1 coordinate 124,063, forward strand.
TCACTACAAAACACAGACAATACGTCAGACAGAACTTCCACTATATTTTGCTTTAAAAGGTCGCAAAATTCTTCAGTACCCTTCATATCAACATTGACCACTCCCACCCCAGACTTCACAGTCTCTACTTTCTTGGTTGTTCTCCGCGACTTCTTGGGTGCTGGGGGGGGCCATTCAAATCTATATTTTGAAGGACGGTGTTGAGGCCCCTATTGTGCGTATTGTGCCCTGGGGTAGCTTTACTCAGGCTGGGGCCAGAAATAACAGCACCCTCCTGAGGTCAACCCGTAACTCCATTCAGTGATTTATCCAGTGGGATGTCAGTTACTGAGCATGACGGCTCATCCGGTGTGGGAAGCAAAACTCCACCTATGTCCAAGGAGAGGCGCCTCTCAGCCCTGTCTATTTCTTGTGTAATTGCACCTACTGCTTTGGCAAGGAAAGAGTCAATGGAACTGTGTTTGGGGCCCTGGGGGGAGCTCACAGGTTCTGCTTTCCTCTTCCCCATTTTGCACTTAATTAGCTTGAAGTACCTCTCACTTCCAAGGGAATGAAGCAGATGATAAAGAAACCCACAATGTCAATGTCACAGGTGACGAACAGGTACTCACTTGAGAATGATTGATGTCCTTGCCCTTATGCAGCAAAACATCTGTGGGTACCTTGAGCTGTGTTGAGCTGTATTGAGGCGTCGGTGCCAAGTCCAAAGGACTGGCGCAGACGGGCCCACCCTTGGCCTGGACTCTGCCCAGGTGCAGCCGTGCGCGGCCCGTGCTGCGGGAGCTCCAAACTGCTTTAATGCGCCTCCTGGCATGCTAGAGATGTCGGCGGCGTAGGAGCCGCAAGGAAGGCTGGAGTCCTGCTCCCCCCTGGAACAGCAGAGCAGAAAGCGGCAAAGACGGGCTCCTGCACTGTGGGAGCCCCAAACTGCTTTAATGCGCCACCTGGAGCACTGGAGACGTTGTCTGTGGCGTAGGAGCCGCAAGGAAGGCTGGGGGCTGGAGTCCTGCTCCCCCCTGGAACAGCAGAGCAGAGCAGAATGCGGCAAAGGCAGGTTCCAGTGCTGCGGGAGCCCCGAACTGCTTTAATGCACCTCCTGGCACGCTGGAGACGTTGTCGGCGGTGTAGGAGCTGCAAGGAAGGCTGGGGGCTGGAGTCCTGCTCCTCCCTGGAACAGCAGAGCAGAAAGCAGCAAAGACGGGCTCCCTTTCAATGTGATTTGGGCTCAGACAATAATGCAAGCATGCTATTGGCTGGCTCCTTTCTCATGTGTGCTCCATTTAGATGTGCAGTCCATTGATAGGTCTGTCCTCCTTGCCCATGCACATTGCTTAGAATTTGTCATGGCTGTGCTGCAGTTATACGTTTTTGTCTCTGTAGTTTTTGATTTGGGCCTTTCGGTACTTCTGCAGATTTGTACTTATTCTAGATAGTGCCTTATTGCAGTTGAACCATTTCATGATCTGAAAATGTAGCATTGCAGTCTGTTGTGGCCATTGACTTGATGGCTATTGTGACACTCACTTTATTTTGCAAGTGGTGTTTTGGACTCACTACACTGACGATGGGCATGTGTATGATGGCATGTGTATGATAAGTGGAAGACAGCATTATTTAGTAGAAGCTGACATTATAAGGGCTGTTCCAATTATTTTAGGTAATCTTTAATACACCAAGTCACAGGGGCGGCTCCTCCGTTTGAGCGGAGGAGCGTCGCCCCACAGGCCAGAGCTGAAAAATAAAATGGTAATAAAGTTTATTTATTACCATTTTATTATTCAGCAACGGACCCGTCCTGAACTGAGTGACAGGATGGGGAGGGGTAAGTGCTGCCGAGTGGCAGCAGGGAGCTGTGCGCTTTAAAATGTGCATGTATCTTTGGCCGGCCGTCTTGGGCCAGCCAGCCAGACATGCGCATTTTAAAGTTCTCTAAATTGGCTGTCTTAGACAGCTGGGTTAGAGCAAGTGCAGGCCTTCAGTGCTCTTAGGAGCGCTGAGAGAGCCTGCTCTATCCAATCCTGGTGCTTGTCTCATGCTGTGAGAGCAGCGTCAGGATTGGTTAGTGCAGTTTCCTGGTCCTGCGTTGGAGCCTGCCTGGAAGGGTGACGACCCGTGGAGGAGGACGTCGCGTCACGCCTCAAGGTAAGTGTTTTATTTTATATATTTTTTTGTGCCCCACCACCCTCCGTACATGGCAGCTGCCCCTGACAAGTCATACTCTTTATCCTCCCAGTTGTTGTTGTCCACTGTGGTTCTCTTCTGTCTTGACTTTCTTCAACTATTATGACACCACTTGTTTATTACACACAGGGCCCTAGATTTACTAAGCCTTTTCATCACCCCTGCACAGTGTAAGGCAATACAGGGCAACGCAAAGACTTGTTTGGAATTTACAAAGCCACGCAAGGCCTGATTTGTGTGGCATTGCGTGGCTTTGTAAAGAAAAGTAATGCAAAGCAGCTGCTTGCACTGCAGTACATTCCATTTAAACTCGGGAGGCATTCCATAGAAGGAGCATGGGCATTCCCATGCATCCACCCATGGATTTTGGTGCATTCCCAGATTTACAAAGACGTGTAAATGTGGGAATGCCTCAAAATGCTATGCTTTCCCTAGTGAGCATAACGAGGCAGAATATCTTTATCCCTCCTCACTATTTCCTCTTTCTGCATGTGCTGAATTCTGCAGCATCCACAGAAAGAGGAAAATGCTTCTAAGGATTGTGTTCATGCAGGAAGGTGTCGTTTCTTGTACAAAAACAATCCTGCCCATAAAGCAGGCATCCTTGCACTATAATGCAAGAGTTCCTGCGATGGCTCTAGGCAGCACACAGTGCCCCAGCACAAGGAGAGAGCACAAATGATCCATATCTTTGTAATTATGAAGTAGTTGTGCTCTCTTCCTTTCACACAACACAGCTCAACTGTACTTGCTGCCCTGCATTGCGTTAAAAATTAGTAACTATGCCCCGGGATTTCTGGATGAAGATTCAGATACTTATGCTCTTATGGCAAGGGGGAGCAACTAAATATGTTGGTTAATTTAAAGGGCTAGTCTGGCTGTCTGTTTTTGAGGAAATCTTCCCTCTTACACAGTAAAGGCTTGGAAGAGGATACGTGGGACCAGTAGCGGTCGGTGGTGGGAGTGCCGCCGGGCGCTGACGTGGGGTGGGGGAGGGGCAGTGTGGGGGGTAGTAAACTACGGATTACGGGCCATTACAGGTAAGTACACATATAAAGAAATAAAACGAATTTCGTTTCTCGCGCTGCATCGCCAAATGTGATGCAGCGCGAGAAACGAAATTCGTTTTATTTATTTATATGTGTACTTACCTGTAATGGCCCATAATCTGTAGTTTACTACCCCCCACACTGCCCCTCCCCCACCCCACGTCAGCACCCGGCGGCACTCCCACCACCGACCGCTACTGCGTGGGACTCAGTACGATGAAGATTGCCGATAAGTAGTCAGAGCCAGTGCTTTAAGTGGGCCGGGACTGTCCGGTACTGAATACTGGCACTTTTTTATTTTGAGAGGGAGAGTGCCTGCACTTCTCAAGAGAGACGTAATACTTTTAATTGGAGAGTACCAGCACTTCTCAGAAACAAGCAGGTACTCTGGTACAGAGTACCTGCACGATATTTTTCCATTTCAAGCACTGGTCAGAGCATTGCTTGTCCTCTGCACCGCGCGGCTACCATCAATAGTGGATGCACATTTAATCAACTTGTTAAACTGTAAACATTATACAAACACCGAACAGCCATTTCAGGTATGAAACTCCTCATCTAGGCATACTGTTTAGCTTGGGAAATTTCCAGGTAGAATAGCTCATGTCACCATCATGGTTCCATTGAATGATGAGTGTGTCGGTACTCATTTCAGCACAGATGCATAAAATCAGTTACGCTAATAACGGAAGCCATAATACCAATCAATGGTGCTCATGTTAATGCATAGTGGTGATTCTCCCACACTTTGTATGTAATGCCAGACAGAGTTTAGCTCAGCTTTACACCTCTGACTGTTCAGGTTCCAGCAGCAAGGTATCAATAAAACCCAGAAGGGAATAAGAACAAGCAGAGGCAGATGTGAGAAACAAAAGTACATTGCTGATATCTGAGCACCTGAACTGGCTACAGATGTCACCGCCATAGACGACTGGTTTTTGCCTTGCAATGGAGATGTAACTGGCACCACTGGGGCTGGACTAAGGAACCCATGAAACAGCTAAGTATGATTGAAGGGGAAACTGCCCTTCCTAAAGTCACTGAAGCAGGTGAAGAAGGAAGCTGTGCTCGTTTTATTTCTTTAGGTCTGTTACCTTCTTTGCAAAGCTGGCCTTATTTATTTTGTAGTTGTATAACTGGCCTTTCCAACTTGCAAATGCCTTTGCTACACTTGATTTCCAACTTGAGAGGTGTCTTTCCTTTCCTAAGCAGTGGATGTGTGTGATAAATACATATAAAAGGACATCACGAATATGTTTGATAATATCTGACATCTGTCTGAAATTATACCATCACGGTTAGGTTATTCAGTTTAACCCCATCATAACTGCAATGTTTCCTGGGCCTAAATGCACACCTAGAATATTGTTAATAATGCATTAGAATACTGTTTTTGACAATTTATACAACATGCACCAAAAACTAACCTGTCTGTTACCACTTCATCCCCACAGAGATTGCCAAAAAGTGTGTCAGGGGATCTTTACGTGCAAAATGCCTGTTTATGTTCTTTTTTGCCCCGACATGCTTTCAGTATTATAGAATGACCTTACACCCAGGCCCATTTTTATCCTGGGTGGTGTGGGCTTGCTGCACATTACAAATAAGCTCCACCCCTGCATGCCAAGGCAATTTTCATTGCAGTAAATGATCAAGGCCGCCAATCAGGGGCAGGTTTCAAAGTGTAAACCACCCCAGAAGGGCTGCTATACTTGGGCTGTCCTGGAGGTCCTCTACAGGAGGGAAAGTGGTCCCAGGACTTTCTGTGGGCTTCAGACTACTCAGTAGAGGGCACTACTGGAAACCAATTGCACAGACTTTAAAAACCACCATATGTACTGCTCCAATATAGAGCACTGGTAGAATTGCCACCAGTATAAAACTCTAGAGTAAAAGAAAGGGAATGTTGGGCTTTATGTAGCCAAGAGTGGTAATGGAGGTACATTTGCCAGAGGATACTCCACAAGTGTAGAATACTCCTACTGAGGATTAACCACTTTCTCCACAATGCAATTGGTTTTCCAATACTATCCAACTCTAACTCAGGAACATAACGCTAGCAATAAATTAAAATAATCAGTTAGACAAGACAAGTACTGTGCGGGCCTACAAGTCCTTCATAATCAACTTTAGATTCTTTAAACGTTTTGTGTAAGTGAACTTCTGAGTCATTTGTTCACATGTTAATTTTTCACTGGAAGGAAGCTGAAAGCCCTCTCCTCATGCAGGTATTAAACTGCTCTTTTAGTTTTCAAATGCTGCCATTGTCTGGCTATTATTAAAAACATACTATCAAAATGAATGATGCATCACATTTTATACCAATATCCCGCGTGCGTGCTCAGCAAAGTTCTTGGAAAAGACTCCTACCATGTAACTGCAGGAATTTGAAGAAAATAATTCCTTCTTAGATCCTTTTCAGGCTGGATTACATCCAGGATATGTAGATGAGGCTGTGGTGTCCTCAGTTATGGATTATTTCAGGAGAACCTTTAAGGTGTAATTCCTGATTAGAAAGTAGTAGCTGCACCATGTTTTATATCTTCGGAATAGTATTGATAAATTCTCTTTAATGGTAAAGTTGGATTTAACATGACTATTTTAGAAAGTGGACATTGCTCTGCTTTTACTGCTCTGTGTGTCTGCAGCCTGTCTCCAAAACATATCTGGGGTGGGTGACAGCTACACTTTGGCATTCCCTCTAGACAGCTACAACCACAGGAAGATTAGGTGTGTCTGAGTACTCATTTGCATTCATGTGCATTCTGTTTGCTGGGAATAAATGACCTGTGTGCCCTTCAAAGATCCTTCTTTAAAGTCAACCCCACTTCAAAGGAACAACTGGGTATAAGTACTGGGTCTCTGACCCTACCAAGACAGTACACAACTGGACCTGTGAAGAACCCTGTCAGGAAGAAGGACTGCTGTGCTGCTACAAGGACTGCCACTCTGCTAGACTGCTGCTCTGGAAGAACTGCTTTTCTGCTCTGATGTGCTGCCTGTTTCCAGCTGCTTGCTACTCTCTGCCCTGCTGAGGAAAAGGACTGGAGCCATTTTCTTTGAACCTAGAGTGACTCCAAGGGCTTGCTAGCTTGCTACCTGTTCTGAAGTCTCATGACCATTTAAGACTTCCTCCAACCCGGTAACAGCACCTGGACTCTGCCATTTGTGAGTCCTTCCTTGCCAAGTGGTGCCAACCCAGTCCTGGGCCACTGGAAGTGCTTGTTTCTCTGCTGACCCAGCAGAACCCACGCATTGACCACTTTGCACTGATCGGAACAGGCACGTCACCCTTCAACACCATGCAGCTACTGCCCGACTACATCATTTTAACAGACTGTCAGCTCGACTATGAGGGACTGGGCTGCTCGACGATAATGCATCGCCTGCATCGTAAAGAGGTCCGTCGAAAAGACTTCACTGACTGCGCGGATCACTTTCAGCATTTGGTGTATATCTATAACCGTTATTAAGCATCATTGAAGTCAGGTGATTTCAAATATACAACCATGGGGATAATACTTAGGTTCTTCAACATTCCTCTGCAAAGTCATTTATCTAAGTGTTAGAGCTCAAACAATGTTTAACAGAATTAAAGGAATTGGTGATGACTAATGTGGTATCAGTAAGGTGACCAGTCATATTTCCATATATATGCACTGATTGGCAGGAGTGGAACTGCATTACAGCTTGTCTGATCCTTGTTTTTGCTTTTTTTAGTATGAGTATATTGTGGAAAGTGGTTACTGATTAATGAGCCTTGATGTTTTACATTTTGACTAGATTTGTGCTTTAAGCATATATGTTATTAGTGCTTTCATCATGGTATGTTCTAGTGCCAGCTACAGCTCTGATGTCATCATGAAATATTGGTTTGGTTTGACTGGAAGCTGAATGCGCAAGGCAGCTGGTTTTTGAAGAAAACTGAAAAGGAGTTGTATGTAGTAGCCTTTTAAACTTAAGGATGTTTTAAATATGAAAAAACATATCAGGGTCTTTCACCTGTTTTTCTTCAAAGGAGTCGCAAGTCCTAAGTGATTGACACAATTCAGTAGAGCCAGTACTTATACTAGTATTGCACTGTAGGTGAGAAGGGGACTTTGCAATTACAGGAGAAGTGTATCATCAAGATTCGGGTTTCAGTTACATGGTTATCCCCAGACTCTGACAGAAATGACAGAAGATGGGACAGTAGGAATTGGAGGGTAGATGATAGGGACTGATTGCTCCTATAGAAAGCCGCCAGCTAAGTACTGTAGTGTGACAACAGGAAGAGACTCATTCAGTTTCATTACATTCTGCTTAAGGATAGGTAGCTATTTAGGAAGATTGGATTGCATTCAGAAGTGGTTACTAAACATTAAATAATCTCACACTTGTCCTTAAGGATACTAAATCAATATAATTCATTAATATTGCTAAAATGGACAAATTGGAACTGGAAAGCTCTCCTCTGGGTAGATATTCTTCTACTGGTGAAAAAATATTGAATAGCCAAACCAGAGTTAATGTAAATGTCTGTGAAAACTAAAGGATACATGCTGTGTGTGAAATGCTCAGTTATGGACTGTGACAGGCCAAAGAAATGCCGGTATATTTTCTGAATATTCAATAACTGATGGCCACAGGTTAGTTGTGGCATTTTACCAAATTATTCATGGTACACATTTAAACTATAATATCAAGTGGTTATAACACAATAAGAAGTTTGTCAGGACAGAAATTAGACTTATTTGTCATTTAACCTTGTAAAAATTGCTTCTTGCAACAATCAACAGCCAATCATTTCTTCAGGGATGAATGGATGTTCATTGGGCATAGGCGCAATTCAAATTAGGAAGGCTGGGCAGGTGACATGGTCACTGAGTTGACACACCCATGCTCGCCTATTGGCTGGATCAGCCTTGAGAATGAAACGTCACTGGTGATGTTTTTGCCAACACTAAGCTGACCAGATAACTGGTGGCCATCTTAAAACCTGGCAAACCCTTGGAGATGGGGTACCACCATGCCCAGGGCAGAGTAGGAGGCTCTGTCTGTTGGCTGGCACCACTGGCAAGGAGAGACCGGGCCTCCCACAGGGGATTACGGGGCCGATGCCATCTTGGCCCAGGTATGGAAGGTCTCTAGCCGGCGGTAGTAAGAAGGGGATATCCGGTGCTGTGAGTGAGTGGCACAGGCTGAAGCTCATGGTTACCCCCAGCGGTAACATGAGGGGTTGTCAGGCTGCAGCACAGTGCTGATAGTGGAAGGTGTGGTCACTCACCATCAGTACCCAGTGCAGCGCGAAGACAGGGTGTCAGCTTCCTGGCTTGGCCCTACTTGCTCTTATCCCCATAGGCACCCAATGGCAGGAGCTGCATTTCGAGTGCTGGCACTAGCTGGACTCCTAGCAGCAGACATGGACCAAGGCAGCAAGGCGCAGCCCTGAGAAGCCCCCGCCGAGACAATCAGGGGCCCTCCCCGCCAGCCTTGCCATTGGCTTCCAGCCCATGTGACTCCCCGTCCGAAATGCAAGATATTTTAAGCCAGTAATGACAGATAGGTAGATATATAGATTAGCTTAGATTGTATTATAAATGATGATATTGTTAAAATATAACACCTGAAATGCCATGCATTTATTCATCCATTTGTTTGCTGAGTCTCTCCTGTCCTTGAATCCTGCAAAATGTTATAAAACTATTTGGATATTTGGTTTTTGAGCACTTTTTGTCAATTTCATGGAAAGGTCCCATTTCTGTAGTGGTCAGCTGCGACCAAGCCACCTCGAACGTGGAAACTTTTCAGATGTCATTGTTTTGAAGGGAGAGAATTTAACATCCATTTATTTTGACCCCAAGCCCTCTGCTCTTCAAGACTTTCTTATTGACAGCTGAGTTTTTTATTTTAGTTTCACTGCTTTTTTCCTTTAACAACTGTACCATCTCTACCTGTCAGAGGATGCGGTACGTCCATGAGACCGTACAAGAAGTTACCCAGCTAATACCTCTTTCACTGATGGGAGATGCACTAACACGTACAATAGGTAACACAAGCAATATTGACCTGTGTATGTGCAGGCATTTCAGGTTGTTTTCAGTTCATTTGATATATTGGAGATCAACAAATCAGAGACCAATCTAATATATCTCTTTGTATTTGCTTTTGTCTTCATGTATAATATAATTTATTAGAACATCTTGCAATATTTCTCTTTTTTCTTGTAAATGTGTTCACAGTGTATATTGTTCTCTTGTATTCCAGTTTCGGCATTCTATACAAAACGTAATGGATTTTATCGCTAGCACAGGAGGTAGGAGCGCATAGCTAGGATATCGTAAATGCACACCGCTGAATGTGAAGCCCTCCCCTAACGCCAGATTGAGTTATTGCTGCACAACACAATGAAAAGCCCACTCCCTGCCCCATACCTCTGACGCAATCCTGGACTGCCGTACTCCAGTTGACAGACTTGTAGGAGGCAAATTGTGAGTAGTCATTACGCAGAAAGGGAGAAAGCTGAGATCGAGCTAGAGACTGGGTGAATATCAGAATACACAGTAGGACTTTGTCCAAAGCAGAGGTCCCAGATAGTTCTTAAGTACAATTTGAATGTTTTAGGCCAGAATTAAGCTAGGTGTGAGTGGAGCTTTTGCCAAACTCCGCTCTCCAAGCAGGAGAGTGGCAAAACTCTGCAAACTCCGCAGGCATTGTGGAGTTTGCTGCTCACCCCTACGCCGGAGCCCCGGACTATTCCCCGGTTTGATGCCACCCTGCCCAGGGATCTGCCTGTCTGCTGGGCCTTCACAGAGAGGCAGCCCATCTCCCCTCCACACCCCGGTGGGGAACGAGAGTCTTCCCCTGTCTGCAGCTACCATGCCCTTGGTAGGGACTGTCACCCCATTCTATCGGCTAAGGGTGCCTGGATTGGTGCCTTCCACCTTTCTGGTGCCCGAGCCTGGGGAGCTAAGGAGCGTTAAGCACCCAGTCAAAGCCCCTCTCTGCTTGAGTCCACCTGCAAAGGGATTTTTCCTTCGTTATTATTACAGATTCTGGAGGAAAGACACAAGACAGAGTTAGCTGCACCAGCCAGCCCACCAGTCATCTGGTTGGCCAGCCACCAACTGGTAATCTGGTCAGCCAAACATTGACTGGTGATCTAGTCTGCCAGACTGGTGACCATATGACTCAGGCCGACCTCATGACCAGAGTGCCCAGGTGGCAGCCGATGACAAGTACAATGCTCAGGAAGCTCCTTTCTAGAGCTACACATGCTTCTCGACTCCACTGGTGCCCCCTCCAGCCATCTGGTCATCCTGCTAACCTGAGAGGGATCATTCCCTCATCCCTTCACCCAGCAGTGCAGGTGAGAAGTGGAGTCCCCTGTGCCACACTGCATGTGGTGGATGCAGCCTCCCAAGGACCCATATCCCATCCCTCCCGCCAGCCTGGCAGCAGAGGTACCCCAAGATGGAGACAAGAGCTTGACCCAGAAGATGGCTTTCAATAGATTTTAATGTGGAAGCTGTTCTGCTACTTACTGAACACTGACCCAGAATCAGATTGTCTACAAATGATTTAGCACCAGGTGCCCCACAAACATGCAGTGCACTAAGGGTGATGAGATGACCCGCTTCCATCCGTGCTCCAGTCCTAGAGCAAACAGCTATATGCACCTGCCCAGAGGCCAGCTATCCCAGGCCAACTGAGGCTCCATGGCACTGTGGTATCATTATGGTTTAGGAGGGATTCTGACTTGGAGACATTCAGTCATAATCTCACAGATACTAGCTTTGCCCCATAGGCTCCTCGCCAAGCACATACACCAAATGTCTGAACCTGCCGTTGCTCTCGTACTGGGCAGGATTATTATTGCAACAGCACATCATCAGTAGGATAAAACCAACCTGTCTCACGACAGCCTAAACCCAGCTCACGTTCCCTATTTATGGGTGAACAATCCAATGCTTGGTGAACTCTGCCTCACTTTAAAAGGAAGAGCCAAGATCGAAGGTTCAAAAAGGCAATGTTGCTATGAATGCTTGGCCGTTACATGCCTGGTATCCTTATGGTAACTTTTCTGGCACCTCCTCCTCAAAATCCAAAAGTCGGACAGCTCATGAGGCCCACTTTTATGATCTGAATTCATACTCAAAAAGCAAGTTTTTGTCCTTCTGCTCTGTGGGAGATGTCTGTCCTCCTTGAGCTTGCCTTAGGCGATATGACACAGTGAACAAAATAGTGAGAAAGTCAAGCGCTGAGGCACATAGTTCACAGTCTCCACAATATATGGGTCATGGGTGGCATTAAACAGTACTGAACCACAAGCCAGAAAAAGCAAATGTTTTTGGGGACTGCAAGATGACCTAAAGCATGACATTTTGAGCCCCATGATGAAGGCCGGCCCCTTTACCTGACCACTGAAGGTAACTTAGTTCACAGTATCCAGTATGCAGGGATCACATGTGGCATGAAACAGTTATGGAATGAAGGATGGCATAAAGCATGAAATGTTGAGCTTCATTATGAACACCCACCAACAAACTGACCATTCCTTGCAATTAAGTTCTCAATATACACTACGCAGAGTCGCATGTGGCATGAAACAGTACTGAATGAAAAATAAATATGAAGAGTGGCGCACACCTTGGGTATGTATACTCTTGTCCTAAATTGGTATTTCCTCCAATGATTGCGTGCTACACAGGGTAAGGGAACTGCCTGTCTCCCTTATGAGTGAACAGCAAAAAATAATTCAGGTCAAAGTTTACCTAAAGTAACCTATGTGCACTGTTCAGTGTATTTAACATACAAAATGTCTTCTATATAAACAAACACTTACAACGTGCAGCACATTTTTTTAAGAAACATTGTATTTTCTTAGAATGTATCACATTTTTTATGACATCATCCATGTTAAAAAACCCAAATATCTTTACACATATAACATAAGTGTTTCAATACATTTTTAATACAATTTTGGATAAAGCCAGTGATATGGATTGGTTCAGTGCTAAAACAAGGTTGTTTCTGACCACACCATTTCCTAGACGTCCGGAGTTGTACATGTTACCCAAAATACATAAGAATCAGATTGATCCCCCATTCAGGCCCATAGTGTCGGGATGTGGTTCATTGTTTGAGCCCTTGGGAAAATATTTGAATTAGGTCTTACAACCGATTGTACAATCATGGTACTCATACGTACAAGACACCACAGATTTTCTTGTACAATTGAAGGAGATACCCATGGACGACATTGAAAATTGGTTGCTGTGTACTATAGGCATTACTTCCCTGTGCACATCGATTCCGCTACAAGCAGGGTTGGGTGCAGTAGAATAGGCATTACTCAGTCAGACTCATCTGAAAGCCAACAAAGTGTTTTTGATGGAGATATTAACATTTTGTCTTCAACATAGTTACTTCAAATGGATGAATGATTTCTATTTACGAATCACTGGAACCTCCATGCGTTTTGGGGGGCACCGGTGTATGCCAATATCTTCATGGCAAAGTTTGAAAATGATTACATTTTTTACAAGAAGGTATGGAGTGAACATTTGGGGCCAGATGTACGACCCTTACAATTTGCGACTCGTAAATTGCGTCGCTTTGCGACTTGCAATTTGCGACTCGCAAAATGTAATTTACAACAGTGTCTCAGACACTGTTAGTGATTCCTAATGGGGTCGCAAATTGCCTGCCTCATTAATATTCATGAGGCAGGTGCTATTTGCGACCCCATTAGGAATGGCTAGCAGTCCCAGGGAAGGTGGCCTGCTGGGGTCAGAAGACCACCATGTCTGCGACTGCACTTTAAATAAAGCAGTTATTTTTTTCTTAATGCAGCCCATTTTCCTTAAAGGAAAATGGGATGCATTTAAAAAAGAAAAATGAAAAGTTTCTGTTTCATTTTTTAAGTATAGGCAGTGGTCCGTGGGACCACTGCCTGATCTTAAAAAATATGTTCTCACATACTCACAAAGGGGAAGGGGTCCCTTGGGGCCCCCTTCCCGTTTGCGAGTGGCTTACCACCTACTTGAAGTAGGTGGTAAACTGCGAGTGTTTTGCGACCACAATTGCGGTGGCAAAATAATCTTACATTGCAATGCGAGTCGCTATTAGGGAGGGACGCCCTTGTTACACTCCCCCTTCCCAATAGCGAGTCGCAAACCCTATTTTGCGAGTCAGTAAAAGGTTACCGACTCGCAAAATAGGGTTTGTACATGGGGCAGACAAATTTTGCAGTCGCAAACGAACTGATTTCGCGTTTATGACCGCACAATATGGTCGTACATCTGGCCCTTGATCTTTTATTGTAGATTTATAGATGATTTGTTCTTGATTTGGAAAAACACAGAAGACACTCTCATTGAGAACATAGCAGAACTCAACATCAGAAATGACAGGATTAAATTCACCTATACCATCAGTAAAAGCAGCCTGGCATTCTTGGATGTACTGACTGAAAAAAGTGACAATGGAGTGAACACCAGTGTGTATACCAAACCCACTGACAAGACTAATGCCCTTCATTTTCAGAGTTTCCATCCCCCACAACTGCTTGAGAACTTACCATACTCACAGATGATGAGAGTCAAAAGAATTTCATTCAACACAGAAATGTGTGAGTCAGCCATTGCACGGATAAGACAGAGATACTTACATCAAGGGTATTCCATTGCAACTGTGGAGAGAGCGTAAGAACGGATCAGGATGAAAGAACGCTAAGAATTGCTAAGAAAACAATTGAAACCGGAGAAGAATCAAATAGTGTTCTTGTCTAAATTGTCTACCAAATCCAAATGCATTAAAAAAGCCATTTTAAAATGATGGGAACTTTTATAGACAGAGCCAGATTTCATGGGAATTTGTAATCACCAACCAGTATTCGCTTATACGAGAACAAAAAACATCAAGGAGTTATTGACATTAAGTGACAAAACTACTCATGTGAATTCAGAAGGCATGAGAAAATGCCCGAAATGCGTGCATTGCAACAATGTGATTGTATGGAATAACATCACACATCCCAGTACTGGTGAGACAGTGGTCCTCAAACATACAGCTGATTGCAACACTACGAACTCCATCTATTGTATTAAGTGTTCCTGCGGCCTTCTCTACATTGGCAAAACGGAAAGGAAAGTGAAAATCAGGATAACCTGAACACAAGAGTACCATTCAGAATAAGAACACTAATTCAAATTTAGCGGTACACTGGTCTGAAAAGCATCACAATATTGCTTAACTACGATTTCTTGTATTAGAAATAGTGTCGCCTAAAGCAGTTACAGAACCCAATAAAATATTATTACAGAGAGACATCTTTTGTATTAAGAAATTCAACACGATGACTCCTTTGGGTCTAAATGATAAGCTGGACATGAGTAGTTTTTTATAAACATTTGGGTCATACTCTCCCTTATACCAGTATATGAAAAAAAGCTGAGTCAGGGGTTTAGCCGTTCAATACACACATCATACAGCATGATAATAATACATTCTTTTTATATTGTTCTCAATCACATGCCATAAGCGTTTTTAATGTCAATATGTATAAAACAATGATCAATTACGATAACATGATAACCATACATGTTCACTATTACAGTCTGTGATATTGTGTACATTGACAGGGACTTTGTACTGCCAGTACATCTGGGGGAACTTCATTGGTTTGATATCGAGTTTGTCATAATCAGGCAGCTATGGCATTAGGGATTAGTGCCAAGCATCATGAGTCTGTAGCTGTTACAATGAGAGAGTTTCCATCAATTAACAGAGATGTTTCAGGTGTTGGTTGGTGACAATAAGTAATCGTAGTCCACCATTCCAAGATGGCCGCCACGCGGATTGATGTGCCAATGGTATATGGATAGTCCGTCGTTCCTTTTGGCACTCAAAAAGCGCCGATAACACTGGAGATTCAGCTGGAATCTGTTTTGTAGTTAAGTTGAAGTCGACACGGTCTGGCGCGCTTAACAATGAACTGATGAGGTTTTGAACAACGTTTCAGGTATGCAGCGTTGTGTGTTATGGTGACTGCCTGAATAGGGTGGAGTAGGGGGCTTTGCTAGCTAAATGATACCTTGTCTTTGCAGAGTGGCGCTTTGTGTGGAGCTAGGAGGCGACGCATCTCTTCGGTTTAACAGAAGCTAGGATCGAAAGGTTGTTTTCATATATACCAAGGTAGGAGAAGACACCTCATATTAGAGTGTTCATCACTTTTGTTGCCAGTTTGATATATTAAGATATGGTGTTGTTGTATAGGACACAGACTTGGAGGATTCCACGATCTGTGTAAGTACATTTTAGCACCTAGAGGCACGTTTAAGCACAAAGAAGGGTCTCTAAGCACGTGATTATGGGTGGCAAGTTGAATTTCATTAATGTTGATATTATGCGGGATGCACATAGACAAGTAGAGTATAGATGAGACGGGTTTGGCACATCTGACAGTGTGGTGGTGGAAATGGTGGCACTGGTTTGTGTTTTTCTCCTCTTTGGTGACATTGGAAGCTGTTGGATCTTTTGGATAATGTATGCTGTGGATTGATGTGATTTCATTTTTGTTGTATTTTTCTTCATACAGTGGCCCCTGAGGAAGGGACATTTGGTCTCAAAATGCATAGGGCGGCATAAGCTACTAAGTGGAATCCACAGAAGAAGAAAGAGAAATCATGTTAATTTAATGTTGTAATATGATTTTATCTTTGAAACACTTATGTTATATATTTGAAGATATTTGTTTTTTGAACATGGATGATGTCATGAAAAAATGTGATAGATTCTAAGAAAATACAGTGTTTCTTAAACAATTGTGCTACACATTGTGTTTGTTTATATGGAAGACATTTTGTATGTTAAATACACTGAGCAGTGCAAGTAGGTTACTTCAGGTAAACTCTGACCTGAATTTTGTTTAGATGAAACAGAACTGAAACACATCATTCCGAAAAAGCAAAAACATTTATGGTGTGCAGACAAACGCACAGCATGAAATGTTGATACCCATCATGAACAGCCACCAATAACCTGACCACTGAAGGCAACTCATGTAACAGTATCCACTATGGAGGGTTCACATGTGCCATGAAAGCGTACTGAAACGCACCATTCAGAAAAAGCAACAACTTTTGTAGAAAGCAGGATGGCGTAAAGCATGAAATGCTGAGCCGTATCTTGAACTCCCCCCAACACCCTGACCACTACAGGCACATTAGTTCACAGCATCCACTATGTAGGTATCACATGGTGCATTAATTAGTACTGAGGCACACCTTTTGAACATAAAAAAGCAGCATGAAACTCAACATTTCATCAGGGAAAAATATACTTATCTACCTTCCAGAAACTCAAAGAATGCAATGCATTCTTTAAATTTCAGGAAGAAAGGTGGGGCTGCCACTGTTTGCTAATTTCTTATTGGTGGGTGCAAAGTTATTCCTTATTTGACCTTCCCACCATGTGATGAGAGGGATACATCCATGGTGTCTACTGGAATAGTCAGGCAATCATATCCAACTGTGATCACCTTGCGCTTTGCAGGGCAACAGAGGTAGGGCTGGAAAGCTGAGTTCCTCAGCTTTCCAGCCATACTTCCCTTTTGACGCAATTCCCTTTGAGCATGTGCTCTCAGGCAACCCAGGAAATTGTTTCCTGCAAAGCTACAACACAAGTCATCGCTCCTTTGAAGTAGTCAAGTATGTTGCAGGACTGTCACAACCCCCTGTGCCTCACTAGGAGGGTATTTTGCTCCGACTTGGGAGGGGGATATGACTGGGGAGGCCTTTCATTAGATTCAACACACAACAGCTGCTGCTTTGGTATCTGGCACTTGGACATGCCCTCCACGTCCATAGCACCCAGTTGTGAGTACTATGGATGTGGAAGCCACAGCACCCACGGAGTTGAAAGGTTTCTTATAATCATCTTCTTATGCTGAGACCTTTGAAAAATATCTGGTTTTTATAGACCCTATTCACAAATTTGTGTACACCTTGATAGAGTAGTTATAATGCAAGAGCATCAATGAAGCAGATACACATGAACTACCTCTAATATTCCTCCCACAGACTAGAAGTACAGTCACTGTTGCATTTGTGAATGCTTTCTTTTCTCCAGGATGAGCACTGATCAAAATTCAAGGTTTTGGGGCATATTTATCATGTAGTTGTGTCACCCTTGTGCCGCACAAACGGGCGCAAGGGCGAGGCAACTACTAAGTTAGAGTTATCAAGCCACTCAAGGCCACCTTGCTTGGCCCTGCGCGGCTTGAAAAATCTAGAGTAGCACAACACAGCACAAATCACTGCGTAGCGTTACTCTGCCCTAGGGAGGTGTTTCATGGGTGGCGCGTGGGTGTTCCCACGCATCCACCCTTTGGATTTTGGCTCATTCCCAGATTTACCATTAATTGTAGACCTGGGAATGCATCAAAATGCTACGCCTTCCCATAGAAAGAGGAAAAAGCAAGGAGAAATAAAAATATTTCCCCTTGCTTTTGTCATCTTTCTATGTGTGCTGTATTCTGATCACGCAGCGCAGCACAGCGAGTTGGCTTGATTTTTTGATAAATATGCCCCTTAACCTTTATCAGCTCAACAGTGCTTGGTACTGGCCATGACTTCTTACACCATTGTGTTGTGTCTTGGGGTTCCGTGATTGACTGGCATGGGGTCAGGTGCACACCAACCTGATCCACATTTTAGGTTTTATAACACCATATATCTTATAATTTTGTATATTTATAAAAATAGATGAGAACACCTCAAAAAAGCTGTAAAATACTGCATTAGTAGTGGTACTTGGAATATTTCAAGTGCTAATCACAATAAAACAGCAAATATGGAATGAATGGTGTAGACTGAGTTGTATAAGAATACACTCTGGTTACATAGCAGTCCTTCAAAGACTCATATTGCATGTTGCCTTCATGATGTTGGCTCTGGATGACAAGGGAGAAAAGGGACCACTGAGTTAGAGCTGGTAGGTTTAAAAGAACATTTTGAAGGTGTTCAAAGAAAGAGATAAATATTAGGCCTAGGAGTGTTCCAGACCAGAGCATCCAAAACATTTTCTTGAGGAGTTTAAAGTTTTAGGGTTTTTGGGGGGGAAATGCTCAAGTCCCTATTAGTTTACTGCCAAGCACTACTTGGTCATTTTGGGTCTCAGCAATCACTTAGGTTCAGGTTACCAATTAAACATGAAACCTTATACTGTAAAATTGATTTAGATTAGTAATACTAAATATTCTTAAGACACATTGACCTGTATCAGCTCAATGAATGTTTGATCTCCTACTCCCCTATCTATTATCAGTGATTCCTTCACCCTCCCAATGCACTTTATTATGAAAATGACTGATGGAGCACAAGCACTTCTGAAAATTATTAGCCAGTTTCTCGTTCAGTGTCCTACTTTAAGCCTCACTTTGTACTGGTCCTTTAATTTTGGTACGGACACTGTTACTGCTCATACCTCTGCTGCAAGGCACTGAGATCACTGTTTTGCTACTTATGAGTCTCCAATGGTATCATACTATCAATGGACACTAAAGTGCAGATGCATTCGTATGCATAGAATGCTAATAGACTTACCCAAAAACATGGGACAAAGTCTTCAGTTACCTTCTCGTTAAAATCCAGGTAGACCAGAGGTAGCTTGCCACCGACATGTACATAATTGGATCGTCTGTTCTAAGACAAAATGCGACTGCATCGTGGCAAGCTACTATTGAATATCTTCTGATGAGTGGAACAAGCCATTTGTGGCATAAATGTTTAGTTTTTGTACAAAACAACAAAAAGTTCAGTAGTGTCTCCCGCCATCCTAACTCCCATTCACAAAGTTTGGTTATAGATTGATTGATTACAAATTTAGCCGAATAGAGTCTGTTAGGGATGATGCCTAATCAGAATTTTTAGTATTAAGGGAGGCATGCGATGGGTGCGATTTCATTGAAATATTATTGAATGCCCACATATCGCTTGACTGGAAGGTAAATAACAGTCAATTTCAAATGCATGCAAGATCAACGCGGTATTTGAGTTTGAGGTCCAAAAAAAGCTCCTTTGACCATACAGGATGATTCAGGGCTGATTTGCACTGGGTTGGACCAAGGATGGCAAAAGACCGAGTTCACTCAAACAGTGACTGAGCATTATAGTGCAGCTTACCAAGGATGTACAATACAATATCACTGCGTCATCACCAAACAGCAGGGTAACTACCTTTGTGGTACCATACATACACATTCATAACATTTCAGATTACTAATAAATGCTAAATTTCAGATTACTAATAAATGCTAAATTTATTGCCTACTTTGTCTTGTTGATTTTCACAAAGCTGTTTAAAATGCAAATTCTAAACAAATTAATTTTTCTTCATAACAACGAATCCAAGAAAACAAATCATTTGGCATACTTCTTTGTCTTCTTTGTCTAAAAACAAATGATCTGCATATGTTTTCCTTGGAGTTCTAAGGTAGATTCTGGTCCTCTTTACAGTGATACCGTTAATTGTGATATGTGATATGTGATGTAACTCCTGTTACTGTGCATATCAAAGTTAGGAGTTTTTTAATAAATATGAGAAGGTCAAACTGCCAATATTTATCAGGGAAAAATGGCCATTATTTAGTGGAACATGCAGATTTTAGTGTGATAAGAATCAAAATCCTCCAACTGTTTCCCAAAAATTAGTAATTGGGTGGTATTTATCCCACCCGAAAAATTCTGACTCAGCAGGACATCAAGCAATTACCAAACCACTCATAATGAGTGCCTTAGAATTGGAAAATCATTCGTTGTAGGGTATTTCCTTGCATACTCACTTTAAGATTAATGTTAATAATAAAACACAACAAACTGAGAAGCCCAAAATCTGATGTGTTTTTAATAAAAAAAATAGCAAGAAGCACAGCAAACAATTAAAAACAATTGTCATTTCAACTGACCACAGCTCACGCTAGAAAAGGGTCAGTTGGCGAATAATGTTAAAATACATAAAATTTAGGGCAGTTTATGTAGTCGTCTCTCAATAGAAGTGTATGGAAACTAATCATGTGACAAAAACATAATACTTTCCTCAAAAACTAACTAATGAGCAGGTGTCAGAATCTTCCCCAGAGGAAGCAGGAAGCTTCCTTGAGGAGAATATATCATTCATGAATTCAATACTGTGCTGATTATACTCCCACAATCTAGCTTCCTGTTGCGAATACTAGAAATAAAGTTATGACTTGCAGAAATGTGTAAATGAAATACTCTGAATAAAAAAAAGCAATCTACGAGAAGCATGAAACTTAGCAAGCATATTTGAGGCTAAGAGATACTTCAAATCAACAAGAAACAACATCCATATTTGATTATGAAATATATCGCTATACCCTGCATCATACAAATATATGTAAAAAAAATGACACTACCGTACATAAGAATATATGATTGTGTCATATCCTCTCTTTTCTTCTGTGAGGAAAAATTCTCTACAACAGTTCAATGGAAAATAGCCTCAACATTTCCTTTCTAACATCTTGATTGTCATTTTCCTCATTGTGCTCAGAACAGCAAGTGTAAATTGTTAGTAGTGCCTTCATTTTTGTAAGAGCATTGGATTATGCATCTTATTAATGTTATTGCTATAATTAGGACAATCGCAATTAAAATGATTGCAAGAATTAATTTAATTTGTTTAATTCCCCAGCGTCAAAAGACTGCCCCGGCCATGTCCATATGCCACTGGGGCTTAGGTCTTTACCACTGTGTATCTTGTGAACTTTTCTGGCACTCTCTTTAATGTTATGTCTCTGTTCATCATGTATTCTAAGATAAATGTATATTAAATGGATGCAACATGTAATACCCATAATAGCGCAACCACCCCTTTGGCCACTAAAAGGTAATCTAATGCTATT
Organism: Calotriton arnoldi; assembly: GCA_963921515.1. Taxonomy (NCBI): domain Eukaryota; kingdom Metazoa; phylum Chordata; class Amphibia; order Caudata; family Salamandridae; genus Calotriton; species Calotriton arnoldi. The sequence continues at coordinate 145,201 of CAWUFW010002582.1, forward strand.
GTGTTTTTAATTAGCATTTTGGCATTGGTATCTAGTTGTCCTATCACTAAGCCCAAAGATATTGCAGAAGAGTTAGCAATTTCTTCTAAGATATGTGTGTTTACATTTATTTCATCTAAAGTATCATTCATCCTGTACATGGACATGAAAGCAGAAAAGAATAGTAGTTTAAATGGCCCACCTACCTCTTCTACATTCCAAAGATGATCATCAAAATGTCTCATAGCGAGAATGATGAATCCTGGATACCAAGACCAGCCCAATATAGGGGCAGCCAAGGATAGGTTTCTGACCCCAAACGAAATAGTCATTTCCTCCTTTGAGGTGGCGCTTATTAAACAGTCCATGAGGAAGACTCCAAAGGAGGTCATTCGAAAAGAATCATTCCTACTGTTGAATCATATTTACTAGGTCTAAAAAACACTAGAGTTGTATGCTTTTTGGTGCTCGCAAAAAAATCCTTTCTCACTCATTGCAAGATGAGTCACATCAGGTTTGTTATGGTTACAAAGTATTGTCGAACTTTTAAAGACCTGGGTAGGAAGAGGGGGAGATGTTGGCATACTCTGACAGTCTATGCCCATAGTAGAAAAGATGAAGGCAAGAGTCATTGTAACTGGTGTGTACTCCATTTAAAGGAATGCTGTTGCCCACATCGAAGGGCATGCGCATGGAAATCCAGCAAGAGGAAGTCTTAATTGTCTGTCTGTATTTTTCTAGCACTAACACATGGGAGTGACATTTATATGCAGACCAGTGGCGCTGCACAAGGGAAGGTTCAGTGCAACTTTGTCTTGGAATAATTCCACATTTTGCAGCAAGGATGTATTCTACCACCAACCAGACTCCTAGAGCAGCATTAAAGATAGCAGGCCAGGCCAACTGGAGACCCAGATCCATAAGAAGTAGGCTGCTTCCCTCAGACAGAGGTAGAGCAATGCGAAGCTGCATGGATAACATGATGTGGTGGTGGTGGAACAGGCACAGAAGGTGGACACAGAGACCTTGGCCTACCGGCAGATACCAGCGGACCACCGGGTCACAGCAAAAACAATTTTGGTTGGAGATCGGGGTCCAGGCACAGGCCCAGAAGCAGGAGCAGATGGATCCAAGTTGCCAGAGCACAACATTTGACAGCTGTCTATGTGATGAGCAGGTTCTGATAGGGCTCATGCCAGCAAGGCTTCAGTGTGTCCTCCTCTGTTGTACATGGATAAAATCTCACTAGCCAGGCTGGAGGGAGTGGCAGGCCAGGGTCAGACACTCAGGTAAGGTTGCTTGCACCTGAGAAATTAAACTGTAAAGATATTGCATACGTTTTCGGCAATATTGTAAGACTGAATCCTCAATTAATTGCTAATGTACACTAGCAGTATAAACTAGGGGATTTGAAGTGAACATCATAGTTTGGCCTTTGATTATTTCATGTGGGCTCAATTTTTGACTTCTTGAAAAAATTACTCTGATGTTCCATAATGCTAATGGTAGGGCATCAGAACATTTTAATTGTGCTTCGAAGCATATCTTTGCTATCTTGTTCTTAAGGGTACCATTGCTTCTCTCCACTTTGCACATAGAATCTGGGCAATAGGCACAATGAAAATGCTGATCTACCCATAGGGCGTTGCAAACTGCATGTACTGCTGGTGACACAAAATATGTTCTGCAGTCACTGCTAATTCAGTTTGTGCCTGATTTGAGGAATAAAGTCTCTAAGTAATCGTTTAGTTACTATAATTGCATCTGCACAGGGGTACGCTTCCATCCCTCTTAAAAACATGCACACATTAATTAGTAAATATGACTAACTTGCACATTTGGGCACTTTGATAAAGTCCATCTTGATGTGCATGAAGTTTGCAGGGGGGGTGGCCTTAATCCCTTTTGCAACATTGTTTGACAGACAGATAGCACATCATTGGCAATAACTCTAGGCGAGAGAAAAAAGTTAAGCATATCAATGGATTCTTGCGCCACAACACATGGCTTCCTACTGCAGTAAACCCTTAAAAATAATGGGGTTGCCCAATCTCTCAGAACCTAGTGATACAATATATAAACTACAGTGAGTTCTGTTGGGTGATAAAATTCTTACAGAACAATTGCGGATGGTGAGCAAACTATACTAATGTTGATTGTTCAACATTCCGTAATTCTTTTGTAAGAATTGTACTACCCAACAGAACTCACTGTAGTTTATATATTCCTACTGGTGTAGGCTGCTCCGTGATACAACCTGACAAAGATGGTGAATGGTAACCTCAGTGCAACCACATTCCCAGTGCAGTTTCTTCATACCCCCTCAGTGCTTTCAGTGTTTCTTTTACATTGCTGTTTGATCCAGAACCGTTTTTCATTTTCAGAGGCTTCCTCCTGTAATTGCGACAAGTCTTTTAATGTTGGTACAGGAAATAAATAAACTTTCACAGCATAGGGAGCAATATCAGCAGTTCTAGACAATACAGCATTTTTAGCAGCTGAATTGGCTAGGGAATTGCCCCTTGAAACACCATCATGAGGATGCTGGTCAAACTTGAGCCAAATTCACAGTCCGTAGGTGACAACTCTCCACAATTTGATACATAAAGCATACCCAGCAACTAAGACACCCTCGTCATTTCTGAGACATAATCCAGCTACAAAATATATTAGGTCACAGGCAGTTATTATTCTTTATGCGGCTGAAACGCCATGAAAGTAATACATCACATAACAAAACATAAAATTCACAGCTTAAACATAGTCCCTATGTTTAAAAGTGCAGATCTACACAAACAGGAAAAGAAAAATTAAGCCATTACTCCGCTGTATACCCGTCGTGCTAAAAATGGATTTAAAATTACCACCGTTAGGAAGCGAAGATGATTTTTCATAAAACATTTGAAACATATTAGATTAATAATGGGAAACAAAGATTCTCCAGACTTTACAGTAAAGCAAGAAGTACAAGTAAAAATATGCAAAAATATCACATCAATACTGTCTTTTAAGTTGAGACTCCATCTCACTGTTAATTTGCATCTTATATAACTAATCACTGCTTTACAGACTTCTGGTGAGCCTAGCTGCTGTAAACAGAGCATACCTTTCTTATAATTTTTAATCTTGGCAGTTCGAAAATAGGAACTAAAAAACGTAAACTCCATGTTCTATGCAGAGTGCAAAAAGCATAAAGTGAGTAGTGCATTGGGAAGACAAATTGTAACAGGGGAAATTTGGGAGGATGGAAAACCCTCTCCCTGTTGTGAGAAAGCTAGAAGAAAGAGTAATGTGGCAAGGCATAAGTGCGTTAAATATAGATATTGCATTTGGAGTAAAGATAGACAGTATTCCAGACTAAATGTAGGGAGCAGCGCAGAATAGTTAACCACTGATTGCAATTGGTAGGCCTTGCAGCAGCGGCCGGTACAAGTAAGCACGGTGGGGCGGGGGGGATATCGACAGATGATGGAATAGGATTTATTTATTTATTTAATTTTCCCTATTCCGTCATCTTTCGACCTCCCCCCGCCCCGTCCAGCCCCACCGCGCTTACCTGCACCGGCCGCTGCTGAGGCCTTGCATAGCATTCTCTATGGTCATGTTCCAAAAATAAGGACCTGAGTTGTGCTTTAACATTTCCTTTAAATGACTTTGGGTTAGATATTAACTCTGGGACATCCAGGGGCATATGTACAAGGAAGTGGCGAATTGAGGCGTTAGCCGTCATGGCTTAACGCCTCACTCCACCACTTCCGAAACGCAAGGCTGCACCATATTCACAAGAATATCTTGCAGCCTTGCGTTTCCCCCTGCGTTGGCGCTAAGTTTAGCAGCTTAGCGACAACGCAGGCACCCTTGCACCATAGTGCAAGGGTGTCTGCGTTCAGGGGAAGATTGTTTATGTGTAGGAAGGTGTCCCTTCCTGCACATAAACAATCTTTAAATGCCGTTTTGTCAATTCTCTGTGTGCTGCTTAATGCAGCACACATGGAAGTTACAAAATGTCTTCTTTTTTTAAAGATTGTTTATGTGCAGGAAGGGACACCTTCCTACACATAAACAATCCAAGGCGTTTTGCTTTTTCCATGTGTTCTGCACTTGGCAGCACAAATGGAAAAAGCAAAAACGAGGAGAAATAAAGCATTTCTCCTTGTTTCGCCAAGTTAAGACCAGGTTTTTCCTGGTCTTAATTTTGGCGCTACCTCCTATTTACGCCACCCTTGTAAATAGGGGGTAATGTCAAAATCAATGGTGTTGTGGTGGAACGCCCACCGCAACATCCACTGCCCACCCCTTTCAAGCTAAGCATAGTGTGAAAGTTGGCCTTATTTACAAGGCAGCGTTAAGCCACGTTAAGTGACTTAACGCTGTCTTGTAAATAAGGCAAAGCCCCTATCTCCACAGGAACGTCGGAAAAAGTGACATTCCCATGGCGATAGGGGCTTGTACATATGTGTTACATACACGAGCGTGCGTCTTTAGTTCATGTTTCCGCGCGCTCGTGTATTTCCCATTGTGTTGTTATTTGAAGTAGACACAAGCGTGTTTCCGCTCTCATGTCTGTTTCAAATGGTGCGCTTAGCACTCTCGCAAGGGTCGGGTGGGATCATCTTTCAAGTGTGAGGGAACTATGTATGTAATGTATGTGGCCGTTGGCGGCATTCAGTACTGGACTCGTATCTTGCATGTTATGGAATAAACTGGTGGAATTTACCTTCTTCTCGTTTCTTCATTTGGATCTACGCGCTTGGATATATTTACTTATCCCACACTGGCGATGATCCGGAACCTGCCCACCTGTGCACTTTTACAAAATTTAATCGGTTTCTGGCGTTTTGTGGTGATTTCCAGCTCCGCGTTTCAGAGGTCGGAGTGTCCGCTAATGTGATTGGTTTCCGGATTTAATACAGGAGTGCTTCTACTGGAGCCCATTTTGGACACGCCCCTTACAACTTCTATGATCTACGTGAGGGAGCTCTTATTTTGAAAATACACTATTTGTTGGAAAGCTGCAGTCCACATAAACGATGGTTGAGTTCTCTACATCAGCGTAAAGGCTCCACGCTGTTTGAATTATATTTCGTGTATGGTGCATCCAGGACCCATCTCGTCCAAGTCTGTTCGCTTCAATTCTGTGACACGCACACATTTATCTACGCGTATTACATACGGAGGTTACTTTGCCAGTATATTCAAAAGTTCTAATATAATAATCTGACATCCAATTTTGAACTTGTTGCAAGCTGTGATACACACACATTCATTTCGTGTATTGCATCTATTTGTATTCTTTTTCTTTGATGTTTTTGCCGGTATTGTTTTCTTCCCAATACTCTTAAAGATTATACTACGTACTTATGGCTGGTATTCTACCTCCACCATAATTTCTGGCAATACCTGGTGAACTAACTATAGAGTGGGAAATTTGGGAACCAATGTTTTTGGCTTATGTTGACGTCCCAGAAGGGGAGGAATGTGAACCAGACAGGAAGTTAGCCTTATTAAAAATTGTCTAGGTGGTATTGATTTAAAGGAGTTTAAGAACCTAACCTCCTTGACAAATTCAAGTGATTTAAATTCGTACCACTATGCATCCAAACAACTCTCTGCACGCTATGGCAAGAAAACAAATGTTGTTATGGAAAGATTCACATTCTATTCTAGGAAACAGAAACCAGATGAGTCTATAGAAACATATGTCTAAGCACTCAGGTCATTAGCTGTAACATGTGACTTTGCACATATCACGTATGAACAAGTGTTGAGAGATCAAATTCTTATGCGTACCAACAATAAGAATATACAGGAAAGGCTATAGGCAACATCTGACATGTCCTTAAATGCCACAATTGAGATAGCCAAAGCCATTGAACATTCAGAGAAATATGTTCAAGAAATTAGAAGCAATGATAAGACTGAAGTACATTTAGTTACTAAAGATGGTGATAAGTTCAAGAAAGCCGCAACTCAAAGAAATGAGAATGCCCAAAAATTTGAAACCAACACTAGATGGCAAAAACCAGATACAAGGAGAAACTTTGTTTTCTGTTACAGATGTGGTAGCACTTATCATTTGGGAAATTCCAAAGCATGTCCTGCTATGGACAAAGGGGCACATGCATCAAAAACTGAATTAGCGATTCCTTAATAGCGATTAATAAGAAATCGCTATTACGAAGTCGCAATACTCAATGCATCAATAAATTCGGAAAAGAGTTGCGAATCGGTAAAAATCGCTATCATCAATAGCGAATTCCTGTTTAACGAATCGGTAATATCGATTTCGCAATTACAGAATCGCAAATTGCGATTTACCCATATTGCTGCATTGTGATGACATCACAACCAGGAAGTGATCCACTAAATGCACACACCTGTTCACAGGGAGAGTCTGAGGAGGAGGAAGACTGGTGGAGCTCAGCTGGAAGAAACTGTGTTTGGAGCAGAAGCAGTGAGAAAACAACAGCATGGCCACAGAAAAAGAGAAAAATAAAGGAGAAGACAGGAAGAGAAAGATAAAATTTAGCGAAAATGAACTTAAAATCCTCACTGAGGAAGTGGTGTTGAACCATGACCGGCTATTTGGGAAACTCTCCCTGCAGGTTGCCGAGTCTGTCAAGAGAAAAATTTGGCTGGGAATCCAAGCTAAGGTCAATGCTGTGGGGGTAACACAGCGTGCAATCCCTGGCCTGCGCAAAAGATGGTACGACCTGCGCAGCCGAGCTAAAGAGAGGGTGGCTGAAAGGCTAGCTGCTGCAAAAAAAACTGGAGGTGGACCATCTAACGTACGATCAAACACCCCACTGGAGGACATGGTGGAATCCACACTGCAGCCAGAGGCAGTCGTCGGGATTACAAAGATCGACACCTCTGCACATGCGAGTACCTCCCAAGGAAAGACCACAGCTAAACATATTTCAATGTCAAATGTAACTAAAATAGCCCCAAGTGCATACCCTGCGTAGTGTAGCACACATGAGTCCAGTCCACTTTTTACTTGCAACACACCCAAATGCATTGTGGGAGTTGTATACAGACAAATGTAAGGGCAAGGCATGGAGGGACAAAAACAGCTTTACTGCAGCAGAGAAAAGCAAGGAAGTGACTAAAGTAGACTTTGTACATTACATAAGTAGATTTATTAGACTTTTGCATGCGCTATGTCACAAACAGGTGCAAAAAAAATAGTAACTGAACTTGCACTGTTTAAAATCACAGATGCAGCACAGGACAGTGACGTGGCTGACGACCATGAGTCAGAGGGATCACTGGAACAGACTGATGAGGGACCAGAACTGCCAGCATCCTCACCCATACCTGCTCCCACTCGACGCAGGCGAATAGTCCAACCACTGCCTGATTTGGAGAGTGATGAAGACAGCCAAACAGGAGCTCCCACACAGCAGCCTGCCCATACAACACCACCACCACCAGAGGTAACAATGTGGCGCCGTTCCATGCAGTTCCGCAGGCGAAGGCCCAGGGCAATCCTGACGTCTGCAGAGGACAATGGTGCACCGGCCTGCAGTGGGCTTGAGGCCAAGATGCTGAGGGTCCAGCGCCTGCAAGGAAGGAATATGAGGATTATGCAGGGCCAACTGGGGGCAATGGCAACACACATGGAGGACATTCGTGACTGCCTGAGAGAGCTAACAACTGCGGTAGTTGAAGGACACAGGGCGAACACTGAAAAACTAGATAGTGTTGCAACAGCCATACAAGATATGTGCAGGATCATCCAGGCTGAGCATGCCTCACATGGCAGGAGGCATCACAATTCATTGGGGCGCATGCACAGTTACACCAGGGCAATCAATAGGCTGAGTACAATTACAGCTCAGCTTTCCAGGCGTGCTGTCAGCATGCAGGTGGAGATGAGCCACTTCTGCGGGGATGTGGCCAGGGGCCTCATCCAGGTCACCAATGCAGTGGAACAACTCCAGACTGCAGCAGCTAGTGGAAACAACATGCATGCAGGGGGGACAGTGAGGAGGCCTCCAGCCCCAGCAGCCTACTGGAACCTGTGACACATACCCGGAGGCGCAGTACCAAGAGTCACGCCGGCACAGAAGGCTCAATGAGGGATGTAGCTGAGCCTACTGAAAGGGTCACAGGAGTGCGTGGCAGGAAGAAATAGACATTTGGACAGGTACAATTCTGGTGCGGTAACCAGAATCTTGTGACTAGTCCACACTGAAGTTTAAGTGCCAAGGCAATGACATTTAATTGTCTGTACCCACACTGCACTTGTCTGCACATGGTATGTGTGCATTAACACAACCACACAATTCTCACAATAAACCTTTGAGCAAATACTGTGTTGTTTTGTGATTACCCACCTTAAAAGTAATGTTGCGTGATTTCTGCTAGTCTCCGTCTCCCCTCTGCTGCATTTGGACCGCATGCTGCTTGGGGTGGTTGTCTTGGCTGTATGTCTAGATCTGGCTCGCTATCAGTGTCTTCCAGGGGAATGCCCCTATCAGTGGCTATGTTGTGCAACATTGCACATGTGGCGACTATTTTACAGCAAGTCTCCGGCCTATACTGTAAAGCACCACCGGTTTTGTGGAGGACGTGAAACCTTGATTTGAGTACACCAAATGTCCTCTCAATCACATTGCGAGTAGAGATGTGTGCCCCATTGTATCGCTGCTCCCTTTGTGTAGAAGGATTCAGATATGGAGTGAGGAGGAAAGACCTCACAGCGTATGCGCTATCACCTACAGGATGTGAAAAATAAATATACATTAGTCACTGCTATGTGTCACCATGGCGGACAGGTGTGCAAGACAGTATTACATCTGTTTACCCAGCAAATATCCTTCTCCAAATTCACCCGCAAGTAGACATCTGTGTATGCCACTATGCCGGAAGATATAGGAGTCATGTGCACTGCCAGGGTAACTAGCCACTATGTCTGTGATTATTGTTTTTGAATTGCAGATTACTTGGATGTTCAGTGATGGTAAGATTTCCGGTTTCGGTAGATGTACTCATTCACTGAGGGGGGACATATGGGTACATGCGTCCCATCAATGCAACCAATGACATGTGGAAATTGTGTAACCTGATAGAAATCTAATTTAGTTTGCAGCAATTCCTGTGGTGTTGGGGCGAACCTGATGTGGTGGTGTATCCTCTGCAACATGGCATTTAGGAAAGAGTTAAAAAAGCGCGATAGGGCACTTTGAGAGACACCTCCAGCTGCAGCAATTACTCCCTGGAAGGTCCCTGAAGCTAGGAGATGCAGAGAACACAGGACCTGCACATGGGTGGGGATGGCATGTGTCCTGCGAGTCTGACGCTGCAGTATTGGGTCTAACTCAGCAATGAGATCTAAGATTGTGGCAGCATTCAGCCTATATTTATCATAAATCTCTTCCTCCGTCTGCCCTAGCAAAGTGGCGCGCACTCTGCAAATTCTCTCCTGTATCCTCCTTCTTCTCTGTGCTGCTGCTCTTAGCCTCATCCTCCTCGCCATGACGTAGAGTGCTGCCATTGTGAAACATTCTAATGCATTCTGGGGCTGTTTAAGTAGTTTGCTGATGATTGAATGTGAAATTTTTACCACCTGATGGGATTTGTTCTTATTTAAGAAATGCAAATTGCGAATTTTTAATGATTCTGTAATTGCGAATTGTTGTTGCATTGGATTTTGCGATTTCTTATTAGCGATTACCTAATACGGAATCGCTATTACAGATTCTGTATTTGGGTAATCGCAAATTTAGCGAAAAATTGTGATATTCTGCGATTTTGCTTCATGCATTGGTACAAGCAATTTTGCGATCGCAAACGGTCTTTTTTAGCGATTCGCAACATTTGCGATCGCAAATTAGCTTGATGCATGTGGGCCAAAGTGTGTTCCAGGTGCATTAAGAAGGGGCATTTTGCTAAAGTATGTAGGTCAACTTCCAAGAGAGTTAATGGCATACAGGAGTGTGAGGAGTGTGAGGGATCTTTGGATTATTATGAACAAAATGTAAACACTATTCAGCACATGTAATGGTCAAGAAATTACGAACTTTCCTTCTTGTGACATTCTCATTGAAGGTGTAAGTGTTCGTGTACTTGTGGATTCGTGCTCTTGGTACACTATTTTGCCTCATGAGTTAGTTGTGACCAATTGGTCTAATACAAAACTTCTTCCACCCGATGTCACTCCTAGTGGTTCTACTGGGCACAAAATACAATTATTAGGTTATTTGTGGGCCAACATTGTTTTCCAGGAACGCAACATGTTTGGGAAAGTCTATGTCACCAAGGTAGGTCAATCTCTTCTAGGGTGGCCTCATCAAGAGAAACTGGGAATCAAGTTCGATCCTAAGGCTGATCCTCCTGTGTATTCGATCAACAAATCTGTAAACACTAATGACATGGTCAAATACTTTGATAACTCAGAATTTGTGCACAAGTTAAAGTGCAAGTTTCCTATTTTGTTTAGCAACAAACTTGGGGAGTATCAAGGTTTCAAACATCGCATCAAATTACATGAGAATGCAGTGCCAGACAAAGTAAGGAATGTTCCATTGTCTTATAGGAACAAATTGAAGGATATGTTCCAAGACATGTGTGATAAGAAAATTAATGAACCTGTGGAATCATCTCCTTGAGTTTCTCCAGTTGTTATTTCTGTTAAATCTGATGGGGATTTACGTCTATGCATAGACTTACGCAGTCTTAATAATGCTATTTTGGTAGACGCTCATCCTCTCCCAAATCTACATGAGATGGTTTCCACATTGGCCGGTGCACGTATATTCTTGTGTCTTGATCTAGCCGGTGCGTATCACCAAGTGGCACTGCATGATGAATCTAAAGATCTTACTGCATTCATCACTCCTGAAGGGTTATTCAGGTTTTGCAGGATGCCCTTTGGGTTAGCCAGTGCAGCATCTGTATTTCAAAGATTAATGAAGGAGACTCTCAATGGTCTCAAAGGTGCCATAGCTTTTCAGGACGATATTTTAGTTTTTAGGAAGGATGAATGCGAACATGATCGTAATTTGGAAGCTGTTTTAAATGCATTCGTTACCAAAGGTTTAACTCTACGTTCACAGAAGTGTAAATTCAAGAAACATGAGGTAGAATATTTGGGACACTGTATTAGCATTAATGATATCAAGCCTAAGAAATCTCATGTGGAGAATATCAGCAAAGCTGCTATCCCTCACTCTAAAGAACAGTTGATTGCATTTCTGGGAATTGTTGAATTTTATGCAAAATTTATTCCAAATTATGCAGCTTTAATAGAACCTTTTAGAGGTCTTTTGAAGAAAAATGTGAAGTTTGAGTGGACAGAGAACATGTCTGCTACCTTTACCACTATAAAGGAGATGATTGTTAATGCTCCTTGTCTTAAACCGTTTGTTGCTGGCAAGTATTGTATCATTATGGTGGATGCCAGTAGCTGTGGTTGAGGTGCTGTTTTAATTCAAAATGAATTTGGCAAGGAATGGATTGTGCCATATGCCTCAAGGACTCTACGCGAGCCTGAGCGACATTATCCAGTTATTGAAAGAGAACTTCTGGCCTGTGTTTGGGGGGCAGAACATTTTAGACCATTTCTATGGGGGACTATATTTAGTATTAAAACAGATCATAAACTCTTGGTGCATATGCTAGCACCAGGTGGTGGATGCACAATGTCCTCCAGACTAGCAAAACTGTCTTCTAAACTGCAGAATTTTCAATACACTTTAGAGCAGAGGTCTTCAAGCTTTTTGATGCCGAGACCCCCCTGTCAAAAATGTTTAAGCGGAAGGACCCCCTCTTGACGAATATTTCTAGAACTTGGTCCTCCTCATCATTGCCAACTATCGACAACAATAAGCGCCCCCAATTCCCACAACAAATAATTTTTACATCGGGGAAATAAATTAAACAGTGTTTAACAAACCAAAAGTCAGTAAGAGAGCTTGGGGGCATGGTCAAAGGTGTGGCGAAAACAAAGAGCCTTATTTATGAGGCATTGGCGTAGGGCAGCGCCGCAAGTCCTTCTTGCTGCGCTGCCCTACGCCAATGTAAAAGGGCAGGAATGCACCTTATTTATGAAATATGGTGCATTCCTGTCCTTTCCCCCTGTGTTGGCGTACAAATTGCTGCCTAACGCCAACATAGGCAGGATTGTTTTTGTGCAAGAAGGGGCACCTTCCTGCAAAAAACAGAATCCTGAGAGGGGTTTTCCTCTTTCTATGTGTGCTGCAGAATGCAGTACACACAGAAAGAGGAACACACATAGAAAGAGGAAAAACTAGGAGAAATGAAAACATTTCTCCTCGTTACGCCTGCTGTGGGGAGGCGTAAGGTTTTGGCGCTGCCCCTGGTTTACATGGTTTTACAAATCTGGGGCAGCATCAAAATCCATGGGTGTTGCGCGAAAACACCCACTGCAATGCCTATGGAACGCCTACTTGACATAGTGTAAGGCAACGCAGCGACTTGCGCTGCTTTGTCTTACTCCATATCTATGAGGCCATGCAAAGCCACGCAGGGTGACTTTGCGTCGCCTCATCGATATGATTGAGACGCTTGTGCCGCCAAAGCTTAAATAAAAGTGACGCTCCGGCAGCGCAAGCCTCTCATAAATCAGCCCCAAAATATTTTGTTAGTTTTTTAGGTCTTTCACCATCAGGTAGCTACATATAAAATAATGGGTAGCTTAAATGAAAAATAACTTTACTCAATGGGAAATGCACTGTAGTACATTATGAAACCTCTATTATTTAATGCACTGCAGAGGTCTGTGTGTAACCAGATAGACACAGAATTAAATTTGGTTGGCGCAGTGGAGAATAGTGACTTGTGTATTTTTAGTGCTATGAGGTCACAGCCTGTGACAGAAAGCACAGTGAATGTGTAAGTCGTTATTTTATACTTGCATTACACACATTATAATATAGACTGCTACAAACTGTGCAAATAGTTTTAAAATAAAATGGAGCTTCCAAAATGTAGATTTGAGTAATATAAGACCAAAAGTAATGTTTATTTGCATACCTGTCCCTTCAACACCTCCCCAGGGGTACTAAGCACTGTATAAATGCAGTTATGAATAAAAGCCTACACTTCACAGCCCAGTTGTTAACTCTTTGCACCACCATGCAAAACAAAAACCACTTCTTTGCCATCACAATGCTTGGAGTGATTCAAGCAATTAAAGCCAGAACCACTCCCAAGCATCCTTTACATTTGCAGATTAACTCCTAGCGCTCATTTGCATGTCATTCAGGCAAGCAGGCACCCTGGCATGAACACTTACTTGAAGGATTGTTTTACCAAGCCTCTTCGTTTTACAGCACATGAGAGTCAATTAACTTCAGCTAAAGCATTTTAAGGATCCAAATAAAGGGTCAGGGCCTTTGTCAAAAAGGAAAAGCAAATTTTGCATTCCAGGCAGATGTTAGGCCTGGAAATGCGCGACCCCCTTACCAGGACTCCACGGCCCCCTTGGGGGTCGCGCCCCACAGTTTGAAGACTGCTGCTTTAGAGTATGTGCCAGGTAAAACCAATGTCCATGCTGATTGCATGTCCAGATTTTCTCTTCCTTTCCAAGAGTCAGATACATTTGATGCTGATGAATGTGAAGTGGCATATGTTGTACATGATGTAAACTTTATGGGTACTGAGTGTGCTACAGTTCAAGAGGAACTGTGGAATAAGGAAATGGAAAAGGATCAAGAACTTTAATGTGTGAAGGGTTATATTTTGAATGGTTGGCCAGAAGAGAGGAAACTTATTGGTAACCTTGTGAGTTATGTCAAAGGGAGAGAAGAGTTGGTAATAGAAAATGATATCATAGTAAGAGGAGAGAAGTTTATACCACCTTTTGGGTTAAGGAAATAGTTTGTTGATATTGCCCATGAAGGACACTTTGGTACCTCTGCAACCAGGAGATGTCTTAAGAATAATTTTTGGTGGCCAGGTATTGTTGCTTGTGTTGAGCATCAAGGTGAGAGCATGTGAACTGTGTGTTAACAGTGATAAGTCAGCCAAGACTTTGATAGCCAACCCTCAACTGGTTGATTTACCTGACTCGCCTTGGTGCAAGCTGGGAATTGCTATTATTGGCCCATTCTTTGCATTACCTAGTCATGAGTCATATGGGATAGTATTAATCGATTATTTCTCAAAGTGGCCAGAAATTAAAATGGTTAAAGAAGTAACATCAGAGGTAATTATTCAATTTTTGGATGACGTATTTAGTAGAGAAGCAATTTCCCAAGAATTAGTTACAGATAATGGACCACTGTTTGTTAGCAGTCAAATGGAGAATTATTTGAAGAAATGTGGCATTCTTCATAGAAGAATCACAGTTTTCCACCCAGAAGCCAATGGACAGATTGAGAGGTTTAACCGTGCTGTTAACAATGCCATTCAGTTTTCTGTTAAGGGTGGTCTTATTTGGAAGAAAGCTTTTCAATCCATGTTATTGACTTATAGAATGTCTCCTAATGCTATTACTTTGGTAAGTCCATTTGAACTGTTGAGGGGTCGCAAACCTAGTACTATGTTAGTTCCATGGTGGTTGAAAAGCAAGAACAAGTTCCAAGGTGAAGTGGCTGAAATAGATTTCAAGGAAATTCATCGCAAACTGGACATGTATAAAAATAAGATGAAGGAGAACTTGCAAAGAACAAGAAATGTGACCATGAGATGTAGTGTTCAAATAGGAGATTTGGTACATCTAAAGAAGGGTGCCATAGTGCGGAAAGGTCTATCCTGTTGGTCTGATCCTGTGCGTGTTATTGAAGTGTTTAGGAATGCTGTACATGTGGAGGGGGTAGTGCTTCGAATTTCAGCAGAGTGTCGATTTTCAGAGGTAAACCACTACTTAATGACAATTCTTCTTCAAATGTGTTTTTGGATGTAAATGAAAATCCGTTAGATCATTCCTATAATAAACCTTTATCTAATTAACTTGGTGGGAAAGTTCCTGACCATCTATCCAGAAGTGTGAGAGCTCGTCGATTACCTGCCAAATTTCAAGGGGGGGAAGGTGTGTTACATACACGAGTGTGTGTCTTTAGTTCATGTTTCCGCGCGCTCGTGTATTTCCCATTGTGTTGTTATTTGGAGTAGACACGAGCGTGTTTCAGCACTCGTGTCTGTTTCAAATGGTGCGCTTAGCACTCTCGCGGGAGTTGGGTGGGAGCATCTTTCAAGTGTGAGGGAACTATATATGTAATCTATGTGACCGTTAGCGGCATTCAGTACTGGACTATCTTGCATGTTATGGAATAAACCTTTTTTACCTGCTTCTCGTTTCTTCATTCATTTGCTGAAACACGCTTCATTTGGATCTACGCGCTTGGATATATTTACTTATCCCACACTATGCCCCCCCCGTTTCATAAAAACTTATTTAACATAAGTAAGCCATGGCATATTTGTTATCTAGGGTTAAGCAATCTTTTAAAATTAATCTTGAAAAGCCCGCCCCTGGGATTTGCCAAATCTCAAAGAATAACAACTCGGGCAGAGGCTTATTGTGTCTTTTAGATAAATCAGTCTGACCTCAGTATGGCAGATAAAGTTGGCGGCACCTGGGGCACAGCAAGCATCTACTTAAAAAGCTATTTTCAACTTTTTGCATGATTTCAGAATTGGAATAATCCCAGAGGACTGCCCCTTGACGACCTACTGGAATGCACTAAGGGGCATATTCTCAAGGACTTATCGCCGAGTTAGCAGCACTTTATCGCAGCTAAAGTGGTGATAAATTCATCGCACCATTCACAAGCTGGTGCTAACAGCCGATATCACCAATAGTCCTGCGATAGCAGCCGCAAAAACATCGCCACGGATGACACCGGCAACTAACGCTAATGAGATGCAGAGTAGGCGTTCCCGTGCAAAAACCAGCGGAAACACCACTTCGCAACATTCCCAACGACCAGCCAGAACGGCGATAAGAATCAAAAACATGCGATAAGGCGCGTTAGCAGTATGGATTTAGCACCTGCTCCTACCTGGTGTTAAGTCGGACAACAACCTGCACCATAAAAGGGAGCCCAGCCCACAGCCACACCAGAAAAACAACAGATGCCATGGAGCTACTGATCATGCAGCTCGGAGCGCCAAGAGGGCCACAACATCCACCGCCACCATAGCCAGGACCCCCCCCCCGGAGCCACCCCACCCGGACTACCACAGAGGCAGCGCAGATAAGAATCAAAAACATGCAATAAGGCGCGTTAGCAGTATGGATTTAGCACCTGCTCCTACCTGGTGTTAAGTCGGATGACAACCTGCACAATAAAAGGGAGCCCAGCCCACAGCCACACCAGAAGAACAACAGATGCCATGGAGCTACTGATCATGCAGCTCGGAGCGCCAAGGGGGCCACAACACCCATCGCCACCACCGCCAGGACCCCCCCCCCGGAGCACCCCCACCCGGACTACCACAGAGGCAGCGCAGACAAAGACACCGGACCTTCCGAACTCGCACCAGCCTGGGAGACTTAACGCCAGAGGAAGTCATTGCCCACTACAGGCTCAAAAGGACAACTATCCTACGCATCCTGACCATCATTGCCCACAGGCTGACGGTACCAACACAGCGGAGAACCAACATCCCTCCACAGACAAAGCTGCTGGCCATGCTGCACCTGTTGGCCTCTGGGACCTTCCAACCAACAACTGCCAGAGTCGGAGGAGTCTCACAGCCAGCCCTGTCAAAGTTCCTCACACCTGTCCTGGATGCCATCATCAGCTTGGTACCCCAGAAACTTTTCTTCCCACACACTGCGGTCCAGCAGGCTTCACACAAATCCAATACAATCCGTACCAGGCAGGACACGACCTCCATCAACCACAAATCATCGCCACATGGCATTCCAACGTCGTGTGTGAGAGTACCAGGAGAAGCTGCCTGAACAGCTGTTGCCCCGCGCTGACCGCTGCCTCAGGCCTACACTGCGGTCAAGTAGGTCACACATTTGGAACTGAGTCTTGATTTTACAATGGCAGAGTCCGTATCATTGCACGCTAGGAGAGGAGTAAGAGGAAGTCACGATTCAGTCCGGATGACGAACAGGATCCTCGTTACGGAGGTGACCGAACCCCACCAACAACTGACTCTGTGCATCGCAAGCCAAGGATGCATGGCTGGGGGCCCCTGCTGACCGCTGCCTCCGGCCCACACTACGGCCAAGTAGGTGACACATTTGGAACTGAGCCTTGATCTATTTATGGCAGAGTTTATACCATTGTACACGCCTCATCGCAGACTGCATCCCCTTTCAGCTCTGGTGCCACTAACTCTGTGCCCCGAAATTCATGGACACCCTCTGGTTGAACTTTGGTGGCGTCTCAGTCAATGGCCTGGGGGTTGTCTTCATCATCATGTGGCTGGTAATGACTTGGTGTTGAACATGAGTCTGTAGCATTCATCTCCTCCATATTGCATGTGTCTGCTTGGTACTGCCCTCTGTATCATGCCCTGGAAGAACACCTTCCACTGTCCCCCAAAACCCTCTGCGACAATCACCTTGGACATCGACAAGAACCTGCTCAGCTCTCGTGGCCCTACCTTTGTGCACCGGTAGCCACCGTCCCGTGGCGGTGTGCCTGTGCCGGCCGCAGTGTATCCGTGGCCACTAACTCTGTGCAGCTCAAGTTGTGGACCCTTGCTGTTTGAAATGTGAACTTCTGATTGTCTGATCACTGTTGTAGTTGTTGCCAGCGCCAACAACTCCCTGAGGGCTGGCTTACACTCACCCCACACCCATCCAGCACAGGCGTCACTGGACATGTGACCCTGGCAATAAAGGGACCTGGCGCACGTGCCCGTAGCCAGTTCCACGAACTATCTAAGTGTGTCCGTGTGGTCATTGTGTGTGCATGAGGGCCCTGGGCCCGACCACATTGCATTGTGCTGTGTACAGCGGATGCAACCATGTCACCTCAGGCAGTGGGGTAGACCTGGGACATGTAGCTGTGTCGTACCCCCCTGTAGGCGTTGCCGGAGTGGGCTGGCATACAGCAGTCCAGTGTAGGGGTGTGGATGATCACCCCGGGGCTCTGGGCGTGGTTAAGTGTTGGGCATGCCAATTTGGTACCCGATACGTGTGTCTTTGTTGTGGTGTCGGCGCCACCCGTCCCGCAATGGACAAAGTTGCAATGTAACATGCCCCCGAGTGCGGGCTCGGACGAAGGGATTAATGAATGAGCGCAAGCCCGCTCGGGGTCCGGGATCATACATGCCAACTGTTGTGTGTGTATCACTATTACCGCTGCACGACCGCATCGTGACTTCGGCCAGCCATGTACTCCACATCTGTGTCCGCCCTATCCTTGCCATAGGCCTACACACACGTGGCCGACCACCTTCAATGCACAACATCACAGTGTCGTTGTCAGGCTTGTGGACATGCGCAGACAGGCATGACAATGGTGTGCCGTAGGAGTGCAGATGATGCAGGCGCTCAGCGCACATGAGGAAATAGGCTCGGGGGGAGGGTGGAGCAGCAGTGAGGCTACGTAATGCACATTGATGGTGCTCATTTGCTACTAGCAGTACATGTCAAACCGGAATCACTATGACACAAATATCACATGCCAATGAACTAGTGAGCCTGCCAACACATCATGCAGAACCAACTATTGACTCATGTCTCTCTGCACTGTCACAGGTGATCAGGGATATGCACTCTGCCCTTGGATGATGACACCCCTCCGAGCCCCGAACACACAGGCCCAGAGGCAGTACAATGTGGCCCACAAACGCACCAGGGGCATTGTGGAACGCACATTTGGCGTGTTGAAGTCACGTTTCAGGTGCCTGGACATCACAGGTGGGAGGCTCCTGTACAGCCCAGTCATCGTGTGCAAGATGATCGTTGCATGTTGTGTGTTGCACAACATATGTGTACGCACTAATGCCCCATGGTTACGTGTGCCAGATGCACTGGACGATGATGAGGAAGATGAGGCAGATGGACCACACCCCACTGCAGCTGCAGCAGGAATAGCCCGTAGGAACAACATCATTGACAATTTCTTCACATGAGGACAACACATTGTGTCAGTGCTTGGCAATCATGAGACAGTGCAAAATGACCACAGGCACAGCATGTGCAAATAAATTCAATGCGACACACATTCCCTGAGTATCTGTATGTGTGCTGCTGTGTGGCACGGGGATCAGGGACATGTTCCAGAGTCATTGTGGGTGTGCAGTGTGCTGTACTTAATTGTGCATGTTTGCCATTGTGCCCATCTCCCCCCGTCCCCCCAGTCCCTGGTCGGTACTAACCCTGTTGATGTTGTGTCAGGTCATGTTGAGCAGTGTCCCGACCCCCAACTCCTGGCACCATATCCCGACTGATGACTGTGGCCACCATTTCTCACTGTCATCCAGCTCCTTGTGTGCCGCTGGTCCCCCACCTCCAATCTGCGTTGCTGCTTTGAAGTTGGCATAGTGTTTCTTCTTGGTTTTGCCCTTCACATCATTCCAGCGCCTCTTGACCTCTTCCATTGTCCTCCTCGACACTCCGACTGCATTCACGTTGTTCACGATGTACTGCCATGTTTCCGTTTGTGTTGCCGATGACACAGTGGAGGTGACGTACAGTTGTTGGTTGTGTTCTGTGTCCTCCGTGACGATGATCTGTTTTTCCTGCGGACTGAAACCCGTCTCCCTCTTCCTCTTCGCCCTTCCCTGGCCCCGGGGTTCCTGGCTGGTCGTCTGTGGGGCTTGTGGGGTTCGCGTTGTCCTATGCACTCGGTCCGGGTGCGTCCATGGTGGTACGCAGTTGCATTTATTTGTCTTTTTTTTTTCTCTGCTTTTATAGTGCATTCTCACACATGGGGCGTGGGAATCGCAGGCCTGTTGCTGGTTTTCGCTGATTTTTGTATCGCCATTGGGGTCATCGCACCTTTTTTCGCGTTGGGGTTTCGCATTTTTTCGGCGTTGCGTTGATTTTAACAACGGCATTTGTTGCGTTATCGTGGGGCTATCGCATGGTGCCGCCGGGTTGTGAATGCTGCGTTAACACGGTGTTATTTTCCCGCGATGGACTGCGATGTGAGAAGTTGCGTTAAGCGATTTTGGCGATAGTTAACTCGCGTTAGATTTCACAACTCTGGAAAGTTGCTGCAATCTCAAGGTCAATGAGAAACCCCAATTATGGTCCGAATCAAAAGGAATTCCTGGCTTATTAAAGTTTCCGACTTTGGGAACTTGCACCCTCCTATTTATTCAGATTTGGTTTTAGTGTGTTTCGGTCTACTAATCATAGTAAAGGACTTAGCATGATTTACCTTTAAAGCTAGGTCACTCATAACAACAACAAAAAATCAAGTTTTGTGGCCCATTACCAGTTTTTGCTATGAGAACTGCATTGTCCTTCTACAATAAAATAGGGATGGGGTGTTCCCCATTTTCGGCATATCCTTCCCATTTCACAGTAAATAACTATCCAACCCATTAATATAAATTAAAGCAGAAAAGGATCCAGAATATAATTGACAGTCAATAATTGGCACATGACTCAGATCTGTATGGGGTATCGTAACATGCACAGTAGCGAGGGTGTAATTGTGGGGCGCCTCACCCTTGCTGATCGCCATTACAGAAGAAGGGTTCAAAGCAGGACAATGGAACAGCGCAATATGGGAATCATACAAAAACAATATTCATATTTAGATAATCGGGTTCTGAAAAGATCTTGGGTTTTTGTAGTGATAAGGAGTGCAACCACAGAATAGGGCATAGCAACTGTTAAAGGGAAACTCAACACAATCTTTTTAGATGCTTTAACACAATTTGTGGCAGCCACCACACACCATAAACATGGCTCTAGCCCAGCCTCAACTACTTGCAGAATTAAAGAGTAATAAGCATACCGGGGAAGGACTGACAAGGTTTTTATTTCACTGACCCGAAGTGATGGCAATGAAAAGCAAGGTCTTCAAGGTCAAGAGTCTCAAAGTACAGCTGTAAAGATTCTTAAAAGGAGCATATGTTAAAAATGTTAGAACCAAAATGAGTTCCACTGTAGCATAATGAAGGGGTCAGATGGGAACATATGAGAAAGCCCTTTAGAAAACACATCACAATGGATGACTAGAATAATGAGGCTTATTGGGAAATCAGAAAAGCCAAAAGGTTCATTAAATAACCTTTAATTGTACCCACAGTGAAGTTATGTCGGGCCAGAGACAAGACAAATAAAAAGACAATTAGAAAGTTTCAACTTTAGTGGGTTGACTTGCTTCTCTTCACACAAGGTAACAAATCTAGTACAACAGACCTAACATATAGAGTTGGTGGTGGGGCACTGAATAACAGAATAATATTGACCACCAGCGATGGCAGGTCAAAATCTCTTAATTGTTTCTTCTCAATCTCCTCAGATGGAGCTGTAGATTGTGGAGGTTCACATGAAACACCCTGCCTTGCTGTTGGGACAGCAGATTTTCCCAAGAAGGAAATCAAAGTGGAGGGCATTTACTCATAGTCAGGATTTTTTAGTATATCAAGCCCCCCAAGCCCAGTCCATGGCTATCAGGAAGCGATGTGTTCCATTTTGCCTGACCTTCTTCAGAATATGCAGAATCAGTGACAAAGGTGGGAAAGCGTACAAGCAACTGGAGTCCCATTGAAGGTTAAGCACATCTCCTAGAATCCCTTGAAGTGGAAACTCTAGGTTGCAGAAAGTTGGACTACGCATACTGCTGGTAGTAGCGAAAAGGTCAGTAGAAGGAACATCCCCCTTAGCAAAGATACCCTGTCCTCCTCCAGGTGCAGATGCTACTCATAATCAGCAATATGCTGCCTGCTGAGCTCATCTGCCAGGGTGTTGAAGAATCCCACTAGGTGGCTGGCCATCAGGGAAATCCCAAGCAGCACCAGCCATCCCCAAATCCTCAGCACCTCTAGATGGAGGTCATGATGTAAGTTGTCACCTGGATCAACTTGCCCTTCATAAATGACAATAAGGCCTATTGGGCCAGCTGGATGATTCGTAGCTTCAGAAGAGTTACATGGTGGTGCTGCTCCATCTGATACCATAGTCCTCTGATAACTACCTCATTCAAGAGACCTCCATATCCCAGAAACAACATATCTGTCATTGCTGTGAGTTTTGAAGGGGCCAAGGAGAACCTTCAGCCATGCATTAAATTGGCACCCGACATCCATCACAGAAGGTCCTAATCCACTACATCAGACATGTGGATGTTGCCTGTAAGTTATCCCCAGCTCTAGGTCCTGCTGAAATCACAGAGTCAACTAGTGAGCCATCATTTGCCAGAAGGTGTTATGCACCACACGAATGCATGATGCCAAGAGCCCAATACACCTCAGAATGATCAGGGTCAGAGCAAACACTTTCACTCAAAACATCAGGATCAAGGACTTAATGTCCCAGACTCTTGCATGTATGGAAAGGCTTTCAAAGCTTCTGCGTCCAGTATGGACCCTATAAAGGGAATCCTCTGCAGGGGCTAAGGATGTATGATGGTACCCCTCACGCATTTACCACGCATGCGTTTACAGCGCAGTCTCTACCCCATCTGCGGCATTACAACGCAGTCCTTTACCACGCAAGTCATTACAATGACTTGCCTTAGGAAGACGCTGGACTTTGGAATAGTATAACTTACTATTCCAAATCCTGTCTACACAACAGTAGGGAAGGTGTTGGACTTAAAATAAACACCAGTCCAACAACGCACCCCCTAAAGCAAGTTGCTGTACCAACTTGAGTGGTAAAGGAATGCGTGGTAACGTTGCAGTCAGGGTAGTGACTGCATTGAGAAGGCAGATTGTGGTAATGACTGCATGGTAAAGGAAGTTTCCTGAGGCAGAGAGTAACATTTTGCCTCATTGATGTGAAAAACACCAGAGGAGGCAACAATGACACCATCACCCAAAGGTGGTCCAACCAGTAGAGAGGTGCTGTCCCTACTAACATATACTTTATGAACACCTGATGGGCAGATGTAAGGCCAAAGGGCAGTTTGGTGAATTTAAAGTGTTCAGATCCCACCATAACATGACATGTTGTTGTGAGACTGCAGGCTTGGCAAATAAAAGTACATCAGGGGCCAAAGACTACAGAATTTGGTCAAGAATCATCATTTTTGTGAAACTAGTTGATCAACACTGAGGTCCAAAATCGTCTGTAGTGCCTTTCTTCCTTGGAGAATAAGAAGTATTAAGAGTAGTATCCTATTCCTTTTTACAGCTTGAGTACCACTTTGATTGCACCCTTGGCTAGGAAAATCAACACTTCACTTGAGAGAATATCAGCAAGATCTGCCAACATTTGTGTTAAAACGGGAGGAATGTGGGGAGGGGTGTCCAGGAAGTGAAAGGCATAACTAAACTGAGCAACCTGAAGGACCGATTGGTCTGATCTCATTGAACAGCAGCAGGGAATGGGGTCTTGGATTCTATCCCCTACTGCTTCCATAAGCTCACTGGTGAGGGTATTATAGAGGTTTAGGGCAGTGGATGGAGAACAGTAGGAGGGTTGATGCAGCTGATCTCATCATATGGTACCACCCCTTACTTCAGACCAACAAAAATTGAGTACTGGCTATTGAACATGTTGTGAGTACTGCCTCTGGTGATAGCTAAATCCTCTTAAATAGCCACTAAATTTCAAGTACTGCTGATGGAACAGGAGAGCAGGGAAAGGTAACCCTAGTGAATACGATGGATATTTGCTGTCCTTAAAGAATTTGAGAGCTGTATATTTTTTTTCCCAAAAGGTCTAAATTCATCAAAAGGCATGTCCAAGATGCAAGCCTGGAAATTCCTGGAAAACTCAATAGAATGCATTCAAGCGTGACACCTTATATTGACTCTGCTGCACATAGCATGAATAGCATGGTCATTAGTATGCAGACCAGAATACTACATGGAGCAGGGCCAAGACTATGTTATATCTTGGTAGGAACTATGTGCCATGATGATGTGTTCTGACATAGCATAGAATCTTCTGTGTAGAAGGGTTGTGAAGGTTCTATGTTTGTCAGTAGCGACACTGAAGGAGCTGCGAGGTGGCTGGTAGTTCCTGTTATACTGTCTTCTTCATTAAAATAATCTTACTACCTTTAATTGATGTCTGTGGAGTTTATATGTGTTGAAGAAGACGTAGCGGATAGATTTGCGGCTGGGTTCAAACTGAGTCTTACAGTCCTTACCCAACGGACATTATCCGTGCAACAACTGCAGTGTATGTCACCTGACATCACCCACCAAGAGCGTGACACTAAACAACAACATGGTGTGGGAATTGCGTAAATTCACAAATTACAACACGGCAGGGGTGGTCTACCTAATAACTTGCACATGCAACCTTCACTACGTAGGCATGACGACCAGGAAGGTTAGCAAAAGGATAGTTGAGCATCGTAGTAACATCAGATGCAGGCGAGCAACCACAAAGATGACCACACACTTTATTGAAAAACAACACACCCCTAAAGACATCCAATGGGTGGTGCTGGAACACATAAAACCTACTGAGAACCTAGAACATAAACTCCTGGAGAAGGAACAACGTTGGGTGTTTAAACTACGCACAGACACCAGGGGTTTGAATGATAATATTCCCTGGGGGCAATTCACAAAATAGGAATAAGAATTCATGGACCCCCCCTTCTTTTTCTCTTTTTTCTTCTTTTTTATGTACACATGAAAAAGTCCAAAGGAGAAATTTTGAGTAGAAAAACCTCCATTACACCCTACCACTCGTTATTCGCTGCATCATGACCCCCGCGAAGTAAATGATAGCCCAGGGGAGAAAATGACTAAGAAAGTGACTTTACTCTCGAAGTAAAATTACACGAATAACATAAGAATCCAATTTCATCTAATACGGCGGTCTTTTTACATGAATCAGACCGCATTATAACACTACCTCATGAAGATACTTATGACCTTGGGGGCTATAACACACTTATAAAAAGAATTCCCCTGTATTTACTACCATTTAATACAGTTCTTTCCCCACTCCAACATGGCCGCCGTTTTTCCACACTTGGGCGGCCATTTCCTGGTACAGTTTCCGCTCTAGCACCAATATGATGACTAGGTGGAACTAACAGTATTTAACCCGGTACCCGTGGAGAGACGCGTTAATATGCGGTCTCCAGGGGTACAAGTAGGTGAATTAATGCCGAGGCGAACTCCACTCAAGTAAGTGTTCCATTTTCCTCCCTAACAGCGCAGCCACTACAGATCGTGTTTGGCAGCAAAAACTGCAACAATGGACAACCGCGATACCGCAGCACTTGTTCTCTCATTTTTTTCAGAGACTTGTTGCTGTCACTATATCTAATCATTCATTGCCCTCATTTCAGAGTATGAATACGAGCCCCTCGACCCCTCCAGACCATGGGGCTATTTTGAACCTCATTTGAAGTATGTAATGGCGCAATATACAAAGTTTTCTTTGTGGTTTATGTATGTGTTGTCACGTGGTGCCTATGTCTCTGTTTTTAATAAAAACACTTATATTCATTTAGGATCTCCCTATGAGACGACACACGCACGTTTAACTCCACCGATAAGGCACGATGGAAGTGGAGACTACGATGTTATTTTACGCATAACGATTTATTTTAAATGTGTTCTAGATGCAGTGTGCTGCATGCAGTTCCATACCTGCCAGGGCCCTGGCAGGCTGATGTATGGCTAACATTGTTCTGTTTTATTTTCAACAGATACTATGATCAATTGAATTTAAAATCGTATGTATTATAGTGCACACACAGTAGGTGTGTACACATCACTTCTCACTTAACTAATTATTTACCTCACTTTTAGGTCACTTAGGAGTGGAACGCACAGGGCTGGCCCCTGTGTGGTCCTGAGGAAGAGCCATGGGGAGGCTCGAAACATGTTGACTAAACACTAGAGACTTTTAACTCATCATGGTTACATCGTTGTCTAGTACCCCTGTTTTTAATATACCGACTAGGAGCTAGAATAAAGTGTTTCACCCACTAGCCAGGTATTTTTAGATTTTCTATCCACTCCACCAAACATTGCACCACACATAGTCGCCAATTAGTGCTCCTACGTAATTTCGCAAGTCGAAGCACGCCTCAATCCGTAGCGGATTGAGAGGACCCCAATGATGAAGCATGTCACCGGTGGGAAACCCCGGTGAGTGAGGGGACTCAAGAAAACATTTGTTTTTTCTTGTCATAAATACCTGACCTTCCATTTCAATTTGACTTGGGATCAAACTTCACCCTGACTAGGTCCTCTATCCGGTAATCCGGTTTTTTGCGTACATGATTGAAAGGAGGGTGGACCTAGCCTTATACCCTCTACCTCCCCCTGTTTTTGTAGTGAGATTAATTCAAGCATTCCATCCATCACTGTTTTTATACTTTAGTGTATCACCCTAAGTGGGACATGTATGCCAAAATGTGGGTTCTGTGCACACTGTGTCATTGGAAGGAAGCTATATCTGGCTAATGAGCCCTAACTAGGGCTAAACCATTCCTCGATAGCTTGGGTTCTGGTTCAGGGAGGACTTGGCCTGGCCATTAGAGGAGGGTCATGACTGGTTGTCATCTGTCATGGTCAAAACTGAGGTGGCATGGTGTGCAAAATAACATTGGACTGGGATGCGGTCTGAGTAATTACCAGTGGCTGAAATTATTTCAAGCATTCCATCCATCACTGTTTTTTATATATGAATTTAGCAACATCCTGGCCATCCTGAACTGTTTGGGCAAAAGCATTGCAGAAATCTTTGGGCAACACCTCGCGGCCATGTGAAAGATTGGGGATGTAATGGCCCAGGATACAAGCATTATTTAATTAACAGAATGCCATACTGGACGATGAGAAAACTCTTTTGTCCATCACGTCTATCCTTTATGAATGCCTGTCTGGTGGAGTAGTAGTAAAAGAGTTTGGATTGACTTTGGTAATGAAGGCATGAATCACCAAGCTCTTCGATGAAGGCTGCTGTGTGCAGAGGTCTGTGTCACATCACAACAGGTCGACTTACTGGTACGGTCAAAAAAGCTTCTACCAGACCACCAAAATTGTTCAGGGCCTCACTAATGGGTTCAGGCATGGAATGGCCAGGCTGCAAGATTTCAGCAGATTATTGACCTTTGTTACTTTCAAACTTCTGCAGCTTTACGAAATACCAAGAGAAGGGAGGCACACTCCTCTACACAGAGCCCCAATGACAAATTTAGTTTAGTTTCCTGTGAGGCATCCAAATTACCAGCATTTTGAAGGTCATTGATTAAGCAAGGATTAGTGAAATGAGGAAGGAGTAAGTGATCTGTCTCCTCATCATGACTTTATTGTGTGGAAGATATCAAGGACTTGAACAGCATCCTAGTCTGAACTAAAAATTCTCTCCATCTTCTGGTAACACTGATACAGTGGTAATGGAACTGGGGGAAAGTCTTCCTCAAGTCGAGGTTGAGCTTTATTGAAGGTATAACCTGGCATAAGATGAGCCCTTGCTGTAAAAGGCTTTGTATCCAAGATCAGAGATCAAGTTGGATCTGGTGCTGGCTCTGTTGAAGCCATGGGTGGTGCCGATGGAGAAGTAACTGTTGAAACCTTCAGAAGAATAGTTGGGGTATTGCCTGGTGCCAAAGGAAGATTGATCTATCTTCATGTGGGGTCAGTTGGTGCCGAAGGGTGGCCTGCCCGTGGATATCTGACTAGAAGCCCTCATGAATCGGTGGGCCTGTCATGCATGCCAGAGAAACCTGGAACCGTTTTGAAAAGCTGCAGCAAGCTTGTGAGTCGACAATGGCCTGGGGAATTTGGGGTGCATCAGCTCCAGGTTCAATATCGGGTCTGAGTCACAGGATGAAACTGGAAGTGGTTCTCCAAAAGCCAGCTATGTGACCCATTCTTGGAAATGGAGCATTAGGACATCAAAAACTTTATTTATGTTCCTTTCATTTCTTCATTGACATGTTGCTCAGTTTTGACTTGGACGTACATGAAGAAAGCCTGGGAGCAGCATTGAGATTTTGTACAAACTCAGCACCTTTTTTGTGTTTGGTGACATAAGGTAGAACTTACTGCTCCCTGATGGTCTTCAGGTGCATCAGTGTCCACTTATTTCAGGAGTTATGCCTGTTGTTGAGGTACCAAAGACATACTGTAACCAAAATCTTTTTAAAACATATGTGACATTGCTTGAATAATAATGTGTTAGGGGGAGACACCATGAATACTGCCAATGGTTTGACTAGCAAACTTTCTATTCAAAAGACACAACTCGGTAAGAAATGGGCATAAAAAAGAGGAACTTAGATCAGAGGGCAAGAGTAGTGCTTATATCTGGCTCCATGCCGTCGTGTCTGTAGGGATGTGAAATCATGATGGATACAGATGGCTCTACCTGCAGGCGCTATGGTAAAAAAAAATAGAAAGGGCCTGATTCACAAAAGTAAGTCACTCTTTTGATTAAGTTTACACTTTGTAGTAAGATTACTACTGATCCAGCGCCAAACCGGGGGTCTCTGTATGACACAGCAGACAACGGGCCCCAAACATACAATACACAATTTCTCACCATTTAACAGACCCTACGAGAATGACGCTGAGATGCGGTTTGTGTGTCGTTGATTTTGTCTTTACTTATCTGAAGGGAAAAAAACGTGGAGCATATTAACAAGGAGCTGCGATAATTATCGCAAAGCGCGCTTAGCGCTGTTTTAAATATCACCGGCTATCACTGCATTACATCACCGCGATATCGCGTTATTATCAACGCTTATCTCCAGGGCGATAAATAATGCAGCGATAGCGGCGAAATGCGGGATTATCGCGATAACACTGCAGCGATAGGGAATTCATTGTTGATACGCCATGGTGGTCGTAGCCTGACAATCCATCTCCCTTTATACATATAGCGAAGTCTGAAATTTAGCAGACGTTAGCTTACGGCGATAACCGCGGTTAGCGCAGTATTTTTATGTCGCTATGGGTGTCAGGGTCCGGCTTGTAAATACCGCGATGTGCGGTTAGCGACTTTTTCACTGTTGTTTTCTGAGGAAATGCCTTCTTTGCATCTCATTAGAGATGCGATGCGAGGCGTTAGTGAAACGGCGGCTGACACAAGGAAACATGCGCTGATGCCTATTAGCGTGTCCTTGCTAATACTGAGGTAATTCAATCGCCGCTTTTCAGCTGAAAACGGCCGTTAATGCGGCGATGTTGGCCTTGATAATATGCCCCCAGATTATCTAATCGTTTCTTCTTTATTTTAGCCCTTTAACCTATATCGTCAACCAGTTTCCTCTTGGGCGATGAATCATATTGATTGAGTAGTGTAATTTATTGACATGACTAATTAACCAAAATCTTAACAATTGTCATGAGGAAATAATCACAGACTCAAAATAACGTTAATCTGTTTATCTTCAATAATTCATAAGAAAAATCTCAGGTACAAAGTTACAGGGAAAGAAAATACACATTATAGGAGAAATATCATAAAATATACAGACAAGATCACAAACATCTGAATCACAGTGAATATTATGGAGTGGATAGATGAAGAGACATAAGAGTCATGAAAGGAAAACATTTGCAGACATTGCAAATTTCCCTATTGATACATACCAATCAATTAAAGATCAGGAAAACCACCACCCCCTGGCCACGAGGCTAGTGAAAAGGAAACCCGATAAAGGAAACCGGGATAGGATAAGATCAGGAAACAGGTAGGCCTCTAACCGACGGACAGCGGCGATCACCCTCTGCCTCTCTGGAACTACGATAGCTGCCTTAACCACACCCCCTAAGAGCATCCCAATTATACCCTAACTCAACCTGACCATCCCACTAATCTACAACATTCGGGAAAATCTCAACTTCTCATTGGTCAATTTTTGGGGTGTTACACCACACCTCCATTACTTCATTTGGCTTTACATACTTTCTTTGTTTTTAACTCATTCTCATGATTTACTTCACTGCTTATGAATCGATTCTCTATCCCCCATCACGTCACATTCTCTGATGAATGGCTTGTCCCTGTATTAGCAACTTTATTTCAAACAATGTATCGGCTAGACATAAAATGTTCATCAGTTTGAGCTTTCCCAGGCATCTCGACGTCCTCAAATATTGCACGTCTTTCTTTCACTCTTCAAGGTTTCCGTCATCCGCCGCTGACACCCACCAAAGTTCATGTACAGATTACATTTTCGCGGCCTTTCTTCGGCCTTATGTCAACTTTAGACACCCAACTAACTGCTCACCATAGGCCCATGTTTAAGCTACGATGAAAGAGAAATATAAAGAATATTAATAACACAAAAATGAAAATTACACTGTTTCCCTCCCACCATTGCGCTAACCCCATGTTAATTTATATGAGCATTAACGTGCAAAGCATTATTATTTGCAATAGCATTATTCCACTTTGTCGGTTTTAATATGCAAAAAGCGATATGTGGCTTAAGCATTTCATGCATTAATCTTATTTGCAATACACGCATGCGCAAAGCATTTCCCTGTGTTTGTGTGTATTAATGCATATTAGTACAAAACACACAATTAATAAATGTTATCTTGGGGCGTTGATCCGAGCAGGTTTACATGATGCAAACTCTGCTCCATCAATCCCCCCTTTGATGGCTTTTTATGCCATCATAAAATATCCATCACCCATTGCCATTTCTTGTTTCCTCAGAAACTCTTACTTCTTTCGCTTTTAAATTTCTTCTTTTCACCTAAATCTTTCATCATTTCATAATATTTACCTTTCATATTTTCTAACTCTATCTCTTCTAAATTCCTTTTTCTACCTTTACATTTGTTATCTACCCCTGGCATACTTATCTTTTCTCTTCTTTTCTTGCAACATTTGTAAGTCATTATTATTTGCATGATCACTATCACTATTGATATTACTGGTATTATTACTCCACCTAATAAACTTTTACCAAAATCAGCGAACCATTTACCTATTTTTTAAAAACTCTTACTAATTTTCTCCCAGACACCATCAACCTCTAGTTGTGTTAAATCCCTATGTAAATTCGTAATATTTTTAATATTCCCTTCAATACCTTTGCTTTTGTCAGGAATGTAAGTGCAGCAATGTTGCACCTTTAGCATCCCACAGACTCCACCCTCTTTTGCCAATAATATATCAAGGGCAAGTCGATTTTGCATAACCATTGATCTAATTGCAACCATTTCTGTATCAATCAATAAGAAGCCTCCAGCAGTATCAGTTGATAATCGATCAATCACTGTGGATAATTTTCGAATTTTGTGTGAATTAAGAACCACTCCAACTGAAGGTATTAACGTACCAAATATATCACCTACTGTTTCTGAAAAACTTGCTCTCCTACTACGTATTAATCCATGTTTCATCTTATAAATCTTATTATTTCTATCCACGTGGTATATTTTAGGAAATACAATCCCAAAATAACAACTACCGTACCAGTGAGCAGGCAGTCTATAATAAGCATTCCTCCCACACACATAATATACACCTCGGAAAACAGGGTCAGTTCCTCCCTTCAATCCCCATCCTCACGTTATTAAGAAATTATGTTCACATTTACTAGTACCTAAATAATAGTTGTTATAATTAGTCTTTAGTCTTAGCAAGCAAAACTTCCCCTTGTGATTCCAATCCAGAGACATTGCAGCATAAGTCTCGCCTTTTTCATAATTTCCTTCTCTAAAAGCCCAAGGTGGTATATTAGTTTTCTGTTCAGCAGCCTTTTTATGGAATTCTTGTCTTCTATTTTCTGCCATAATAATTAAATCCTTTTTTTCTATTTGTAAACTACAGGTGAGATTTAAGAACCACTCCAACTGAAGGTATTAACGTACCAAATATATCACCTACTGTTTCTGAAAAACTTGTTCTCCTACTACGTATTAATCCATGTTTCATCTTATAAATCTTATTATTTCTATCCACGTGGTATATTTTAGGAAATACAATCCCAAAATAACAACTACCATACCAGTGAGCAGGCAGTCTATAATAAGCATTCCTCCCACACACATAATATACACCTCGGAAAACAGGGTCAGTTCCTCCCTTCAATCCCCATCCTCCCGTTATTAAGAAATTATGTTCACATTTACTAGTACCTAAATAATAGTTGTTATAGTTAGTCTTTAGTCTTAGCAAGCAAAGCTTCCCCTTGTGATTCCAATCCAGAGACATTGCAGCATAAGTCTCGCCTTTTTCATAATTTCCTTCTCTAAAAGCCCAAGGTGGTATATTAGTTTTCTGTTAAGCAGCCTTTTTATGGAATTCTTGTCTTCTATTTTCTGCCATATTAATTAAATCCTTTTTTTCTATTTGTAAACTACAGGTGAGATTATTTTTGTGGGCATATATTAAGTCCAAAGTTTGTGTCGTATGAAAGAACTCTCCCATATATTCAGCTTCTAAGCTACTAGATTCTTTATTTAAATTCTTTCTAATAGGAAGTTCGGAAAAGACCACATCTAGGTTAGAATAATAAAATTCTAATTTTCCCGTTACATAGAATAGACTAGTTAGTACACTACACGAAACATCATATGTTAAAGGAAGGTGGTGATATGTCACCCCCTCCGAGACAGACGATGGTAATTGCATGCAAACATAACAGTCACTCACAATCATCGTATTAATATATTCATACAATAATTTAGTAAAAACGTTTAATGAGAAATCAGTAATTGATCTATCTTGATGATAAATACTTCCATCATTATGAACTACATTAGTTGGACTTTTAGTAATAACTTCCACTCTCATACTTATTGTATTATTAGTCTGATTTTTGTCATTAGCCACCATCAAGACAGGAACAACAATTGTTAGTATTAGCCACATTGACATAGTTAATAAGACACCACATAAGCAAGCTCTAATACATCTACTTTTTAGACTAGGTTTCAGA
Organism: Calotriton arnoldi; assembly: GCA_963921515.1. Taxonomy (NCBI): domain Eukaryota; kingdom Metazoa; phylum Chordata; class Amphibia; order Caudata; family Salamandridae; genus Calotriton; species Calotriton arnoldi. Next base: position 178,074 of record CAWUFW010002582.1, read on the forward strand.
CGTTCAGTCACTATAGAGTCTACCATTTTTCCTGGTTAAAAATTATAAAAATCTATTTTCACTATTAATTTCTTATAAACCTAATTCTATTAAAAAAATGTAAAATCAATTTTCTTTTGTACAACCACACACTGTTATTTTTCTCGGCCTTTTTTTTTTTTTACGTCTTTCTACTCTTTTTCAAATCTTCTTGACGTGTCAACTTAATCTAACTGGATTTTGATGCACCTTAATTTTTCTTACAGTCTCTTTTAAGGTGGTTTCAATTTGCTCTCATCAGTTCATTCTGTATCATCTGTAGCTTCCCCTGTTTGATCAAGGTTTTCAATTTCCTTTAAGGTAAATCCACTCAGGTCTGGTATACTTTCGCCTTGCAGCTCTTTGTCTTGTTGTTCTTCGTACTATTTTCTTTTGAGAATCTTCTTGATCTGACTGACTTGAAATTTCATTTATTTGCTCTGGCCCTCTTCTTTCTAGGATATAGCTCAGTCTTTTTGCTCCACTTTGCCAGTTTTCATTATATCTCAGTCTTTTTGTTTGAACTCCTTCTTCACCCTGATTTTCGGATTCTACCGTTCTTTTGCATAACCTCTTTCTTGGCTGTTCTTCCTTTTCACTTTCAAAGCCTCTTTGTATTTCCGTTTGACTAGTACCCTCTTTTACTTCTTCTCTCTGTTGACTTTGTTCTTGGCTTTTGATAGCTTTTTCTGTCAGCTGATTGTCTTCTTCAATCAACTCTTTTTCTTGTTGGCCTTGTTCTAGGCTTCCAGCAACCACTTCTTCTGTCTGGATATCACTCTCAATCTGTTCCTCTGTATGTTGGCTTCCTTCTTGATTTTCGGAAGCTTCTTCCTCACTTTTTCCAAAAGCAGTCTTTTCAGTCCCAGTATCTGGTGCCCACTCTACTCGGCTGGTACTTGGTTGTTCATCATCCACAGGCTCAGTGACATCTGCCTCTCTGGATTTTTCAGGCTCACAACCTCTGGCCTCTCTTTTTCTTTTTCCAGTTGCTGTTCAGCTTCTTCAAGTGGACTTGGGACTCTTCTGGTATGGCTGGCGTGTATCCAATTTGGTAGGCCACCACACTTTACTGCAGTTGTTGTTATCAATATGATCTGGCATGGTCCATGCCACCTGGGTTCTAAACACAACTTCCTCAAGTGTTTCTTGACAAGAACCCACTCTCCTGGACTTAGATCATGCACTGGATTTAGCTGTATTTCATTTGCGTCTGCTCCATCCTGATAAGACACAGAATGCACCATATCAGCCAGTCCTTTGCAATATTCAAGAATCAGATCATCAGAAATGCTCATCAGTTTGTTTGCTGGAACAATTGCTTGTCTCATGACTCTTCCCATGAGAACCTCGTGTGGACTCAATCCAGTTTTGCTGTCAGGAATGCTTCTGAGACTCATTAAGACCAAGGGCACAGCATCAGGCCATTTCAGTGTTGTGAATGCACAAACTTTTCCTAATCTAGATTTTATAGTGCCATTGATCTGCTCCACAATTCCAGAAGCCTCTGGTCAGTAGGCACAGTGCAGTTTTTGTTCAATTTGCAATGCTGCGTAAATTATTCAAATTATTTCATTATTAAAATGTGTACCTCTATCTGATTCTAAAGTGACTGGAAATCCGTACCTTGGTATTAATTCTCTCAAAAGCAATTTATCCACGGTAAGGCTGTCATTCCTCCTTGTAGGATAAGCCTCTACCCAACGAGAAAAGAGACACACAATGACAAGTACGTATTTCAAACCATTACACGGAGGAAACTCAATAAAATCAAGTTGCAAACGTGTAAATGGTCCTGCAGCCTTTCCGATAGTTCCTGTACCCACAAATGTCCTTCTCCCTGGATTCTGCTGCTGGCAAACAACGCACCTATGGCACAAACTCTCTGCAATGTACCTGAACTTGGGATTAAACCAGGTCTGCTTAAAGAGGCTAATCATTGCATCCCTTCCAACATGAGTGATCCCATGATAGACTCTTGCCATATGAGAAAGCATGCAATCGGGCATAACTGGTCTGTCATCTACATATACCCAAATTTCATCCTCTGGTGTTTTTGTACATCCTGCTTTCCTCCATAGCTCCCTTTCCTCTTCACTAGCTTCTTCCTGTAACTGCTTAATTTCATCCCAATTGTTTATTGATGTAAACATTAAATGGCAATCGATGATTTTTCTTTCTGTTTTCCTGTTAAGTGCAGCTGAATTTTCTGCACAGAAACGCGCTAACTGATCTGCGTATCTGTTGCACCTGGTCACATAATCATTTCCTGACTTATGCGCAGAGCATTTTATCACTGCAATATGTTTTGGCAATTGCAGGGCATCCAATAAATCTTTCACAATTTTCCCATTTTTAATAGGGGAACCTGATGAAGTCATGAATCCCCTTTGCATCCATAATTGGCCAAAATCGTGCACCACCCCGAAACCATATTGACTGTCCGTAAATATGGTTACCCTCAAATTTCGGGAAACTTTACATGCTCTAATCAGAGCGTATAATTCTGCAATTTGTGCTGATTTTACCCCAAATAGGCAGGATGCTTCCACAGTTCCAGTTACCGTGCATACTGCATAAGCAGCGCTCAACTCTCCTTTTTTTATTCCACAAACATGATCCATCAACAAACAAAACATTGTCAGATTCTTCCAAAGGCATATCTTGGATGTCGGCCCTAGGTTTTGTACAGAATTCTGTCACATCCAAACAATCATGATCTGCTTCTTTTTTACCTCCTCCCCATAAGGATTTGGTACACCTCACAACAGTCACATTTTCAGCACCCAAAATCACTCTCTCGTACCTAGTCAGCCGACTGGGAGTCATGTGCTGAGTTTGTGTTTTGGTTAAAAGAATCTCAACAGAATGTGGAACATACACTTTGACTGGATAACCCATCACAATTGCTTCACTTTGTTCCAATCTCACACATGTAGCAGCAACGGCTTTCAAACATCCTGGTAATGCTGCTGCCACAGAATCTAACGTAGCAGAAAAGTATGCCACTGGACGTCTAGTCAATCCATGCCTTTGAGTTAACACTGCTAACGCACATCCATCTCGCTCACAACAGAACAATGCGAATTCTTTTGTATAATCAGGCATTCCCAATGCTGGTGCTTGGCACAAACTGTCTCACAAATTTACAAAGGCTTCCATACTCTCATCATCCAAATCAATCGGATCAGTCACATCTTTATGCGTCAACCTCTGTAAGGGTTTTGCAATCACTGAAAATCCATTTATCCATTGTCTGCAGTAACCAACCATTCCCAAAAACATTTGCACTTCTTTCTGGGTTCTTGGAGGTTTCATCTGTTGAATTGCCTCAATTCTTTCTAGTGTCACTTTTCTAACTCCTTTCTCAATCCTGTGTCCTAGGTATTGTACTTCTTGTTTACAGAACTGCAATTTCGCAGGTGACACTTTATGTCCCCCTTCTGCCAGATGGTTCAATAAAGCAGTAGTATCTGTCACACATGCCTTTCGGGTTTTTGATGCCAACAGTAGGTCATCAATGTATTGAACCAAAACCGAATCTTCTGGCATTACCAATGTCTCCAACCATTTTTTCAGAATTTGATTGAAAATCGAGGGGCTTTCTATGTACCCTTGAGGAACTCGGCACCATGCCAAGACACGGTCTCCAAACCGAAATGAAAATAAAACCTGACTGTCTGGGTGTAGAGGAATTGAGAAAAATGCTTGGCACAAATCAATTACTGTGTACCATTTGGCATTACATGGAATCTGGTAAAGGATCACTGCTGGGTTTGGCATGATCGGACAGCAAGGTATCACTATCTTATGATTTTTCTAAAATCTTGCACTATTCTGTATTTTCCACTTGGCTTTTTAATCCCCATAATAGGTGAGTTACAAGGACTGCTCAGTATCTCTCTTAGAATGCCTTGTTCGATCATTTGATCGATCACAGGAGCAACTCTTGCCATTGTCTCCGGACTCATTTTATATGGGGGGTGTTTGGGTAATGAGCACCAGGTTTCACTATAACCTGAACAGGATCCACATTTTTCATTAACCCTATTTCCTTTCCTGTAAAATCCCATACATCTGATCTTACTGTCTCTCTCAGCTCATCAGGCAAATTCTGTTCTGTTAAAAGTGAATATAGTTCATCCACTTCCGTCCCTTGCTTTGCTAACATCAACTTAAATTCGACATCCTCATCAGGTGTCTGAAATGCAATACCATCAGGCATACAAAAGATGGTGCAATTCATTTTGCATAGTAGATCTCATCCCAATAGATTCACTGGGCTCGAATCGCATACCACAAATCGATGCATTTCTTTGAACCTTCCAATGTGAACCTCAATTGGTTCTGTAATTGGAGTTTTAATCTGCTTATTTGACACTCACACAACTTGGATAGTTTCTCCCGAGAGGGGTAGGTTAGGAATTTCTGCTGCTCTTACAGTAGAACGGGTAGCACCAGTGTCCACTAAGAATGTAATATTATTACCTTCTACCTTCCCATCAACAAATGGACCTGACTGATTTACCTCCAGAGTTGCGCCAAGCACGCACTCTTCCTCCCCCCTCAGGCACTGTCATTGGATACTCTCCGAATCACTCCCATTACACTGCAACCAATATTGTGGAATCATCTGCACATTTGAGTTCTTACCATGTTGTTCCATAGGAGTAAATCCAGTATTCACACTGTATCTCTGTACCTGAGCACCTACATTACTCTGCATAGGAGCTTGGGGCACCTGTATCTGTGGTGTAACTATCTGCTGCGGCTGTTGCTGTTGTTGGGTCACAGCCACTTCATCCTGCACCTGTGAATTTAAATTTTGGGTTGTCCCATTAATTTTTAGAGTGCTTCTACACTCGTTCTTCCAATGTCCAAGCTTACCTCACGCATGACAAGGAAATTTTCTTTTCAAATCATCTTTAACAAATTTTCCTTTACCCTTTCCAACACCTGGTACCTGAACATTTTGATTCTGATTATTCGTCTGCTCGACACTATTTACTTCCTGTTGCTCTGCTACCTTAACTTGCGCCCACATCATTTTTTCCTTAAGCTTTTTGTGTCTTGAATCAATGTCGTCGCTACAGTACTTTGCATATCTCAGAATTTCATCTGCCATTTTATTCTGCCAGCAAATCAGATGCTGTTGAATCATATTACTAATTTCTGGTTTCAGTCCAAACACAAAACGATACACAAAATGTCCCATATCCTTGTCACCTATATTCTCAAATCCACTATACTGCTTAAACACCTGTAACAATTGCTCATAGTATGCATGCACCGACTCTTTCGGCTCCTGTGTTGCCCTGTCTATTTTTACCCAATCAGTTTCCTTTGAGGAAATCTTTCCTTTCAAGAAAGTAATCACCTGATTGTACTTTTTCATCACCTCATCTGAAGGTGCACCAGTTTTAGGGTCTCTTGGATATTCCTCTTTAGGCTAATCGACAGTTATCTTACACTCTGTCCACAAATCAGCCGGAACTACAATCTCGAATAGAACATCTAAGTCCTTCAGCAATACCTTTGAAACTTTCACAAATCTTTCTACCTGTTTATACCATTCCATGGGTTTTTCTCTCAATCTGGGGAAATCATTCGTAAAGGACAAGATGTCCTGTCTACTCCAGGGAACATGAACATATCCACCACCTGGAACTTCCCTCATTGGACACACCATTTCAACCTCTCCATTTGTTTTTAATGGATACATCGAAATACCTTCTGCAGGGTTTAATTCATTTTTTCTTTTCGACCATCTACCTTTCCAACGATCAACATCTCCCCACATCCTCAGAATCAGCATCAATTCCTTTATCTGTAACCTTTTTCCAGACACATTCAAACTTTCCAAATCCCTGTCAGTGAAATCCATCCTGTATGTTTTCTGCAATACCTTTGATCTCTCAATAGCTATTCCGTAATCAACAGCAGCTTCTGCTATCTTCTCATGCAAATTTCTTGCTTTCGATGTAATATTCTTACACAAAAACAATAATTCCTCATCTCTGTAAATACTTAATCTATCTGGACTAATCGTACCAATTATCATTTCCTCCAAATCCACCTTCAATCTAAACACATCTATACTTTGTGGTAAGGGTTTTCGTTTTTCCATTCCCTTTATCCACTCATTCAGCTCTTCTGGTGTGGGACCTACTGAACACTCAAATGCGGAATCACCACTCTGTGCTATCCTTCTAGGATCTATTTGAACATTTCTTCTTGGAGTTTCATGTACTACTTCTCCTACGGGAAGATCTATTAAGGTAACATTTTCTTCCATTCGTTCAACTGGACTAGGTATAGTCATTGTCTCACTCCTCATACTACTTGTCGGAACTGTCAAAGCATGTACTCTGATATACTCTGTTTATTCCCATACAACGGAATTATAGGACCTATTGTTATGGGTACTGATAATGCTTCTGCATTCAGATTTAACTGTTTAACTTTCTGTATTAATTCTTCTCTTGCTCGATTTTGTAACTCTGTCTCTCTACCCGGTACTACTCTCGTAATCACTGGAATTTGGGGAACTTGCGGAATCAGTGGAGATCCCATTTTTGGGGCATTTGGAACTATTTCTCTTGGACTTTCCTGACACGGTGGAGGTCTTTTTGTTATAATATCCTCCAATAACTCATCATCTGAATCATTCATGTTACAACTCCCTCTTTGCATTTCAATATTATTCTTTTTCTCTTTACTTTTGCCTCCTATTGGCTCATCATTGACCAAGACAGGATACAGTCCTTCCGTTACTACAGCTCTTCTCCATCTTTTCACTCTCTCTTGCCTACTCTCAAAGGGATATCTGGTCATGATATTTCTGTATTTTCTTCCACCCCTGTAGTTTTTCTTGCTCAAAAGCCTCATATTCCCATTCCTCAAGTGACTCATACTGAGTCGGTCTAGGTCTAGGCTCCAACACATTAATTCGATCTCTTAAGTTTTGTAAAATTCTCACATTAAATGTTCCATGTTCCGGGAAAGCCAGAACACCATCGCTCTCAGTATACTTCACCCAAGTCTCCAACCAAGTGCACGTATGATATCCACATTCTAGCATCATATAGGATGCGGGTGTTCCTGGAGGCGGAATAAGAATCCCCTCCCTTGTCACTATCAGTCTGTCTTTTTTGAAGAAATTCCTGATTTTATTAATAAACTTCATTTTTCTCAACAGTCCCTTCAGAATGGGACTCAAAAATGTCAACAAACCTTTCGTACTTCTGTAGTCTCTATTAGGCAACTGTCGTCAAATACCAGCGCGACTCACACCAACCAACCAATCAGAACACTGCTACGTCAGCAATGTCTCAACCAATAGAGATGCAGCTTACAATAGCTCATCCAAGCACAGCTCTAAAAGCTCCCGCTGTCTGACCAATGCCAGCGTGGCGTTTTCTGACATCAGTATTACTCCTTCTACTGACCCTCCCTTTACAAAATATCTCGGCAAAAAAATTCTTAAGCTTTTCTCTCAAAGAAATCTTGTTAATAACGACATAAAAACAATGCTACCTTGTCTGTTTTCTAAATAAAGAGATAGTTTTCACTTTTCCAAAAAGAATTTTCTCTACGAGCAAGAATAACGACCCAACGCTATCTCACCCTTCAATCAAGCTCTGGGAGGACCTCTTACTTCTCCAGGGATAAGGCCAAAGTTTCTCAAGAGGACTTTTTGGTATGAAAAGGAGTCTTGGTACTTCTCTGGGGATAAGGCCTAAGTTTCACAGGTGGACCCTTCGCTATAGCACTCCAAATCTACTCTCATACGAATTTTCCCTAATGCAACACCTACATCCTTTCACTGTTCAGTGTTATGACTCACAGACAAAGTACTTCCGTAGTGGGATACGTCTATCCACACTAATTCCCAGCCTACCTCAGGCTATGACTTTACCCCGGGCAACCTTCTCGCCTGTATATTCAAGACAACATAAAAACACGACATTAACTTTTCGGGTTAGAACACATATAATCAAATCAATAATCAACTAATCAATAATAAACCATCATACTGTTACCAAAAACTGATCCAGTGCCAAACCGGGGGACTCTGAATGACAGAGCAGACAACGGGCCCCAAACATACAATACACAATTTCTCACCATTTAACAGACCCTACGAGAATGATGCTGAGATGCGGTTTGTGTGTCGTTGATTTTGTCTTTACTCATCTAAAGGGAAAAAAACTGATTATCTAATTGTTTATTCTTTACTTTAGCCCTTTAACCTATATCGTCAACCACTTTCCGCTTGGGCGATGAATCATATTGATTGAGTAGTGTAATATATTGACATGACTAATTAACCAAAATCTTAACAATTGTCATGAGGAAATGTTAATCTGTTTATCTTCAATAATTCATAAGAAAAATCTCAGGTACAAAGTTACAGGGAAAGAAAATACACATTATAGGAGAAATATCATAAAATATGCAGACAAGATCACAAACATCTGAATCACAGTGAATATTATGGAGTGGATAGATGAAGAGACATAAGAGTCATGAAAGGAAAACATTTGCAGACATTGCAAATTTCACTATTGATACATACCAATCGATTAAAGATCAGGAAAACCACCACCCCCTGGCCACGAGGATAGTGAAAAGGAAATCCGATAAAGGAAACCGGGATAGGATAAGATCAGGAAACAGGTAGGCCTCTAACCGACGGACAGCGACGATCACCCTCTGCCTCTCTGGACCTACGATAGCTGCCTTAACCACACCCCCTAAGAGCATCCCAATTATACCCTAACTCAACCTGACCATCCCACTAATCTGCAACATTCGGAAAAATCTCAACTTCTCATTGGTCAATTTGTGGGGTGTTACACCACACCTCCATTACTTCATTTGGCTTTACATACTTTCTTTGTTCTTAACTCATTCTCACGATTTACTTCACTGCTTATGAATCGATTCTCTATCCCCCATCACATCACATTCTCTGATGAATGGCTTGCCCCTGTATTAGCAACTTTATTTCAAACAATGTATCGGCTAGACATAAAATGTTCATCAGTTTGAGCTTTCCCAGGCATCTCTACATCCTCAAATATTGCACGTCTTTCTTTCACTCTTCAAGGTTTCCGTCATCCGCCGCGGACACCCACCAAAGTTCACATACAGATAAAATTTTCGTTGCCTTTCTTCGGCCTTATGTCAACTTTAGACACCCAACTAGCTGCTCACCATAGGCCCATGTTTAAACTACGATGAAAAAGAAATATAAAGAATATTAATAACACAAAAATGAAAATTACACTGTTTCCCTCCCACCATTGCGCTAACCCCATGTTAATTTATATGAGCATTAACGTGCAAAGCATTATTATTTGCAATAGCATTATTCCACTTTGTCGGTTTTAATATGCAAAAAGCGATATGTGGCTTAAGCATTTCATGCATTAATCTTATTTGCAATACACGCGTGCGCAAAGCATTTCCCTGTGTTTGTGTGTATTAATGCATATTAGTACAAAACACACAATTAATAAATGTTGTCTTGGGGCGTTGATCCGAGCAGGTTTACATGACGCAAACCCTGCTCCATCACTACTTTCGGTATTCACAAACTCCGACTGTAATCTTACTACAAAAGTGTAAGTTACATGGCTCCTCCCATAGTGTAATGCAATTGGCTCACTCTTGTTGTGTGGGGGGGGGATGTGTCACTTCCTAAACCACTGCCTAACCCTTCTTAAACCCATTTTACTCCTAATCCCATCCCCTTCCTTAATATGCCTTGCCCTTTTGCCACCCACTTCCCAGGGTCCCTCCGACATTTACTACTAAAATCTATATTTACATGTACAGCGGCTCCGTAGTCAGGGAGGAGAACTTCACACATATAACAATAGGCAAAGCTTATATTTTATATTATGTTTTGAAGTACTACAAAACGTACTCCAAAGTGCAATTTGAGAATCAGGCCCCATTGTATCCAGACTAGTACCTGGTAAGATTCACATTGTAAGGAATCTGCTGTTAGATGTATCTATCAAAACAGCGGGCATCTGAAGCCCTGAAGTGTCCCTCAGAACCCAATGACACTGTCCGAGTCTTTGACACCAGCACTGTGAAGTGGCTGTAAGTCACCCTTTGGGAGCTCTACAAAACACTTAAATAAATTAAGTTATATTAAAGCCACTCATTTGACCCTTCCCGCCAGCGTTGCTCTCTGTTCTCTCCAATGTGCTCCGGGAAAATCCGAACATTTTTCAAATCAGTCAATTTTTTCGTTACAGCTCTCAATAACTTTCCAAGTCTTCTTTGTACTCTCATTTCTCCGGTGCAGAGGTATTAATGATTGGAAGCATGTTGAAATAGCTTGATATCTTCAGTTTTTACCTGTTTGAGTTTTATTTCGTTTTATTGAAGAAATGATGAATACGCTGAAATTCACTTTCACCACTGCAAAAACTTTCAGCTACGTCACACTGTTGTGAGAGCCCCAATCGGATTTCACTCCAGCCAATAAGTTGAAATGACTCATTGGTTGAGATCTTGAGCAATATTAAAAGAATGCAAAAATATAATTTAAATATATGTGACTCGCGTTCTTAGCCCAAAGAAAACTCATATAAAGAAAGACGCGACTAGTTACATCGCATAACATCTGGAGATAGCTTAATTATATTTTCCAATCTCCCTCCCACAGTAATCTAAAAACACAAGCCAAATTGTTCAGTGAAGTTCCGCAATGTATGCAATTTGTGGGTGCTCAAATATGTTTATGCATCCTCAAAGCATTCGTGAATGAATACGATTTCTCCACTGCATTCTTTTCGATGAGTTAGTCAGCTTCACGAATGGCATTGCTGGCAGTGTTTTTCGTATTTCAGTAGTGCACATTTTTCTGGTTGAAATGAAATGAATTGTGACAGACAAAGAAAATACGGTAGCTCACTTAACAACGGGGGTTAATTAAAAGTCGAATGTACCGGTTACGCGTTTAAACTCCTTCACTTGCCCTAAAAGTAGCGCTCTCCAAACGGAGCCATTCTTTAAATTGAAATTGACTAGTTAGGATAACTTCATGCCATTTCCCTAATAATTTTGCCCTTTGGAAACGGAGAGCTCTGAAAGATTCTAAGCAACTGCAGACATAGAGGGCCCAGCCAAGCTGTAAAAGCAGCCTGCTGATTTAGATGAGGGCAGACATAAAAATCAATCCTCGAGTTTGTGGTTTTGGCAGTGCCTTTCTGTGGTTTATAAGGGTAAAGCTTGTAGTAAAATTATACGGGTTGTTAAGGTCCAAAATTGTGCTTTTTGTTGTTTTATGCTTGGTACACTGACCAAATGGGACATGTTCCTATAAATGGTGTTTTTATTTATTTTTCGTACAGTATTTCTTTAGTACCATTTCCTTTTATATGACACATTAATAAATAATGCACAACTTTTATGTCTCCCCGTACAGTCCTTATGATTTCTTGTGTTATTGAACTGTTCTATTTATGACCAGGCGGTCAAAATGTCATTTTGCATGATTCAGTTTCTACCATTTTAAACCCCATCGGGAGCCGTTAACCCTGTGGTTTCCTGACGCCATCTTTTAGGCCTTTAACCGGATACTACCATGTCTACAAATCTGCTTCCTATTTTTAGACAAATGCCTCGTATTCCTTTGAGCCAATCGCACATTATCATTTTCAGTTTCTGTTGCACACAGAAGCATAGTTATCAGCAGTGCAGCAGGTGCATTGGCACCAGGGCTGTGATTAGTAGACTGCAGTTATAGCAGTTTTTACTTCCAAACCATGGGATGGGGAGTCCTATTCCTTTGCTTGCATTATGGCCCACGGCACTCTTGCTAAGGCACTGGATACACAGCTGCAAACTGCAGCTTAAATTCATCCTGACAGATTTTTCCAAATGACAAAAATAAGAAACCATCTGCCTATGGAGCAAATAATAGAACCTTGGGGCATATTATCAAGGGCTTTATCGCCGCTTTAGCGGCACTTTTGCCGCTAAAGCGTCGATAATTTTATCGCCCTATTAGCAAGCTGTCGCTAACAGGCGTTAGCGACAGCTTTCAGGCGTTAGAGGCCGCGTTAACCATCACCTTGCATGTCAGCGATAATTATCGCTAATGACATGCAAGGAAGGCGTTCCCTACTAAAAGCGACTGAAAACAGTCGCTAATCCCACTACCCCCTATTAGCAAGGCAGGCGAAGCGATAAAATAATTTGCGCTATATTTTATCTCCTGCTAGTGAGGATGACTTACCTGTTTAAGGTATAGGAGGTGGATTCTAATGCTGAATCCACCTTAGCGATAATGCGAGAATATCGCTGCTTTTCCAGCGATATTCTCACATTTTACCGCTATCGCTGGAAATAATATCGCTATGGAGATAAACCTTAATGTATAGGGTGTTATCTCAGCGATATTTTCCAGCGATAGGCGGCGTTAACCAAAGTCGCGCTAAGCGCGGTTAGCGATAAATATCGCTATCACTTGCTAATATGCCCCCTTATGACTTCATAGCAGATTAAAACGCATGATAGTTACATTATTGAGAGCGTGGTGTGTGATGTGGCTAATTGCCCAGCGAATTGATACTGCCTAGCTCGCATAGCAGCAGGTTATTTGCACTGGACAAAAAGGTTATATGCTTATATTGCAGACTGTTTCCAAAACCACCTTCTAGTAAAGCAAAACGATGCTTCCCAATGAGTTCCATAATCCTTCTTTGAGATCACTGTGAATGCATACCTGTCAACCTCTTGAATACAAATGTGGGTGATGTCGGGCATTTAAGAGGATAATCCCATTAGGTGAATGGGGAATGAACACGAGCAAAGTGGTTGACACCGGGCAAATGAGGGTGAGTTGACAGCCAAGTGAACGTTTGCACCCAAATTAATGAGACAGGTGCGAAAAGCCCGCTCTTGTAGTTCCTTCACCAAAGGAACTCCCACAACTCCTGCCATTAACTCCACAAATAGATAACCTCTTTTTGGTACTAATGCCTTTACAGAATCACAATATATGCCACTTTCTCTATTAAAAGTGCAGTTGGAGTTGCTGTTTCCCTGTTAGACCTGGCATCTTTTGGCATGTTTTTCCCCTGTCATTTTTGCTTCTAACCTCCTGTTTTTGACTGTGCTGCATTTCGTTTTTGCTGCTTCTAGAACTCTGGGCACTTTACCACTGCTGACCAGTGAGAAAGTGCAAGTGCAACCTTCCCTTTTATTTAATGTAAGGCACCCCTAAGGTAGGCCCACAATAGCCCCCTATGCAGGGTGCAGTTTATTTGAAAGGTATGACATGTACTGGTGTGTTTTATATGCCCTGATAGTGAAATTCTGCTAATTTCGTTTTTCACTATTTCAAGGGCTATTTCTCCCATAGGTTATCACTGAGTTGCCTTGTAACCTCTAACAAGTGTAACTTCCAATTGGGAAGAGATAGAGATTTGGAGTTTGGAGTCCCTGAACCCAGAACTCAAAAATACATCTTTTAGCGAAGTTGGTTTTTGGATTGTCTGTTTGAAAATGCTAGATTTAGAAAGTGGGCATTTTCTTGCTTTACCATTCTGTGCCTATGCCTGCCTGTAGAATCCATGTCTGAGGGAGGGGGACGGTTGGGTTGTTTGTGCATTTACTTTAGACAGTCACACAAAGGGAGCTGAGGTGTGTCCTGCATATCCTGATGGCCCACCACCAGGCTTATGGGTCTTCCTGAGATAGAGTGGTGGGAGGAGTTGTCACTGACACCTGAATAGGGCTGTGCCTGTCCTCACACAAAACTGTCTCCACCCCCATGTAGTATTTCTGGAGCCAGGTCAGGGAAAGGCAGGGTCTTGTGCACTACAAAGACTTTCCTTTGAAGTTTGCCTACTTCAAATGCCGAAACTGGTATAAATACTGGATCTATGACATTATAACTTCAGAACACTTCTGGACTAAGAGAACATTCTGCCAAGAAGATGAGCTGGATCAATTGTCAGGGGTGACTATCATTTTGCTGTCTGCTTTGCTGGGTTGGCCTGCTGCTTGCTACTTCTGTCTTGGGCAGTGAAAAGACTGGACTTTGCTTTCTACATCCTGACTGGCAAGGTTCTCCAAGTCTCAGGCCCATCAAAGACTTCATCTGCCTCCCCTGAACTCCTCTGCTGGGAGTTCCGGTTTGCCAAGTGATGCCAATTCCAAATCTGGGCCCTTGGAGGTGGCTTTTGCTGCAAAGAACCAAGAAAATCCATGCATCAACTCTCAGTGCCTGTTTTTCCCGACGCTGCATTGGCATGCGGTTGAAAAATAAATGCATCCCCACCAGCGGCCGAAGAATCGACACAGTGCCTGCCGTGCGGCTGCAAGATCGCCACAGCCCAACTCTCGAGCACTGTGTCACCAACGTCCATGACACCCGCTCCAACTCCGATGCAAGCCCTGCTGTGCAGTTGAAGAAATCAAGGCATCACCTGCTTCGCAGCTGGGAAACTGACATAGTGCATGTTACGCTGCCGAGGCATCGACCCAGCGCATCTGTATTTCTTCGCATCGTCCCTGTGCACCAAGTTCTGCATCAACGTTGCCTAGCAGTAAGGAACCGAGACCGCCTGTCTGGAGATCGATGCATCACCTGCCCTCACAGTAAGGAACTGATGCATCACCTCCCCTGACAGTAAGGTGCCGACGCATCACCTCCCCTCCGCTGCAGTAAGTAACCGATGGATCACCTCCCCTTGTAGTAAGGAACCAGCGCATCACCTCCCCTGGGATTAAGGAACCGATGCATCACTTTGCTTTTCTGGTGCCTAACCTACCCTGCGCTTGTTTTCGTCTTTGATTTTGAAACATCCCAGGTACTTTGTGATAAAAGTGACACATCCCTTGTTTCCTATGGATTGAACTGTTTTGAACCTTTTAAAAGTGATATCTTTACTTGTGTATGTTGGATTTTTGTCATTATGGTCTTGTGTTATTGAGATAAATATTGGTTATTTTTCAAAACTGGTGTGGGGTCCTTTTGTATTGTTTTCACTGTGTTACTGTGTGTGTGTGTACAAACGCTTTACACTTTGCCCGTGAGATAAGCCTGACTGATCGTGTCAAGCTACCAAGGGGGTGAGCAGGGGTTTTCTTAGCTGTGTAATCCCCTTACCCTGACTAAAATAAGTATCCCTACTTGGACAGGGTGCAAACCACTGCCAACTAGAGACCCCCATTTCTAACATTCTCCATTTCCATGGTAGGTGGTGTTAGGAGTACAGATACCGGTTGGGCCAGAATTGTGATTTTGGCTAGTGTCTCTGCACCTAACTAGACCAATGATGTGTTAATCCTCATGGAATGGAGAATAATTGTGCAGGCTCGTATTTTGCAGGTTCAATTCAGCACCGAATTCCCAATACATTATAGATTATCGTTCACCTCTACCTCCTCTCCCTACTCTGAGCAAGAGGTAATAAATATGAGCGTGGGGGCTGTTGCATGCTGTGGAATGGAAATGACGGGTTGTGGAGGGTAGCTGAGGGATGGGCAGCATGTGGTTTCACATGGGGAGAATTACATGCCTTAGAATGAAGTCAGGTGGGAACAGGACAAGGCTCCCCAAAGCAATTTTACTTGTCAGATTTTCAGGCTGGTAAAATTGTGAGTAGCGCTCTTACAACTGGGTAAATAGGAATACCAGGTGACATAAATTTGTGGTGCAGTATTCCAACTGGGTATGCTGTTCCCCTCTATTCGTAATCAGGGCCTAAGTGTTGTTCATGGAGTGTCCTCCAAGCACTTTTGAAAAACGAATGTAGGTATAAAAGGGAAGCACATCTAAATGTTAGAGGCACAAACTGTCAAGAGGGAGGTCTTGATCGCTATGACACGGAAGTAGGTTCTATCTGCAGCTCATTATTTAAAGCAGTAACAAATTTGCTAATTTCTCCACTTTGTTTTGTATTGTAGCGTTGAAGTGCTTCCGAATGTTTGAGTAAGAATTTTCTATATTCGTTATGCTTGGTTGGTAGAGTGTGGTTTTGTTGTGTGGTCAATTTGCAAAGAGTTTTGGGTTTATAAATAAGGTCTGGATGAAAGCTCCAAATGTGTTGCAGCAAGCATTTAGGTGTGCATAGACATGGAAGAATTAAAGATAAGTAAGAAATACAATCACATTTTGCATATACTTACCATATTTGAATATGAAGCTGATCTTTTTGTTGTTGTGTTTGCAAGGATTTGAGTGCACAGTATGACCTGTATGGCAAGTGTTTTATTTGCAGGTAAGGTCTGGATGGACACTCCAAACATGCCTCAGCTAACTTTTTGCTGTGCTTAAGCATGGAATGATGCATAGAAAAGTAAGAGGGACAGGGTTGCTTTGAGTATAACCTATCCCTTCTGAAGGATGGATAGGCAGCTGTACTTATGCAATGATGATAAGGGAGAGATTAAGGGCTCAATTACAAGTCTGGCAAACCACGGACCGCTAGACTCGCGGGTGCGCAGCAGTGGCAGTCTTCCGACGGCGCTGTTACAATTAGGGTGCAACAGCCACCAGGGAACTGTTGTTCCCTGGTGGTGGTGTGGTGGTGTAGAGGCAGCAATATGCTTGGCGGGACCGCCGCGGTCCTGCCAGGCATATAACAAGTGTCCTCTCCACCACGGTTTTCATGGCGGTTCCTCCTCCATGAAAATAATGGCGGAGAGGAAACAAAGGGGAGCCTACAGGGCACCCTTGTGCCTCTAGACCCTGGGGTGCATGCAGGCAGACCTCCTGTGTGCATGCACCCCAGTTCCTGCATGGCATGGACTTTACAGTCTATGCCATTCAAGAAATGTTTTTGACGTTCCCATTGCACTGTCCTTTTTCTGAGGCACCACCATGGGAATGTAAAAAAAAAGCCCGCCAGACACGAGAAACACTTGTTATCTGGTGGGCGACCAGACCATGGGTTTGACGGTGCGGTGGCGGGGCGGACCCGTTGCTGCACCGACACAATCAGGCCCTAAATATCCTGCGTATGTTTCATGGTGCTGCAATTGAAACTTGCAGCCATATAGCTGTGTCTAGGTCATGCGTGGATTGGAAGGGTGTTTGAGGATAGACAGAGTTGAGAATTCTATTGTCCTCCTATTTAGAGAGTTATCTTTTTTGGGACCACACAGTCTTTACCAAATACCAGATGATTCTGAATGGTCTTAGTCAAAGCCAGTAGCTGAACAGAAAAAGAAATACCACAAATGTGATTTATCTTGATGGTGGACAAATGAGAGCAGGGCCAGTTTCGAAGGACTTTTTCATGTTTTGAATGTATCATTGAGGTTACAATTGGAGGAAAGATTATCTAATGCCACTGATAGCCCTGTAGGGAAGCAAGGAACCTTGAACAGCCTCTGTCGGACCACAGACAGCCAGTGGAGAGCTGGGTTAGTGTGGCTGAGCAAGCATAGATAGAGCAGCTGCCTAGAAGCTGACCTCTGGATTATTAGCAGACTTCATAGTAGGTAGCATAAGGCTTCAACTTATAGACTGTTGGTAGAACCTAGGTGTGATAGCATCAAGGAGATAGTAGTCTGTACCCTCTGTGGAAATGCAAGATCAAGGGAGATCTGGCAGTGAGTGTGCACGGTTAAGAAGGCACTTCTAGTAACTTGACTTGCTTCTGACATTAGGGACAGGTCCGAATTCCTAGTGACACATATAAACAATCTCTCCAAAATGTCTTACTTATGCAGATGTGCCTGTCGATGCTCCAAGGCCCTAAGACCAGTTGCAGAAAGATTGATACTTTGCCTAGTTTCTGTCAGTGATGATCTTTGACTTTAAATGAGTTGCGTTTGAGCTGGCTGAGCAGCATCTATTGGTTCACAGCATGGAAGCATTGGCTTAGTGTATGGGAAACTATGTGTGTCAGCTTTTGAAACTTGAGGATGATTTAGGTGCCATCAGAGGCAGAGCCAGTGTGTTGTGGGCCCTAGTGCAAGGAAGGAAATGGGCCCAGAGCTGCAGTTTGAATTGTAAAATACAGAAATAATCAGGGATGTGTGGGTCCCTCAGGTCTCTGGACCGTGGTGCTACTGCACCTGCTGCTCCAATGGAGCCTTTGCCCCTAGGTGTAATTAGCGTAATGATGGTCGTTGCAGTCACACTGTGCTGAGGTATGCTTTAAACAGGGGTGGAGAATTGATAGATACTTGTAAATGGATATTGTTGGTGTCCAGGGAGTCAGAGAATATGGTGGGAGCACGATGATGGGGGATTTTTCAGAGGGAAGAGGAAATCTACTGTAGGATAATACTGTGAACGCATGTGTATTCAGTCTTTTTAGTAGTGTTCGATTGGGTATGTACTGTTTGAAAGTTGAAGGGACAATCTAGTGGTAAAAGTGTGATGGCCCGATTACAGTTGATTGTGCTCTTCAATTCATTCTAGATGGTGAGCAATATGGATAATCCCTCTGATAAGTTCGAATCCTGGTTTGTGATCAGAGAGCAGGTTGTTTCTTTGCAGGAAAATTGAGATATGGGTGAAGCCAGCTCTTCCGATGGATTTGCAGAGGAAGAGGAGCTTGTTTAAAGCTAGGTGCACTTGACTGCGTCTGTTGAATACACAGTTGATTTTCCATGATGGTATTGATGTAGCAAGTCTTAAGATCTTTGGGAAAGCTTCTTGAGATCAAATGAGCATTGATCATGGTTCTGAGCAGGACAGGAGTGGCAGTAGAAAGGAGAACGTCCTTGATGTACTGTGGTTGGCAAGGGTCAGCTTGGATCCTGGAGGAGCCACAAGAATTTCTTGAATTTGATTGAAGAAAGTTGCTTGAAAGAGTCTTGGATTGCTTGTCATCAGCATCATTTTGGGTGGGACAACCTTTGGAGGGAGATTGCTGGAAGAATTGCTCCTTAAGCAGTTTTTCATGATCCTGCCTTTCTAGAGGAAGTGCTCTGCACATCAGAAATGAGTGGGCATAAGGGGTCCTGGCTGCTGAGGTGATTCTTTGAACGTTTTTGGATGGGAATGTTGCTTCAGAGATGTGACAGGAGTCTTTTTCCTTTCTTGATGACAGTTTTGCACATCCTTGAGTTTTGTTGGAAGCAGAGGATGACATTGGAACTTCTTTTTTTGCATTACCATTCAATGCCTCTATTTTTTATATTCATTGCTGTAATGTGTTGTTGAACAAAGCGGTCTTTGGTCAACCTATATATTGATACCATGCACAGAGAGTCTACAAGCGAACACAAGACTAACAGAGAAAATATAGGCATCCTTTATCTGCAGGCAGATGGAAAGAGGAATGCTTTGTAAGATAAATGTCTTCCTTTCACTTCTTTAAAATGCCTGTCTTCGCTTATACCTGGAATGTTTCTCCACACGAATGTGGGAGCAAGAGTGCCAAGGACAGTGGGTATGCATATAGCACATCTATGTATCCATAGTCCTTTCCGACACCACTAGCAATTCATTGGACTAGTGCTGGTGTCGCGTGCACAGAAAGGGTGAACAGAACTGGGACACACTTTCCAAGAGCACTGTTTCATCTATTACTTTATTAACTATGTACCATTAACAGGTCAAAATAGATTCATTGGAAATCCCAGTGAGTGCCACGCAGAAGGAAAATGATAAATGCTCCATATTTGTTTTTCTAAGAAATAGGTATTGCTTTTTTTTGTGTGTTTTTTTGGGAGACTCTCATTCCGACTGAGTAGCACAGTAGCATGGGCTTCAATTGTTTGACTCCAAGTTGATTTGACAGAAAGCACAGCAATATTATTTAGAAGGTCCTGTAGATGAAGGTGTGCTCTAAAGAGCAGAAATTGTGTATATTTGAGAAGTCAAATTTATGAAATCATCAATCAATTCCACATTGTGCGTCGAAAAGTTAATTTAACTTTAACAAAGTTACTCAATTCAGTGTGTGTGCGGTGTCAGGGGTACCAGTGGTGTTGAAGTAAACTGTAATTTATTAAGATATTTTTATTTAGTACAGTGGTGGGACACTGAGGGCATCCTTACACAGTAATACGTGTGACTATTACCCAGCGCATCCATACTTGGTAACATTAAAGGCTCAGTTGACGGGATTCAATGCTGTTACCAATAGCATATTACAGACATATTTATATATATCACATATATATATATATATATTATCTACTGGCGGTCGCCAGTAGATAGTTATAGTTAGGACCTATTTTCCATAGGAAATACGCAACATTCTATTTGAAATAACATTGGCGTCGGTTGACGAATCTTCGCGAAATTTTCCAACTTGTTGGGGCGCTCCGGTCCGATCCTATCCTGAAAGTCTCGGGGTGATTCGTCAAGCGGGGGCCAAGAAAAAAGGGGGGTCCCAAAACGTGTTTTCCCCATTCATTTTTCCATAGGAACCTTTATTCGCAGCTACAGCCCGAACTGCTGAACGGAATTACACCAAATTTGGCAAAAAGGTAGCCCTTGGTTCAGAGTCGTGCCTTTTGGTTAAATGGTGTAAATCCGTTCAGTAGTTCCTGAGAAAATCAAAAGTAAAATCACATATATATCTGGGCGGAGCCTAACTACACATGTCATCGTGAGATCTGATTGGCTGTCAGCACTTCATCCTGGAATTGCTGGCAGCCATCTTGGGACCAATATACATGATAGTACCCCATTGAAATGCATTGTAGTGAATCAAAGATTTTGAGGGTTACCAAAAGGAGAACTATAAAGGGTGATAACAGACTTTAGTTACATTAGAATTCATTTGTTGATGGTACCATACTAATTTCAGGAATTGTGGTGTGTTCTAAGGTGATTTTACCCTGTGAAAAACCTTCTGCTGGGATATCATGAATCATGTTTGAGAGAAAACTATTTTCACATGTTTGTCCCATAGAGTTTTGGAAGGTGCTCCAGAAGCTAAAATGAGAGCATATTTTCTGTAAATTCACATTATCTTTCTCAGTCATGTGAGAATGAAGTCTGACATTCTCAGTAAAACATGTACATCCAACAAGGGCAGAGACTGTCAGTTGATTCCTTTGTGTTCTACTGCAGCTTCCCAGAGTGTTCTAAAGAACAACTAGAGTGCTAACAGCCTTACTTATGACAAAAGTATGGCACACTTGAAGCCATCTTGATTGGAATAAACCGGTAACACTTAAAACATTTAATTTAAAAAGGAACAAAATGAGGGGGTTCTTTTTGAAATAGAAATTATGGTTAGTCCTGCAGAAAGAAAAATTAGGACATGTTTCAAGTGTGATCTCAAATATCTTCCTGTTATATTTCAACAGGAGCAGCCTGCCAGTTGATGGCTTTGTGTTCTACTGCAGCTTCCCAGAGTGTTCTAAAGAACAACTAGAGCGCTAACAGCCTTACTTATGACAAAAGTATGGCACACCTGAAGCCATCTTGATTGGAATAAACCGGTAACACTTAAAACATTTAATTTAAAAAGGAACAAAATGAGGGGGTTCTTTTTGAAATAGAAATTATGGTTAGTGCTGCAGAAAGAAAAATTAGGGCATGTTTTAAGTGAGATCACAAATCCTCTTCTATTTCATTAGAAAATTCTGACATGCAGACTGAAACAATCACTTTCAATACCAGCAGCAGACTTCCAGTTAACTCCCTGGTGAGCAGTAGCTTTACTACAGTGATCTAATGAGCAACTAGAGTGCTAACATTCTGAATTTATGGCAAATGTGAGACACATCTGTATGCCTTCTTGATGGAATCAAAGTAAAAAACTGAAAGCATTTCCTACTGAGGAGACTGCAGTAAATGAGGAAATTAGGAAACTGCATAACAAAGAAGTCTTCCAAGATGGCCACCAGAGAAAAAAGAGCCAAAATGTAGCACAAATATTACCCAGATGTAGCCCACATATAGCCCAATGACAAAAGTGTGCAAAACACTTTTTATTTTTAGTTTTTTGCAGTTTTATGTAGTGCAGACTGGTCAGGTATTGGAGCGTTGCATCTTAAAACATGACCCCCTACACTACAAAAACACCACTGCACTACCCTAAACCCTAAAACACTACCCCCAGCACGACCCCCTACACTACACAAGCACCACTGCACTATACTAAACCCTAAAACACTACCCCCAGCATGACCACCTACACTACACAAACACCACTGCACTACCCTAAACCCTAAAACACTACCCCCAGCACGACCCCCTACACTACCCAAACACCACTGCACTACCCTAAAACATGGCCCCCTACACTACACAAATACCACTGCACTACCCTAAACCCTAAAACACTACCCCCAGCATGACCCCCTACACTACACAAGCACCACTGCACTACCCTAAACCCTAAACAACTACCACCAGCACGACCCCCTACACTGCCCAAACACCACTGCACTGCCCTAAACCCTGAAACACCAGCCCCTGCACGACCCCGTACACTGCCTGAACACCACTGCACTGCCCTAAACCCTGAAACACCACCCCCAGCACTGACCCCTACACTGCCCGAACACCACTGCACTGCCCTAAACCCTGAAACACTACCCCCAGCAAGACCCCCTACAATGCCCGAACACCACTGCACGTGCCCCTAAACCCTGAAACATCACCCCCAGCAAGACCCCCTACACTGCCCGAACACCACTGCCCTAAACCCTGAAACACCACCCCCAGCACGACTCCCTACACTGCCCGAACACCACTGCACTGCCCTAAACTCTGAAACACCAGCCCCAGCACGACCCCCTACACTGCCCGAACACCACTGCACTACCCTAAACCCTGAAACACCACGCCCAGCACGACCCCCTACACTGCCCGGGCACCACTGCCCTGCCCTAATCCCTGAAACACCAGCCCCAGCACGACCCCCTACACTGCCCGAACACCACTGCACTGCCCTAAACCCTGAAACACCAGCCCCAGCACGACCGCCTACACTGCCCGAACACCACTGCACTGCTCTAAACCCTGAAACACCAGCCCCAGGACGACCCCCTACACTGCCCGAACACCACTGCACTGCCCTAAACCGTGAAACACCAGCCCCAGCACGACCCCCTACACTGCCTGAACAACACTGCACTGCCCTAAACCCTGAAACACCAGCCCCAGCACGACCCCCTACACTGCCCGAACACCACTGCACTGCCCTAAACCCTGAAACACCACCCTGTGCACGACCCCCTACACTGCCCGAACACCACTGCACTGCCCTAAACCCTGAAACACCATCCCCAGCACGACCCCCTACACTGCCCGAACACCACTGCACTGCCCTAAACCCTGAAACACCACCCCCTGCACGACCCCCTACACTGCCCGAACACTACTGCACTGCCCTAAACCCTGAAACACCATCCCCAGCACGACCCCCTACACTGCACGAACACCACTGCACTGCCCTAAAACCGGAAACACCACCCCCGGCAAGACCCCCTACACTGCACGAACACCACTGCACTGCCCTAAACCCTGAAACATCACCCCCAGCAAGACCGCCTACACTGCCCGAACACCACTGGCCTAAACCCTGAAACACCACCCCCAGCAAGACCCCCTACACTGCCCGAACACCACTGCACTGCCCTAAACCCTGAAACACCAGCCCCAGCATGACCCCCTACACTGCCCGAACACCACTGCACTGCCCTAAACCCTGAAACACCACTCCCTGCACGACCCCTACACTGCCCGAACACCACTGCACTGCCCTAAACCCTGAAACACCACCCCCAGCATGACCCCCTACACTGCCCGAACACCACTGCACTGCCCTAAACCCTGAAACACCAACCCTGCATGACCCCTACACTGCCCGAACACCACTGCACTGCCCTAAACCCTGAAACACCACCCCCAGCACGACCCCCTACACTGCACCGAACACCACTGCTCTGCCCAAAACCCTGAAACACTACCCCCAGCAAGATCCCCTACACTGCCCGAACACCACTGCACTGCCCTAAACCCTGAAATATCACCCC
Source organism: Calotriton arnoldi (assembly GCA_963921515.1). Taxonomy (NCBI): domain Eukaryota; kingdom Metazoa; phylum Chordata; class Amphibia; order Caudata; family Salamandridae; genus Calotriton; species Calotriton arnoldi. Next base: position 202,029 of record CAWUFW010002582.1, read on the forward strand.
CAGCAAGACCCCCTACACTGCCCGAACACCACTGCCCTAAACCCTGAAACACCACCCCCAGCAAGACCCCCTAAACTGCCCAAACACCACTGCACTGCCCTAAACCCTGAAACACCACCCCCAGCACGACCCGTACACTGCCCCAACACTACTGCTCTGCCCAAAACCCTGAAACACCAGCCCCAGCACGACCCCCTACACTGCCCGAACACCACTGCACTGCCCTAAACCCTGAAACACCAGCCCCAGCACGACCCCCTACACTGCCCGAACACCACTGCACTGCCCTAAACCCTGAAACACCACCCCCAGCACGACCCCCTACACTGCCCAAACACCACTGCACTGCCCTAAACCCTGAAACACCAGCCCCAGCACTACCCCGTACACTGCCCGAACACCACTGCACTGCCCTAAACCCTGAAACACCAGCCCCAGCACGACCGCCTGCACTGCCCGAAAACCACTGCACTGCCCGAAACCCTGAAACACCAGCCCCAGCACGACCCCTACACTGCCCGAACACAACTGCACTGCCCTAAACCCTCAAACACCAGTCCCAGCATGACCCCCTACACTGCCCGAACACCACTGCACTGCCCTAAACCCTGAAACACCACCCCCTGCACGACCCCCTACACTGCCCGAACACTACTGCACTGCCCTAAACCCTGAAACACCATCCCCAGCACGACCCCCTACACTGCACGAACACCACTGCACTGCCCTAAAACCGGAAACACCACCCCCGGCAAGACCCCCTACACTGCACGAACACCACTGCACTGCCCTAAACCCTGAAACATCACCCCCAGCAAGACCCCCTACACTGCCCGAACACCACTGGCCTAAACCCTGAAACACCACCCCCAGCAAGACCCCTACACTGCCCGAACACCACTGCACTGCCCTAAACCCTGAAACACCAGCCCCAGCACGACCCCCTACACTGCCCGAACACCACTGCACTGCCCTAAACCCTGAAACACCACCCCTGCACGACCCCCTACACTGCCCGAACACCACTGCACTGCCCTAAACCCTGAAACACCACCCCCAGCATGACCCCCTACACTGCCCGAACACTACTGCACTGCCCTTAACCCTGAAACACCAACCCTGCACGACCCCCTACACTGCCCGAACACCACTGCACTGCCCTAAACCCTGAAACACAACCCCAGCACGACCCCCTACACTCCACAAACACCACTGCTCTGCCCAAAACCCTGAAACACTACCCCCAGCAAGATCCCCTACACTGCCCGAACACCACTGCCCTAAACCCTGAAACACCACCCCCAGCAAGACCCCCTAAACTGCCCAAACACCACTGCACTGCCCTAAACCCTGAAACACCACCCCCAGCACGACCCCTACACTGCCCGAACACTACTGCTCTGCCCAAAACCCTGAAACACCAGCCCCAGCACGACCCCCTACACTGCCCGAACACCACTGCACTGCCCTAAACCCTGAAACACCAGCCCCAGCACGACCCCCTACACTGCCCGAACACCACTGCACTGCCCTAAACCCTGAAACACCAGCCCCAGCACGACCGCCTGCACTGCCCGAAAACCACTGCACTGCCCGAAACCCTGAAACACCAGCCCCAGCATGACCCCCTACACTGCCCGAACACCACTGCACTGCCCTAAACCCTGAAACACCACCCCTGCACGACCCCTACACTGCCCGAACACTACTGCACTGCCCTAAACCCTGAAACACCATCCCCAGCACGACCCCTACACTGCACGAACACCACTGCACTGCCCTAAAACCGGAAACACCACCCCCGGCAAGACCCCCTACACTGCACGAACACCACTGCACTGCCCTAAACCCTGAAACATCACCCCCAGCAAGACCCCCTACACTGCCCCAACACCACTGGCCTAAACCATGAAACACCACCCCCAGCAAGACCCCCTACACTGCCCGAACACCACTGCACTGCCCTAAACCCTGAAACACCAGCCCCAGCACGACCCCCTACACTGCCCGAACACCACTGCACTGCCCTAAACCCTGAAACACCACCCCTGCACGACCCCCTACACTGCCCGAACACCACTGCACTGGCCTAAACCCTGAAACACCACCCCCAGCATGACCCCCTACACTGCCCGAACACCACTGCACTGCCCTAAACCCTGAAACACCAACCCTGCACGACCCCCTACACTGCCCGAACACCACTGCACTGCCCTAAACCCTGAAACACCACCCCCAGCACGACCCCCTACACTGCACGAACACCACTGCTCTGCCCAAAACCCTGAAACACTACCCCCAGCAAGATCCCCTACACTGCCCGAACACCACTGCACTGCCCTAAACCCTGAAATATCACCCCCAGCAAGACCCCCTACACTGCCCGAACACAACTGCCCTAAACCCTGAAACACCACCCCCAGCAAGACCCCCTAAACTGCCCAAACACCACTGCACTGCCCTAAACCCTGAAACACCACCCCCAGCACGACCCCTACACTGCCCGAACACTACTGCTCTGCCCAAAACCCTGAAACACCAGCCCCAGCACGACCCCCTACACTGCCCGAACACCACTGCACTGCCCTAAACCCTGAAACACCAGCCCCAGCACAACCCCCTACACTGCCCGAACACCACTGCACTGCCCTAAACCCTGAAACACCACCCCCAGCACGACCCCCTACACTGCCCGAACACCACTGCACTGCCCTAAACCCTGAAACACCAGCCCCAGCACAACCCCGTACACTGCCCGAACACCACTGCACTGCCCTAAACCCTGAAACACCAGCCCCAGCACGACCGCCTGCACTGCCTGAAAACCACTGCACTGCTCGAAACCCTGAAACACCAGCCCCAGCACGACCCCCTACACTGCCCAAACACCACTGCACTGCCCTAAACCCTCAAACACCAGTCCCAGCACGACCCCCTACACTGCCCGAACACCACTGCACTACCCTAAACCCTGAAACACCAGCCCCAGCAAGACCCCCTACAGTGCCCGAACACCACTGCACTGCCCTAAACCCTGAAACACTAGCCCCAGCAAGACCCCCTAGACTGCCTGAACACCACTGCACTGCCCTAAACCCTGAAACACCACCCCCAGCAAGACCCCCTACACTGCCCGAACACCACTGCACTAAACCCTGAAACACCACCCCCAGAAAGACCACCTACACTGGCCGAACACCACTGCACTGCCCTAAACCCTGAAACACCACCCCCTGCACGACCCCCTACTCTGCCCAAACACCACTGCACTGCCCTAAACCCTGAAACACCACCCCCTGCACGACCCCCTACACTGCCCGAACTCCACTGCACTGACCTAAACCCTGAAACACCACCCCCCAGCACGACACCCTACACTGCCCGAACACCACTGCACTACCCTAAACCCTGAAACACCACCCCCAGCACGACCCCCTACACTGCCCGAACACCACTGCACTGCCCTAAACCCTGAAACACCACCCCCTGCATGACCCCTTACAGTGCCGGAACACCACTGCACTGCCCTAAACCCTGAAACACCACCCCCAGCATGACCCCCTACACTGCCCGAACACCACTGCACTGCCCTAAATCCTGAAACACCACCCCCAGCACGACCCCCTACACTGCCCGAATACCACTGCACTGCCCTAAACCCTGAAACACTACCCCCAGCAAGACCCCTAAACTGCCCGAACACCACTGCACTGCCCTAAACCCTGAAACATCACCCCCAGCAAGACTCCCTACACTGCCTGAACACCACTGCCCTAAACCCTAAAACACCACCCTCAGCAAGACTCCCTACACTGCCCGAACACCACTGCACTGCCCTAAACCCTGAAACACCACCTCCAGCACAACCCCCTACGCTGCCTGAACACCATTGCTCTGCCCTAAACCCTGAAACACTAGCCCCAAAATGACCCCCTACAGTGCCCGAACACCACTGCACTGCCCTAAACCCTGAAACCCCACCCCCAGCATGACCCCCTACACTGCCCGAACACCACTGCACTGCCCTAAACCCTGAAACACCAGCCCCCACAAGATCCCCTACACTGCCCGAACACCACTGCACTGCCCTAGACTCTGAAACACCAGCCCCAGCAAGACCCCCTACACTGCTCGAACACCACTGCCCTGCCCTAAACCCTGAAACACCAGCCCCAGCATGACCCCCTACACTGCCCGAACACCACTGCACGGCCCTAAACCCTGAAACACCAGCCCCAGCATGACCACCTACCCTGCCCGAACACCACTGCACTGCCCTAAACCCTGAAACACCAGCCCCAGGACGACCCCCTACACTGCCTGAACACCACTGCACTGCCCTAAACCCTGAAACACCAGCCCCAGCACGACCCCCTACACTGCCCGAACACCACTGCACTGCCCTAAACCCTGAAACACCACCCTGTACGACCCCCTACACTGCCCGAACACCACTGCACTGCCCAAAACCCTGAAACACCACCCCCAGCTCGACCCCCTACACTGCCCGAACACCACTGCCCTAAACCCTAAAACACCACCCCAGCACGACCCCCTACACTGCCCGAACACCACTGCACTGCCCTAAACCCTAAAACAACACCCCCTGCACACCCCCTACACTGCCCGAACACCACTGCACTGCCCTAAACCCTAAAACACTACCCCCAGCACGACCCCCTACACTACCCGAACACCACTGCACTACCCTAAACCCTAAAATACTCCCCCCAGCACGACCCCCTACACTACCCAAACACAACTGCACTGCCCTAAACCCTCAAACACTCCCCCATCACGACCCCCTACACTACCCGAACACCACTGCCCTGCCCTAAACCCTAAAACACTCCCCCATCACGATCCCCTACACTACCCGAACACCACTGCACTGCCCTAAACCCCAAAACACTCCCCCAGCACGACCCCCTACACTACCTAAACACCACTGCACTGCCCTAAACCCTAAAACACTACCCCCGCATGACCCCTACACTACCCAAACACCAATGCACTACCCTAAACCCTAAAACACTACCCCCGCACGACCACCTACACTACCCAAAGACCACTGCACTACCCTAAACCCTAAAACACTACCCCCGCACGACTCCCTACACTACCCAAAGACCACTGCACTACCCTAAACCCTAAAACACGACCTCCTACACTACACAAACACCACTGCACTACCCTAAACCCTACAACACTACCCCCAGCAGTACCCCCTACACTACCCAAACACCACTGCACTACCCTAAACCCTAAAACACTACCCCCTACACTACCCAACACCATTGCACTACCCTAAACCCTAGAACACTACCCCCAGCAGTACCCCCTACACTACCCAAACACCACTGCACTACCCTAAACCCTAAACCACTACCCCCAGCACGACCCCCTACACTACCTAAACACCACTGCACTACCCTAAAACACTACCCCCAGCACGACCCCCTACACTACCCAAACACCACTGCACTACCCTAAACCCTAAAACACTCCCCCAGCACAACTCCCTACACTACCCAAACACCACTGTACTACCCTAAATCTACCCCCAGCATGACCCCCTACACTACACAAACACCACTGCACTACCCTAAACCCTAAAACACTACCCCCAGCACGACCCCCTTCACTACCTAAACACAACTGCACAATTTGTTACAGGCGTTGCAACGCAGGCCTGTGGTGCTTACTGGAAGTACTTTGTGGGCTAGTTGGGCCCCAGGGACCCTCAGGATTCAAGGTGACCTAATCCCCCAACTTAAAACGCGCCACGGGGCGCGTTTGCACAGTGGTGAAGGGAGGGGGGCGGTGCCTCAGGTGACATGTGCGCAAACACGCCCTGTGGTGCGTTTTAAGTTGGGGAATTAATTCCCCTTGAATCCTGAGGGACCCTGAGGCCAACTAGCCCACCAGGTACCTTCAGTAAGCACAACAGAGTTGCGTTGCAGAGAGGTGAAAAAGGTGCGTGGCCTCGAAACGCCTCTCTGCAACTCAGCTCTGTGGTCCTAACTGTAGGTACCTGGGGGGCTAGTTGGGCCCCAGGGACCCTCAGGATTCAAGGGGACTTAATACCGCAACTTAAAACGCGCCACGGGGCGCGTTTGCACACATGTCACCTCAGGCCCCCCTTCCCTTCACCACTGTGCAAACGCGCCCTGTAGCGCGTTTTAAGAGGTAGTTTTAATCCCCCTGCCCTATTATGTACTAGGGACTTACAGAGGAGGTCATGCTAATCACAGGGGTACCCCAAAGCATAGTGTTCCCTAGTGTATATAGGTGTTTTCACTGTATTCTAAGTGTCTTTTAGCATAGCACCGGCTCTGGTTAGTCAGAGTCAGTTACCACCAGTACCCGTCTGAAAAAGTTGTCGGCACAGGATGATTTTGCAACAAGGCCTCTTTCTGCTCCTCTGTTGGTTCTTTCTGCACATCTTTTGCTTCTTCCTGCACTTTTCTTCGTCTTTGTGGACTTCTGTTGCTTCTTTCTGCATTTCTTTTGCTTCCTTCTGTGCGTTTTTTCTTCTTTCTTCACATGTCCTACCTCTGTAGGCATAGTTAGAAACTAGCATTTAAAAAACCTTTGAAATTCACTTAAAAAATCATAGGTTTCAGGCACGTTATAGTTAGAAATTAGCATTTAAAAAACCTTTGAAATTCACTGATATATATATATATCGCAAAAGTGAGCGAGAAGGGAAGAAGTTGTTTTATATATATATATATATATATATATATATTTCCCCAAAAAACGGGTTCCTCCTGAGATTGAGCCCGTTGCCAGGTGGTGCGCAATGCCGGCGGAACCACGGCCGGACATTAATTGCCAACAAAGAATCCAATAATGCGCACACTGAAACAGTCCACTGCTAGTGCAACAAGAGTTTAATACTCAGACGCTACGCGTTTCGGCAGTAAACTGCCTTGATCACACGCTGAGACAGCGACATTACAGTACATACATAGACACAAAATATAGAAAACGGACTGATGTTAACAGTAGTTCAATGATCCAAGTTACTATGGCGGCCATATTGAAGTGTATAATGTTGAACACGATTTATGCACTAAGTAGATTGTCATCATGATTGTTAGTAACCAGGCACGATCTCACGTAATCTAAATAAATAAATAAATGAACATACTAAGTTGTGTATGCCCCACTAAATGTGATTGGTGCAATATGACATAGTGGATATGAACCCTGTCATGTAATGTTGGAGTTGTGATCAAACATACATTATCTTTCTAATACACAATTTATGCTCCTGATTGAGTTAGAGTTTAGAAAGTGTAAACCCGATTACTCACACTGACCAGGTACTGCTAATATCGTACATTACATTCGCCAAGTGGCAAGTATATGTGAGGTTGATACCACAATTATAAAAGGTCATAAGTTGGTGTTATGCAAGCGTGAGCATGACAAGATTACCAAGCACCGGTACACTGGTATGTTATTATTAACATTGCGCTTTGTGTATGACATGACCATTTACCAATTACTGAGATCTTGAAGACATAATTTCATTCGCCAAGAGGCAGAATTCAGAATAGTCCTTAACAAGCCAGTCCAGACAAAGACATAAATTTCATTGTGATAGATCAACACCAGACACTATCAAAAAGATTTAAAGTGAACTGAAAAAATGGATAAAATGTGTCTTATCTTGTCCACTGTGCAAAGACCAGGAACGGGGAAGAAAAGGGTAGGGAACCCGTGAAGTGCCCGTACAATACGGTGGGTCCCTTCCTTTCCTCCTGTGAAAATGATACAAGAAAAAGGAAGGGGGGCCACACAGCCCCCCTTCGGAGAAAAAAAAACGATTGTGACGCAGGCCCCGCCCCCTTCTTTTACCACTCTGCAAATGGGGAACGAATTCCCCTTGAATACTGGGGGTCCCTGGGGCCAACTAGCCCACCAGGAACCTCCAGTATGCGCCAGGGGGCTGCGCTGCAAAGAGGTGTTCTGAGGCCACGCCCCTTTTTACACCTCTCTGCAACGCAGCTCTGTGGCGCTTAATGGAGGTAGCTGGTGGGCTAGTTGCACCACAGGGACCCTCTGGATTCAAGGGGAGTTAATCCCCTGACTTAAAACGCGCCACGGGGCGCGTTTGCACAGTGGTGAAGGGAGGGGGCGGGGCCTGAGGTGACATGTGTGCAAACGCGCCCCGTGACGCATTTTAAGTTGGGGGATTAAGTCCCCTTGAATCCTGAGGGTCCCTGGGGTCCAACTAGCCCACTAGGTACCTCCAGTAAGCGCCACAGAGCTGCGTTGCAGAGAGGTGTAAAAAGGGGCGTGGCCTGGACCACCTCTCTGCAACGCAGGCCTGTGGTGCTTACTGGAGGTACCTGGTTCTACCGAGTCACAAGATGGCTGCCAACACTTCCTGGTTTGGCGTGTTGACAGCCAATTAGAATAAAGCTCGTGGTCGGGAGGGTCCGCGGATCCACCGCGCCTCTAGATATCGAAACATTTATTTTTTGATTTTCTCAGCAACTACTGAATGAATTTACACCATTTAAAAACAAGCATTGGCATAGCCAATAGGTCTCGCCTTTGGGACCTTATAAGTATTTAGCCATGCAGCATATTATCTCGATTGCTGTAACATCTACTGTTCTTTAATGGGGAAGCTTTGACACTGGTAGGCATATTATTGCACTGGTAGTCGGAACTCACATATCTAGAAGTGCTTTTATATGTGATAATGACGAAACAAAAGAGTTTTAGTAAGCAAACAGGGAATGGGTGTAGGCATGAGCAGTTGGGAGATTCAATGAGACAGAGAGAAAGGCGGCTTTGAAAGAGTTAGCTAGTGAAGTAGGAATAAAAAAAGCTTGAGAGGATTACGGGGATGGAGAAGAGGGAGCCAAATTTTGCCAAATTTGGTGTAATTCCATTCAGCAGTTCGAGCTGTAGACGTGTCTAAACTTTCCTATGGGAAATTTATTTTCCGACCTCTTTTTTTTTTAATTCTCAGGAACTACTGAACGGATTTACACCATTTAACAAAAGGGCTCTTTCTGAACCAAGGGCTACCTTTTTGCCAAATTTGGTGTAATTTCGTTCAGCAGTTCGAGCTGTAGCCGTGTCTAAAGTTTCCTATGGAAAATAACATGGACCCCCCTTTTTTCTCGGCCCATGCTTGGCGAATCACCCCGAAACTTTCAAGACAGGAGCTGACCGGAGCGCCCCACTAGTTTTGAAAATTTCGCGAAGATTCGTCATCCGGCGCCAAAGTTATTGGGAAAAGAAAAAAAACTAGGTCCTAACTATAACTATCTACTGGCGACCGCCAGTAGATTATATATATATATATATATATATATATATATATATATATATATATATATATATATATATATATATATATATATATATATATATATATATATATATGCAAAAACAGAAGCAGAGAACTCTGGGTAGTTCTCAAGTTTAGGTGGAAAGCAGCTCCAGTAAGAGCACTCTCAACATCAGCGACACTCTAAATTTGCTCACCTCAAATGTCTGCTTTTCTATCAAAGTTTTTAGGCATAGGATTAGCGCAGTGCTATCCACGCAGAGATAGAAAGGAACAAAGGGGGATATTCTCAAGAACGTGCGATAAACATCGGCAAAACAGGTTAACGCAAGTTTCCATATCGCCGTCTATCACAGGAAAAAAACTCCGTGTCAACGTGGCATTCTCAACACGTCGGTAACATGCGATAGTACCCCGATAAAGCGGCAAATGTCTGCGATAACAGTACCGGGACGGCGAAAAAAATCCAAACCCAAACGCGAAAAAAGTTGCGATGGGCCCAACCGCGATAAGACAAACAGCGAAAAGGAGCACCAGGCCTGCAATTCAGACATGTCAGGCGTGAAAAACCACTACAAAAGCAGAAAAAACCCACAAACAGAAACCAAACTACAGCGAAGCACAATGAAGGCAGCCGGAGCAGGTACAGAGGACGACCAGAATCCCACAAGCCCCCCGGAGGACCAGCCTGGGACCTTGGGGTCAGGGAAGGGCAATGACAAGAAGAAGAGGAAGACGCAGTTTAGTCCGCAGGAAAACAGGATCCTGATCATGGAGGTGATAAAACACCATCAACAACTGTTCGTCACCTCCACTGTGTCATTGGCAACAAAAAATGCAATATGGCAGTCCATCGTGGACAAGGCGAATGCAGTCGGAGTGCTGAGGAGGACAATGGACGAGGTCAAGAGGCGCTGGAATGATGTGAAGCGCAAGACCAAGCAGAAACTCGCAGACAACCAGAAGGCAGCAGTGCAGACTGGAGGTGGGAGTCCAGCGCCACAGGAGGAGCTGGATGAGATGGAGGAAAGGGTGACTACAGTCATCAGTGGGGAGACGGTGGCAGGAGTTGGGGGACCGGACACTGCTCAACATGACCCGACACAACAGCAACAGGGTGAGTAACCACCAGGGACTGGGGGACGGGGGAGATGGGCACAATGGCACACATGCACAATTAAGTAGAGCACATCTGCGGACAAACCATGGCCAACAGTCACAACTCCAACCAAGAGCCCAATTTACCCAAGTCTGCAACAGCACAGCACTGCATAAGCACAGAAGTGAAAGCCACACCGCCTGAAAGGGATAAGGGACAGCCAAATCAGAGCTGAAGGGGCAACTCACCTACAATGCAGCACACACACACAAGATCCAGAGCACCGCAACATTTACAGCAATGTTCGACAAACAGCAACACCAGCACAACAGAACAGAGGACACAACTGCTGCCGCTTGTGTGTGGAAAATGGCCATTCGCATGTGGCATAGCTGGAAACTGTGAGATGATGATGCACTAGTACAACCCCACATCCCTGATGGTGTAGTAATGCATATATGGCCGTGACCCAGATAGGCAGTGAGACACACATTGTCATACAAATCAACACTCATCACAGTTGAATACAAGTGAAGGTGCGTAGACTTTATTAGCATATGTGTGTCAGTACGGCCAAGATAAGTGCCACAACATGCAGACCAATGCAGCAGTATGTCAGAACGTGGAACGTTGCCAAGTGCCGCTGTCCACTCCGGGGGAGTGCCGCACCATTCACAGGTGTGTGTTTACCCGCGTTGTTGTCGGCTCATGTATTCGGAGTCCAGGCGAATGCAGCCATGTCCACTGTCGTCGTGGGAGATGTGACCAGAACCCCAAGTCCCAACAAGGTGTCGGGACATGTGCAATGAGTTCCTAACTGTTGTGACTGCAGGTACGTAGTTACACATCCATGAAAGCGAGTGCAGCTTCGTAGGCAATCATTTCCAACATGAGGTCATTGTCAACTTCATCGAACAGGATGGCGAGGCTAACCATTAGCAGGTCCGGACAGATGTGCTGCATCCACCCCCTTTCACCAATTAGCACTACAGCCCAATAGGGGAGCGGCTCAATGTGGTCGCTGCACACGAGTTCTACAAACTCCCAGGTCCAGCTGCCAGCATGTATGCCAAGTATCCAGGCATCCCATAGATGGGTGTCACAGTGACACTCATGGTCGTGGGCCAACAGGGGGCGCACACACATGTCAAAATCCAGTTTGGCTACTGTCCTGTTGGATAGGCAGACATCCATGGACCACTTGAATATGCACCAGCGACAATGCAACACAGGCTGCACGCAGGTGACGTTGGCAAGGCGGAAGCTCAGCTGGTAACTGATCCGCAGCACTACCAATGGCAGTGCCCCCAGTAAATGCAGCATACGTGCACGGTACAGTTTCACGTGACAGGGGTTGTGCATGTGTCCGGGATGGTCTGCCATTGCGTTAGTGGCTCTGGTTGAAGCGGCACTGTTCTGACCTGCGCCAGTTCTGTGAATTAAATGCCCCAGCTCGGATCAATGAGTTGTTTAAGTGTGCAACGGTTGTTCGCCTGAGATGGTGTGGGAGTAAGTGTGAAGGCCATCCCATGCAAGATAACTCTGAGCAAGGACTTCTGTGTGTGGGGTGTGTATACGTTGGTCTGTCGTCGGGCTGTGCGTAGTGTGGGAGTTGTCCTCAACTGCTATCGTATCTGTCAGGGGGTGCCGGGCACATGCAATTCCGAGGTCGGATGTGCAGATGTGCTTCCGCCTGATAGTTCAGACAAAGGAGCTTTCATCCCTAATGTCAGTTTGTCATCTGCTTGCATTCATGAAGTGTGATGTGGCTTGTTGGGTGTGGGGTGGGATGTGTGCGACTTTGGGATCCATGTTTGACATGACTTGCATGTGGCAAATGAGCAGCATCACTGTGTGTTACGTTGCCTCACAGCTGCTCCTCCCTCCCCCGAGCCTATTTACTTGTGTGCGCTGCGCAGTTGCAACACTTGCACTCCAACAGCACACCATTGTCATGCCTGTCTGCGCATGTCCACAAGCCTGACAACGACACTGTGATGTTGTCCGTGGAAGGTGGGCGACAAACGTGAGTGTAGGCCTATGGTAAGGTTAGTGCGGACACAGATGTAGAGTTCATGCATGGCTGAACTCGCGCTGCGACTAAGGCTAAGCATTTGGCTCATTCTGCGGCAATGCAGATACACACAACACTTGGCATGTATGAGCCAAGACCCCGAGCGGTCATGCGCTCCTTCATTTCTCCATTCGTGCGAGACCGCACTCCGGGTGCATGCTACATTGCAACAATGTCAATTGCAGGCCGGGTGGCGCAGACACTGCAACAGAGACACACGCAGTGGTGACTTCCTTGTCCAGGCCAGAACTGAACCACGCCCTGAGCCCCGGGCTAATTCTACACACCCCTGCGCTGGACTGACGTACGCCGGCCCAGCCCACTCCGCTTACGCTTACAGGGGACGACGACAAAGCTACATGTCCAAGGTCTTACCCGCTGCCTGAGGTGACATGCTTGCATCCGCTGTCCACAGCATGATGTGATGTGGTAGGGCCAGGGGCCATCACGCATACATAATGACCACACGGACACACTTAGATAGATAGTGGAACTGGCTACGGGCACGTGCGCCCGGCCCCTTTTAATTACCAGGGTCACATGTCCAGTGATGCCTGTGCTGGATGGGTGTGGGGTGAGTGTAAGCCAGCCCTCAGGGAGTGGTTGGTGCTGGCAACAACTAGAACAGTGATCATCGGATCACACACACAGAGTCACTCATGAAGGGTCCATGACTTGCAGTGCACTGAGGTAGGGCACCAGAACTGGACTCACACACATATGATTACATCATAAAGGGTCCATGACTTGAGCTACACTGAGTTCGTGGCACCGGAAGCGCTCGGCGGGTGCGCGGCCTGCGATGATGCGTCGTCCGGGCGGGCCGCCCTAGAAGCAATGTCTGTTGCCTACTGGACTGCGCCATGAATAAATGAAGACTCAATTTGAATTGTGAGCCCTGCTGACCGCAGTGTAGGCCGGAGGCGGTGGTCATAAAGGGCCCACAGCCACGTGGCGATGACTTGAGCTGCACAGAGTTAGTGGCACCTGGAGAGCTCAGCGGGTGCGCGGCCTGCGATGATGCGTTGTTTGACTTGGGGAACCTGCTGACTGCAGTGTAGGCCAGAGGCAGTGGTCAGAAAGGGCCCACAGCCACATGGCGATGACTTGTGGTGCACTGAGTTAGTGGCACCTGGAGCGCTCAGCGGGTGTGCAGCCAGCGATGATGGCGTGTTCTCGCAGGTCAGGATTGGATTTGATTTGAGTGCCCTGCTGACCGCAGTGTAGGCCGGAGGCAGCGGTCAGCGAGGGCCCACAGCCACGTGGCGATGACTTGTGGTGCACTGAGTTAGTGGCACCTGGAGCACTCAGCGGGTGTGCAGCCAGCGATGATGCGTAGTCCGGGTGGGCCGCGCTGGCAGCAATGTCTGTTGCCTACTGGACTCTGCCATAAATGAATCAAGACTGAAATTGACTTGGGGGACCTGCTGACCGCAGTGTAGGCTGGAGGCAGCAGTCAGAAAGGGCCCACGGCCACGTGGCGTCGACTTGTGATGCACAGGGTCAGTGGCACCTGGACTGCTCAGCAGGTGCACAGCCAACGATGATGCTGCGTCTGGGCAGCCGCACTGGGAGCAATGTTCTTTTTGCCTAATGAATTCTGCCTCAATATTGCCACGTGGCGTCGACTTGTGTTGCACAGGGTCAGGGGCACCTGGAGCACTCAGCAGGTGCACAGCCAACGATGCTGCGTCGTCCGGGCGGGCCGCACTGGGAGCAATGTCTGTTGACTAGTGGTTTCCTCCATTAACAGAAATGTGGCACGATTTGAATTGTGGGACCTGCTGACCGCAGTGTAGGACTAAGGCAGTATCCGGCACACACATGACTCCGTGTTGCTGTGCCGCTGGATGTGCTGGGGGCCTGTGTCACGGAGTCTGGAGGTCACGGCGGCGGACTCGTGGCAGGGTGAGGTGCGCCACCCTGGCAGATGCGTTGCCCATCACGGAAGAGAACCACGCCCAGAGCCCCGGCCTTTTTATCCACACTCCTACGCTAGAGTGGCGTACGCCAGCCCAGCCCACTGCGCTTACGCTTACAGGGGGGGATGAAACAGCTGCAACATCTCAGCACTGTGGAAGCACAGAATTGAAAGGCACACCGCATGAAAGGGAAAAGTGGCAGCCATATCAGAGCCGCCGGACCCCCTCACCCACCGTGTAGCATACGCACATAAGAATAAGTGCACCTCGAGATTGACAACATCCCGGTACAAACAGCAACACCACCACAACAGAACACAGGACACAACTGGTGCCGCATATGTGCACAACATGGCCAATCACATCTGGCACAGCAGGAAACTGTGACATGACAATGTACAAGTACAACCTGTAACCTGCAAATTTTTATTATTCACACATGCCGTGCTTGTGGACATTTAGTACTGTCCTATGATTGCCAAGGACGGCCACAATGTGACGTGCTCATGAGAAGAAATTGGCAATGAGGGTGTTCCTACGGGCTATTCCTGCCGCAGTGGCATGTGGGCCACCTGCCCCATCGTCCTCAGCATCGTCCGGTACCTCTGGAACTGGGATCCATGGTGCATTGGTGCGTACACAGATGTTGTGCAACACACAACATGCAACGATCATCTTGCACACAATGTCTGGGCTGTACAGGAGCCTTCCACCTGTGACGTCCAGGCACCTGAAACGTGACTTCAACACGCCAAATGTGCGTTCCACGATGCCCCTGGTGCGTATGTGGGCCGGCATTGTACTGCCTCTGGGCGGGAGTGTTCGGGTCTCGGAGGGGTGTCATCATCCAAGGGCAGAGTGCATATCCTTGATCACCTGTGACAGTGCAGAGAGATGAGTCAATACTTGGTTCGGCATGATGTGTTGGCAGGCCCACTAGTCCAGTGACACCTGTGCTGGCTGTGTGTGGGGTGTGTGTAGGCCAGCTCTCAGGGAGTAGCTGGTGCTGGCAACAACTTCAACAGTCATCAGGCACTCAGGAATGCAATGTATGAACAGCAAGGGAGCATGACTTGAGTTGCACAGAGTTAGTGGCCCCGGATGCACAGCGGCCGACACGGGCCTACCGCCTCGGGACGCTGACTTGCGGGAGACTGGGGTAGGGTCATGAGGGCAGAGCAGGGTCTCGTATGTATCAAGGGTGGTTTTCGCAGAGTGTCTCAGGGGAGAGTGTGAGGTGTACCCCCAGGGCATGGTGCAGAGGGCACATACTAGCTGTGTCCGGCAACATGGCGGATATGAATGCCACAGACTCATGCCAAACACCAAGTCCGTACCTGCCAGTTGCTGATGACAACCCCCAGGCCACAGGCTCAGACACCAACAATGTTCTGCCGGAGGCTGACGGTGACTCACGGCGCACAGGGTAAGTGGCACCAGGTCAGTCCTTGCGAGTGGTTGCCCTCCTCCGTAACGGTGATCCGTGTTTCCACCGGACTGGGACACATCTGTCTCTCACTCCTCTCCCTGCATCCAGTGGCATGAACTCTGCCATTGCTTAATGAGGACTCAGTCCTAGATGTGGGACATACTGGACTGCAGTGTAGGCCGGCTGCAGCGGTGGGGTATGTCAACGAATGTGGACTCCTGGCGGCCTGTGTCACGGAGGACAGCGATGGTCTGAGGAGGCTGCCAAGCTCGCGGGCATGGGTATTGGAGCTAGCACCGGCACGTGTGGGCCCTCTTTGACACACAACGGTGTCGGCAGGTGAGCAGTGCGGCCTTGGAGCGCTGGGCCAGGCATGCCGGGTCTGGGGATCAGCGGCCTGGGGTGCAGCAGGCGCACAGGCTTGCAGTCCCCACTGCTCACGGCGTCGGCCTCGTGGTGGGATGAGAGGCGCTGCCCTGGCAGTGACGTTGGCCATTCCGGGAGTGCACCACGCTCAGCGCAACAGTGGTTTCATCCACACCCCTGTGCAGGCCTGGCGTAAACCGGGCCAACCCACTACGCTCACGCACACAGGGGTGGACGCAGCGAGCAACATTTCCACGATCTAACCCACAGCCTGGGGTGACATGGTTGCGTCCACTGTTCACTACTCCCCAGACACCTGCAGTTAATGTCTGCATGGACATATCTGTGGTTTGCATACCCAGGTCTGTCCAGCACATTCACGCCACACTTGTCGTTGTGTACAATCCCATTCATGGGTCACTTGCGTCCTTCGCACATGCCTGCTTTCCGCCTCTCCACACGTTCAGCTGTTGTGTGGCTGTGATGCCATGATGTAGCTGGCTTGTGTACATGGGAAGCCCAGTATCCCAATGGAGTTGTGTTGTCGTGTATGGTAGGTGGGCATGTTGACTGACATGTTGTATGTGGTTTGGTCACGTGTGCATTCCCACAGTTGTGCGTTGTGTGATGGTGGGTTTGAGGTGTGTGGTGTGTTGATTTGTTACTTACCAACGAGCAGTCCAGTTCCATAGATGCCATCCTAGAAGCGCTGGTTGATGATGGACTGTCGGAAGATGTAGGAATCGTGCACACTGCCTGGGTAGTTTGCGACGACATTGGTGAACATTACCCGGTGGTCTACTATTGCCTGCACATTGATGGAATGCGTGTGCTTTCTGTTGCGATAGATGTGTGCAGTGTCCGCAGGGGGCACAAGTGGGACATGTGTGCAGTCAATGGCCACCAACACGTGTGGGAAGCTAGCAATGGCGTAGAAGCCTTGCTTGGTCTCCAGCTGTTCCTGCGCAGTGTGGGGGAAGTGAAGGTACTGGGGTATGAAGCTGATGATGGCATCCAGGACAGGTGTGAGGAACTTTGATAGGGCTGGCTGTGAGACTCCTCCGACTCTGGCCGTTGTTGGTTGGAAGGTACCAGAGGCCAACGTGTGCAGCACAGCCAGCAGCTTTGTCTGCGGAGGGATGTTGGTTGTCCACTGTGTTGGGACCGTCAGCCTGGGGCCAATGTGGGTCTTGATGCAGAGGATGGTTGTCCTTTTGAGCCTGTAGTGGGCAATGACTTCCTCGGGCGTTAGGTCTGTGAGACTAGTGCGTTTTCGGTAGATCCGCTGCCTTACTCTGCGCTGCCTCTGTGGTGGTCCGGGGGGGAGTGCCGGTCCCGGTCCTGGGGGTGGTGGCGGTGGGTGTTGTGGCCCTGTTGGGGCCCCAAGCTGCATGATGAGTAGCTCCATGGCGTTGGTTGTTCTTCAGGTGTGGCTGTGTACGGGGGTCCGTTGCCTACTGCAGGTAGTCGTCCTGCTTATCACTAGCAAGAGGCAGGTGTTAAATAGCTGCTGCTACCGCGGCTTATCGCGTGGTTTTGGTTCGCATCGCAGATCTGGCAGTTCGTTGTGAAAGTGGTGTAGTGGTGTAGTGGTGTTTTCGTGTGTTTTTGCACGGGAACGCCTACTCTGCATCTCATTAGGGTTAGTTGGAGGTGTCACCCGTGGAGGTAAATTTTGCGGCAGTTATCGCGGGAATACTTGCGTTGTCTGCAGTTTGCACCCGCTTGTGAATGGGGCGTTAAATCTATCTCCACTTTTGATGGGTTAAAGTGGCGATAACTCGGCGATAAGTCCTTGTGAATATGCCCCTTTGTCCCTTTCTATCTCGGCATGGATAGCACTGCGCTAATCCTATACCTAAAAACTGTGATAGAAAAGCAGACATTTGAGGTGAGCAAATTTAGAGTGTCGCTGGTGTTGAGAGTGCTCTTTCTGGAGCTGCTTTCCACCTAAACTTGAGAACTACCCAGAGTTCTCTGCTTCTGTTTTTGCATAATTTATTCGTCACCCTATGCCTGAAAGGGTTTTGTTTTGACTTATACTGGGTGCTCCCTTGTGTCTGGACAAAGCTATATCTCTCTGAAGAGCTCTAACGAGAGCGAAACACGTGTCAGGGGTTGCTTTTCTTCATTTCAGGTTGGCTTGGATGGTATTTTACCAATCCAAAGCTGCAATACTGTGCCTGGAGTGGTAAAAGGCTTTGGCCACTTTACAGCTCGGCAGGGATAGCACTGTGCTAATCCTATGCTTAAAGACTTTGCTGTAAAAATGGCAAAAAACGTTGTCCCTTTCTATCTCGGCGTGGATAGCACTGCGCTAATCCTATGCCTAAAAACTTTGATAGAAAAGCAGACATTTGAGGTGAGTGTTGCTGGTGTTGAGAGTGCTCTTACTGGAGCTGCTTTCCACCTAAACTTGAGAACTACCCAGAGTTCTCTGCTTCTGTTTTTGCATAACTTATTCGTCACCCTATGCCTGAAAGGGTTTTGTTTTTATATATCGCACCGCCCTATCAAAGAATTAAATGGGACCGTCTTACCTGACTTGTTTGGGAATTCACAGACGGCGCAGCTGGTCTCCGATTGCTGGAACAGGAGTGAAATTCTGAGGCCCACTGGAGGGCTACTAACGGTCCTTGAAAGAGTTTGAAATGCACGCACATCCACTGGAGGATACATTTTAAAAGAATCATACCACAAGTTCCAGCGTGCACCAAAATGGATTCATTAAGAACAGGCACACCGGAGGCCTATAAAAATGTATTATCACGCAGGGAACTGTGGGAGCTGAAAACTCGAGTGCATCCAAACTGCCTCTGAGGAAAGAGCATGAATGCTCTGAAACGCGTCAGGCAGAAGGACAAAATTATCGGAATTGCACGCCTGTTCCTTTTTTGAATTAAAGGTTTGTGAAAATCACTGGCTGGAGGAGTGCGTCTCTTAATGCAAGGGCATTGTTTTGGGAAGATTTACACACGGCTGGTCCGGCCGTGAAGAGTTCGCACCGCCCTGTCAAAGAATTAAATGGGACCGTCTTACCGGAACTGTTTGGGAATTCACAGACGGCGCAGCTGGTCTCCGATTGCTGGAACAGGAGTGAAATTCTGAGGCCCACTGGAGGGCTACTATCGGTCCTTGAAAGAGTTTGAAATGCACGCACATCCACTGGAGGATAAATTTTAAAAGAATCATACCACAAGTTCCAGCGTGCACCAAACTGGATTCATTAAGAACAGGCACACCGGAGGCCTATAAAAATGTATTATCACGCAGGGAACTGTGGGAGCTGAAAACTCGAGTGCATCCAAACTGCCTCTGAGGAAAGAGCATGAATGCTCTGAAACGCGTCAGGCAGAAGGACAAAATTATCGGAATTGCACGCCTGTTCCTTTTTTGAATTAAAGGTTTGTGAAAATCACTGGCTGGAGGAGTGTGTCTCTTAATGCAAGGGCATTGTTTTGGGAAGATTTACACACGGCTGGTCCTGCCGTGAAGAGTTCGCACCGCCCTATCAAAGAATTAAATGGGACCGTCTTACCTGAACTGTTTGGGAATTCACAGACGGCGCAGCTGGTCTCCGATTGCTGGAACAGGAGTGAAATTCTGAGGCCCACTGGAGGGCTACTATCGGTCCTTGAAAGAGTTTGAAATGCACGCACATCCACTGAAGGATAAATTTTAAAAGAATCATACCACAAGTTCCAGCGTGCACCAAAATGGATTCATTAAGAACAGGCACACCGGAGGCCTATAAAAATGTATTATCACGCAGGGAACTGTGGGAGCTGAAAACTCGAGTGCATCCAAACTGCCTCTGAGGAAAGAGCATGAATGCTCTGAAACGCGTCAGGCAGAAGGACAAAATTATCGGAATTGCACGCCTGTTCCTTTTTTGAATTAAGGGTTTGTGAAAATCACTGGCTGGAGGAGTGCATCTCTTAATGCAAGGGCATTGTTTTGGGAAGATTTACACACGGCTGGTCCTGCCGTGAAGAGTTTGCACCGACCTATCAAAGAATTAAATGGGACCGTCTTACCTGAACTGTTTGGGAATTCACAGACGGTGCAGCTGGTCTCCGATTGCTGGAACAGGAGTGAAATTCTGAGGCCCACTGGAGGGCTACTATCGGTCCTTGAAAGAGTTTGAAATGCACGCACATCCACTGGAGGATAAATTTTAAAAGAATCATACCACAAGTTCCAGCGTGCACCAAAATGGATTCATTAAGAACAGGCACACCGGAGGTCTATAAAAATGTATTATCACGCAGGGAACTGTGGGAGCTGAAAACTCGAGTGCATCCAAACTGCCTCTGAGGAAAGAGCATAAATGCTCTGAAACGCGTCAGGCAGAAGGACAAAATTATCGGAATTGCACGCCTGTTCCTTTTTTGAATTAAAGGTTTGTGAAAATCACTGGCTGGAGGAGTGCGTCTCTTAATGCAAGGGCATTGTTTTGGGAAGATTTACACACGGCTGGTCCTGCCGTGAAGAGTTCGCACCTCCCTATCAAAGAATTAAATGGGACCGTCTTACCTGAACTGTTTGGGAATTCACAGACGGCGCAACTGGTCTCCGATTGCTGGAACAGGAGTGAAATTCTGAGGCCCACTGGAGGGCTACTATCGGTCCTTGAAAGAGTTTGAAATGCACGCACATCCACTGGAGGATACATTTTAAAAGAATCATACCACAAGTTCCAGCGTGCACCAAAATGGATTCATTAAGAACAGGCACACCGGAGGCCTATAAAAATGTATTATCACACAGGGAACTGTGGGAGCTGAAAACTCGAGTGCATCCAAACTGCCTCTGAGGAAATAGCATGAATGCTCTGAAACGCGTCAGGCAGAAGGACAAAATTATCAGAATTGCACGCCTGTTCCTTTTTTGAATTAAAGGTTTGTGAAAATCACTGGCTGGAGGAGTGCGTCTCTTAATGCAAGGGCATTGTTTTGGGAAGATTTACACACGGCTGGTCCTGCCGTGAAGAGTTCGCACCGCCCTATCAAAGAATTAAATGGGACCGTCTTACCTGAACTGTTTGGGAATTCACAGACGGCGCAGCTGGTCTCCGATTGCTGGAACAGGAGTGAAATTCTGAGGCCCACTGGAGGGCTACTATCGGTCCTTGACAGAGTTTGAAATGCACGCACATCAGCTGGAGGATACATTTTAAAAGAATCATACCACAAGTTCCAGCGTGCACCAAAATGGATTCATTAAGAACAGGCACACCGGAGGCCTATAAAAATGTATTATCACGCAGGGAACTGTGGGAGTTGAAAACTCGAGTGCATCCAAACTGCCTCTGAGGAAAGAGCATGAATGCTCTGAAACGCGTCAGGCAGAAGGACGAAATTATCGGAATTGCACGCCTGTTCCTTTTTTGAATTAAAGGTTTGTGAAAATCACTGGCTGGAGGAGTGCGTCTCTTAATGCAAGGGCATTGCTTTGGGAAGATTTACACACGGCTGGTCCTGCCGTGAAGAGTTCGCACCGCCCTATCAAAGAATTAAATGGGACCGTCTTACCTGAACTGTTTGGGAATTCACAGACGGCGCAGATGGTCTCCGATTGCTGGAACAGGAGTGAAATTCTGAGGCCCACTGGAGGGCTACTATCGGTCCTTGAAAGAGTTTGAAATGCACGCACATCCACTGGAGGATAAATTTGAAAAGAATCATACCACAAGTTCCAGCGTGCACCAAAATGGATTCATTAAGAACAGGCACACCGGAGGCCTATAAAAATGTATTATCACGCAGGGAACTGTGGGAGCTGAAAACTCGAGTGCATCCAAACTGCCTCTGAGGAAAGAGCATGAATGCTCTGAAACGCGTCAGGCAGAAGGACAAAATTATCGGAATTGCACGCCTGTTCCTTTTTTGAATTAAATGTTTGTGAAAATCACTGGCTGGAGGAGTGCGTCTCTTAATGCAAGGGCATTGTTTTGGGAAGATTTACACACGGCTGGTCCTGCCGTGAAGAGTTCGCACCGCCCTCTCAAAGAATTAAATGGGACCGTCTTACCTGAACTGTTTGGGAATTCACAGACGGCGCAGCTGGACTCTGATTGCTGGAACAGGAGTGAAATTCTGAGGCCCACTGGAGGACTACTATCGGTCCTTGAAAGAGTTTGAAATGCACGCACATCCACTGGAGGATAAATTTTAAAAGAATCATACCACAAGTTCCAGGGGGCACCAAAAGGGATTCATTAAGAACAGGCACACCGGAGGCCTATAAAAATGTATTATCACGCAGGGAACTGTGGGAGCTGAAAACTCGAGTGCATCCAAACTGCCTCTGAGGAAAGAGCATGAATGCTCTGAAACGCGTCAGGCAGAAGGACAAAATTATCGGAATTGCACGCCTGTTCCTTTTTTGAATTAAAGGTTTGTGAAAATCACTGGCTGGAGGAGTGCGTCTCTTAATGCAAGGGCATTGTTTTGGGAAGATTTACACACGGCTGGTCCTGCCGTGAAGAGTTCGCACCGCCCTATCAAAGAATTAAATGAGACTGTCTTACCTGAACTGTTTGGGAATTCACAGACGGCGCATCTGGTCTCCGATTGCTGGAACAGGAGTGAAATTCTGAGGCCCACTGGAGGGCTACTATCGGTCCTTGAAAGAGTTTGAAATGCACGCACATCCACTGGAGGATACATTTTAAAAGAATCATACCACAAGTTCCAGCGTGCACCAAAATGGATTCATTAAGAACAGGCACACCGGAGGCCTATAAAAATGTATTATCACGCAGGGAACTGTGGGAGCTAAAAACTCGAGTGCATCCAAACTGCCTCTGAGGAAAGAGCATGAATGCTCTGAAACGCGTCAGGCAGAAGGACAAAATTATCGGAATTTCACGCCTGTTCCTTTTTTGAATTAAAGGTTTGTGAAAATCACTGGCTGGAGGAGTGCGTCTCTTAATGCAAGGGCATTGTTTTGGGAAGATTTACACACGGCTGGTCCTGCCGTGAAGGGTTCGCACCGCCCTATCAAAGAATTAAATGGGACCGTCTTACCTGAACTGTTTGGGAATTCACAGACGGTGCAGCTGGTCTCCGATTGCTGGAACAGGAGTGAAATTCTGAGGCCCACTGGAGGGCTACTATCGGTCCTTGAAAGAGTTTGAAATGCACGCACATCCACTGGAGTATAAATTTTAAAAGAATCATACCACAAGTTCCAGCGTGCACCAAACTGGATTCATTAAGAACAGGCACACCGGAGGCCTATAAAAATGTATTATCACGCAGGGAACTGTGGGAGCTGAAAACTCGAGTGCATCCAAACTGCCTCTGAGGAAAGAGCATGAATGCTCTGAAACGCGTCAGGCAGAAGGACAAAATTATCGGAATTGCACGCCTGTTCCTTTTTTGAAATAAAGGTTTGTGAAAATCACTGGCTTGAGGAGTGCGTCTCTTAATGCAAGGGCATTGTTTTGGGAAGATATATATATATATATATCCATATCCATATCCATATCCATATCCATCTCCAACAGTAGAAGCCCACACAGGTTTATATTTGCCATTCGATTCTTTAATAGAGACTGCAGCGAAACACTCACAATGTTCACAGCTGTATACCAAACAGCCGACGCGTTTCGGGCTCCTGCCCAGGTCGACTGCTCTTGCCATTTGGCTACATCCTCTCCTCGATTGCACCCTAACCCCTGGAAACACCTTACAACCTTCTAAAATATCAAATTATGCACAGACTCACCACGGTTTTTAAGCATAAGAAGAAATGTATAAATCCCCCCTTTTGTTTTGCTGCAGTGCATTGGAATGAGTGATAGGATTAAAGAGTCTAAAGAGTAACCCTTCTTATTTTCATCTTTTCTGAGACAGGTCAGATAAGGCACATTTCCATTCTCTGATGTGGTTTAATAAACAAGGCAGGTGGATGGGCTAAGAAAGATGGCCTTGCAAGTTCCGTATTGTGTGCGCTTTTAATGTTTTGAACAAGGGGTATTGTTCAGTATCTTGTGTATCAAAACAGTAGCAGAGTGTGAGCTATCTTCTCCTTGCTCAACAGAACAACGTGGCCCCCGATAATGAATTGAGCGGGGTAGAACTCCTGTGTGGAATTTCGGTTTGCTCAGTCATGAGTGGGCTTATGTGCTCGCACCTGGATCCACTGAATGCTAGAACAAAGAACCAGATTTTACCAGACAGAAAATCCAGCCAGCAAAAGTACCTTGGAAAAGGGCTGCCGTTCTCTTGCCCAGGCGGACATACAGATAAGGCACCTGGGTCATGTAATGCTCCCCCTGTCACCCTGGATTCTGCTGAGATTATGACCACTATTAGACATTTTGACTTGGCAAAATCTCCGCATACAACTTCTCAGAGGTCGTAATTAGGTCCTAGAATTTAAAAAGGTATATAGGGTACTGATGTTGGGGGTGGGGTTAAACACTGAGTTCTGACTTTATGCCTGATGGTGCAGTAAGTTATATGAGAAAACCCTACATGAGTTGGCATATTATTACAAACAAACAAACACACTAATACAACTGTGCTGTAAATTGGGTAGTTGTAACTTATGCAGAGAATAAACTAATTGTTTAGGCATGAGTAATGTAATATGATTGGGCCTCATCTAACCTTCACATTAATGTGTATACTTGCAGAGTTGTTTCTAATATTTACAATAAATTCTAATTCGCGTAGATGAATAGTGTATAATAAATAAATATATATAATTAAAAAACATTGTTGGGTGTGCCTACTGATTTTGGGGACCAGATGCAGCTCTCAATATCACCTTAGATATGAGATTTTCTCACAGGTTTTGTCTAACTCCTAACACTCTCGCCTATATGAGCATAACTCAGTAGGGAAGAGTGACTCCTGCCAGTTTTCAATTTCCCTGAAACAGTCTTAGTTTTCTCTTGGGACTCAGATAATCTACTTGATGTGACCACAGTAATCTGGGGGTAACACACCAATCACTTTGCTCTGCATTGGTTTAATCTTTTTGTTGGCTCTCATGAGCGAACTGCAAATCTCTGCTGGTATAAAAATAAGTGTTCCCTACATGTCTCTGCCACACTGAAAGGGTTTGGGTGTATTCACAAACTGCCGGACCTGGCACCCTTGGTGTGGTTTCCCCTGTCTTTTTGCCTCTACCTCCTGTATTTTTTGATGTTATGATGGACTTCATTTTTGCTGGTT
Organism: Calotriton arnoldi; assembly: GCA_963921515.1. Lineage (NCBI taxonomy): Eukaryota > Metazoa > Chordata > Amphibia > Caudata > Salamandridae > Calotriton > Calotriton arnoldi. Next base: position 227,429 of record CAWUFW010002582.1, read on the forward strand.
TAGATACTCTGGGAACTTTACCATGGCTGATCAGTGCTAAAGTGCAGGTGCTTCCTGGGTAAATTGTAATTCTAATTGATTATCCAAGATTGGCATGTTTGATTTACTGGTAAGCCCCTAGTAAAGTGCACTATGTGTGCTCAGGGCCTGTAAGTCAAATGCTACTAGTAGGCCTGCAGCACTGGTTGTGCCACCCACATGAGTAGCCCTGTAAACTTGTCTCTGGCCTACCATTGCAGTGCCTGTGAGCGCGGTTTTAAACTGCTGTGCTGAACTGACAAGTGCACCCACTTGCTATGCCCAAACCTTCCCTTTTACTACATGTAAGGCACCCCTAAGGTAGGCCCAAGGTACCCCCATAGGCAGGGTGTCATGAAAGGTAGGACATGTACTGGTGTGTTTCACATGTCCTGATAGTGAAACACTGCAAATTCCGTTTTCACTATTGTAAGGACTAGCCCTCCCATAGGCTATCATTGGAGCTGCCTATTTTAGTAAAGATGGTTTTTAAATTGTGTGGTTGAAAATCCCACTTTTAGAAAGGGCATTTTCTTGTGTAACCATCCTGTGTCTCTGCCTGCTTGGGAATCAATGTATGATTTATTTAGACTGACAGAGGTCTCTTTGTGCATTCACTCGAAACAGACACACAAAGGGAATTGAGTTGTGCCCTGCATATCCTGATGGCCCATCACCAGGCTGATGGGCCTTCCTGAGCTACAGTAGTGGGAGGAGTTGTCACTGACACCTGAATAGGTCTTGCCTGTCCTCTCACAACACTGTCTCCAACCCCTGGAGTATGTCTGGAGCCAAGGACAGGCAAGACAAGAACTTGTAAACAACAAAGATTTCTTCGTTACACTCACTGCTTTCAATAGCACTCCCAGCCTGCAAATGCGGACTTTCATCCTTCTGCTCCCAACTCGCCTCACTCTTTCCTTTCCTATTTTATGGGCCCTGGGGACCCCATCCCCCAGGGCCTGACCCCTATTTTTTTTTTAAATGGAAGGGGGCCGCGTGGCCCCCCTCCCGAGGCCATATTCGGCCCGGGGACCCCATTCCCCGGGGCATGGCCAGTGTTTTTTTTTTTTAAATTTAGTTGGGGGGGGCTGCGTGGCCCCCCTCCTCAGGCCATTTATGGCCCTGGGGACCCCATCCCCCGGGGCCGGCCTTTGCGTTTTTCTTTTTTTTAAATTCATTTTATTATGGGGGAGGGGGGGCCGCGTGGCCCCCCTCCCTGGCCACTTCTGGCCCTGGGGACCCCATCCCCCGGGGCCTGGCCTCTCGTTGGGGACCATGGGGGGAGCCCCAATGCCCCCACGGTCCCTGCCAGCTCCCCGCGTCCTGCAGGAGCCGGCATTGCTTTTCCACACGGGGAGCTGCTGACATGCAGCTCCCCGTGTGGAAAAGCAATCTGGTTTGAATTTTGGAAGAGAGAGCAGGTTTACTGCTCTCTCTTCCAAAATCCAATCCAGTGTTTGCTATGACAGGGCGGGAGCCGCGAGGCTCCCGTCCTGTCATAGCAACCAGCAGTGTCCCGGGGGTGGGCACCCCGGGACACTGCAGGAGCCGGCCCTGGGAGGTGGCGATCCCCAGGGCCATCACAAGCTCCAGGAGGTGGGCCGCGCGGCCCCACTCCCACCTATTGCACAGCCAAGGGGAGGTGGTGGTCCCCGGGGCTCGGGGATCCGTTACGGACCCCCAAATTAGCATTTTAGTGCCCTGGGGAGGTGGCGGTCCCCGGGGCATGTGGGGGGGCTCTAGTCCCCCCACACAGGTATATATATTTTTTTTAAAAGAAGCCCCGGGGGTGGCGGTCCCCGGGGCTGCGGGGGGGCAGTGTGCCCCCTGCAAATAATTAATGAAAGCCCCGGGGGTGGCGGTCCCCGGGGCTTGGGGGGGCCTTGGAGGCCCCAAACCTTTGAAAAACAAGCCCCGGGGGTGGCAGTCCCCGGGCCTGCGGGGGTCCCCCTGGGCCCCCGCAATTTTATTTCTGCATGCCCCCGGGACCTGGCCCACCCGGGGGCTTAATTAAACAAAGCGCGGGAGGCCGCGCCTCGTTTTTTTTTATTTTCGGCCGGAGTCGCGCACCCAGCGCGACTTCGGCCGATTTTGTTTTTAAAAAAAATGCTTTTTTGGGCCCTGGGGGTCCTTGTGGGACCCCCTGAGCAGGCCTAGGGGGTCAGGGTGTTTCTACCCTGCCCATTTTTCTTGTTTTTTGCATTTGTTTCCCTGTTTTCTTGTGCCTCGGTTACCGAGGCACAAGATGGCTGCCAACACTTCCTGGTTTGGAGTGTTGACAGCCAATTAGAATAAAGCTCGTGATCGGGAGGGTGAGCGGATCCACCGCGGCCATAGATATCAAAACTTTTATTTTTTGATTTTCTCAGCAACTACTCAACGGATTTACACCATTTTAAAAAAAGGTCTCTTTCTGAAACAAGGGCTACCTTTTTGCCAAATTTGGTGTAATTCCGTTCTGCAGTTTCGGCTGTAACCGTGTCTAAAGTTTCCTATGGGAAATTGATTTTCTGACCTCTATTTTTTTAATTTCTCAGGAACTACTGAACGGATTTACACCATTTAAAAAAAGGTCTCTTTCTGAACCAAGGGCTACCTTTTTGCCTAGTTTGGTGTAATTCCGTTCAGCAGTTCGGGATGTAGCCGTGTCTAAAGATTCCTATGGGAATTAACATGGAGAAAACACGTTTTGGGACCCCCCTTTTTCTCGGCCCCCGCTTGCCAAATCACCACAAAACTTTCAAGACAGGAGCTGACCAGAGCGGGCTACGAGTTTTGAAAATTTCGCGAAGATTCGTCAACCGACGCCAAAGTTATTGGGAAAACAAAAAATGAGTTTCCTATGGAAACTAGGTCATAACTATAACTATCTACTGGCGACCGCCAGTAGATAATATATATCTATATATATATATATATATATATATATATATATATATATATATATATATATATATATATATATATATATATATATATATATATAGATATATATTATCTACTGGCGGTCGCCAGTAGATAGTTATAGTTAAGACCTATTTTCCATAGGAAATCCGCAACCTTCTATTTGAAATAACTCTTGCGTCGGTTGACGAATCTTCGCGAAATTTTCAAACTTTATGGCCCGCTCCGGTCCTCTCCTACCCTGAAAGTTTCGGGGTGATTCATCAAGCGGGGGCCGAGAAAAAGGGGGTCCCAAAACATGTTTTCCCCATTCATTTTCCCATAGGAAACTTTAGACACGGCTACAGCCCGAACTGCTGAACGGAATTACACCAAATTTGGCAAAGGGGTACTTCTTGGTTCAGAAAGAACCCTTTTGTTAAATGGTGTAAATCCGTTCAGTAGTTCCTGTGAAAATCAAAATGAAAATCACATATATATCTATGGCCGCGTCGGATTCGCGCACCCTCCCGATCACGAGCTGCATGCTAATTGGCTGTCAACACTCCAAATCAGGAAGTGTTGGCAGCCATTTTATCCCTCGGTAGAACTGAGGGACAGAAACAAGTGCGCAAAGCGCAAAAGGGTGCAGGGTAGAAACACCCTGACCCCTAGGTCTGCTCAGGGGGTCCCACAAGGACCCCTGGGCAGAAAAAGCATTTTTTTTTTAAATTGGCGGGATGCGCTTAGGGTGCGCGAATCCCGCCGAGAAAAAAAAGAAACAAGTGCGCAAAACGCACAAAGGGGGCAGGGTAGAAACACCCTGACCCCTAGGTCTGCTCAGGGGGTCCCACAAGGACCCCTGGGCAGAAAAAGCATTTTTTTTATAAAAAATCGGCAGGATGCGCTCAGGGTGCGCGAATCCTGCCGAAAAAAAATCGAAGTGCGGTCTCCCGCGCTTCGATGCAAATTTGCCCCGGGTGGCCCAAGTCCCGGGGGCATGCGGGGGTGGGTTTATTGTTTATATGGGGGCCTCTAAGGCCCCCAAGCCCGGAGACCGCCACCCCCCGGGGCTAAATAAAAAAATGGTGCGGGAGGGCTCTCCTGCCCTCCCGCAGCCCCGGGGACCGCCAGCCCCCGGGGCTTCTTTTAAATTTTAAATAACGTGTGGGGGGCTCCAGCCCCCACACGCCCGGAGACCACCACCTCCCGGGGCACATAGAAAATAAATGTGGGGGTCCGTTACGGACCCCAGAGCCCGGGGACCACCACCTCCCCGGGGCTGTGCAATTCAAGGAAGGGGGCCGCGCGGCCTCCCTCCTGGAGCCCTTGATGGCCCTGGGGACCGCCACTCCCCAGGGCCGGCTCCTGCAGTGTCCCGGGGTGCCTACCCCCGGGACACTGTCATTGCAAACTGCTTTGGATATTGGAAGAGAGAGCAGGAAACCTGCTCTCTCTTCCAATATCCAAAGCACATTGCTTTCCACATGGGGAGCTGCATGTTAGCAGCTCCCCATGTGGAAAGCAATGCCGGCTCCCAAGGGACGCGGGGATCCGGCGGGACTGTGGGGGATTGGGGACCCCCACAGTCCCCAACGGAGAGGGCCAGCCCCGGGGGATGGGGTCCCCGGGGCAAGTAGTGGCCCGGGAGGGGCCACGCGGCCCCCCTCCCAAATTAAAAAAACAATTTTGAAAAAAAAAAAAATGAAAGGCCGGCCCCGGGGGATGGGGTCCCCGGGGCTTTAAATGGCCTGAGGAGGGGGGCCACGCAGCCCCCCTCCAAATATTTAAACATTTTAAAAAAGAGGGCAGGGAAGGGGGGCCACGCGGCCCCCTTCCCGTTTTATTTAAATTTTTTTAAAAAAATGAAAATCCTCATGCCCCGGGGGATGGGGTCCCCGGGGCCAAAAGAGGCCAAGGGAAGGGGGCCACGCAGCCCCCCTCCCATACAAAAAAAAAATTACAAAAAAAAAAGACTGGCATCGTGCCGGAGGCCCCGCCCCCACCCTGCAGCAGTCTGCAAACGCGTCGCCTGGCGCGTTTGCAGATGGGGAACAATTTTCCCTTGAATACTGGGGGTCCCTGGGGGCCAACTAGCCCACCAGGAACCTCCAGTATGCGCCAGGGCGCTGCGTTGCAGAGAGGTGTACAGAGGCCACGCCCCTTTTACACCTCTCTGCAACGCAGCTCTGTGGCGCTTTTGGAGGTACATGGTGGGCTAGTTGGACTCCACGGACCCTCAGGATTCAAGGGGACTTAATCCTCCAACTTAAAATGTGCCACGGGCGCGTTTGCACAGTGGTGAAGGGAGGGGCGGGGCTTCAGGTGACATGTGTGCAAACAGGCCCCGTGGCGCATTTTAAGATGGGGAATTAAATCCTCTTCAATCCTGAGGGTCCCTGGGGTCCTACTAGCCCACCAGGTACCTCCAGTAAGCGCCACGGAGCTGCGTTGCAGAGTGTTGTAAAGGGGCGTGGCCTCTGTACACCTCTCTGCAACGCAGCCCCTGGCGCATACTGGAGGTTCCTGGTGGGCTAGTTGGCCCCTAGGGACCCTCAGGATTGAGGAGGAATTAATTCTCCAACTTAAAACGCGCCACAGTGCGTGTTTGCAGACATGTCACCTCAGGCCCCACCCCTTCCTTCACCATTGTGCAAATATTCCTCTAAAATCAACCGAACTACGAATTCCGATTTACTCACCTGTTATCAGGAGAGACCTCAGTGCTGCATCTTTGAGCCCAGTACTGATCCTGAAAAGTAATTTTAACCGTACTTACCAGTAACTTGAATTTCCTTCCATAGGATATCATTGCCTGCTTTTTGCTGAAAAAGTTTCTAAGTGTCGATTTTTGAAACATACAAATATTCCTCTAAAATCAGCCGAACTACGAATTCCGATTTACTCACCGGTTATCAGGAGAGACCTCAGTGCTGCATCTTTTAGCCCAGTACTGATCCTGAAAAGTAATTTTAACCATACTTACCAGTAACTTGAATTTCCTTCCATAGGCTAACATTGACTGGTTTCACTTGGAAATTCTTCTAAGTGTGGAGATTTGGAACTTTATAATATTCCGCTAAAATCAGCCGAACTACGAATTCCGATTTACTCACCTGTTATCAGGAGAGAACCCAGTGCTGCATCTTTTAGCCCAGCACTGACCCTGAAAAGTAATTCTAACCGTACTTACCAGTAACTTGAATTTCCTTCCATAGGCTAACAATGACTGGTTTCACTTGGAAATTCTTCTAAGTGTGGAGTTTTGGAACTTTATAATATTCCTCTAAAATCAGCCGAACTACGAATTCCGATTTACTCACCTGTTATCAGGAGAGAACCCAGTGCTGCATCTTTTAGCCCAGCACTGACCTTGAAAAGTAATTCTAACCGTACTTACCAGTAACTTGTATTTCCTTCCATAGGAATCCATTGTCTGGTTTTCAGCAGAAAAGTTTCAAAGTGTCGATTTTCACAAACTATAAATATTCCTTAAAAATCGCCTGTATGACTTAAACGCATTCTTTCAACTGTTTACAGGAGATGCACCAGTGCTGGATCCAGGATCCACCACTGAGTAAGAAAAAGTAACGATAACACTACTTACCTGCTAAGTGAATTTCCTCCCATAGGATAACATTGGTGATTCTAGGTGAAAAAGTTTCCAAGTGTCAACTTTTAAAATACAATAATATTCCTTAAAAATCACTACTGTAACCAAAACGCTTTTACTCAACTGTTTACAGGAGATGTCCCAGGACTGAATCTAGGATCCAGTCCTGTGGTTAGAAAAGTAATCCATAAAGTAACTAATTGCATTTAACTAGAAATTCACATTGAGCTCAATGTTGCATTGTGTTTGAAATTGTGTTGCCCATTGCAACAACTGTAACTACTGTACTTACAAGTCTATTGCCTATTTGCAAAGTATTTAAACTAAAGTAATTCATTCTGAGAAAGTATATTTTGTAATGTAATTACAATGTAATTTAAAAAATAAAATATCTAAAAATAAATAGTTGAAAAAAATTTGTAAATCAGTATCAAAAAAATAAATATAACAATTAATACAATTAAAAAATTGTCATTTACAAAACCTTTGAAATTCACTGAAAAAAACCATAGGTTTCAGGCACGTTATAGTTAGAAATTAGCATTTAAAAAACCTTACAAATTCACTGAAAAATCCATAGGTTTCAGGCACGTTATAGTTAGAAATTAGCATTTAAAAAACCTTTGAAATTCACTGAAAAAACCATAGGTTTTAGGGACAGTTATAGTTAGTTGGACATTGCACTCGTACAAAACCCGTGAAATTCCCCCGTTATAGTTAGTTCAGCTAACTATAACTCGCGCCCGCAATTCACTGCTGATGACGTCACATATTACATCACTCATGACATGGTCAGTGACATCACTGATGACATCACTGATGACATCTCAAATGACATCACTGATGACATCATCCATGTGATAATTTCATGCATCTTCTCACACCCTAATATAACTTTTGATACACCCACTCTTATTTACAGACTGCCATTCGCAAAACCATACACACTCCAATACCAATAACTATATACCCACTCACTGATTCTTAGGTCTACACACACACATCTACTCACTCACCCGTCCAGTCACTCATACTTACAGTCACTCAGTACAGGACTATCATATGCACTCATACACCTATATAAACACTCACACACCGCCACTCATCCATAGAGGTACTCACACACCTAGTCAGTCATGCAAAAAATTAATCACACACCCATTTACTCACCTATAGAGTTATACACACACCAGCTCACTTAGTCATACAAATACTAGCACATTCTTATGCTCTTACACAATAACTGATACAAGCACACACGTATCCATACAGCCACTCTCACAATCACACACTCTCACTTATAGCCTTTTAAATACTCTAACACACATATATACTGCCTTTTACATATGTAGTTACTCACACATGTACCACTGAGATATACATTCACTCACTAACACACCCATACACACACTCACCCACCCAAGCAGTCCATCACAGACGCACTCTTCAAATCATGCACCCAGTGAATCACCCACTCACACATCTATGTACAGAGTCGCACACACCCCACCCACACAAACACTCAGGCACCCATACAGATACTCAGACAACGAATCAATAACTCATATACACACACATGTAGCTATTCACAAACCCATGCAGCCACTTACACAGCAACAGACAGACGGGTACAGACATTCACCCAGTTTAGTCACTAACCCATGCATTCAGTAAGATACGTTTAATCACTCACTTATACAGTTAGTCACGCACCTACTAAATCATCCATACAGACACTTATACACCCACTCATTCTTCAATACGCCTTTCCCTATATACATTAAAAATATTTAAACTTTACAGAAACACAGTCACTAGATGATGTCATCAGTGATGTCATTTGAGATGTCATCAGTGATGTCATCAGTGATGTCACTGACCATGTCATGAGTGATGTAATATGTGACGTCATCAGCAGTGAATTGCGGGCGCGAGTTATAGTTAGCTGAACTAACTATAACGGGGGAATTTCACGGGTTTTGTACGAGTGCAATGTCCAACTAACTATAACTGTCCCTAAAACCTATGGTTTTTTCAGTGAATATATATATATATATATATTCACCTGATTTCCTCCCAAATAAAAGAAGAAGCCTGCACTCAGGGGTGGAGGTTGTCGTCAACTTTATTGTTTTAAAATCCCAGCAGCTTGTCTTTGGAACACGTTTCGGCTGTCTCATGCAGTGAGTGAGGAGATGTGTGAGTGACTGTATGGGTATATGAGTGGATATGTCAGTGACTGTATTAGTGAGTGAGTGGGTGTATGAGTGGCTGTACGGGTGAGTGAGTGGATGTGTGTGTAGACCTATGAATCAGTGAGTGGGCATGTAAGTACTGGTATGGGTGTGTCAATGGTTTCGAGAATGGTAGTGTGAAAGTTGGAGTGGGTGTATGAAAGGTTACATGGGGGTGTGAGTGGTGCATCAGAGATTCTGTAGATGATGTCATCTGTGATGTCATCTGTGATGTCATTTGAGATGTCACTGACCATGTCATGAGTGATGTAATATGTGAGGTCATAAGCAGTGCATTGCAGGGGCGTGAGTTATAGTTAGCTCAGCTAACTATAACTGCTGAATATCTCTGGTTTTGTATGAGCGAAATATCACCCTAACTATAACGGCCCTGTAACCTTTGGTTTTTTCAGTGAATATATATATATATATATATATATATACATATATATATATATATATATATATATATATATATATATATATATATATATATATATATATATATATATATATATATATATATATATATATATATATATATATATGGAAAAGTGATTTCCTGTGTCTCCCCTCGACTCGTCTCACCAGGATTCCCGAGGGGCACAGAAAGGCAGCACTCACACCAGCAAAATCGCGGCAAATCGTAGTTGTAAGGCGATCTTTATTTTATTTTTCGTTCTATTGTTTCTCCATTATTTGTCCATTTCAAACGTGCAGAGTGCATCAGAGGCAAACAGAATGACCTACGCGTTTCGGCCAAAGGCCTTCGTCCGGGTAAATATATATATGTATATATATATTTTTTTTGTTTGATTGATACATTTTTATATTTATAGATATAAATTAAATGTAGATGTGTCTGTTTTTTGGTCATTTTGAATATTTGTTTCTATTTTTCATCAATTATTGGAGCTTGATATGTTTGTTTTCTTGGGTATTGTTATGTTTCATTGGTTTTAATATAGTCTTAACATTTGGTATTTCTTCATTCTTTCTTTTGATATTGTTGTATTTTAGATATTTTATTCAATTGCATTTTTTTCTTGTTTCAGTATAGGGTCACAATATTTAGGTTGATGATTTATTTTGGTGTTTTTTTGCGTTTCAATATTGTTTTTCTCAACGTAGTGTAATTTGCTGTCATAAGTGAAAGTTTGTATGGAAAATTGAGTTACTAATTGTATGAATGAGTGATAAGAGAATGGGTCATTAATTGGTGAGTGAGAAAATGGATGAATGAATACTTGTGAATGTTTGAATCATGAGAGGATGGATAATGGCTGGGTTAATGAATGACAATGAGTTACAATTCTTCCTCCCTCTGAGGATCCCCTACTAGCAAGATAGAAAATCAATTTCTGACCCTAACAAAGGGGAAAGATCTCATCTAAGAGAGAAGTCATTTAGGGACAGCCAGAGCACCGACTGAAGGAAGAAAAGGTTAACCTTTCTTAATTTAGGGCATTATCATAAGTAATGGGCTCATTACCTCTTTAACTCTTCCTCATCTCATTCCTTACTAAATTGATATATACCAGAGACGTAAGATCACAATTTGATCCCCATTAACTACAAGCAACCCCAAAGCAATTTAAGAATCAGCAGAAGAAAGAACAAAATGCCCCAGGACACAATAAGATTTGGAAGAGAAAGAGTCAAAGGAGGAAAAAGGGCCACAGTTAATCTATACCACCAGGCAGACACTACAAGGTGCCCATGACCAAATCACACTGTAGACAGAAGAAGGAGCCCAAGCAGAAACAGATGAGAACTGTTGGACAAAACCTCTATCTGGTCAGTGCCAAAACCAGGCAGAACAGAAGCAGACCATCTCTAATCATGCAATATGAAGGGGAAAACTCTAGAGAAAGTAAAGACACAAGAAAGAAACCTAATCCAACATAGAGGCATCCTAACAGGTACATGCAGAGAGGCCCATCACCAAATTCAAGACCAAATTCAGGACAAGGAACAGAGCAACAGGAGGTCTAAGTAGGAAAGGTCCTCCATAAGAACTGACACAGCCAAATGGCTTTTCCTGAGCCAGACAAGAACACCACCAGAAAAAATACAAATGAGGCCATCAGATGACAGAAGATCACATATGAATTCAGAATGACAAAGCATGACCAAAACAATCCAGAGGCATCAAACTTGGAACTGGCCTAAAGCCAAGCCAGAAGACCCATTAACTACAGCACCAAAAAGAGAGGAGTGAAAAAGCAGCCAAGCAGTTCAGGAAAACTGGACAAGAAACCAAAGCTATGCTAGGGGAAACAAACTGCAGGGACCATCCCCACCAAAGCAAAAAGAGAACCACTGAGCACTCAGTGAACACTAGCTAACCCATTCATCTGCCCAGCAAAGAGATGATCAACCAAAAGATAACAGAAAGGAAGAATCTAGGAGAGTACATTGCCATCCATTACTATATCCTTGGTTGTGTTCTGAGAGTCAATAGATAATTGCAATAAGTGCAAGAAAGATTACATAATGGTGCTCCAACAAACCAGCCAAACATCCAAGTCCATGCAAGATGATTGTGACAGTAAAATAAGCCAGGATTTCAGGACACCCTGCAGAGAAGAACTGCAGCACGGTGTGGTAAAATCCAAACATCAAAAGCATGACCAGATGCACAAAAAGTGCCCAAAATACTGCAACTGGATGGTCACACACAATCTTAACCCCACAAAATCAAGGGGAAAGAGAAGCCCTAGAAGAAAAGTCAAAGGAAACAGAGTCCAGACAGAACAAACCCATTGTACACCCAGCAAGGAGTATACCAGAAAGTCCAGGGCCAACCCACCGCCAAAAAAGGCAAGGGTCTGGATCACAAACAGAGCAAAGGAGTCACAGAAGGATGTTTTAGCCATAACCATTCAGTAACCGAAAGCAAAGGAAACTGGAGACAGGACTTAATACCTCAACCTGAAAGCTTAGAAGGAAGTAGAGAGGAATCAAAGCAGCCATGGTCCATAAGCCTGAAGCACAACAGGGGGCCCATGAGAAAGCCAGAGTGACTGTGGTCTAATGCTAAAAGCATCAAGTGTAGAAGCGAGCATGCAAGGTTGGCCAGAACCTGACATTACATGCTCCTAGCCTAGCCCACAAAAGGTGGCTCAAATGGCAAATACCTTGAGAGCAAAAATAACCATGGAGTATCTACTGAAGCCATACGCCAAGGCCTCACAGCACATTCTCAAAGCACAATAAGGAGCACCCAAGGAGGACAGAGTTTGCTTGATTTAACATCTAAGGCTTCAGTGCCTACAAGAAGCACTCAAGGAGACTAGAGTAGCTATGGCTCAACATCACAAACTCCAAGCATAGCAGGGAATGAAAGAGAAAATCAAAATGGCCAGTCCCTGCACCATCTACAATCTCCACTGTAAGCACAACAGAAACGCTAATCGGCCAGGGCCTAAAACCGCAAGCTCCAAGGTAAGAAAAAGCTATTGACTTTTCACTATTAGAGAGATTTTGAACACCCTGTAATAAAATTGGCCATGGGGAGCATTAAAAGAAAGTCAGAAGACCCTCAGCTAAAATCCTCAAACCTCTAGCTCTGTAGGGACAAAGAATAACCCAAGTGGCCAGAGTCCAACCCCAAACCAAGTAAAGGAGACCAGAGTAACCAGAGCAGCCACTGCCCAACACCCCAATTCATAGCCCCGATATGTACGTAGAAAAAAATTAATCCTTTGGAAATTAGCATTTGAATGGATGAAAAAGGTGATGCTAGAAATTAATTATAGCATCTACTCAAACACTGGCGTCATCAAAAACTGATAGTGAAGTGAAATCGGTAGTCAGCTAGACATAGAACAATAATATATATTACTTGCATCTAATAAACAACGCAAAATAAAGTGCTCAAGGTGTTTGGTGCTCAGAAAAAAAGGGAAAGGTTGTATGTCTTCTTGTTCTTGGATGCAATTTGTAAGTTTGTGCTATGGCCTCACCACCTCATAAGCAAACAATGTTTTTCCGGCTCATGCGCTACTGCATTTTGCTACCATTATAAGCATCTGCTGCTTGAACTCCGTACTAAGATGGAACATAGAGTTTTATCTGATCTTTAAAATGTTCAGGGATCCTCCCTTAAAATTTCCTGTGTGACATTTATAAGCTTATATTGAATACACACTTTTACCAGCAAATAGCTAAGATTGCCTTCTGCTTGAAGAATCTTTAGGGCCTTCTTACGAGTGTGGCAATCCATAGGATCGCAGGACTCGCATTGGTGGTCCAACCACCACCACAGTGCGGGCCGGCCCGCAGTATTACAAGTGTGGCAGTTGAACCGCCACAGGACCACTGCGCCTGCTGGGGATCCAGGATCCTGCAGTGGTCGCGCAGAAGTCAGGAGCAGGAATATGCTGGCGGTGCAGCAAGACACCACTTAGCAAATTCTGATTTGCATTTTCACTGCCCTTTTCAGGGCGGTGAGCCCCCCATGGAAATGATGGCGGAGAGGCAACTAAGGGGGCCCTAACAGGGTCCCTGTGCCGCTCCTGGGCCTAGGGGTGTATGCAGGGGGGCACACGTTGTGCCCCTCTGGAATTGCACCCCTGTTCCTATATGGTGTGGCATGCATGCCACACCATGCAGGAACGTGCTGCAGGCACTGCCACGGTGGCGGGCTGCATGTTATGCTCTCTTATGACCCTAACAGCCCACCCCCATGAGAATGCTGCAGTATCGCCAGTCCACCATAGATTACAATCCTAATTCAGCGGGCGGGCAAACCAACGTTTTGGTGGCCCTGCTGCATACGGCTCAGTGGGGGCGCCACAGGAGGACCGCCAAACTCGTAATGAGGCCCTTAGTCTTTAGTCCGATGCCAGTGTTGGCTGCTGAGTCTTTCTCTCTTTGACTATAAGAATAGTATGGCTCAGGAAAAGTCTGGTTGCTCTGTTCCTTGTCCTGGATTTGGTCTTGGACTTGTTGAATGGCCTCTCTGCCTGCTTCTGTTATGAAGCCGATATGTTGGATCTGTTTTCCTGCATGTGTCTTTAATTTCCCAAGAAATTCAAATGGTGAGCAAAAATGCATCATGCAAGGCAATAATGGTTTGCTTAATGTTCGCATTGCTTTGAGGCCCTTCACAATATTCAGCGTTGACCAAAGTGATATTTTTTCTGGCTCTGGGTAAGAAAAGAATAGTGTGTTGATCATTTTGATGATTTTAAAAGGGCCACGCAACTCCATATAGGTTGATATATACCTTAGAATTGTAGACATTTACCGGTTTCGAATTCTACAGGGGTAGCTCAGCCTTTCATCCACAGAAGATAGATAAAATGGTTAATCCTGAGGACACTTGTCATTTACGCTACTGTAAAAATACAAGATTTGCTGTGGCACATGCTCTGTAGAAAATAAAATTATTGAGCCCTAGTTAGAAAGAAAGTAGTAAGTCTGCAACTCTAAAAGTACACCTATGTTTCAGTTCAGATTTACTACTTCTGGCAATTCACCAACATTCTGGTCAGCACACTTGAATACTGAGAACACTCGTCATTTATACTACTGTAAAAATACAAAATTTGCTGTACCGTGTGCTCTGTAGAGCATAAAATTATTGGACCCCCATTTCTAACAAGGGGGCATATTACCAAGGATTTGCGATAATTATCGCAAAGCGCGCTTAGCGCTGTTTTTTTTATTGCCGGCTATCGCTGGATTTCATAGCCGAAATAACGCGTTATTATCAACGCTTATCTCCAAGGCGATAAAAAATCCAGCGATAGCGGCGAAACCCAGCAATAGCGCGAGAAATCCAGCGATAAATTCACTGCGCTAATGAAAAGCTCGCTAATAGGCAGGTGAGGACTTAACCTTACAATCCACCTCCCATTGACAAGATGGTTAAGTCAAGTTTTTATCAGGTGTTAAATTCCAGCGATAATCGCGGTTACCGCGATTTTTTTTATCGCTTCGCGGGCATTGGTAATAGGGGGAAGTTGTGTTTGCGACTGTTTGCAGTCGCTTTTAGTTGGGAACGCCTACTTTGCATGTCATTAGCAATAAATATCGCTGACATGCAAAGTGGCACCAAAACGGTCGCTTTCGCCATAAAGCTGTCACTAACAGCTGTTAGGGACAGCTTGCTAATAGGGCGATAGAAATATCGCCGCTTTAGCTGCAAAAAGTGCAGCTAAAGCGGCGATAACGCCCTTGCTAATATGCCCCAAAGTTTTTTAATCAAACACATTATACTACTAATACATCATACAATTAACTAGTTCTGACTGCCCTTAGTCGTACTGAGCAACACACAACATGCATTATTCAGTAATAGTTATAGTGCCATTTTTGTAATAAAAACACCTTAACTGATGAGTTTTGGGATTTTCAAGGTTAGGTGTTCAAGTCTATACCCACTGTAATCTTAACTTTTATTGAAACCTTTGTTTTTTCATTTAACAAAGATATAAGGTTCGATTCACAAATGTATTTTCAGCCGTAAACATATGTCTACTACCGAAAATACCTCAGTTTACAATTACCAGGATTTCACAAAGGGATTCCTGGCAGGTGCATACTGATTTAGTGCTGCAGATTTCTCTGCCACGAGTGCGGAGAAATACGCTTTGTAAATCTCACTTAATGGGTCAGAAAGTGGCATTCCAAGGCCTGGATAGCCCTGAAATTTTTACATCAATAAACATGTAAATATATAGGAGTTCTCAGACTCTAATCTGGCCATTTTCCACCTTGGAAATGGTCGAGATTTACCTCTTTTCTTCCAGGCTGGGAACGGGAATGGCTCAAACCCAAATTTGCTGGCTGTGTAGGGGAAAGTCTTTCTTCACAAGAAAAAATGCTTTTCTGGTAGAAAAAATGAAAAAAATACATTAATTTCCACAGGAGGCACCATTCACAATGTGCAGACTTCTAAGCTATATAGAATTACAAACAATGGTAACAGGAGTCTATGGGACATGTCACAAGACACACCCGTTAGTACACTGGAATCCTGCACCCTGATGCAGCTTTTCAAGTTTGCTACCAGGAATGTTGGTGAATTCCCAGAAGTAGTAAACCTGTACTTATACATAGGTGTATTTCTAAAGGCGCAGATTTATTACTTCCTGAATAGGGTCCACTAATTTTATTTTCTACAGAGCACATGCTCAGGGCCGGACTGGCCGCAGCAGGCATCGGGCGTTTCCCCTGTGGGCCGGAGGGGTGGGGGCCGGTTTTGTGGCGGTGGGGGATGTTTTTGTCACTGGGGGGCAGTTTTGAAGCAGGGCTTCAATATCGGCACCCTGTAACAAAAGCGGGAGCGGTGCTTCTTACAAGCACACTCCCCATACCCCTGTGCCAAGGGCCGGTCGAGCAGCAATCTGCCAGGGCTGGTTGCTGTTCCCAGTCCGGCCCTGCACATGGTACAGCAAATTTTGTATGTTTACAGTAGTGTAAATGACAAGTGTTCTCAGTATTCAAGTGTGCTGACCGGAATGTTGATGAATTGCCAGAAATAGTGAATCTGAACTTAAATATAGGTGTACTTCTAGAGGTGCAGATGTACTACTTTCTTTCAAACTAAGGCTTAATAATTTTATTTTCTACATAGCACATGCCACGGTTCAGTCCATAGGAAACTATGCCCTCTCGGGCTGCCCAAACCAGTCATGCGCACTTTCCCCATTCCCCATGCAGGCTGCATTAGAGCCTGCATGGAGAACAAGCCCAGGCTCCCATTCCCTGGTTGAGCGTCCAACCAGAATGCTCAAAACCAATCACAACGCTGCATTGCAGCATTGTGATTGGTCAGGGGAGCCTGGGTGCCTACCAATCACAACCCTGCATTGCAGCATTGTGATTGGTTAGTGGGGCCTGGCTGTGCTTCCGTCCGGAGAAGAGCAGAAGCGAAGATGCGGGACCCGGCGCAACTGTAAGTTTATTTTATTTAGATTTTTTTTTTTTTAAATATGCGCGACCCTATCCCCCACCTCCCTCACCGCGTGACCCGCCTGCCCGCCCGCCACCTGCGAGCCATGTCAGCCGCGACTGAAGTACACAAAAGAACTTGGAGAACCTTGGCAAGCAGGATGTAGAAAGCAAAGTCCAGTCCTTTCACTGCCCAAGATAGAAGAAGCAAGCAGCAGGCCAACACAGCAAAGCACACAGCAAAGTGGCAGTCCCTCCTGACAGCTTCTCCAGCTCTTCTTCTTGGCAGAATGTCCTCTTATTCCAGAAGTGTTCTGCAGTTATGGTGTCACAGCTTCAGTACTTATACCAGTTTCTGCCTTTGAGGTAGGCAAACTCCAAAGGAAAGTCTTTGTGGCGCACAAGACTCTGCCTTTCCCTGACCTGGATCCAGACACACTACAGGGGGTGGAGACAGCTTTGAGTGAGGACAGGCACAGCCTTAGTCAGGTGTCAGTGACAACTCCTCCTACCTCTCTCGCTGAGGAAGACCCATCAGCCTGGTGATGGGCCATCAGGTTATCCAGGGCTCACCTCAGCTCACTATATGTGGCTGTCTAGAGTGCATGCACAAGCTGCTCAACTGTGAACCTCCCTCAGACGTGGATTCCACAGGCAGGCAGAAGCACAGGATGGTAAAGCAAGAAAATGCGCTTTCTAAAAATGACATTTTCAAACATGCTATTTGAAAACCAACTTCACTAAAAAAGTTACATTGTGAGTCCAGGGCCCCAAACTCCAAATCTCTATCTCTTCCCAATTGAAAGTTACACTTGTAAGAGGTTACAAGGCAGCTCCAATGATAACTTATGGGAGAGACAGGCCTTCCAATACTGAAAAACAAAATTGGCAGCATTTCTGTCAGGATCCGGGCCCCTGTCACGCCTTCCTGAAGTGGTAACTGTCGTGTCGCCAGACAGAAGCCACGCGGAGACAGGTAGGTCAGCGTTTGTACTTTATTACTTTTCTTGTTCTCGTGCCCACATGCACGTCTGCTCCCTTGCCCTCGTTATCCCAGAGTGCCCTCCCCACTTCCTGACCGGAAGTGATGTCCAGTTGCTGTCCCCTCCCCACATTAGGGTGCAGTATCCTAGTGCCCTCTGCCCCAGGTCACTACATCTCCCCCTTTGTGGAAAGAAAGAAACAGACGGAAGAGATATAGAGAGATATAAAGAGAGAGAGAGAGAGAGAGAGAGAGAGAGAGAGAGAGAGAGAGAGAGAGAGAGATGGTGCTTCTGATCCCCACCATTACATTTCCTCAATCAGTCTCTTTGGCCTTCTGCTCACTCTCCTTGGATATGATCCTTCCGTTTCCTTATTTTGTACCTCTTACTGTCTCTTATTGTTGTGTGCCCTTCTTCCCATGCTGTCCATAACTTCCTCTTTTTCATGTGTTGCGTTGTTCTTTGATGCTGTATCTCCTCCGTCCTCATCTAATGTCTTTAGTCCCTTGAAGTGAGAACTATTTCTAGTGATCCGGTAGGGGCCCGATGCAGCCGTTATCATTGGCCCCTTGACATTTATTATTGTTAGTGGTTCATCTGAGAATGGACTGTCTGATTTTCTTGATTGCCATTGGTGCACCAAAACTGAGTTCCCTTGCCTCAGGTGTGATGATTGGCATGTCTTCTGGCGTCCGCATATAGTTTCATCTTGTTTTTCGCTTCCTGATCTCTTGCTGCAATGCTGTTGTGTTCTGGAGTGATTTTGCCTCTAGTTGGGGCAATCTTGTCCTGCTTGTCCTTCCTAGCACCAGGTCTGCTGGGCATCATCCCTTGGAGCTGTGAGGGGTGTTTCGGTAGTCTCTAAATATTTGACAGAGTGCCTGGCCTATGGAGATCTGCACCAGTTTTGCTCTTTCGACTGCTTTCTTTATGTTCCCCATGAATCTTTCCACCATGCCGTTTGCTTGTGGCCATAGGGGCGTTATTTTCCTGTGGTGAATGCCTAGGTAGACCATGAACTTGTGAAACTCCTCTCCTAAGAAAGGAGGACCATTGTCTGTCTTCACTGTTTGTGGGGAGCCCCAGGCCGCAAAATGTCATCAAGTATCGGCAACGTTGCGGTCGCTGATGTTGACGAGACGTGTCGTACTATGGGAAATCTGGAGTACTCATCAATGACCACTAGCAAGTAGTTGCCCGTTTCCAATGGCCCATAGAAATCAGCTGCCAATGTTGTCCACACTGCCCCTGGAAGCTCCGACATCTGTAGCTGTTCTTGCTTTGCTGGTCGTCCTGTTATTTGGCATAAGTGACAGTTTAGGATGGTGTCCTCCACCAGTCGATCCAGGCCTGGGAACCATACTCTTTCCTGTAGCATCTTTTTTGTTGCTACTATGCCTCTGTGGGACTCATATGCCAGGTTTACAGTCTGCCGCCGTAATGCTTTTGGCATTACTATCCTTGTACCTCTTAATATGATTCCTCTTTCTGTTTCCGAAAGTTCCTCTTGTATGTTTTTGAATGCCAGCATTTCTTCCCTATTCACTCCTTCTTCCATGGTGCTGTTGGTGTTTACGTGCCTCCATCTTTGCTGTCGTGTTGTCAGTTTGACTGCTTGCAATGTGGCATCCCTTGCTGTCTCTTGTTCCAGCTCTGTAATTGTTATTGGTGCGGGGGTGTTCTGCCTTAACACAAAATGTAGGTATTCTTCTGCCATTGATCTGTTTTCTGGTGCCTGCGGTAGGGGATGTTGTGATATGTAGTCAGCTGGGTTGTGTTCCTTTCCCGGCTTGTGCACGATCTTGAAATCCTAATCCATCAGTCTTATTCCCCATCTTTCAATGCGTGGCGGTATCTTTGCGTTCGGGTTTCCATATATTGCTACTAGGGCCTGATGGTCTGTTACAATGGTGAATTGTTTTCCGTAAATGAACATGTGGCGGTGTTCACACACCCATACCACTGCTAGACTTTCCTTTTCTGGCTGGGAGTATGCCCTTTCAATGTCAGACAAACTCTTGCTCGCATATGCAACAATTTGCCTGGACGAGTCTCTTCCAGGCATGTGTTGTGCTAAGATTGCCACAAAACCTACCGGTCTGGCGTCAACAGTGAGCTCAGTGCATAGTGATGGGTCGAAATAAGCAAGATGATCTACAGCCATTACTGCGTGTCTGATGGCCTTAAATGCCCTGCCACATTCCTGTGTCCAGAGAAGTTTCTGACCCTAATTTGTTAGGTCTCGAAGTGGTGTGCTCACTGTGGCAAAGTCTTTTATGTAACGAGCACAGTAGCTTGCTAAACCAAGGAATGACCTCACTTCTGCTACTTCTGTTGGAGGCCTTGCTTTTTCCAGTGTCTCCACTTTGCTGGGGTCTGGCCTCATTCCTTTTTTTGAAAAAATGTGTCCAAAGAATACTAGTTCCCTTTTCCCCAATTCGCACTTGTCTTCATTTAAAGTCAGGCCTGCTTGTTCCAAGTGGTTGCAGACCTCACGTAGAGCTTTGTCGTGCTCCTCATCTGAACGGCCGAACACCAGGATGTCATCACTGTAATTCAAGCTGTTCTTCACCGGCCTTATTACTTGCCTTATGATCTCTTGAAATATCCCTGCTGCTGATGATATTCCAAAGCTGAGTCGCTTGTATCGAAAAAGACCCATGTGGGTGGAGAATGTTGTGATGTACCGTGATTGCGGATCAAGCTCCAGTTGATGGTATCCTTTGCACAGATCTAGCTTTGAAAATCTGCATGCACCAGTGAGACAGCTGATCATGTCATTGAGGTGAGGCCCTGGGTGCCTTTCCCTCTCGATTGCCGTGTTTGGTATTCTCATGTCAACGCATATGCAAATCTTTGATGTTTTCTTCTTTGGTACTGCTACTATTGGAGATACCCAGGGGGTTGGTCCTTCAGCTGGCTCTATTATATCTTGCGCCAGCAGGCTTTGTATTTCTTCTTCCACCTGTGGTTGCAGATGTATGGGCACTCTTCGGTGATGCTGAGTCACAGGTTTGATTGCTTCATTGATATGTAGTGTTATTTGCTTTTCCTTTAGTTTGCCCAGCCCTTGTAGTATGGCTGGATGTTCCCTCAGAATGTTCTGTCTTTCTGACATGTTGTAGGTCATTGCTAGGAGACCCATCACCTGTGCGGTGATGTTGCTTAGCAGATAGGGTGCTGGAATGTCTCCTCGTAGTACATGTATTTCCTCTTTGACCGACCTTTCTTTGTATGTTAGTGTCTCTGTGAACTTCCCCATGTTCACCACTGGTTTCCTCGAGCCCCAGGTGAACACATCAACAGTGGACGGTGATAGTGGCGGTTTCACCCTCATCTTCTAGTATTCTGACATGCACATGATGTTGCATGTAGCTCCACTGTCTAATATGAAGCTTGTGCTGTGGCTTCCTACCTCAATGTTCACCGTCACTGTTTTCTTTATCTGGTGTTATTCTACGAGATGAATGTGTTCTGGCGTGCGGTCTTCCGTTGGTGCATCTGACATCAGATACAGTCATTCCGCAGCCTCTGGCGTGTTTACTCCATCCAATTCAGCTGAGGGGCTGCGATTCTGTGTTTCTATGTGCCGTGCTTATCTGCTTGTCACTGTCCATGGTCTTGCTGGTCTCCCTCGCTCACTTTTGAATTGTCCACTCATGCAGGCACTCACGAAGTGGTTTTCTCTGTTGCATTTCCGGCATTTGTGGCCCATCGCCGGGCAGGCGCCGGCATGTGGAAATTCAAGTCCGCATCGATAGCATGTTCTTTCTTGCTTTTTCCGTGGTGGCGGTGTATTGCCTCTTTTCTTGACGTTTCCAATTACGTGGTTTGCTTGTTCCACTCTTCTTGCCTTCCCAATTTCCATTTGTCTTGTATGTGTTGTAGCCCTGGCCTCCGCTCGGGCCATGGTCAGTATTTTTTCTAGCGAGGACGGTTCTTTCAGAATTCGTGCGCGGAAATCCACTGACTGACAGCCTTCAATGATGCACAGTCGTATGGGTTGCTCGTTGTCAAACTTGTTGAATTCGCAATAGGTTACTAGTTTCCGTAGTCTGGTTGTGAAATCGTCGAGGGACTCCTCTGCTAGTTGACACGTGGTATTGAACGTGTACCTCTCAAAATCTACATTTCTTTGTGGGTCAAATTTGTCTGTGAGACACTTTATAAGTCCCTTGTATGTTGCGGTCTGATCTTGGGGAAATGTTATTAACAGGTCCTCAACCTCATCACCTACGAAGTTTAGGAACAAGTCTATGTTTTGGTCATCCGTGTACGCCTTGCATGTGGCACGCATGTATCGTTCGAATTGTCTTATCCATCTTTCCCACTGAATGCCTGTTTGTGGTTCTGACAAGCTGAACGGTAGTGGTCTGCGGAAAATTGCGTTTGCGCTATTCTTGTCGCTTGCGTCTTCTATCATTTTGTTGTGGTGCCTTTCCTTCCTTCTGTGTGCAGCTTCTTCTTTTGCTCTCTTTTATTTCTTTATTTCACCTTTATTTTGTTGTAATTTCCTTTTATTTCTACTTTGCTTCCTTTGTTTCACTTTTATTTGTTGTTATTTCCTTTTGCTTTCACCCTTTTTCCTTTTCTTATGCTTTTTTTTCTTTTCCTGACTTCACAATGGCCGCCGGGCCTTCTCTAGCCTCCTATTGGCTCCCCCGCCTGACCTTAAGATGGCCGCCGGGATTTCTGTAGGGCGAGATTTGCTATTTCTTCAATGGCATGACTTTAAAATGGCCGCCGGGCCTTCTTCAACCTCCTATTGGCTATCCCGCCTGACTTTAAGATGGCCGCCGAACACTCGCGAGATTTCAGCTTGAAATCTACACGCGGGAGGCTCGGGGCTATCTTTCCAGTCGGCGGGTGGCTGTAGTCACGACCGGCTGCACCGCTTCTTTCCTCCTCACCATGCGGCCAGGGTGGGCTCCTGACATCGCTGCAGTCCTCTGTACGCGGACCAGGGTGGGCTCCTGGCTCCTGGCTCTCCTTGCGATCGGGGTGGGCTCCCGACTTCGCGTTTCCTCTTTGGCAGTCGGCGGACCAGGGTAGGCTCCTGGTTCCGTTTTCTCGCGACCTGGGGTGGACTTCCGACGTCGCGTTTTCTCTTTGGCAGTCGGTGGACCAGGGTGGACTCCTGGCTCCGTTCAGACGTTGTAGGGAGCACGCACTTCTGGTGGCGATTTCGGATCCCACCTCGTCGTCGCCAGTTGTCGTGTCGCCAGTCTGAAGCCACGCGGAGACAGGTAGTTCAGCGTTTGTACTTTATTACTTTTCTTGTTCTCGTGCCCACATGCACGTCTGCTCCCTTGCCCTCGTTATCCCAGAGTGCCCTCCCCACTCCCTGACCGGAAGTTGTGTCCGGTTGCTGTCCCCTCCCCACATTAAGTTGCAGGGTCCTAGTGCCCTCTGCCCCAGGTCACTACAGTAGCTGACAGGCAGTACTACAGTTCCCAGAAGACCGGTCGACATAGGGGGGGAGGAGCCAGGTATTAATTCGCGCTTGCACGCCTAACGGTGTGCGTAATTCTTCTTTTGTAGTTGGAGACCTGCTCGGCTGGAGTCCCGACATTTACCTTTCCGATTGCCTGGATTCAGGAGAGGAACCCATTTGCAGCGTCTCGGCTGCTCTATACCAGCTCTCGGTGTACGGAGAGCAATCTTGGAATTTTTCGCGGTTGACAGTCGGTCAACCCGCGCTTCCGCTGTAGGACAGTTTCTTTCCAACTCCGTGGGGGTGCCGCTTATCCACCGGCAGCCTCCTTGCGGTAACTGGATTTGTTTCCATTGTTGCTGAGGTGAGCTCCTCAGCATTTAGAGACGAAGAAGGGCCCTTGGGAATGGCCGGTACCTCTATTCTCAAAGTGACTTGGGTGTGGTAAGAAGGATTATCGTTCCCATTTTGCACTTCTCTATTATTTTCTCCTTTCCCCCGAGCAGGCTGGGCAACACTACTTCCAGGTAGGAAGTTTGGATTTTGTACTTACTTTAAAGGAACTGAGCGGTTTCTATACCATATACCACTAAGTCAGTGGTCTTACAAGGATATGGATATTCTTTAACCAGCTATTATTTTTCTATATTTTTTTAATCTTCTTCTCCATTGGGTTAAATGACTTTGGGGATTCTTGTGCGCAGTGTAACGAAATTACCCTTGTCTCAAATCAGACTCATGGAGTAAAAGAGGAGAGCCCATTGTTTCCCAGGTCTACATTTTTTCTTTTGTGTTTTTCCAGATTGGCTCTTATTTATGGTTTAACATTTTGAAACGTGGTATGTTTGGGTGTTGTTTGTTCCTACAAAGATTTTGGTTGCTTAAGAGAAAAAGTGCATATGTAATATTGTCTTTTTCTATTATAGGAGTATGCCAGGAGGCTTGATAGTACTCTTCACGGTCAGAGACTTGATTCGAGTAGACAACTGCATGGTTCAGGTATGAATCAGTTGTAGCGAGAACATATGAGAGTAGGAGTGATTATATTTTGTTTCTCATGGTGTTCTCTCTCTTCTATAGGTCTCCTATTCCCAGCAGTTCCTTCCCTGTTCCCTTCCCTCGCTTGATCGCCCTAATACTCTGTGATTTCTTATCTGAGTTGGGGATGTCGAGAGGTGGACATCTTTTTGCATCACCCGGATTCTGAGGAGTTCTCTTTGGGGTTCTTGAGAACCGGACAATTTCACTATCAGGACATGTAAAACACACCAGTACATGTCATACCTTTCACATACACTGCACCCTGCCCTTAGGGCTACCTTGGGCCTACCTTAGGGGTGCCTTACATGTGGAAAAAGGGAAGTTTAGGCCTGGTAAGTGGATGCACTTGCCAGGTTGACATGGCAGTTCTTAACTGCCCACAGAGACACTGCAGTTGCAGATCTGAGAAATGGTTGCAGGGCTACTCTTGTGGGGGCCACAATCAGTGCTGCATGCCCACTAATAGTATTTGAATTACAGGCCCTGGGCTTACACAGTGCACTTAACAAGGGACGTAGCAGTAAATCAAATATGCCAATCATGGTTAGCCAATCATAATCCCACTTTACTCAGGGAGCACTTGAACTTTAGTACTGATCAGGAGTGGCAAAGTGCCCAGAGTTCTAAAACCAGCAAAAATTAAATGCAGCACACAGTCAAAAACAGGAGGTCAGAAGCAAAAAAGATAGGGGAAAAACACACCAAAGATGCCAGGTCTAACATACCTTAATTACTGTTTTGCATTACTTTTGTTATATGCTTTATGTATGAATAATTTGTATTTCATGAGTGACAATGACTAAGCAGAACCATGTAGTCACAGTACAATGTTGTGCAGTTTGAATATGCATCATTTTCAAGTTTTTCTAGTATTGTGCATGTGTTTTACAATATGTTTTTGTGAATCAATATGGCTTCCCTTCATGGTTCTGTTACTTCGAGTACATTTAGCTAGTGCTGCATACTCCTATGGGGGTGGGTGGGCGCCAAAGAACACTGTTGGTCAGCTAGCATGCTATACTGTGTGGGAGTGATTAGTAGGCAATTTGTTTTATTTGTTATGATCCTTTGTGGAAAGAGTTTTGTGTATTACACAAATGACCAGACAGCTGCTCTTATCTTCACTTGAAGCACAGTACCTAGTAGTGTGGTGGAACAGGAGGTGTGAGATACAGATGTGTAAAATCAGGGCTAAAATCTATATGCAGCTGTATGGCATCAGCCTAACCAGAGAGGCAAAAGACACACAAATGATGGACGGAATGCAGAGAGGCAGCAGGTTGTAGTGTGAGTGTACACCAAAGAAGGCCCAGTAATCCATATGGCAACACGCTCAAGGCAGATATGTTGTCCAATGACTAGAATTATGCTAAATGGGCAAGAAAGGGTTGATATAAAAAGTACATTGGGATTCAGGAAGACGCCCTCAGATGGATCGCATCCTTCCTGACAGGATGAACCCAGAGAATCTGCCTAACTCCCTTACCATCAGAATCCAGGAACCTCATCTGTGGCATCCCTAAAGGTTCATCCCTCAGCCCCACCCTGTTCAACACCTACTTAACGCCCCTGGGCAACATCGTCAGAACCCATGGCATCATCATTGTATCCAACACAGACGACACTTAGCTCATCCTCTCTCTCAGAAGACCCATCCACCACCAGGACTAACTTCCACAGCTGTATGACTTGCATTGCACACTGGATGAAGACCACATGCCTGAAACTCAACACAGACAAGACAGAAGTGCTGATTTTCGGGAACAATACCTCCCCGTGGAACGACACCTGGTGGCCCACCGAACGAGGACCCTCACCGACAGACCACACCCACAGCCTCAGCATCATCCTGGACAGAAAACTCACCATGAAATATCAGATCAATGCAGTCTCCTCCTCCTGCTTCCACACCCTCTGCATGCTCCAAAAGATCTTCATAGAGCTTCCCATCAATACCAGGAAACTGTCACTAAAGTCCTAATCACCAGCCAGCTAGACTACAGCAACGCGCTTTACGCAGGAATCAGCACCCAACTCATGAGGAGATTCAAGACGATACAGAACGCTGCTGCCAGACTCATCCTCAACCTCCCCAAATGGACCCACATCACCCCGCACCTTAGGAACCTCCACTGGCTCTCCCATCCAGAAAAGATGCCAAGATGCTGATACATGACTACAGGGCCGTCCACAACCGAGGACCAGCATATATCAACCACCGCCTGAGCTTCCACCAATTAGCCAGACACCAGTGATCCGCCTCCCATGCCCTCGCACACACTCACCGCATCAGCCAAATCCACAGTTGAGGATTCTCCTTCGCCTACCGTGCCACCAAGCACTGGAATGGCCTTCCCCTCCACCTCCAAACATCGTCCTCCCTCCCAGAATTCAGAAAGGGACTCAAGAGCTGGCTGTTCAAATGAGCCCAACAAGATCCTAGCACCTGGATTTCCATCACGGTTGATAAACCGTGTTTTACAAATGTGGATTGATTTATTGATAGTAGCCATGAACTTTTTTTAAAAGCATTCATAATACACGTCCATGAACGAAGAAAGAAGTGGAAAAACAATGAAGTTTGGAAACCCAATCAGAATCTACACAATCATTAAAATGCACAGATTTCACCTATTTCTACTAGGCCCAAGGAAGAAAAGATTTTGAGCAGGGCTCAAGCTGCAAGCCCCACTCATGCTCCTGAAGGCTCCTGAAGGCCGACAGGTACTAGTCAGGTTATGTCACAGACCATAGCCAGGCTGGCACCCTGCAAGTGCGAAGGCAAGAAACAAAGTGCTTGGTAGGTTGCTGCCATGTCAGATCAAGAATGAATATGCCTGCCCTGTGTTATTCTTTTGTCCCTGCATTTTCCTGCAACCCCTGTACTTTTCTTTGTTCCCAGAGATCCTTACATTTTCTGGTTCAAATAAGAAGGCATCCTTCCGTCCTTCTAAAATTTTCCCCTAGACAACCTCACTTTCATTATTACTACTGAATGATAAGACACAATGTGACGAAAGGACTAAGGAAAAGTATGCCATATTCTGGTAGACTGATGAGCAGGGCAATCCTAGGCCACAAAATTGCTGAGCTTACTTCATAATTAGTATCAGTTTACATCGAAGGATACAGACTGTAAGATGGTAACACCCTCTGGGGCAGATTTACGAGCCCCCTGCGCCACCAGTACGTCACTTTTCGTGACGTACTGGTGGCGCAGGGGGCTGCTCCATATTTACAAGGAGAGGAAAAGCCACCCTGCGTGACTTTTCCTCTCCTTGTAAATACGGCCCCTTCACACGCAGCACTTTGCGGTGAATGGGCGTTCCATGGGTGTTGCTGTGGGTGTTCCCACGCAACACTCATGGAACAAGACACATCTCCAGAATTACGAGACATCGTAACTCTGGAGATGCGTCTGAGCTACGCCACCCTAGAGGTGGCGTAGCGAGGCGCACCGAGGAGAAATGTTTTCATTTCTCCTCGTTTTTTCCTCTTTCAATGCGTGCTGCATTCTGCAACACGCATTGAAAGAGGAAAATGGTTGTAGTGATTGTTTTTGTGCAGGAAGGTTCCCCTTCCTGCACAAAATCAATCTCCCCACGACGCAGGCATCCTTGCACCATGGTGCAAGGGTGCCTGCGCCGGCGTATGGCTGCAGTTTGTGAGCCAGCGCAGGGGGAAGCACAAGGATGCAACATATTCTTGTAAATATGTCGCATCCCTGTGCTTCAAAACTAACGCAGCGCGGCGCAGCAAAATGACTTGCTGCGCCTTGCTGCGTTAGTTCAACGTAAATCTGCCCCTCTGTTTCTAGGTCTGACTTGACAGCACTTCTGTCGCCAGACATCATGTGATCAGCCTAAAAAAGGGATTTAAGAAGCACTACAAGAAGAGGGACTTTGGCTCTACACACATGTTGGTAGCCAGGAGTACATGTTTTTATTGGGAAGACGTTCTGTGCTACACAAAAAAGTGCATGCCCTCAACACAGCTGTGATAATTTTGTTTATTTACCCAGCTGCCTGAGCTTGAATATTCAGGGGGACATACATGTCATTGTACTGCTATTAAAGTATCTTAGATGACTAGATAATTTACAGTTTTGTGTTTCGCTGGCAGCAGCACAGATGGGAGTAGCGCAAAACTTAACTTTAGACTTCAGAGTGCAGTTTTATTTTAGAGAGCACAGGACTACACTAATGTACATGGGCTTTTAAGTCTGGCTTGATATTGTCGCCAGGCCTAATGTGAGCAACAAAACAGAGCTTTCAGAGACCTACTGTGAGAAGGGCGTAGGCTCCACCCACATGTTGGGTCCCCTGAGTAAATTGGGCTGAATTTGTGTGCTGCCACTAAAAAGACTACTTGTACATCACTTTTTGGCTGGTGGTGAAGTTTATGCTTGATGTAGCAGGACTGAGTTGGTTATGGTGGAAAGTGAAATGAGCATAGCTACAGGCCTGATCTGGTTATTATGAAATGTTATGATATAGGCAAAAGGGCTGGTATACTCACTGTGGAAAGGATATGTGAAAGCTGATAGTTATTTAAGTGTGATTTGTTATTACTTTTTTATTAAAGCCTATAGATAGATATTTTGTTACATGGAATCTCACAGATTACTGTAGTAGTCAAAGGTTTTGGTGCTGGTCATTAGCTGTGAAAAACCGTGGACATAGATGGTTTGCGCTATGAAATCCTTGTAAGAATGCTTTCGGAGACATATAGTATTTTTCTTACACAACTGTAATTTTGTATACTTTTCTAATTTTATGACTGTGTCTGATAGTTGCCTTGAGGAAAAGGTTCTGCTTAAAACAGTGGGCCTAAAATGGCTATGGTGACACGCTATATGGCTGTTTGGAGCAATAGAAACATTAAGGGGCTCATTACGATGTCAGGCAGAATCACTTCCACCCGACACCGACTCGGTCATGGGACCGACGGACTGGCCCATTAGGATGCGACCGAACACTGTTCGGTCACATTCCTACATTTCTCTATGGGAGCATCCATTCCGGCCGTAAACCGGCTGTAATGCATGCTCCCATAGTGAAATGGGAGGTGTGGTTCATCCCTGCACTCTGTGGCAGGCCCCTCAAGGTGCCTGCCACAAGATGCAGGGATCAACAGGGCGGCCACCGTAGGTGCCCCCTCGGCCACCAACCGGAGGCCGAGCACCAAAAGGGGCCCTGCTGGGGTCCTCCTAACACACTTTCCAGCATAGTTTCCATGTTGGACAGACCGGCATGGAAACCATGTCGGAAACTGTGCATTGTAATCTCAAGGGCGAAAAGAGCCACCCTTGAGATTACAGGATGGATTCCGACTGGCGGACGGGCTCTCTGAGCCCGTCGGAAGCCAGCCGGAATGACCGGCCGGTTTCCTTTGACTGCCTCCATCATAATGAGGCGGTCGGAAAGGAAACCGACTGGCCCGTTACGATGCGACTGAAGGTCGGAGCCTTTATGGGGCGTATCGTAATCGGCCCTTAATTCTGATGCCGTGTGTCTGCTTATTATGAAACATTATGAAAAAGGCAGTTGGTTTAGCTTATTGATTGTGAGAAGCATTTGTTAAAGCCGAAAAGCCTCTAACGGTTGTTATCACATTGTATTACAGGCTATAAACATGTATATTGCTACATGTAATCTCACAGATTACTCTAGTAGGCAAGGGTTTTGTCATCGGTCACCCCCTCTGGCAAACCCTGGAAGTTTCCACTGTGATGATTCTTGTTAGGTCATGTTGAGATGGGGCTGAATATTGTTTAGGACGCAGAATTTTCCTACATATTTGTATTTTTAAAAATGTATGCATGATGGTTGCCTGCTTATGCGTATTTTGAATCGGCTGGTGTTGGGTAAAGCGTAAAGCCAATGTTAAAGGGTAAATACTTCATTGGTTCATTGTGAAAAGGCATGCCAGATTTCATAGGTTTGATCTGCCTATTATGAAACGTTATGACAAAGACTGACCTACCTATTGTTGAAAAAAAAGAAAATAAGCTTTTAAGGATGTTATTACTCTGTGCTAAAGCCTGTAGGCAGGTATTTTTTTTATGAGATTTTACAGATTGCTGTAAAAAGGTAAGGGTTTTGGTGCTGGTGATACCCCTAACAAACTGTGGGGATAGAACTACAATAACCCTTGTTGGGCTCTCCAAGGATAGATAGTATTTTGCTCTCCGAACTGTAACTTGGGGTAAACATCATTTACCACAAAACTGGAACACTGCATGCCATTACAACGCAGTCGTTACAATGACCGTGTTGTTACAATGCATGCCATTACTCCGCAAGTCAGAACAAAGACTTGCTCTAGGGGTCATAAGGTGTTGGATTGTCTTGTGGTTTGTGGCCTCCTGGCCTGCCTGGATACATTGGCATAGGCCTGGCTGCCATGATGACTTTTGCGCACGTTACTCTTAGCCGTTGTTCTGTCGCCCTCTGCTCCTGCCAAGTTATTTTACAACTGTCTGCATTTTCTGTTTCTCACCTTTTCTCCTGTTCCTTTTGGGCTCAGTCTGAACAACAGTTACAAGGTCGAAAAACACGTCCCTGGTTCTTGCTGATATGGCCAGTCCCTCGCACCTAGACATAACACGATGTACAGCTGCCATGGGGAAATTGGTGGGCTTTTATTATTGCGTTTTTCCCTCTTGAGAGGGACTTGAAGAAAACCTTTCCAGAGAGAAGAGCTGTGATTGTCTGCTGATGTAGTCTTTGCATCTAGTGACTGAGGTATGGGGGTTCGCTTGCCAAAGCCCAGAGGTCTTCTATTTTTATAATACAATAGCTATTAGCACGGGGAGGATGGTAAGGTCATTCAGCCCTCTATCCACTGCTTTATGAAATGCTTTCCCCGTTAGTATTCTATGGAGTTGTAACTATGCTGATTATATTATTCTTATGCATTATGCTGATAGTACTGTCACGTGTACTGTATCTTAGAGCACGTATGTTGAAATAAACATTTTAACCTATACTGTGTCTCTTCTTACGCCGGTTGTGGGCAGGTATGAGTGAGTGACGAAAGGGTGTTCTTGCTACTGCGAGTCCTGAGAGAGAGATACCGTGTTCTGGGTTGTCTAATCATTGGTACATTGTTGCTAATGGGACGCTAAGGCTAGTTGGGTTGGGGTTTTAGGTGCTAAGGTTTATGTTTGGCTCACCACTATATTCCGAGGTCCTATTATCCTGTGCATAGCTCTGTGTGTGTGCAGAATCCCTATAACATGGCGCGACCAACGAGGGGGCTGCTTATCTGCGAGACGCTTGAGTTGTGCTTGTGCTTGTCCACAACACCCCTCACAGACGCTTCCGGAAGCGTGTGTGACGGTTATACCTCCTATATTGACGTTTTTATAGGTTCTTTCAAGCTTGAGGTTGTTAAAAGTTTTCTTAGCTAAAACCCTATTTGTGCTGCCTCATTTTAGATTGTCGACTATTTCTAGCCTACAATGGCTGTTCAAATTGCGGCACATAGCCGTGCAGCGCTCCGGACACACTTAACAGTGTATGGAGTGCCTGACGCAGGTGTCGAGCTGATCTTTGTGGTACAAGCCGATCCGGCTTTCCACTTTGAAGTGTTCTACTCTTGGGTCACATTTCCGGCGGTGGATGGGACAGACAATTTGTTCCATGAATATACAGCCACCTAAGTTCCTAATCACTATAGACCGTATAGGAATCTTGAAGTACCGCTCACGGCTTGGCAGCACCGTGTTTGGTTTGATGGCGCCCTCCCCCAACCGGTTACCACGGTTCGTTTAGGCCCCTTGTCTATTGATGGGGCCACTTGGCCTGTTTTGGCCGGGTACACCCCACATCTGCAATATATGCAAATACCAGTCGCTGACCTGCGCAATATGTATTCGGCTTTGGTGCGAGTGCATCGCGCTTTAGTGCAATATGTTACAGGCAACATCCAGGGGGCCCCACCTGGAGTTGCGGGCCATCCAGCTGCTGCAGGCGGAGTGACCATAAGTCCCGTCATGGTGAACTCAGTGATGGGCAAACGTCCACAAAATAAGGATGATTTTCCTTATTGGCTTGCAGAAAAATTTGACCAGTTGGAGGCAGTTTTTCCAAATACAACACCGGTGGATAAACATAGAATTCTTACAATTAGTTTGCCAAAAGACTTAATCCCCGAGTTGACAGCATGCAACAACTGGGGTAGGGTATTCGCAGCAGTTTATTCGAAGTGTTTCGGCACTCCTTCCATGACGGTTCTCCCCTCTGTAATTAAAAAAGTACAGGATGAACATGGCCCTGAAGCGGCTGTGGAATTAGGGATGAGACTGGTGGGAGTGTTCGAAGTAGTAGCTGAGCTGATCCTTGCGAATGTCAAGGGCGATGCAGTGAACTTTCAAGTAGCTAATGCTTTGGCTTTAGTCCCAGAATTGGACAAGCCGCGCGAATTACCGAAAATTATAACCCAGGCTTATAAAACTATTGGCCGAAATAGCCTGGGCAATAAGCCTTTTGCAAAACAACAAACACAAACACAACAACAACCTAAAACTCAATCTGAAAAAGATGAGAAACCAGTTTTTACTAAAAAGAGCTGGAGGTTGAAAAAACAGGGTAAGCAACAGAAGAAGCCGGGGTCGCGAGGCGCATCCCCTGTTTCTGTCTCTTCTGAACGCACATATGATTTGCGCGATAGGGCGAGACTTAAATCTCCGGATAGGTTTCAGATCCCTGATACGCGTTCTCCTCGTTCTTCACAGGCACAGACAACTTCACAAGCCAGTGGAGGGGATCGCCAGGATAGAGGAAGGGGTCGAGAGGCTCCCCAGGGACGAGATCAACCTCAACAACAAGTCAGAGGGAAAGCAGAAGACTTTCAACGTTCTCGCCCACAATTTCAGAAGAAGAAAGTTGCCGCTGTAACAGCGAAATATGCCACAGATGGTGAGAACGAGACTCCTGAATTGGACGTGGGCAGTGACCCTCCTAGACAGCGCCGCGGAAGTTACCATAGTGCGGGAGGCGCTACGTACTCATATGGAGGCGACAGCAACTGAAACATTCATTACTGTTGAGACAGCAGACACCACAGTGGCACCCCCTGACAGACTATTTAATATTGTCATCCAAATTGAAGGTGCTATACAGCGTGTAATTACAGGGATTTTTTGGGAAAATCTGACCTCTTCATACGACATTTTGTTAGCAGAGGCGGATTGGCCACCCCCATTCGTACTTGCTGCACGTAAAGGGGAGGAGGCAATCCTTCCGAGCTTTTCTCGACATGTCCCAAAGGACAAAGCGGAGGCTCTTGCAGCTGAGTGGGCTGTGTCCCTGGCTCCTGCGTTATACCGCAACCACGTGGGTTGGGATGAAGATTCTCCCCCCCATGAGATACCTTTACGGTCCCTACCGCAGCCACAACCCCAATATCCCATTAAACGTGAAGCCAAAGGCCCCGTTTCTGAAATTCTGACGCAGTTAGAATATCAGGGAGTAATAGAAACATGCGTATCACCCATGAATAATCCCCTTTTCGTGGTTTCTAAACCCGATGGATCGTACCGCCTAGTATTGGATTACCGGCATTTGAACTCTCATTGTTGGACCTTTGCGGTGCAAAATACCCATAGTTCTGCGCTTGTAGACAGTCTTGTTCGTAAAAAATATAAAACGACACTTGACCTATCCAATGGATTTTACACGCACAACTTAGCCACGGAGTGTAGCCAATGGAGTGCTTTTACCTCCGGTGGTAAACAGTTCAAATTAAGGCGACTCCCTATGGGCTACAAAAACAGTCCAGGAGTATTCGCTGCCCGTGTTGTCTCTTTGTTAGACGGCATAGACCCAGATGCGTGTTCGTACGTCGATGATATTTACCTGACAGACGACGAGTTATACCCGCATCTTTCCAGAGTGGACCGCATTATTCTCGAGTTTGCGGTATTAGGTTATAAGTTTAACTTTGCCAAATCACACATTGCTGAATTAACAGTTTTGTTTTTGGGCTACGAGCTCAACAATGAAGGTAAGGGCTTAGCCCCCACTTCTTGGAAAAATGTGCACTTTTGTGCCCTCCTACTACTCTGAAAAAACTTCAGTCTTTGCTGGGTTTCCTGAACTTCGGGCGTACTTATATTCCCAAATACGCCCAGCGTATCAAGCCATTGTATGCCTTGATACAACCAAACTTTTCGAAGTCTTGTTGGCTTCCGGAGCATTCCTCCATTCTGCAGTCTTTGCAGACAGACCTTCTTGAGTCTAGGTACCTGTTGACGCGTGATAACCACACAAACCTGGTGATTAGAATAATTCCGGGGGCAGTGGGTTTCACGTATTTAACCTTTAACAAGGGTGACACAGTACCAATCGCATACAAGTCACATCTGAACACGTCCGCAGAACTGCGCTTTTCATCTGTGGAGAAAGTTCTGACTGCAGTGCAAATGGCGATTCTTAAGGAGTGCGCACTGGCACAGGGAAAGCGCATTCTAGTGGTAACACCATATCCTGCTCTAGAAGCAGTGACAAAGGCAAGTGTACCGAACTCTAAAGCTTTGCATCCCCGTTGGATACAATGGGCAACTTCTTTGACATCTCCGGATGTCACATTCATTTTCGATTCTTCACTACAGACTCAGGAGTTTTTACAGTATGAATTCGTTCATCCTCCTCCTCTGTCTTTACTGCCGCTTGAGGATTACGACTGTGTGATCTACACCGATGGTTCGGCCCAACCGGCCACGGGGTCCAAGCATGCTTATTCAGCCGCATGTGCTATTGTTGCAGGTACCTTTGTGAACGGAGAGTTCAAGTCCACTGTAGTGCATACTCAAACACTCGGGGACAGTACTGCGCAATTGGCCGAGCTGCGCGCATTGGTGCTTGCGCTTGAATTCGTAAATCCGGATGTGACCACACTTATTGTATGCGATTCTTATTACTGTGTTCAATCATACAATGACAATCTATTCTTTTGGTCACAAAACGACTATAGAGACGCTAAAGGTAGCACAATCAAGCATAAGATGCTTTGGGTTCGGGTGGCAGAATTGAGACAACGTTTGCCACTCACGCAAGTGGTTCTCACCCTGGGCCATCAGCGGGTGGGCGCACACGCTGTTGGTAACGGTCTGGCAGATGAAGCAGCCAGATCAGCAGTAGTCACGTGTTCAGTAGCAGCAGTTACCAGATCCATGTCAAAAATTGACACCGATATTTTGGCCGCTATTGTTGCGACAAAGGAAGGTGCTAATTACCCTAGGGGTTTTCCTTCCAAATATTCTTATCAGTTAGGTCCCGAACAGGCTCCTTATGTAACAATACCAAACGTTGGTGATCTGCTGATACCCAACGCGGATCGCAGACTTTCCTTGATAACGGCAGCACACGAAGGCATGGCTTCGGCTCATGCTGGAGTGTCTGCGACCGTTTCCATCTTGCAGCAGCGGTACTGGTGGCGTGGTTTATATAAAGACACCCGTACTTATGTGCTTTCTTGTGACGTGTGTCAACAGATTAAGCCTTCTACGGTTATACGACCACCACAGACCTCGATCTACATTTCTAACAGACCCTTTGGGTGTGTTTACTTGGATCACTGCGGTCCATTTTCCTCAGACACTGCCTATAAATATATCTTAGTGGCAGTGGACTCGTGCACACGTTTCATCTGGGTCTGGCCACAACGGAGTGCTGACGCTCGAAATGTCATCAGGGATTTGCGTGTCTTTGTGGGAATCTTCGCATGCAGTACCTTCCATTCTGACCAAGGTCCAGCGTTTGCCTCTAAGGCGTACAAGGACGCAATGGGTTCACTGGGGGTAAGGGTGAAGTTTTCGTCTCCATACAGACCTGAGGGTAATTCAATTGTGGAGCGAATGAACCGTGATTTAAAGCAATCCTTGACAGCTAAGGTCTTAGGTACTGGCAGGAACTTGCTGGCCCACTTGTATACCGTACAACGTGCACTTAATAATCTCCCTAGAAGATCTCTGGGTGGGCGGACCCCATACGAAATGCTCTTTGGCATAAGAATGTTTGTGCCTGACCTTGATGGTCTAGACATGGCGGCGCAACCCGCCAAGTTTGATGTAGATAACCATTCTACTATGTTACAAGACTTACAAGAAGCCCGAGACAAACTTGCAAACGCACATTTACCTTCAGCCACAGATACTGCCCTGCAGATTCTGGTTGCCGGCTGGCTTCCGAAGATTGGAGACCTGGTTCGAGAGAAGGTGGAGAACAAGAAAGAATTCGGCCCCTCTTATCGTGCACCGGTTCCAGTCCTGGGTTTGAAGGGAACACGTACAGTCATCTTACCACCGCTTCCTGGTCTCAAGGAGAACAGATACATCTCAGTGGAAAATGTCAAGCTACAACAACTGGCCGATCCTAAATAGTGTTACACCAGCGGTCTCTTGTCCTGCAATTTACCGGACTTGCGTTCGAGGCCCTCCTGCCCGAACGGTCACTGATGTTACAATTGAGATGATTGATTTGCCTGAAAGTATACTCGAACCTCCAGTTACCCCCTGCATGGATGAGAACGAGTATACCTATCCCGAAACAGAATCTGTGGCTCATTTACCAACAACGCCACTGAGTCCGACACGTTATTCCTTTGACTCGGATTCCACCACGTCGATTGTCCTGTCCAAGTTCAGTATTTTTGTATCCTGGTTTAGAGACAATTTTTTGATTCCCCCTTGGACATACATTTGGTTGGTACTTTTCCTGATCTTTTTGTTCATGTCCATTGGCTTTGTCACAGTGTTTTTTCTACTGATCAATGGTCACTATTTGCCTGAACGCTCTGCTGTGAACAGTGTTGCTGGAACTTTGGCTCCACATTCCTCATCTCACATCATGAAGCGTGACCACACATTGGTGAACATTTCAGCTTTTCCAGTTGCTGATGGCATCGTATGGGATGCGGTAAATTTTCAAATTCATGGACCAACAGAAGTTATTAATGTACCGAATGTCCTTCGAGTTTCCATGGGTGATGTAGTAAAAAGTAATATTCATTCTGATGATTGGGATGTGCATGCAGTTGAAGCATTGTTTGCTGATTTGAAATATTATGCTTCATTTAATGCTGAGGATTTGTATATGAATTCTGCGAATTATGCCGATTTATACTGTTAACAGCATTGGGGCAACCATTTTGTCCATAAACCGAGTGCACTACGTAGCCCTGTGACCTACACTCAATGGGAACATTGCCCAAACCCTTTATCGGGTAGCTCCCGGACTCTTCGAAATAAATTTACTTATTTCACTGATTTTAATAGATCGAACCCTGGGTCCTATTATTTAAAATTACCTGCCCCTTTCACACAGAAATTCATGTTGACCCACACTAAATTGCTTTATTCGAGTTCCTTTTTAAAGGCCTTGGCTGTGGGTGGTTATGAATACTGGACGGAAACTGTGGATTTGAAGTCAATCTGGGGCTCCAAGCCTTGGCAGGTGCAAGGCACCGAGGCCTTGCACCGT
The DNA here is from genome assembly GCA_963921515.1 of Calotriton arnoldi. Classification (NCBI taxonomy): domain Eukaryota; kingdom Metazoa; phylum Chordata; class Amphibia; order Caudata; family Salamandridae; genus Calotriton; species Calotriton arnoldi. Next base: position 265,030 of record CAWUFW010002582.1, read on the forward strand.
TCCTGCCTAATCCCAGCCCAAATGGTGTTTTTGAATGCTTCGATCTATCAGACTACGTGTTGGGGTCTGGCTACTACAAAACAAATGAATGCACCATCAATTCCATCCCTGTTTTCCACTCTAAACCACAGCTCGCACTTCAATATGTCCCTTTCGACTTTACAGGTTTTGTTTCAGAACAATTCGTTTAATATGTCTACGCTTGTTCAGTCACCTTGGTTGTCTTGGCCCATATCATCTAACGAGTGCCAGCTGCGTTTTCATGACACAGTTTCTGGCTATACTCAGGACAAGCCCGATCCTAGGTTTTCTAACTCCCGTACTGTCACCACCTATTCTGTTGGTAAATTATGTAAACAATGGTTGCAACATTCTTCCCTAGACTCTGTTAAACAACATTTGTCCCTCCTTTCGGGCAATATTGATCTGTCCGACTTTATATTGGGACCTCGTGGTCCAAGACCGAAGAGATTCATTTATGAAGCTTACATTGAACTCTGGAAGTTATCGCAAATGGAAGCTGCTTCCCGTTTACGGGAAATAGACCAAGCAAATTTGGAAAAGGTGCTTTCTGTTGTTGACAATAGTATTAATACCCTGTCTTCCCGCATTTACACGTTGGAGAATATTGTGTCCTCTGTTGTTGATATTGTACAAGATGATGTTTCTGTGTTGTATCATGGTCAATATCAATTACGTTCAGTTATGCAATTTGCGTGGACTTTGCAAACACTTAAGTTGGGTAAGGTTCCTTGGCACTTTTTGAACACCACTGCCTTATTTCTGCCTTTTAATTTAACTGACAAACAGCAGTTCATGTCCATGAAAGATGCAGTTTACACTCTGTTACATATCGAGAAAGTGGAGCCCTTACCATTCTCTGTAGCGGAAATAGATTCTGCTGTGTGGCTAGTTCATGGGGTTATCGCATTGCCTTTTTCCTTGTTTGAATTTAGTTCATGCATGAAACATTATCCTGTGGGCCGTTTCCAGCCTTTGGGTAGTGCCTTCCTGCATGAACTTTGGTCCCTCCCTTTCATGTATAAATGCCTTAGAGATGACAAGGAAGTTTTTCTCACGGGGGAGTCATGCGATTCAACAGTGGGTCATTCCCTTGTTTGTAAACATATTAAATTGCACGGAGCTTGTAATGTTTCCGCTCCGAATCTTGCTTGTGTGTTAAAGGGCATTCCTGCTCCTACTATTTCTCCTACCTTTACTTTGCTTACAAATGGTAGCTATTTGCTTTTAAATAACGACAACTGCTGTGGTATGCAGGCCGGCATCCCTTATATTGTTACTGTATCGCAAAGGGTTGTCTGCTGCAAGAATGTGCTTTTTCCTCCCCCTCACGACATCGTAGATAATTCTATTTGGCCTTCCATTCCTACTATGGAGGCGGATTTCAATAAACTGAGCAGAATAAAGGCGCTATTATTGAACGAGGAGGTTATGCTCACTTCCGCCCGGGAGACATTTGTTCTCCAGGTGGCAAGTACCCACAGTGAAATACAGGCCCTTTTGAACACTAACTTCCCACAACATTTCGGTGAATTAATTCACCGTATTTTTAACGCATCTAACACTGAAGGTCTAGTGCACTTTTTTAAGGTGGTGGGGTCCGGCCTAGTGTCCTCTTTCCAAACTATTTTTGGTGTGATACCGGCGTTTATTCATTCTATTTTTTCCAGTGTCTTTGGTGGCTTTCCATTAATCCTTGCTTTGGCGGCTGGTGTACTACTGTTGATCTGCTTCCTTCGCAATGGCTGCTCCCCGATGGGCCCTTCTCGACCCCGGACGCCTACTGCTGCTCCGTGAGCGCATTTTATCTGGTTTCGGAGTTCTGCCGTTGGCGACACTGAGTGTGTCCTATACCCTTTCTTTTCGCTTTGCGTGTTTCACTTGCGTGCAACCTGTGATGTCTTGCATTCGCTGCCCTTTCACCTGGGCCATGGATTATTGCCTCTCCAATACGTCGTTGTCTGTTCCAGATTTCGTTCGGTTGATGGGTCCCTTAGAGGCCTATGAACGGGACTGTTCCGTTGCCGGCTGCATGACGCGTGCGGCTGCACTGGGGATTTTGGCACAATGGGATATCTGGGCGGCTGCTCAGAATCTCCTACAACAAAGCTATATTGAATATCACGCAAGCTGTCCCGCATTGCTTTTGGATGCTCCGTCCTCTGAGGAGCATTCCTGCAGCTTTGACCTGTTGGACTGGATGGCGTCTAAGTTTTTTGACGATTCCAATGATGTCCTCTTGGACGGTATAGCATATTTCTGCACTTCCACGTTTTTGGATTGATTTGCCGTTCACTGTCCGTGGACTGCCTCGCTGACTGTCTTTTTGCTACCTTGCCGCGTTCCACTCCTTCCACTGTGGACGCCTCTGTTCTGCTCAGGTGTTTTGAACTCTGTCTTCGTCCTTAGTCTTGGCCGATGGACTGTCCAGGGGAGGGTGTCTTGTGGTTTGTGGCCTCCTGGCCTGCCTGGATACGTTGGCATAGGCCTGGCTGCCATGATGACTTTTGCGCACGTTACTCTTAGCCGTTGTTCTGTCGCCCTCTGCTCCTGCCAAGTTATTTTACAACTGTCTGCATTTTCTGTTTCTCACCTTTTCTCCTGTTCCTTTTGGGCTCAGTCTGAACAACAGTTACAAGGTCGAAAAACACGTCCCTGGTTCTTGCTGATATGGCCAGTCCCTCGCACCTAGACATAACACGATGTACAGCTGCCATGGGGAAATTGGTGGGCTTTTATTATTGCGTTTTTCCCTCTTGAGAGGGACTTGAAGAAAACCTTTCCAGAGAGAAGAGCTGTGATTGTCTGCTGATGTAGTCTTTGCATCTAGAGACTGAGGTATGGGGGTTCGCTTGCCAAAGCCCAGAGGTCTTCTATTTTTATAATACAATAGCTATTAGCACGGGGAGGGTGGTAAGGTCATTCAGCCCTCTATCCACTGCTTTATGAAATGCTTTCCCCGTTAGTATTCTATGGAGTTGTAACTATGCTGATTATATTATTCTTATGCATTATGCTGATAGTACTGTCACGTGTACTGTATCTTAGAGCACGTATGTTGAAATAAACATTTTAATCTATACTGTGTCTCTTCTTACGCCGGTTGTGGGCAGGTATGAGTGAGTGACGAAAGGGTGTTTTTGCTACTGCGAGTCCTGAGAGAGAGATACCGTGTTCTGGGTTGTCTAATCATTGGTACATTGTTGCTAATGGGACGCTAAGGCTAGTTGGGTTGGGGTTTTAGGTGCTAAGGTTTATGTTTGGCTCACCACTATATTCCGAGGTCCTATTATCCTGTGCATAGCTCTGTGTGTGTGCAGAATCCCTATAACAGGATTTAAAATCCAACACCTTCCCTACTGTTGCACAGACTGGAGTTGGAATAGTAAATTATACTATTCCAATATCCAGCGCCCCCCATAAAGCAAGTCATTGTTCCGACTTGCGGAGTAATGGCATGTGTTGTTACAACGCGGTCGTTGTAATGACTGCGTTGTAATGGCATGAGTAAAAAAAGCATGCGAGGTAATGTGGCATATTCGGAACTTGGTATAAATTCGTACTTTATGACTGCATGCCAGATGCTTGCCATGTGGAAAACATATGTAGTACAGTGGGTTGAGTTGACTATGGTGACAAACCAATGATAAAGACTATCTGCAATGATAAAGGTTATATGCCTGACTGCTTATTATGAATAGTTTCCATAAACATATGGTTAATGTGAGAAGCCAATGAAAACACCTGTACGATTGATTGGTGTGCAGGGAACTGTTAAGCCCAATACCCTAGGTCTGTCCTGTTTATTATAAAAAGGTATTACAAAGGCAGTAGGGTTGGCTTATTTATTGTGAAAAAGATATGGCAAAGCCAATAGGCCTCTAACAGCTGATTGTGATTCACATTATGCTAAAGGGAGAAGAAAGGTATTTGGTTACAAGTAATCTCAGAGATTACTATAGTAGGTAAGGGTTTTGGTGCTGGTCACCCACTCTGAAGTACCCTGGGAATAGAATTTCTCTGTGATGATTATCGTTAGGTCCTATTGAGAGGGGCTGTATGTTGTTTTTACCAACTGTAAGTTTTCACATATTTTTATTTTAAAAAGTATACCTGACGGTTTTCAGTTTACGTGCATTTCAGTAGGTCTAGGATGTATGTAGTGTATAGTTACAAGCCATTGGTAAAGGCTAAAATCCTTATCGGTTCACTAGGAAAAGGTATATCACATTCCATAGGTGTGATCTGTTATAATGAAAAGTTATGACAATGCAAGTAGAGCTTACTTATTGTGAAAAGCATTATTACACTGTGCTGAAGCCCGGAGGCAGGTATTGTGTTAGACGGAATCTTGCAGATTACTGTAGTAAGCAAGGATTTTGCTGTTGGTGACCCACCTGAACAAAGCATGGGGATAGACGATGTACACTGTGGTAATCCTTACTAGGCTCTATTAGTAGGGATTTTATATTGTTTTGACAACTGTACTTTGTTCCTATTTGTGATTTTATTATGGTATACCTGGTGGTTGCCTTGTGGGAAGGCTTATGAACCAACAAAGCAAGTCTGGGATGGTTATGGTGACAAGCCAATGATAAAAGTTATAGACCTGATTGTTTATAATGAAAAGTTAAGATAAAGGCAATAGGCATAGCATATTGATTGTGAAAAGCATATGTTAGGTAAAATTAATATGCATTTAAGGGTAGGTAGTTATCACTTTGTATTAAAACCTACAGATATGTATTTTATTCCATCGACTCTCACAGATTACCATAGTTGGCAAGGGGTTTGGTGCTGGTTTCCACTCTGACAAACTGTGAGCATAGAAGATTTGGATTATTAGAATCCTTGTTAGGCCCACTTAGAGGGACAGTATTTCGCTTTGCCAACTGTAATTTTGTATATTATGTAATTTTATGACTGTATGCCTGATGGATTGCCTTGTGGGAAAGCTCACGCTCTGCACAGGAGGCCTCAGCTCGATATAGTGATAAGCCCCTAATAACAGCTGCATGCCTGATTAGTTCATTTGGAAAAAAATATTTCTGTTGCCATAGGCCTGATCTGTTTATTATGAAAAGTTTAGATAAATCAATTAGGCATGACATATTGATTGTGAAAATCTTATGCTAAAATTAATTACATTTTTAGAGTGGATTGTTATTTCTCTGTATTAAAGCCTACAAATAGGAATTTTGTTATATGAAATGTCACAGATTACCGCTGAAGGAAATTAATTTAGAGCAGGTTACTGCCTCTGCCAAACTCTAGGGGGAGAAGATTTGCACTGTAATAATTCTTGATAGAATCTCTTCTTAGCTGCCTGCAAGGATCTTATAATAATAAACTCAATAAATAATACATACATCTATATATATATAAATATATATTCATATAGCTGCAAGGAGGGCTTTTGGGGCTGTTCTGCCATTGGTCTGTCTGAGTGTCATTTACACTCTGCTTCCATCTATGACAGCAACCTGCATGGGTTGATGGTTGAGTCCGCATCAGTCTCTGCCCTGTGAATAAAGTCATTTTCTGCTCATGTGCTTAACATCTAATGAAACGTGAGTGTGCCTCAGTGTTAGGGCTGGTTGGTAAGTTCTTTAGTTTTGAATTATCTCCTTTTTTTTATTGTTGTTCTTTAATTTCTTTGCGTCTCCTCTTTTTATTTTAAGGTTTCTTAACAATATATTACAGCTCTCCAGGCAGTACAAAGGGTCTCTTGCTTGCCACTGGTTTCATCTGCAGTGCACCAAATCCCATGTGGCCTCTTCCTCTAAAGATGGAGATGATTATGGAATGGTGTTCATAGTGTATCATTGTTTCACCATTCCATGATGGCCAACACTTGGTTCTAAATGTGGCTGCCATGCTTAAACTTGAAAACAATAGACTATTTGCAATACCTTTGCAAAAAGGACGCCAGCTGCTTTGTTTAATTGTTATTGCAAGCATATGACTGCCATATTTAGTAGGCAGCATTTTTTTTTCTAGTTGTATTCTTAGAATTTATCTTGCATATGTTGTTGATTTTTTGAGTGTGTTTTATTGTAAGACAGTGGAGTTAGGAATGGTTGCATGAGTGCAAAGATGAGGGACAGAGTACATGCATGATAATGTATTGAGTGCCTAAACCCATCAATAACACAAAAGACACTTTCATTCATGAGCCAGATCTATTGTCGCTGCCTGTGCTTGTTATTCAATACATGCTAGTTGCTGCAGACTCACTGGTGACCTTAAGTTTGAATATGCTTCATAGTTATCAGAGTTCATCATCGTAATTCATTATAATAGTTTCCAAACAGCCACTTCCTCAGAAACCACACCTTGAAATTTACATGTTCTGCACATTGGTTGTATGTAGATTTGGTTCAAAAGCTGGTACATGTGCATACAATATGCCAAAGAAAAGTATACCTATTCTAATGGACTGAAAAGGAAAATGTGTTCACTAAGTTTGCTGGACACAGCAGCTTACCTTTGTTCCTAGATAAAGGTGAAATTTGTAGTACTGTATTGTATTGCAGCTTCTATATGGCACTTCATATGCTGTTTTGAGGGTATTGCTCAGGTCACTTAGTTCTTGCAGGTGGGTGCTAATGACAGCAGTGCTATTGCTTAGGGTACAATGATCTTGCAGATGGAGTGTTAAGACAGGGGAGCTATCATTTAGGTCGCACAGGTCTTGGAAGTAGTGTGTGAAGAAGCAGAGCCATTGCTTAAATCACATAGGTCTTGCAGGTAGAGTTTAAAGAGAGCAGAGCTTTACCCAGGTCACACAGGTCTTGCAATTAGAGTGTAGAGACAACAAAGCTATTGCTTTAAATATGATGTTGTGCACATGCTGTATGAATGTGCACATTTTTTGTGATTGGAGGGGCATTCAGTTTGCCTAACACAAGATCATCTCTTTTCCAAAAGCGGCAGTAACTAGATGCACCAGAGGTAATAAACGCTGCAGCAGGGAGGGAAAGATGGTGCCCCAATCTGCAGAAACATAGCACATAATCCTGGTCAGGGAATGGGTCATGCCTCACATCGGATGACAGGAAGAGAAGTGGAGGATGACAGGCTGCTCACCCCACACTGACACATGGGAGGAGGGAAGTGGGAGCCACAGAAAGGTAGGCATTGGATGTAGGGCGGAGATTGTTCTGCCAATGGTGCAGCACCCCCCTCAAAACAGAAGCAGATGAGGGACAGAAAAATGGGGAAGATGGTGGGTACCGTGGATCCCCGGTGCAAGAGTGAGCATTCATGTAAAGCTGAGATCCAAAAAGGGGGGTATACGACTCTCAGATATTACGTATTACTCCAGATTAGCTCAACATTGATACCGCTGGGAGTGATCAAGGCAGACATATAAAGACAGTGATGCGTTTTTGACAGTACCATGACAGATTAGAACTCTCAATAAAAACAGGGTGACGGGTCGGGCACAGTGGTAAGATCCACTATATTGAATACAAATTTAAGAATATGGGATCTGGTGGATATTAAATAGGACTATTGATCTACCTGTGAGTCTTCACACCCTTATTTGGTAACTCACATGTCCAGCCAGGAATTGGCAATCTTCCAGACAATGATCAATGAATAGATGTAGTAAACTGGGTAATCTTTTCTGTAAGGGGGAACTAAAACAATTTGAATAAGTGAAACTAAACTTTGTCCAGGACAAGCAGAAATATTTTGTTATATGCAACTGCAACATTGGGCTTTTCACTCTTCAATTATTAAAGGGGGCTCCAGGGTATTAACTCTCTTTGAGGATTTGTTTTCAGTTGGTTGACAAAAGCAATCGCCTAATCTCACAAATCTGTAAAATATTGCAAGATGATGAGTGAGTTTGCAAGTTGCCATATCTGAGTGTATGCGAAAGGGAACTAGGAATCACTCTCACTGAAGAAGACTTGAGAGTTACCTTACGAAACACTACCAATGGAGCCACGTGTATACATGGGATAGAGTTGAATCTAAAACTGTCTATAGACAGCCTTACACACCAGTACACCATCACACTTTTTATAGCAAAAACCCAGAAAGTTGCAGGCTTCACAGTTAAGAGAACACTACTGCACATCCTGTGGCACTGCCATACAATACACACATGCTGAGAGGGAGTTCAAAGAGATATTGTGGTATCCTCCAAATGAGGGGAGGAGAGTCTCTCTGGTTCGCATCTTTTCTCTCCTCCCCACTACATAATGGTTTGTCCTCGCATCCTTCTGATGCGGTTGGTATGTTGGTGTAAGCCGAATTCTATGTGAGACTCCTACGTGAGTCTGTGAGGGGCACACTGGAGGTGGTTTTACCAAATCCAAGGCACACGGCAAAACAATCAAAACTATAGTAAGAAGTTATTTTGTAGAAAGAAAAGAAAGATGCTGGAATTCTTGTTCCTCTTTGTGTTGTGTTCTTTAATTCTTTTTTAGCCATACGCCAATGAGTTTCATCGCAGCGGGATTGTTCCCCTTGCGACTTCCTCAGGGCTGCTAAACTTCAAAATAACTTCTTACTATAGTTTTGATTGTTTTGCCGTGTGCCTTGGATTTGGTAAAACTATTGTTTCAATCGTTTTGATTGATAAAATCTGGGGGAAACTGGGTGTTTTCTCCTCCTTTCAAGAGCACCGCACCGATTTAGTTGTATAGTACTAAGTGGTGTATTCCATGTACAGCGCCTGAGACTCATACACCCATAACAGTAGCACACTGGAGGTGACAGCTGTGGCTGAGGCATTTGCTTCTATGTTCACGTAATAAAGCCCATTTCTTCCACCTACTTTCATCTCCTGTGGTCTACCAGCTGATTTTACACTGGCAAGGAGAATGAGATACGAACCCACGTGTGTAAAGGATATACAGTCACCAAGGTATGTGTATTTCACAGAGGGGACAATATCCTAGGGTGGCAAGCACAAAAGGATCTAGGGATCTATCTTAACCCCAACAAATACCCTCAAATTCTGGTTCAGAGTGTGGGCAAAGTGCAAGCAAGGATAGAAGAAGAATTCCCTGAAGTTTTTTCTGAGCAGTTGGGGTGTCTTAAACACTATGTTCACAGAATAAAGCTTAATAAAAACTCACAGCCAGTCTCAGCCAAAGTGAGGAACTTGCCCATATCCCTGCAGAAGGCGGTAAGAGAGGAGTTGGAGAAACTGTGCAGTTTGAAAGTGATTGAGCCTGTGGAGTCCACAGAATGGTTGGCCAAGAAGGGTGATGGGGCAGTACGTTTATGCATAGACCTCAGAGCACTTAACAGAGAGGTTGTAGTGGATAAATATCCCCGCCGAACATCACGCATATGATGAGTAGGGTAGCAGGAGCCAAGGTATTCTCAACACTAGACTTGACTTCTGCATACTACCAAGTCAAACTGCACCCTGAGTCGCAAGAACTGATGGCGTTTATCATGGCCAATGGGGCATACAAGTTTAAACGCATGTCGTTTGCACTTGTGTCAGCGGCTGTAGTTTTCCAGAGAATTATGACCAACATGCTCTAAGGGATCCCAGAGGTACTATGCTATGAGGATGATGTACTGATATTTGGGGAGAATGGAGTACAACAGGACCAAAGGCTCAAACAAGTTTTGATGAGGTTTTGATGAGCAGGGACTTACAGTAAAAAGTTAAAAGTGCAGAATAGGCTGCTCGAAAATAGAGTTTCTGGGTCATAGAGAGACGGCAGATGGCATACAACCTAAAACAGAGCTGCAGGACACTATACTAAACCTTAGGCCTCTTAAAACCAAAGAGGAAGTCAATCCTTTATGGGATTGGTTGAGTTTTACAGTAAATTTGCTCAGAAGTTTTCTAGACAAACATACCAGATTCACAGTTTGTTGAAGAATGGGGTAGTGTTCAATTGGAGTGAGGAGTGTCAGAAAGAGTTTGAGGACACCAAGGCAGCTTTAGCAGAAGCTCCCAACCTGAAAGCTTTCATACCAGGCAGGAGAACGGTAATAACAACAGATGCCAGCTCCAAAGGCCTAGGAGCTGTCATGACTCAAGAGGGTAAGAAGGAGGAGGAGACAATAGCATTTGCTTTGCGATCCCTGCATCAGGCAGAGATTAACTACTCTGTGATAGAGAAGGAGGCTTTAGCTGCACATTGGGCCATTAACAAGTTTAGAAATTTTGTATGGGAAACCAATTTCGATTTGAGGACGGACCATAAGCCTTTTGTTGAAGTATTTATAAAAAAAAGGACTAGACTCCATCTTGAGTAGAATCAGGAGGTGGGTGGTGAATCTACAGAGTACACTTTTGGGGTGGACTATGTACCAGGAGTGAGAAACTATGCTGCAGATTGCCTTTCACGCCTTGTGGAGTACCCACGGGAGGAGGAACATGATGCTACCATACAGGAGGATGAGGTGTTGGGTTTACAAAATGAGAAAGTGTGCACCATAACCCAAGGGGCGATAGTAGAAGCACAGTGGAAGGAAGGGCTGAAGGCTGACCCACTCTTGCAGAAGGTACATGAAAAGACGTAAGGTGGATGGTCAGTCCAGGACAAACGAGAGGATTTGCTCAAACCATTCTGGATGGTTCGAGAGGAATTGTCCATTGTGGATGAGTGTCTTTTCCGTGGCACAAAGCTAATTCCATCCGGAACCTTAAAAGACAAACTGATCAACTTGGCCCATGAGGGACATCTTGGCATTACTAAGACTAAACAGACACTACGTTTGGACTTTTGGTGGCCAAACATGTATTTGAACATAGAGAGGAAGATACAGAAGTGTATACTGTGTCCCTCTAGTGACAAAATACTCAAGGTGCATGCACCACCCATGCACTGTAGACTACCACCAGAGGGCCCGTGGGTGGACGTAGCCCTAGATATAATTGGTCCATTAACAGGGGAGAAACGATCGCCATATATTTTTGTGCTGGTAGACTTGTACTCCCGGTGTCCCGAGTTGAAGTTTGTCTCAGAGATCAACACTAAGTCAGTTATAGAGTTCCTGCTGGAAGTGTTCCTCAGAGAGGGGTTGCCCAGCTCCATACAGACAGACAATGGGGTTCAATTCTGCTCTCAGGAAATGAAGGAGTTCTTACAGTGCAATGGAATAAAACACAAGCTCTGTGCTCTATAACACCAGGAGGCTAATGGGATGGTAGAAAGACTGAATAAAACCATCATAGAGAGCATCCAATTAGCTAGAGTCAGTGGGTTCTGCTGGAAGGAGGAAGTGATGAAGCGTTTGGAAGCATATAGGTTAACCCCACTCCAAACTACCAACCTGAAACCTTTTGAATTAATGAAGGCTAGAAGGCCCAACTGTAGTATCATACTGTTCAACACAGCTTCATATAATTTCATGTTCTATTGGTCTCTCTTACCAAACCTGGTACTGTCTCTCTCCCCTGCCTTTGTTCTCACACTCCAGGGTCCTTGGGTTTCTTTTTCCTGTGAACTTATTGTTTGTATAGAAGGGGGATGTGTGGTATCCTCCAAATGAGGGGAGGAGAGTCTCTAAGGTTCGCATTTTTTCTCTCCTCCCCACTACATAATGGTTTGTCCTCGCATCCTTCTGATGCAGTTGAAATGTTGGTGTAAGCCGAGTTCTATGTGAGGCTCCTGCATGAGTCTGTGAGGAGCACAATGAAGGTGACAGCTGTGGCTAAGGCGTTCGCTACTATGTTCGCGTAATAAAGACCCTTTCTTCCACCAACTTTCATCTCCTGTGGTCTACCAGCTGATTTTACAGATATACTTCAAGTTATTGACTCCAATGTTCCCTTATCTGAACCGGATATATTGTTGTTTGGATGCCCCAGAAGGATTTTATATTGAAAAGAGGAAACAGGTATTTAGTTTTATTGTTGTTACTGACAGTTAAAAAAGTTATGTTAAACAAATTGGAGGGCCTCCTTCACTCCTTCCAAACTGAATTGCTACTATAGACGCCTGCATTTTCTTGCCATGGAAAAGGGAACTCAAGGCATAACAGTAACTGAAGATTGCTTTGATAAACTATGGAAACCATTGTGCGATATTTTGATAGAGACCATAGAGTCCTACTGTGTCTCAGAACCTCAATGTCAATTCAAATCATCCCAAGTGAAAGCTGCATTGGTTGAGACCAGAGACTAATTAGTCCACATTTTCGGGCTTTGGTGCCAAATGTACTGCTAGTTAATGTGCCCATCGAAGCTCGAGGGTAGTGACTGTTTTTTGGAGAGTTGAAAGATGTGTGATACTGATATTGTTTAATTGTATTACATCTCAAATCTGAATAAAAATGTATTGAACTATAAAATGTCTGACCTCTCATTAGACCCCTTCTAGTAGTATATTTCCCCAAGTCCCCACTGTTTAAGACGTATGTTCGGAGGAAGAGGTGGACTTCTGGGTAACCAGAGGCCAACAGGATTAGATATTTAGGGGCTTATTTACAAGCCCCTTGCGCCGCCAGTGCGTCATTTTTAACATGGGAAAAAGTGACGTACTGTCGGCGCAAGAGGCTTGTAAATAAGCGCCTTAGGTCTTTAATTTTGGTTTAAGGTGGTGGGAGGCAGAAAGCTAGGTCAGCAGGATGAGTATTTACTGTCATAGAATAGATGCTTACTGCTCAGAGGAGTCAGCTCTCTATCTCTGAAATTCAAAGGCAGTTGGTATTAGGTTTTCAAGCCTATCTGTTAAAACTAATGTTCTGCCTGCTACAACACAGTAGACGCTACCGTGTCTGCAACTTAAACCTTTTCTCATGCTACGGTTCCTACTGTTTATAAACTTCCTTTTTTCAAGCATTCTGATGTAGCCCAACCTCCTCAGCTAGAAATCAGTTTCAAGCATTTTTCATCACGATTGGAAGTACTTTGTTATGCTACTACTGTGCATTCCCCCGCAGTCTTATTTCATGATCCTTTTCCTGACACACGAATTGCACTTAAATATACTCCACATGCCATCTGTAAAAAGATATGTAGAAATCTATTGCAACAGTTATTCTTTATGCACAGGTGTCAAATATTTTCCCAAAGGGGCAATGCAGTGATATCACACATATTTTGAATACTGATGGAATCATATCAGTTACCACTTAAATCACTTTTAGCTCCTCAACAGCCTCCTAATCACTACTCAGAAGCTTCCTGGAAGCAAAGGATTTTATAGTGGTGTTTAGCTTCTTTTTGTGCCACTGCCTTCATGAACTCTGACGCCAGTGGAAAGAAGACAGTGCCAGGGGTACCATATAGCAAGCCAGCTGTAGCAGCTGCTAACCCATGTGATCTCTGATTGAGATCCAATTTTGGAGGCACCATGAATAATCACACCTTGTAATATTTTCCGTGCTTTATGTCTTACTAATGCCAACATCTTTCCAAATGTGGATTGCATTTCAGGCATGACTGTTTAATTAAAGCTGGAACTCAGGGTTATCATATAGTAGCATGGAGTACATTTTCAGCACCCTGTGTGTGGTAGGGCTTGGACATGAATCATCCTTCCCACAAACAGGATGAGAGTTGTCTCTCCTACTAATAATCTATCCTGCAAATATTATAAATGCGTGTGCTAGGAACTGCATTATGAACTGGACAATAGCTAAGGCAAAGTGCTTAAACTGCACCATGGTCTACTAATTTTTCAAATATTCCTTCTGGGGAGAATATCCAAATATCTTGTTTTATCTTCTAAAAATAATGTTGAAGCTCCACTCAATTAAAACCAATGCAGATGTCACTGTGTGTTTTTGACTGCAGATTGACTACCGATTGCCCCCAAACCTAGAACCTGAAATTTCAAATCCTGGTAGGTGTACTAGCCCAAAGTGTATATAATTATGGCATTTTACATTTATTTTGCCTAACTTCCTTGAGAGGAAACAATTAACCCTCAGTTAAAGATATCAAGCTGAGATCAACATTCCTGGTCCATTGTGCTTGAAATTAATTTTGACTCCGTTTGTAAAGACTGCTACACCCCCACAGTTTGAGGTGTTAGACCCTCTCCCAAACCACCTCTCCCAAAATGCGTGCATAGCTGCGCCACTGAGCGCCATAACCAATGCCACACTTCTAAACTATTTTTCACATTTCTCCACAATATGTAGTATATCCTTGTCATGCAGAGTCCTATGTTGACTCGATATGTAAACCATATTGTGATGCAAAACGGTTAAACAGGCTTAATGACAACCTGTGCATATTGGAGAAAAAGTGTAAGCATGCCTCAATATGGAATGCATCAATACTATGCAAACTTATAGTCACCTCACCAGCCAGTATGCCCTGTTACTCTTTGCCGTTCATTATTTAAGTGTATACCTCACCAAAAGACCATTATGACAAATCAAATCAAACACATATTTATTCGACCAAGCACGACCATTAAAGAATAGAAGCGATACAATTTAAAAACAAGGAACAAAATAAGTAAAACATTTGATATTTCAGTATCCAGGTCATAAAAAACAAATATAATAAAAACAATTTGCACACAAAATCTCAACCGTCAAATCACTCAAAATTTGGGATTTTTGAAACAACACCATGCACGGAGTAACAGTTGTCACAAACAATGCCTTAAGCTAGCCTTCCATTGATTTTCTACAAACCACTGCAGCTTTAAGAAAGGATCCCACCCTAAAACATATATTGTGGCTGTTCAGCAGTTGTAGGTGGAATGAATAATGCTTCTCTGCTGATGGAGCAAGGTTTCAAAAATGAAACTTGCTTGTATGCAATCCTCCTCATAGTATTAATTTATTAAACTTGTACTGTCAATACTAATCTTTGCATTCACAAACACAAAAGGGATAGACGCTTGCCTATGTGTTTAACTAATGAATAGCGCTTGTCTATAAACCAAGATGGCCGCTAAAAGCGCGGGACTTCATTGCGCATGTCACAACAGGATCACATGGTGTGACGTCTTTCTTTGCTTGGTGGGAAACTTCTGCTTCTGCGCAGTGTGCATTAAAATGGCCGCTAAATGTTTTCAGATGCTTAAGCTTGCTCTCATGTCATTATTAAATTGTCGTTTGCTTAACGCTACTAATGCAGGATAGTATTATGATTAAATGGGAATAGAGTAGGGAAAGTGGGTATACAGTGAAACTTTTTATTTGTGATTTTAATATTTTCTTCTTACACTTTTAGTAATTCGTAAACTTGGGCCTGGGTTGGTGTCTTGAAACTCGAGAGACAGAGGGTTCTGCGCATGTGTCCTGTATGCCTGCCAAGTGAAGTCAACTTGGACGTCTCCCAAGGCCACGACCTATTGGCCGAAGATGATGTACTCAATGTTTCCGGCGGACAAATTGTTACTTTTCTCCTGTAAAATGTATAACATTTGTCGTGAGACGGGTGGGAAATAAAGCGAATGTATTAATTTGAAGGGGCGGGAACGTAAAGACAATAGGCTTTACAATTTAGGCCAAATTGATATGGTGCGAGAATCCACCTCCTGTCCCTGTCCAATCAGAAGTAGTGGTCCCATATTTTAGCAACATTAAGGGGAGGTACATGGGCGTAGAAGGGTATAATAGAATATTGCATTAGTAAATTAGTCAGAGCATGCGTTCACGAAGAACAGGCGTCCATACTGCCAGAGCGCTCTCAACTCCAGACTGCCCAGCTGATCGGTTGCTGACTGAATTCCTGTCCGGAAGAGGTCCTGAGGAGGGGGCGGCGGAGTCCATTAGAAGGAAGGCACGGGAGAATTGAGAGAAGTTGAGTATCAGAGAGGGGAACGGCGCAGGCGTCGTTGTAGAGAGATCACCGGTCCTGTCCTGATCCTGGAAGAAGTCTTTGCTCTTCATCCTTCCTGGGTCCTATCTTTTCCAACTCCTTGGCCAAGGGGCTTGGTTCTCGCATTTAGGTAACTATACTGCAACCTTTAGTTGCGCTGCTGTCTCTATCTTCTCCTCTTCCTTAAACACCGTCATTGATTAGCAAAATCATTTCTATGCTTTTTCTTGGGTATTTCAATCAAGTACCGTGTTTTCTGTATTTTACTCTGCTAAAACTTTAGATAAACATTTTAAAACTTCCTGACTCAGTGATTATTTCAGGATTATGTACTATAATGAATGTCACTCATTTTAAACTTCCCAATTAGCAAAGGATCCATTGGTAAGTTATTACTCTTCAATCAGAAGGTAATTGGTAGCAGGGACTTTGATAAAAGAATACATCTGACACCCAGCGTAAGTATTAGTGTAGTGTGAATGTATGGGCCCAAGTGAGTATATGGTGTATGAATGTTGTTGGCTAATATTGCGCTGGATCAGTTTTCTGGTAGCAGAGGATGGTTTTTGTTACTCTTTGTTAATTGGGTAATGAGAATTTTATTTGTATTTTTTATGAACTAACATCCGCTTATTTTTGAGTTTTTGTTACATGTTGTCCAGAATACCCCGGGGTAGGTAAAAAGAATAGTGGGTGGCAAGTGGAAGCCATACTGCAGTGAGGTTATCTGTCAGGCAGAAGTTAAGCAGGACTTCAAGTACACGTATGCGTGTGAGTAATAGCAAAAAGGGTACGCTGATAAAAATTTGATGTTATATCACCTAGTAAGGGTAACATTGGAGAAGTAACAGGTACTTCTGGAGCTTGTGTGAAGAGTAGACGGAAGTGTTTTACTCATAGTGTATGTATTAGTAAACGGAAAGGTTTTACTAAAGTGTGGAAGAAACTATCCTTTTCAAAAATAGTGGAAACTGGCACGATAGCGAATGTTTTATGTTGTTACTGAAATTTAATTAAGATTTATAGAGAAAATAAGTTTGCGTAAATTTTTGTAAAGGGAGGGTCAGATGCCGGAAGGGAGCTGACGTCACAAAACGCCGCGCTGTGGTAGGTTGAAACAGCGGGTGTGGAGAGACACTTGTAAAGGAGGGGTCAGTAGTCAGGAGTAGTACTGATGTCACAGGTGCCGCGCTGGGATTGGTTAAACCAGCGAGGACAGAAAAGAGCAGATTGTAAAGGAGTGGTTGACAGACAAACGTCACCAAAAAGCCGCGCAAGGATTGGCTCGGAAATAAAAGATAGCAGACATTTGATTGGTCGAAAATATAGAAGCAAAATTCTTAGTGGATAAGGATTGCATGTTAAAACGAGATCCGACTTTAACAGGAACTCGTCCGGATAGGAGATTCCTAGGTTTTGCAGAATATAATTTTGTACACAGAAGATTAGATAGAATGTACGGAGAAAGGAGAAAAATTTCATTTTTGCAAAAGATTAAGAATTATTTTAAAAAGGACAAACCAATCAAAACTAGAGAAGGAATTATTATTCCACCAGCTAAAACGCCAGCATCATTTATGATGATGGAGAGAGGTTATCATACTTGTGTATGGATGGAGAATTGGATAGAATACACCAAAAATGATGGAGTATTAGCATTTCCCGAGAATGGCACGTTCAATGGGCGAATTCTTCAGAACTTGAGATTGAGGATGAATGACTTAGAACCCAGACCTAGATTAACCCAGTACGAAGCTCTAGAAGAATGGGAAACCAAGGCATTTGAGCGGGATAGATCTAGAAGTAATAGGGGTTACCGAGGATTTTACCCCAGATATTTACGTGAGTCAAGAGAGGGTCAGATGAAACAATGGAGAAGGGCAATGATTACAGAGGGACTGTATCCATTATTCACAGAAGGAGAGAAATCAGGAGGCAAATGTACAGAAAAGACAAAACATTTAATGAGAAATGAGGAATCTGAAGACGAATTTATGGAAGAAATGTTAAGAAATCCCCCACCATATCAGGAAGGGACAAGTGGATGCACCCCAAGTGCACCACCAAAAACTCCATTAGTGCCACAGGTAATGCATGAGTTCACCCCGACTAGAATACTTCATGACAAAGAAAAAGAAGCCCTAGAAAAGACCAGAACAGAATTAATACAGAAAATAACTCAGATAAAAGTACATCCTGATTCGTTGACCATACCTGTAACAATTGGTCCAGTAGTTCCATTATATGGTACTCAGGGAAATTGTCCTCAACCTATACTTACACCTACTCCTGTGAGTAACCCCAAACCTGAAGCTCCAGTTATAATTGAGGATCAATTTAGTGACTGTGAATCCACAATATCACTCATGGATTTACCTATTCGAGGTTCTGTAAATAGTACTCCCAGAAAAGATGTACCTGGAGGTTCAAAAGATGTAAGTTTAGTAACTTCAACAGGAACAAAAAGTGCTACCATAGTAACATCTGAAGATCTAGAAAGATGGGTACAAGGGTCAGTTAAACAGTACACACCTCCAAAAGTACTGGATATCCATAAATTAAAAGTTGAATTAGAAGAAATAATAGCAGGAAATGTAGGAGTAGAACGCTTGAATACCTATGATGAAGAAGAATTATTATTCTTGTGCAGGAGTATCACTAGAAATGTAAAGATATTCCATGAAAAATTGTCCAATTTAGCACTACAGATGGGCATAGAAATAGGGAGATCAAAGGTATTACAGAAACCCTATAGAGCAGAATTTTCAGACAAAGACTTAGAAAATATGAATGCCTCTGGAAGAAGATTACAAATAAGAGAATTAATGTTAGTTTTACAAAAATGGGGAGATCTAGATAAATGGAGATCTAGGTGGGCCAAGAAAAAGGAAGAAGCACGAACAAGTAGAACAGCATCAGAATATGTGATGAAGGAAGCAGGAAAAGCAGACCAGATGTATCCAATGCGAGAAGTTGCGGGAGGAGGATATGTACATGTCCCATGGAGCAGACAGGATATTTTATCATTTACGAATGATTTTCCAAAATTGAGAGAAAAACCAATTGAATGGTACAAGCAGGTTGAAAGGTTTGTGAAGGTGTCAAAGGTATTGTTGAAGGATTTGGATGGTCTGTTTGACATAGTAGTACCTGCCGATTTATGGACAGATTGTAAGATCACAGTCGATTGGCCTAGTGATGAATATCCCAGAGATCAGAAAACAGGTGCTCCCTCAAATGATGTGATGAAAAACTATCAGCAGGTGATAACATACCTGAAAGGGAAAATACCCCCGAAAGAAACAGATTGGGTGAAAATAGATCGAACTACCCAAGAAGCCAGTGAAACAGTACATTCTTACTATGAGCGTTTATTGCAGGTGTTTAAACCGTATAGTGGATTTGAGGACATTGGAGACAAGAATATGAGTCAGTTTGTGTATCGGTTTGTTTACGGTCTGAAACCAGAGATTTGCCAGATGATTAAACAACACATGCTGTGTTGGCAGGGAAAGCCCATAGATGAGATTCTGAAGTATGCAAAATATTGTGGAGATAATATTGAGGATAGACACAAGAAATTACAAGAAAAGGTGATGTGGGCTCAGGTGAAAATGGCAGAAAAGCAGGGAATTCATTTGGAAAATCCGAGTGAAAATCAAGGAAAAGATTCTGGAACGAGTGGTGATACGGGAAATGGTGGAAAATTTAGAGGACGAATGAGTAGAGAAGAAGCTAAAAAGAAATTTCCTTGTCATGGATGCGGAAAATTGGGGCATTGGAAGGACGAATGTAAAAAGATTCGGAATAATAATGGCCCAAATCAAAACTTAAATCCACAGACGCAGAATGACTCACAGCAGGGTGTAAATCCCCGAGTCAATTACCACCTCCACCTGTTCAGGGTAATGTAAGCAGAGCAAAGCATGGTACAGACATTGGATACCCAGGAGAGAGTGGTAAGAATGATTATATGACATCACAATTACTTTTGCAGGACAATTACTGTGAATTCAACTCATGACGGTGCCTAGGAGAGGGGAAGAAGGAGTGCGTACTTGGCGCATCCTTACAGGTAGATCAGTCTGGTCCATATGTTGAAGGAAATGTGAAAGGTAATGATATTACTTTCCTTTTGGACACTGGTGCTACCAGGTCTACTGTGAGATCAGCAGACATCCCAGACCTTCCTCTCTCTGGTGAAGATATCCAAGTAGTAGGGGTAGCTAATCAAAGAATTAGAACACCTCTTACAGAACCAATGGAAGTCAAAATAGGAAACTTCAGAGAAATGCACCAATTTGTAGTGTGCGATTCTAGCCCAGTAAATTTATTAGGTAGGGATTTATTGTGCAAAATGAACTGTACAATTTTCTGCACGCCGGATGGTGTGGCAGTTCAGACACCAGATGAGGACCATGTATATAAAATTATGGTTGCAAAACAAGGTACAGAAATAGATGAAATGTTTTAGTTAATAGCAAGAGATGAGTTACCAGAAGAATTAAAAGGTACAGTAAACCCAATAGTATGGGATTTCTCCGGAAAAGAAGTAGGACTTATGGCAAAAATAGATCCAGTTCAAATTACGGTAAAAGAAGGTGCAATTTTCCCAAATACCAGACAGTACAAAATGAGTGCAGAAGTAAAGGCAGGAAAAAAATGTAAGTCCGTTTTTATATAGCGCAGCTACTCACCCTTACGGGTCTCAAGGCGCTGGGGGCCGTAGTGGAAATTAAGTGAGCTATTGCCCAGAGTCACATGGTGCTGAGCTGAGCTGCCGCCGGAGCCGGGGATCGAACCGTGAACCCTGTGCTCCAAAGTCAGCTGCCCTGGCCGCTGCACCACAGCTCTCCAAGGAGTCATTGAAGAAATAAATCGAATGGTAGAACAAAACATTCTAAAAGAAGTAATGAGTAGCCCTTGTAATTCACCAATCATGGGACTAAAGAAACCTAGTGGAAAATAGGATTGTTCAGGACCTGCGTAAAATAAACAAGATTGTGGAACCATGTTGTCCCATAGTACCAAATCCTGCAGTAATTCTATACCAGATCCCTTGGAATGCAGGATGGTTCACAGTAATTGATTTGCGTCAAGCATTCTTTTCAATAGCATTGCATCCAGACAGCCAGTATCTTTTCTCATTTAAATTTGAGAACAAAGTCTATGTGTGGAATCGTGTTCCTCAGGGGTACACAGAAAGTCCTTCCATCTTCAACCAGATACTGAAAAAGTGCCTGGAAAAACTAGTGATGCCAGGAAGCTCAGTCTTAGTCCAAGATATCGACGACTTATTGGTGGCGTCGACCACCAGAGAAGACTGTGTTGTTGATTCCATAGCATTATTAAATCTTTTGGCTGAGGAAGGGCATAAAGTCTCACCTGAAAAGTTACAGTTTTGCAGGACAGCTGTTAAATATCTGGGACATCAAATTGAGAGGGGAAAAAGAAGAGTAACCTCTGAAAGAGTAGAATTAATAAAGAGAATGCAAATGCCTGTAACCCAAAGACAAGTGCGAATGTTCCTAGGAATAGTAGGCTACTGTCGACAATGGATACCAAATTTTTCAATGTTAGCTAAGCCCTTAATTAACATGACGAAAAAGACAGCAAAGGACCTTGTTGAGTGGGAGGATGAAAGTGTAGAAGCTTTTGTAAAATTGAGAAACGCACTTTGTTCAGCACCTGCCCTAGGCATGCCTGATTATAAAAGAGAATTCTCATTATTCTGTCAAGAGAGAGAAAATTGTGCACTTTCTGTACTAACTCAGAGACATGGACTAGACAGACGTCCTATAGCGTACTTTTCTGCTACATTGGACCCAGTAGCAGCCGCGTTGCCAGGATGCTTAAAAGCAGTGGCAGCGACTTGTTTGAGCATTGAACAAAGAGAGTCAATTGTGATGGGACATCCTGTAAAAGTGTATGTTCCACATGCAGTTGTCATTCTGTTGACAAGAACCCGAACTCAGCATCTTACTCCTAGTCGGCTGACTAAATATGAGAGAATAATAATGGGTGCTGAAAATTTGACCATGGTAAGGTGTACAATAATAAATCCAGCAACTTTATTGCCGGACCCATATCATGAAACAAATAAAGATGACGAAGAAGATGAACATGATTGTGTACAAATTACAGAATTATGTACAAAACCACACCCAGACATAGAGGAACAGCCTCTTAAAAAGCCAGACAGGGAGCTATTTGTTGATGGTTCATGTCAAAAACATGAAGATGGTAAACTAACTGCTGCCTATGCGGTATGTGAATTAACTGGAATAGTCGAAGCATCCTATTTACCAGGAGTAAAATCTGCACAAGTAGCTGAATTGATTGCTTTGATAAAAGCTTGCAAAATTGGGAGGAATCAGAGAGTGACCATATTTACTGATAGTCAATATGGTTACGGGGTTGTGCACGATTTTGGCCAACTGTGGATGCAGAGGGATTTCATTACTTCTGCAGCATCCCCTATTAAAAATGGACAATTTGTAAGGGAATTGCTAGAAGCAATACAATCACCAAAAGAATTGGCTGTGGTGAAATGTGCCGCACACCAGTCAGGAGATGACTGGGTGGTAGTCGGCAACAGATATGCAGACCTGGTGGCTCAACATTGTGCCAAAACCAGAACGTCAGTCAATAAGAGGGTGGAAAGAATGGGAATCAGCTGCCAACTTATGCTGTATATGCCACCTGAAACTTGGAATGAGGTGCAGAAATTGCAAGATGAGGTTGATGAAAGTGAGAAGAATTTGTGGATTAAAGTGGGTTGCTCCCAAAGAGGAGAAGATGAAGTGTGGATCAGTGCAGATGGCAGACCAGTCATGCCAGACTGTTTACTCTCACAAATGGCTAGAATGCATCATGGAGACACACACATAGGGAGAGATGCAATGATTAGACTGTTCAGACAAAATTGGTACAATCCCAAATTCAGGGCTGTTGCAGAGAGTCTTTGCCAGAGATGTCTAACTTGCCAAATGCATAATCCAGGCAGGAAAACGATAATTGGGTTTGGAAAAATTGGAAAGGCAGAGGGCCCATTTATAAGACTCCAGTTCGACTTCATACAGTTACCACCATGTAGAGGGCTGAAATACGTACTAGTCATAGTGTGCCTGTTTTCAAAGTGGGTGGAGGCTTACCCTACTAGGAGAAATGACAGTATTACAGTTGCAAAACTGTTGTTACGTGAGCTCATACCTAGGTTTGGTTTCCCAGTATCTTTGGAATCAGATAGAGGAAAACATTTTAACAGTGAAGTAATCAAACTAATTTGTGAAGCATTTCACATTAAACAGAAATTGCACTGTGCATATCGCCCAGAGGCTTCTGGAGTGGTTGAACAATTGAATGGCACTATAAAGTCAAGATTGGGAAAAATGTGTGCATCAACATCATTAGAGTGGCCAGACGCATTGCCACTTGTCTTGATGGGAATAAGAAGCATACCTGACAGAACAACAGGATTGAGCCCCCATGAAATAATGATGGGAAGAGCAATGAGACAAACACATGTTCCCACAAACAAATTAGTAAATATATCTGATGATATGGTTCTGGATTATTGCAAAGGATTGGCTGACCTAGTGCGTTCTGTCTCTCATCAGGTTGGAGAAGACGCAGTTTCCAGGCAGCCTGAACTAGAACATGATCTGAATCCTGGTGATTGGGTGGTAGTGAAGAATCACACCAGAGAAACGTGTCTATCACCCAGGTGGAGCAGACCTTGTCAAGTTATATTGACCACCAATACAGCAGTGAAGTGTGCAAGATTTCCTAATTGGATTCATGTAAGCCACACAAAGAGAGCACCAGAACCTGAAGAAGAGAATCCACAGACAACGCCAATCACTGAAGAAGCTGAAGGTTGCCCAGCTGAGGAATCTCAGGCTAGAGGTTCGAGAGAAGCTGACGGAGAACAACCGAGCACAAGTCAGGATTGGATACCAGTGGTAGAAGTTCCTGAAGTATACCACAGAACAAGAAGTCAAGCGAAATTGGAAGAAATAGAAGAAGATCAGATAGGTGAAGAAGAAGCAGCTCAGGTACAAGAAGAAAAGACAATAAGAGAACCTGAGCAAGGTCAGATAGGGAAAGAAAGTTGGACTCAAAACAGTGAAGATTTAATAAACTTTGAAGAGGGACAGACAGGTTTAGAAGAATCAGGTCAGGCTGCAGAAGTTCACAGTGCAATAAGCCCTGATCAGAAGCAGTTAGATCAAGAAGAATTCACTAAAGAAAAAGGGGTAAATACAAATGAACATAAAGAAATAAAAAAGGAACAAAACCAACATCTTGAAAGTCATTGTGGAGCTACTGAAAAGAAACCAATCAGACCTGAAAAAGAACAAACAAAAGAGGCAGTAATCAAAGAAAACAAAACAGTATTAAGCAGTGAAAATAACGAGATCTTTGAAGACGTAAACAGAGAAACAGTGCCAACAAAGAAAACAAGAAAAGGAGATCATTGGCCAAGTGTCATTAAAAGAGTAAAATACCACATAACAACCAGAAGTGAAGATCCAGAACAAGTACCTGAAGTGACAAGTCAAACTGAACAAGAGAAAAAGTCAGGAAAAAGAAAAAGTAAAAGACTGAGACTTGTGAATAACAAATTCAAGGGTCCTGACTGGACTTATATCATTCTTGAAGATTTTGAAAGCTCAGAGTCAAGTGACAGTGGTGGCGAAGGAACAAGTGCAGAACTAACATACGAAGAAGAAACAAGACCACCCTGACTAAACAAAAGAATCCTCTAAAGAAAAGAAGAAGAGATAAGAAGAGCAATCTTCCTTGTCGAAAAATGCCTGATGATAGAGTTACTGGGAGACCAAAACGAAATTGTTGTAGGAGATGCTGTGCAATCTGCATATGTAGTCTAGTATTGGTGCTTATAGTATGGTTAGTCCTGATTGTAGCAATTCCTTACCTTATGATAATAGATAAGAAGATTAATAATGAAACTAAAGGGAGGACAGCAAACATGAAGGGCAGTAGAGTAGAATTAATGGCAGAAGATGAGGCAGAAATTCATCATGAAATAGCTGATGACGACACTAGTTTAAATGTTTTCACAAAGTTATTGTTTCAGTATGTAGACACAATGGAAGTTAGTAATTGTTATGTCTGTATGAAGTTACCTGAATCAGTAGCGGAAGGATTAACATACCATCATTTACCACTGACATATGGCATCTCATGTAGTGTATTAACAAGTTTATTTTATAGAACAGGTAGGCTACAGTATTATTATTCAAACTTAGATGTGATATTTTCTGAGGTTCCGATTCGCAAGAGTATGAACCCAGTGCTTAGTAGTCAAGACGCACATTTTATGGGAGAGTTTTTCTTAACAATGAAATCGATAGACATAACACATGCACATAGACACAATCTAACATGTTCTTTACTAGAAGAAGAAATGATATTTTTGAATTTAGTAGAAGATAGAAGACATGATTTTTAAAAGAAAGCTTCAGAGCATAAGGCTCAGTTGCCACCTTGGGCGGAGAAGGAAGGGAGTTATACACCTGGTAAAGCTCAAGCTGCAATGGCTCTGGATTTCGTAAAGAAAGGGAAAATTTGTCTTCATAGGTTAAAGACTGATTATAACAATGTTTTCATCGGTACCAGTGAATGTGAACACAATTTTTTAATTCTTGGAGGTTGGGGACTCAAAGGAGGAACAGATTCAGTTTTTCCTGGAATTTATTATGTATGCGGGAATAAGGCTTACTTTAGGCTTCCTGCAAGATGGTATGGAAGTTGTTATTTTGGAATAGTTTTTCCAAAGATATATCACGTAAAAAGAAACACTGGAAGCAATGAAAACAATAATGAATTAATACGTAGTAAAAGAGCTAGTTTTTCAGAAATTGTAGGTGATATATTTGGTGCATTGATACCTTCAGTGGGAATAATTCTGAACTCAAGGAAAATATGTAAATTGTCTACAGTGGTTGATCGTTTATCAACGGATACTGCTGGAGGTTTTCTAATGATTAATACGGAGATGGTTGTGATTAGATCTATGGTGATGCAAAATAGACTTGCTCTTGACATTCTATTGGCAAAAGAGGGAGGAGTCTGTAAATTATTAAAGACGAAACATTGTTGCACTTATATTCCTGATAAGAGTGCAGAAATTGGAACGTATATTCAGAACATAACTAAACTTGAGAAAGAACTTAAACCACTGGAAGTTGATAGTGTATGGGAAAGATTGACAAATAGTATCTCGTCAATTAGAACCTGGTTTGCTAATATAGGGAAAGGACTTATAGGTCAAATATTAGTACCCTTAGCAGGGATAGCAATAATAATTTTAGCAATAACAATATGGTGCAAATGCTGTAGAAAGAATGGAACATATAAAGTGACAGGAAAAGGAAAGAAGAGAAAACTAGATGAAATAGAACTTGAAGAATGGAGAAGTGATTTATACAAGAAATTAAAAGGAGACTGTAAGAATAGAAAAAGTAAAAATGAGAATGAAACGATTTGCTAGAAGTTGGCATCTGATTGAGGGTAGTATTTTGATGGCTCAGAAACGCCATCAGAGAGGGGATTGATGGAGCAAGGTTTCAAAAATGAAACTTGCTTGTATGCAATCCTCCTCATAGTATTAATTTATTAAACTTGTACTGTCAATACTAATCTTTGCATTCACAAACACAAAAGGGATAGACGCTTGCCTATGTGTTTTACTAATGAATAACGCTTGTCTATAAACCAAGATGGCCGCTAAAAGCGCGGGACTTCATTGCACATGTCACAACCTGATCACATGGTGTGACGTCTTTCTTTGCTTGGTGGGAAACTTCTGCTTCTGCGCAGTGTGCATTAAAATGGCCGCTAAATGTTTTCACATGCTTAAGCTTGCTCTCATGTCATTATTAAATTGTCGTTTTCTTAACGCTACTAATGCAGGATAGTATTATGATTAAATGGGAATAGAGTAGGGAAAGTGGGTATACAGTGAAACTTTTTATTTGTGATTTTAATATTTTCTTCTTACACTTTTAGTAATTCGTAAACTTGGGCCTGGGTTGGTGTCTTGAAACTCGAGAGACAGAGGGTTCTGCGCATGTGTCCTGTATGCCTGCCAAGTGAAGTCAACTTGGACGTCTCCCAAGGCCACGACCTATTGGCCGAAGATGATGTACTCAATGTATCCGGCGGACAAATTGTTACTTTTCTCCTGTAAAATGTATAACATTTGTCGTGAGACGGGTGGGAAATAAAGCGAATGTATTAATTTGAAGGGGCGGGAACGTAAAGACAATAGGCTTTACAATTTAGGCCAAATTGATATGGTGCGAGAATCCACCTCCTGTCCCTGTCCAATCAGAAGTAGTGGTCCCATATTTTAGCAACATTAAGGGGAGGTACATGGGCGTAGAAGGGTATCATAGAATATAGCATTAGTAAATTAGTCAGAGCATGCGTTCACGAAGAACAGGCGTCCATACTGCCAGAGCGCTCTCAACTCCAGACTGCCCAGCTGATCGGTTGCTGACTGAATTCCTGTCCGGAAGAGGTTCTGAGGAGGGGGCGGCGGAGTCCATTAGAAGGAAGGCACGGGAGAATTGAGAGAAGTTGAGTATCAGAGAGGGGAAGGGCGCAGGCGTCGTTGTAGAGAGGTCACCGGTCCTGTCCTGATCCTGGAAGAAGTATTTGCTCTTCATCCTTCCTGGGTCCTATCTTTTCCAACTCCTTGGCCAAGGGGCTTGGTTCTCGCATTTAGGTAACTATACTGGAACCTTTAGTTGCGCTGCTGTCTCTATCTTCTCCTCTTCCTTAAACACTGTCATTGATTAGCAAAATCATTTCTATGCTTTTTCTTGGGTATTTCAATCAAGTACCGTGTTTTCTGTATTTTACTCTGCTAAAACTTTAGATAAACATTTTAAAACTTCCTGACTCAGTGATTATTTCAGGATTATGTACTATAATGAATGTCACTCATTTTAAACTTCCCAATTAGCAAAGGATCCATTGGTAAGTTATTACTCTTCAATCAGAAGGTAATTGGTAGCAGGGACTTTGATAAAAGAATACATCTGACACCCAGCGTAAGTATTAGTGTAGTGTGAATGTATAGGGCCCAAGTGAGTATATGGTGTATGAATGTTGTTGGCTAATATTGCGCTGGATCACTGCATTTGTGATGACCCAGATTCATTAAAAGAGTTTTAAGAAAAAATCTAAACAAATATTGGGAAAATTCCCAAAAAATATAACAGCGATTGCTCAGTAGAGCCATCCCAGGGACAGAGCAGAGCTACGCCCACCATAGGGCAAGAATCCTTCCAGAAGCACAAAAGCCACCAAATCGTAACTGCTGTAAAGCAGAAGTAAAGAGACCTCTCCCAATGCGTAAGATCTAAAGACAAGTATAGAGCAGGTTCCACAGATGAAAAAGATCTAGAAAAGGTCAACACAGATGGTTTCGTCAATTTGTAATCAGCCTACTTTTCATGCAATAATCTGATAAAGGTACTTGACCCTTTCCTTCCCTCATCTTTAGTAATGTTCTGTGGTATTGTGAACTGGGCGGACAATCCCAATGCATAGAACATTTTGGAAATATAATTTAACCATGGGATATTAAGTCCCTTGTCTAAACTAAGACAATCGGAAATTATTTTTCTCCACAGGAATGCCTGTGGATTAGACCAAACACTGACCCACAACAAGAAAGGGCCAGCTTGATCTTCTCAGTAATGTATTGCAAATGCAACTTTGAATGTATAATAAAACTGGGGCTCGACAGTGGAAGATACATAATCCTCTGTAGGATACGGTTTTCTTCATCCTGAAGAAAGTTATGTCTATTTGCATTGTGAATGATTGACCAAGGCAGAAACATATGCTCACATGGTCAATGGCTTAAAGAGACAGTTAGCGGCAGGAGGGGATAGACAGAAGCTACTGTTCTGTCTGTCATCATGTTGTTTCTGGCTTTGGTCCTTATCTGTGCAGCTCCAGCGCTTCACTAACAGGATGACAGATTTAGGGGCCTATTTAGAGTTTGGTGGATGGTCTGACTGTGGGCCCGGGTGGCAGAGTTCATTACCTCCCCCACTCTGGTGCATTGTCACCTTCCTTATTTAGAGATCGCCCCCAGCCCAGTGTTGATCTCTGTGCCTGCAGAGTAACCATCATCACAGCGGTTCCGGTGAAGGCACTGCAACTTTACTGCGTGACTTTCAGGCAGCCACAGTCCAAACTTTTTTTGTTTTCCAAAAATACCAAATCAGGAACTTGGTGGAAATGAAAAACAAAAAAATAAAAATGACAGCTATACCCTGCGACGTTTCTCCCAGGTGTAACAGTTGCTTTACTTGTTTTTATGGCAGGTACTATCAGATTTTTCTTGGCAGAGACAGACAGAAAACAAAGCTCAGTGTCATGACGCCATATACACAACACTATCCTGCCCTGTATAGTTCCCCCTGAGGGAAGCAATATCATTCCTGGCTTCACCGCACTCTGTACGAATGAAGGGTTACTCGCCTCTGCCTAAGATTTTCCTCTGGCCGAACAGATGGACCCATGCCACAACTACAAACACCAGGAGACAGTGCGAGAGAAAGGTGCCCCCTTAAGCACCTTCATACTGCGGTGGCCATCTTGGATTCCTGGGCTATTTGAGCACACCTCTAGTAAGCACCTGCGCTTGCTGTTCTATTGCTGTCCTGATGGTCACAGCACTCCAGCATTCAGAGGGGGCATGGTGTTGGCTGTGTGCCCCATAACCAGAAACAGTTTGTTCCTCCCTGGTCAAGCGAAGGGTTTACTGCTTGTTGAGTCTCCTCTGCCCTGGTCTCATTTCACATAGCGGCAACTCACTAGCAACTGCCAGTGGTTCCTGAGGCCCCGTTGAGTCTAATGGCCATCGCACAGCACTGACGACACGTGACTCCTGGCCAGCATGTAGGAGGTGCGGTCCACCTCCAATATCCATGAAAGTCTACAGCTAAGTGTACTGGCAGTATGAATGCCGTCTGACTATTCTTTGTGTATTTCGTGACATTGTTTGTGTCAAATGCTCACTTTTACCTCTGTGGTTTATTCGTTATTGGTGTTTCATATTGCCTCATGGATATCTGAGGCTGGGGAAACTAAGGCACTTTCAAAGAGAGCAATGAGATGTATCATTGCTACTTCATGCTTTGAAAATGAAGTGACGATTATTAACTCCTTAATGACTCTGCATTTCTGGTATCAAATCTCCATTGTGCATATGAGTGATTCCTTACACATGAATGATTGCATGCTTAAAAAGAGTGAGTTGCCAGAGGAACACTAAGGGGCATATTCACAAGGAGCTATCGCCGAATTAACGGCACTTTATCGCAGCCAAAGTCGTGATAAATGTACCTCCCCATTCACAAGCCGGTGTTAACAGCCCACAGCACCAGTTTACCCACGATAGCAGCCGCAAAAAACATCGCCACAGAGGACCCCCACAAATATCGCTAATGAGATGCAGAGTAGGCATTCCCGTGCCAAAAGCCGAGACAACATCACACCTCATCATTCACAACGACCAGCCATATCGGCGATAAAAACACAAAACAGGCAATAAGGCGCGTTAGCACCAGGAAATCTACACCTGCTCTGACCTGGTGTAAAGTCGGACTGCAGCCAGCACCACAAAAGGGAGCACAGCCCAGGGCCACAACCGAAGGGCAACAGATGCCATGGAGCCACTCATCATGCGGCCCGGACACCCAAGAGGGCCACAACACCCACCGCCACCACCCCAGGACCCCAACCCACACTCAGACCACCACAGACGCAGCGCAGACAAAGACAGCGGACCCCCAGGAAGCTCACCAGCCTCACAGACCCAACATCTGACAATGTCACCGTCCACTACAGGCTGAAAGTGACAAACATCCTACGCATCCTGACCATCAGAGCCTAACAGGCCTACGGCACCAACACAGCGGACAACCAACATCCCACCCCACACAAAGCTGCTGGCTTGGCTGCACCTGTTGGCCCCTGGGACCCCCCATCCAACACCCACCAGAGTCGGAGGAGTCTCACAGCCAGCCACATCCAAGTCCCCCACACCTGTCCTGGACATCACCATCACCCTGGCACCCCAGTCCCCATACGTACAACACAATGCGCAGGATCCGCTGGAGACCAAGCAAGGACCATACGCCCAAACAGGATGCACGCACGTGTCGGGGGCAATACACAGCACACATGTACTACCTGTGCCCCCTGGTGACACAGCACACAATCACCGCAACAGGAAGCACACGTCTCACATCAATGTGCAGGCAACAACAGAACACCGTGGAACCCCCAACAATGTCGCCTTCAAATACACAGCCAGTGTGCATGATACCTACATCCTCCGACAGTCCATCATCAACCAGCGTTCCCAGGATGGCAACAAGGGAAATGCACAGCCCCTCGGCAATATCCAAATGAACACCCCACACACCTCAACTCCACAACCATGCAACTCACAACTCTGGCAATGCACACGTCACAAAATCACATACAACAGACACAACAATATGCCCACCCACCAGACACGACAGAACAACTTACAAAGTTCACATGGGCAAGCCCTGACCATGAGCCAGCAACGGCATGGCACCTCAGCCACATAATAGCCAAATGTGGGGAGAGGTGGCAACCAGGCATGTGTGAAGGATGCAGTAGAACCATGATTGGGAAAGTACACAATGACATGGGTGGCGGAGATGTGCTGGACACACCGCAGTATGCAGAACACACCCATATCCATGGCGACATACACCGCTGGTGTATGGAGTGTAGTGGACAGTGGACGCAACCATGTCACCCCAGCCAGTGGGGGACCTCGCGGAAATGTTGCCTGTTACGCCCCCCCTAAGCGTCACCGGAGTGGGATGGCCCGGCGTATGCCACGCCAGCGTAGGGGTGTGAATAAAAAGCACGTAGGCCTGGGCGTGGTCCTCTTCTGGAAAGACCCACGTCTTTGCCAGGGCGGCGCCTCCCACCCCACCACGAGGCCGACGCCGTCCTCGTGAGCCGAGTTGCCAGCGATGCTGTGCACCTGCCGGACCCCGGCACGCTGGACCACGAACCCGTCAGGCCCACCCCTGCGCAGCCAGGCCACACTGATCACCTGCCGACACAGGCGTGTGTCAAGGAGGGCCCACCACGTGCCTGCGCAAGCTCCAAGCCCGAGTTCCGCGACCTTGGCAGCCACCTCAGACCATCACGGCCTCCACGACACAGGCCCGCTTTATTCCTTTCTCGTTGACGTACTCCACTGCCGCCTTAGGCCTACTCTTCGGACCAGTAGGTCCCATATGTGAAACTGTGTCCTGAGTCATGAATGGCAGTGACCCCAAATCCGGGCCACCGGGCACAGCACCAGACCCCCCGATCATTGAGGCATAGTTCCATATGGGCATCTTGCGACACGTGGTGCCACTAACCCTGTTCAATGCCAGCCGGCTACACGTGGTGCCACTAACCCTGTTCAACGCCAGCCGGCTACATGTGGTGCCACTAACCCTGTTCAACGCCAGCCGGCTACACGTGGTGCCACTGAACCTGAACTACGCAGGCCGGTGGGGCCATCCAACCTATGCCGGCGACACTCGGTGAATGGGCCGTGCTGACCGCTGCCTCAGGCCTATACCACGGTCAGGTAGGTCACACATTTGGAACTGAGTCTTGATTACACCATGGCAGTGAACATTATGTAAGGCAGAGAACAATTCACTATACACCCTTCGATGTGGTGGCAACAAGTCTGTGCATGGCATCACAACCACACGTGTCTGTGGGCCTACGCGGACTACTGCCCTCGGCCTACGCTGCGCACGAGTGGGATCACAGATTTGGAACTGAACATCGGTAATTCAAAAGGCAGAATACATTTCATCGCACGCACGGAGAGGCGTAAGAGGATGACGCGTTGCAGTCCGGAGGGAACAGGATCATCGTTACGGAGGTGATTGAACACTACCGACAACTGCCACTGTGTCACTAACTCTGTGCCTCGCGAGCCAACGACACGTGGCTGTGGGCCACTGCTGACCGCTGCCTCCGGCCTACACTGCGGTCCAGTAGGTCCCATGTGTGAAACTGTGTCCTGAGTCATGAATGGCAGTGACCAGATGTCTACTGCAGGGGTGATATCACTAAACTCCCTGCTATCAGTGAAGCAAACGAATGCATCACAAGCACAGGACACGTGTCTGTGGGCCCATGCTGACCGCTACCTTCGGCCTACACTGCGGTCCAGTAGGTCACAGAGTCTTGATTTGGCAATGTTGGAGTTCACATCTGTGTACCGGCATCATCGCAGACTGCATCCCCTCACAGCACCTGTGCCACTAAGTGTGTTCCCCGACATTCATGGACACTCACTGGTCGCACATTGGTGGCGTTTGAGTCTATGGACTAGGGGCTAGTTTTCATCCTCATATAGCTGATACCGAATTGTTGGTGAAAACGAGGGTTGCGCTTTCCACTCCTCCATTTGCTGCTTCCAGATAACATCAGACCTTCCGCATCATGCCCTGGAGGACATCTTCCACTGTCCCCCCCGACCCGCTCAGGTCGCATGGCCCATCTGACTGCACGGCAAGTCACCGTCCCATGGCTGGGTGCCTGTGCCGGCCGCAGTGCATCCGGGGCCACTAACTCTGTGCTGCTCAGGCCTGGGACCCCTTCTTCTGAGACATTGAATGGCCTCTGTAGCGATGATCTTGGGGTCATCAATGCCATGTGTCTGTGGCCCTGCGCTGTCCGCATCCTCCGGCCTCAACTGCGGGCCACCAGGGCCCACACATAGCATCGAGTCTTGACCGGCCCGGACGTCGCATCACCGCAGGAGGCACACGCCACCACCGCAAGCACCACCTCCAACCGCCATCTGCCAGAGTCTAAACGGTGGTCCTGACAGACCTACGGAGTTGCTCAGACCTGTCGTGGATACCATCATCGGCCTGATACCCTGCTCAGCACTCCAGGTGCCAGTGACTCAGTGCACCGCAAGCCATTGTCCGTTACTGATTGAGTTTTGTGCTGTTGTGAGGTTGCGCAGCAATGTCACCTCATGCAGTGGGGAAGACCTGGGACTATGATGGGGAAGATGTGTCAAGTGTGCGGACGGGAGAAGGCACAGACAGGAGGGAACAGCCCCAAGGCAGGAATGCAGACTGGTGGTGGTAGTCAAGCTACACACCCGGATCTATTACTGGGTATTGTGGTGTGGACTGCGGACGCAACTGTCACCTCAGGCAGTGTGGGAGACCTGGTACGTTGATGAGGAAGTTGATGCAGATGTAACTCACCCCACTGCATCTGCATCAGGACTAATCCGAAGGGACACAATCCTAGCAATTTCTTCACATGAGTGCGCTCTTTTCTAGTGCCCCTACCTCAGTGCACTGCAACTCACGGAACCTCCTGACTGAATATTGGGTGACCTCTGTCCTTACTTCGGATCCCTCCATGTTGCTCTGCAGTTGACTCTGTTATGCTGGTGTTTTCTGTTTCCATTACACTGGTGTCCACTGTTCAGGTTGTTGCCAGCACCAAGCACTCCGTGCGGGCTGGCTTATACTCACCCCACACACATCCAGCACAGGCGTCACTGTACATGTGGCCCTGCCAATAAAGGGGCCGGGCGCACGTGCCCGTAGCCAGTTCAACATGATATGTGCATGTGTCCCTGTGGTCTTGTTGTATGCATGGGGGCCCTGGGCCCTACGACATCACATTGTGCTGTGTACAGCGGACACAGCCATGGCACTGCAGGCAGCGAGCTAGAGCCTGGACATGTAGCTTTGTCGTCACCCACTCAATTCGTAAGGGGGTGGACTGTGCCGTCGTACGCAGAGCCAACATGGGTGTGTGACTGATATGTGCGTGCCCCTGGGCGTGGTTCTGTACTGGGTATGTGCATCTGCATGTGTCTCTATGGAAGTGTGGGTCTCCTTTGTGGGGTGTAGGTGGTCCCTGAAGGGTATTGGACACCCACGTATGTGTTCTAGTTTGCATTCCATGGGTTTGGCAACACCCTCACCTGTTGGGCCACCTCCTTTTGGCGTTCTGCCACCTGGCATTGGGGTGCCATGTGTGGGTCAGTGAAGTGTTGTGAGGCAGCCGTGATTGCGGGTGCTTCATGCTGTGTGGTCTGTTGCAGGGGCTGGGTTCTCCTCTGAGTAGCTTGTCTGCCCTGGTGGTGGGTTGTGTGGGCTGTCCATGGGCTGTTGTAGGGCATCAGTGTCGGGAGTGTGGTGTTCGTCTCGGGCATCACTGATGGGTTGTCTGTTCTGACCTGCTGGAGGTGTTGTTTGTCCCTCTGCATTGTGAAGTGGAGGTGCATGTTGGCATTGTGTTGGCGCCTTGTTCTTGTCGACATGCAGACTGTGTGACAATGTACATTGTGACTGTTTGGGCGGTGGTGGCTATTTGGGTTGGGACAGTGTATATTTGGCCTACATGGCTGATGTGGGGTTGTAGGGGTAGATATGCATGTCACAGTTCCCTGCTCTGTCCAATGTGATTGTTCTGTTTCTGCGCCTGGGCGGACCCAGTTGTGTCCCCTGTTCTGCAGTGTGGGTGTTGCACTTTGTGCCACATTGTCATGGTATGTGCTGTGATTGCTATGTGTGTGTGCTGCAGTGTGCCACGGGGATGGGGGACATGTCCCTGGGTAATTGTGGGTGGGCAGTGTGCTACACCTCATTGTGCATGTGTGGCATTGTGCCCATCACCCCCCGTCCCCCCAGTCCCTGTTGGATCCTCACCCTGTTGTTGTTGTGTCAGGTCCTCTCCAGCTGTGTCCGTACTCCCTACTCCTTGCACCGTCTTCACACTGATGACTGTGGCCTGGGTTTCCCCCAGCTCCTCCTGTGGCGCTGGACTGCCACCTCCTGTCGCCGTTGCTGCCTTCCTGTTGGCAGCGGGTTTGTACCTGGTTTAGGTTGTCACGTCCTGCCGGCGCCTCTTGGCCTCCTGGATTGGCCTCCTGGGCACTCCGACTGCATTCCAGGTGGTCTGCTTGTGGGTCAGTTGCTGGTAGGGTTCTGTCACCTCCGTGTCGCTGGTCTTGTTTTCCTGCGGTCTGCACCCCATCTTCCTCTCCCTTTTCTTCTTGGCCTTCCCCGACCCAGTTGTTCCTTGCTGGTGGTCTGTGGGGGTTGTGAGGTTCGCGTTGACCGCTGCGTTGGGTCAGGGTGCATCCATGTTGCTACGTGCTTTGGCTTGTTTCTGGTGTGTTGTTTCTGTGGATTTTATGGTGCAATTTCCCGCCAGACGCGTGGGATTTGCAGGCCTGAGGCTGCTTTTCGCTACTTTTTGTACCGCGATAGGCCTCATCGCATGAATTTTCGCGTTCAAGTTTAGCATTTTTTGGGCGTGGCGTTGATTTTCACGCTGACATTTGACACGTTATCTGGTGACTATCGCATGCTGCCGCCTTGTTGTGAATTCCACGTTGACAAGGGGTTATTTTCCCGCGCTAGGCTGCGATATTGAAAGTTGCGTTACGCTACTCTTGCGGTAGTTATCACATGTTCTTGTGAATATACCCCTAAGTTAATCCATCCTTTCTGTTTCTGTTCACTGCAGCTATCACATGTGTGGTGGTGGCTCTTAGCAGCCCCTGTCCCTAGGACAAAACCCTGAAGAGACAGCAAGGGAGGTTCCTTCCAGGTACAAGGGGCTACCAGTCTATTGTTTATCATCCTATCCACTACCCCATTCCCTTGGGTGCGCGTTTTGGTAAGCAGTGCTTTCTGTTCTCCAATTGGAACACCAAGGGGGGTGGTCGAACTATCTTCACTGCGTCGCTTGCCAGCAGGTCCTGCCAGGTTAGTGTACGTTTGTCCCTACCAACTGATCCAACACTCAGTCCATCTACTCTAACTAGGGTGGGCGGTCTGATGTCCTTATTCTGATGGACACTACTCTCTTCACCCATCGGTTTCTGATGGCAGAGCTGCGGACATCGATGTTGGAAAGATGTTTGCCATGAATGGCACGAGCGCCATACATGTCATACCTAAAATGTGTAAAACCTTGTAGCAATCGTAGGACACAAGTAGAAGTAGAAATATGCGAGCGACTACATACATTTTGCTAAACATATATTTATACATTTGTGTTCACAATGTTTTTAACAACTAACTGGCTGTATTTAATGAGAACACATTTTCGCTAACAGAAATCAACATGTTGCCACTGAACTCCATTTGCAGACCTTCCAACTCAGACGGTGCCACCATGTGTTGCAGGATATCTGCTCCCACGACATGGTCACCTGGAGAGGAACTGATATCACACAGTGTGCACACAAAGAGCTGAAAACCTCAGCAGAGAACAGGTTTCCAGCTAATTGTTTGGAAGTTCTGCCTAGCCACGAAACTTCCCCAGAACATCGATGGCAGTCTCAAAAGCTTTGAATTTAAAAGTGCACCAGGCTGTGCTCTGCACTAAATCCCCGCCCCCATTAAGACCCTGCCCCCTCACACCTGAAAAGGTTTGCATTCATGATTTGTGATTTCTGCATTCCCACGTCTCTTCTCTCTCTCTCACACACACACCCACACACACACACAACCAAACACAGGCACACAGAGAGTAAATGGCTTGCTTTCGCCTGAATTGTTATCCTGTCTGTGATTAACATTTTCAAATGGAGAAAAGATTGACATTAAATGAAGCATATATTATGTTAAGTTTAACGTGAAAGAAATCTTCCAACTAAAGGAATTTTAACTTAGTTGCACATGTCTTGATTTGTAAGTGAAATCAAATTGTTCTGAATTTGAGCCATCTGTTGGCTGGACCATACTGCCTTTAAACTCCATTAATGTGCCATTAGTAATCGTAAGGCGATTGCATCTCTTCTCACCTTCTGAAACAAGGCTGCCCTGAAAGGAAGTTGCATACGAAATAATAAAAAAAACATGAGATATATTCAGCCATGTCCACTCAGCATTTAAAAAGCAAGATGTATTTATTTGTTAATTTACTGTGTGTCATGCCTCCTTCCTAGGAGGCTGCCTGCCATCTATCTATTTCTAATGCTATCAGGTGCATGACCTTCATCTCCAGTGCACTCCACTTTCAGTACCTCATTTCAATGTGTGTTATCAGGCAATGTCAGGCTTCCGAAAAATGCCTGAGACAGCATTGCAAATATTTTATTTTCATATCAAACGTGCATTTTGCCCCTGCAGTGTGGAATGTTCTCTTTTTGCTATGATTTAGTCTAGCGAGACCACGGTAGCCACTATTGACTGGTCCAGAGGCATAAAGAACTGTCATTGCAGTGACAGATTGATAGGAATGTGCTTCAAGATTCACAGGAAGCATTCATTGGCTAATTCTGTCCCGAGGAGTAAACAAGCACTTTAAGGGAAAATGCAAAGTACATTCAAGGTGATGTCATTTCGTACAGTCGGGCTACTAGAAAACATGATTGATATATTCAGCTTTTTCTGCATACAATATGATATTACTTCACTCATTAAAAAATCAATCACCTACTGTTGATTTGCGGATTTAAAAAAACAAAATCTTTCATAGCTCAAACGGATCAAATGCTATTACAATTTTTTTACACATGGGGTGTAGTGCTACCCCAGACATTTTTCGAATGCTAGCAGGTCACCGTCAGTTATTGATTATATTAATTGATTATTTAACTCTTTATCTGCTGCGTCCACCCTCTCCTTTTTTTATATTTGCGTCAGTTCATACTTTTGCCTTTGTAGCTGTAAGAAATTGGGTTTTGGTTGAGGGGAGTGGAAGCCCCACTCAAGTAAAATCCAAAATCCTGGCTGAACTACAAAAGTCAGTAAATTAACCTGTGCTTAACCTTCTGCTAGCTTGACACCAAAGCAGTCGGGCTTAACTTAGAGGCAATATGTAAAGTATTTATGAGGCACACAAACAGTAATAAAGTGAAAGCACAAGAAAAATCCCAAACCAATTTTGGAAAAAAGAGTAAATTGTAATAAATAAAATGACAGCAAAACATCTGGTCACCTGAGACCAGGGCAATGCCAAAAGGTAAGGCCGACCACGATGGAGGTTTGGTCAGACAGAAGGGGTGAATTGGGCCCAGTCTTGGCTTACTTTCAGCCTTAGAAGAAATTTAAATAATGTTCTGGAGAAGGTGGTGTCTCAGCAGGGCAAAGAAGGAGGCTGTAGCCAAGAGGAGATTGTCGATAATGGGGAGTCACTGGATGAAGTCTCGGTGAAGCCATTAACGATGGTGAAAAAAGCTCTGGGTAGAAAAAGCTGGATTTTCAGGCCAAAGCGGTTGTCGTCATCGATGGTGAACTGGTTGTTGTTGAGTACCGTAAAGATTTCTACCTTTGGACTTAGAAGTTTTTCTGTAGTTCGGATTCTCCCAGCGGGATGAGGCTGCAGGGGGAAACATCCATTACAACGCAGTCATTACATTGCAATGCCTTTACAACACAACTTTTACAACGCAAGTGCCTTTACATCGCATGCCATTAAAACGCATGCCATTACAACGCATGCCATTACAACGCATCTAATCACAACGCATTATTAGGTAAGTAATGGAGAATTTTAAGTTTTAGGGTGGGAATGGGTTTAGGGGTAGTTGGGAATAGTAATTTTTACCCCTACACTATCCAACACTTTCCCTACTGTTGCACTCACTGGAGGGGAGAATAGTAGTTTTTACCCCTACGCTATCCAACACTTTCCCTACTGTTGCACTCACTGGAGTGGGAATAGTAATTTTTACCCCTACGCTATCCAACACTTTCCCTACTGTTGCACTCACTGGAGGGGGAAACGTAATTTTTACCCCTACGCTATCCAACACTTTCCCTACTGTTGCACTCACTGGAGTGGGAATAGTAATTTTCACCCCTACGCTATTCAACACTTTCCCTACTGTTGCACTCACTGGAGTGGGAATAGTAATTTTTACCCCTACGCTATCCAACACTTACCCTACTGATGCAATAAAAGTATTATGCTTTGTAATGGTATGCGTTGTGATGTAATGCGTTGTAATGGAATGCGTTGTAATGGTAGTTTAAAAAATGTGTTGTAATGGTAGGCGTTGTAAAATCATGCGATGTAATGGTAGTTGCGATGTAAAAAATGCGTTGTAAAAGCATGCATTGTAATGGTTTGCGTTGTAACCAGTAGCGGTCCGTGGTAGGA
This sequence comes from Calotriton arnoldi, assembly GCA_963921515.1. Classification (NCBI taxonomy): domain Eukaryota; kingdom Metazoa; phylum Chordata; class Amphibia; order Caudata; family Salamandridae; genus Calotriton; species Calotriton arnoldi. The sequence goes on from CAWUFW010002582.1 coordinate 304,979, forward strand.
GTGCCGGCCGGGCGGTGACGTGGGGCGGGGGAGGGGCAGGGTGGGGGGTAGTAAACCACGGATTACGGCGGAATACAGGTAAGTAAACATTTAAGTAAATAAAACGAATTTCGTTGCGCGCACTGCATCGCATTTGGCGATGCAGCGCTCACAACGAAATTCGTTTTATTTATTTAAATGTTTACTTACCTGTATTCCGCCGTAATCCGTGGTTTACTACCCCCCACCCTGCCCCTCCCCCGCCCCACGTCACCGCCCGGCCGGCACTCCTACCACGGACCGCTACTGGTTGTAACGTCATATATTCGGCTGCAGGCTGTAGCCCAAGAGGGCTCCATAAGCCCAGAGACCACTCCTGGGAGGTCCTGCTGCGAACGATTTGCTGTGTAGAGAGGAACATATCTGGAGTTGTAATGAAGTCAGTCCCACCTGCGATACACCTTCAACGGATCAGCTTGAAGATAGGTCACGTCTCCCATTGGTTCTCAGAACAGTTTTTGGTGAAAAAAAATTTAAGTCACAGATTTTGGATTCTGGAAGAAGGAGGCCACTCCAGCCCCACACCAAGGGTCTAGGACCTGTGGGATACCACTTGGGGGTTAGGACTCACTCCAGCAGAGGGGAGCAGCGGGTTCAAGGTTATATCCTGTGGCTCACAAAGGAGGCCATCCAATTAGCCATTGGATACACTCTGTTGGTTCTATTTTCAAGGGTGAGGTCCAGTCTTCCTTCTTAAGGCACCACGGAAGCAAGGCAATCTTTGCAGAAGCTGCACTGCAGTAAAATCTAAGGACAGTTGTAAAGGCTCCCTCAACCATCCAGAGTACATAATTATCAACACCAAATTTCTGACATCTAGATTTAATTTTTGGTGCCAATTGTATGTTGCCCATGGCAATCCCCAATTAACTCCATACATTATTCAAATTGTTCAGTCGACAACAACTCTCCTCCCAGCTTCATTATACAATCCTCACATGCAAATGTTCTTACCCACATAATGGTTGAGGGATGTAATCCTAAAGAAAGGGCTGCTTCCACTCAGCTTCTTCAAAATATTTTATCTTAGAAAATTACAACATACAAAGGCAAGAATGAATTTATATCTGAAGGTGCATATTTTAGTGCATGATTAGTACATGATTAAGTCACAGCATCATTGACACCAAGACAAGCCAACTGGATAGGAAAATCTTTATGACCTTTAAACTAGGAAAGCCTAGCCTCACAAAGGGATCTTCAATTCCGCCTCCTCAGCCTCTGCCATCTAGAAAAACACATTTCTGTCTTCTGGAGCCTTAACTGATAGTAGTTCCATCCCACTATCATTTGAGACATTTCCTCTTGCTATTATGCCAAAATCAGAAATCTTACCAAAAAATATAATAGAGGTACTAGTATAGTGTAGTTTAAATTATTAGGTGCAAGCCTTAATGGCACAATTCTAAGGTCTTTCAATATCCTCCACCCCAGGAGGATGCATACTTAATCAAATACCCGATCCCAGAACTGTAATATCTGCAGACAGCAAGAAAATAAGTTTGTACAACCAAGAAGCCCAGTGTCATGTGGCACAATGATTATTTCTTTCAAACTCATTCAACATTCAACAGGCGTTAGATGCAGCCCATGAATGCAATAAAATTGAATCCATCTCAATTCAAACTTTCATAAGATAGAGTGGGCATATTTACATGCCCCAATCACCAGCAGAGCGTCATTGTTTTTACGCTACGGTGGCGTAGTACCATTTCCCAAATTTACACGGTGGCGCTAAGCCAACTAACGTGGCTTAATGTCACCTTGTAAATAAGCCCCTTTCCGCCGTAGTCCGCTGCGGGAAAGGGGCGTGCAATGGGTGTTGTTGTGGGCATTCCACCACAACACCCATTGCTTTTTGACTCTGCCTCAGATTTACAAGGCTGAGGCAGCACCAAAAAGTAACACCACGGAATACTTGGTCTTAGCATGGCGATATGAGGAGCAATTATTAATTTCTTCTTGTTTTTTGCTGTTTCTGAAGAATGCAGCTCACATAGAAAGACAAAATCACCATGAATGATTCTTTATGTGCAGGAAGGTGCCCCTTCCTGCACATAAACAATCACCCCTGCAGCGCAGGCACCCTTGCAACATGGCAGCAGGGTGCCTGCGCTAGGCAGCTTTTTTTGTGCCAGTGCTAGGGGAAGCACAGGGGTGCACCGTATTCTTGTGAATACGGCGCATCCCTGGGTTTAAAAAATGTCAGAGAGTGGGGTTGCCAAATTTGGCATAGTACTGCGCTCTGACATTTTTTTGTAAATACCATACTGTACAGATTTCCAAGCAGTTTCCACCCAATATCTACACAGTATAGCATATATCTTTGATATATCTCTGAATTTCAGCACATTTCATACTCCTCTCTAACATGCCATTCTGCCATGTCATTTGCTATGAGATATTTGCAGAGCAGCCTTGACCTTAAAGTCCTAACAGTTGTTGGAGATCCTTAAACAATTTCAGTAAAATCCATAATTCCCTTAAAAATCTAGTCCCAGATTTATAAACACTTTGCATCTGATTTGGGTTACTTTTTTAACACAAACCCTATGCAAAAGGCTGCATTGGGATTTGCAATCCAATGCAAATCGTGATTTGCATTGGATTGCAACCCAAAGTAATGCAAAGCTGTGCGATGGGTGGTCTTGCATTACTTTGCGACAGAAAGGCTTCGATCGGGGGGGCACATGGGCGTTCCCATGCAATCAACCATTGGTTTTGACACAGATCCCAATCTACAACTAATTTTGGACAGGGATTACCTAAAATTTCGGTGTCTCCTCGAGGCAGTCGTGATAAGGAGGAATGTTTTAATTTCTCTTTGTTTTTCCCACTTTGCATGTGTGCTGCAGTATACAGCACACATATAAAGTGGCAAACACCTTAAAGCATAGTTTAATACTGGAAAGGAACCCTTTCAGCATAAAACCTATGCTTCCACAACACAGACATGCTTCCACTATGGCGCAAGGGTGTCTGATTTGGCGCATGGCAGCCAAACGTGTGCCAGTGCAGGTAGAGAGCAGAACATCGCCACATCTTAGTATATATTGCACTATTTGGCTAACTTCCATTCACACAACTCAGCACTGCCACTTTACTTGCTGCCCTGTATTGCATGACTTCTATAGAAATCTGGGCCCTAATTCGAATCTCTGCTCATCTACCCACGCTTTCAGCTAGTTATTAATTGAAGCAGTCTGGGGTAATGAAGTAAGAGGAATGGCTTTCCATATCCTGCATAGAGCCTTCAATATTTGAAATCAGATTTTTTTAAAACAAAAATATGAGGCTCAGCAATTTGAACGAAAATCCCTCAGCTTGTGGTCAATCGTTACAGATATTATTTTACTGCCACAATTTTCCAATGGTTTTAAGACTATTGTGTTGTGTAGTTCCTATATTGCCCATACAGGACCTGCGCGTTCGGATAACATAAACGGTGGGCTTGGTGGCAGACTGATTCTGAGCACCCCCACCGAGAAATGTTAGCCTGTTTGCATAAGCTAGCTCACAGTGCCACTAGTGTCTTCTCTTATCGGTGAGAGATTACTTTCTGGCAACCTTAGAACATGACAACCCTGATCCCTCAAGATCGTGGAAACAATGTACTACTTTTCGCTCAGTCACTCGTGCTCACTTATCTTGTCTCAGAGATACACAGAATAAACAGCCTAGGGCGTTTCAATAAGGATTTATTGAACAGTTGTTATTCTCGTGTAGAATATATGAGCTGCAACAACCATTAGACAGTAGCAGAGATATATGATTAGCAGTACAGCGAATATAAAAGGATAGTACAGTTCTACCATCTTGCAATAAGCATGAATAAATACATGAATATAAAATGCATTGACAAAAGAAAGTGCGTACTCCTACGATGCCTATCTAGATGTACCTAAGTGTACCTAGCATGTGAGTAGGTGTAAAGCCAAGAATCCCTCTAGGAATTAGTCGAACCCCATTACCTGAAGTGTGAAAATGTAGTAGCCCTTCTTGGTCTCGAGTTGGACACCCCGCAGGGGATGTTCAGACCACTGTCAGCTGGAGCGTCTGCATGCAGGAGCCTCAGCGTCTCTGGTCAGTGTGTCGCCTGGAAGTCTCGGTTCCCTCTAACTAACTCTAGCAAGAGGTGCTGTATTTATACAGAAAGTATCTAGGGCTCCTTTGTCCCTTGTTGCTTGTATTAGCCATTGTTGGATTTTAGGATGACGTATGGGATGAACTGTGTACATTGATATGGGGAGGAAGGTGGTGTAGCCCCAGCCTGGTTTCTAAGAACCCTTATGAATATTCATTCATACTGTGTGAGTCTATTGATGGAGTTATAGGACTCTATTGTTTAGGAGAAACACTCCTTCTGTACCCAGGACTAGAGCTAGGTAAATGTTCAATCCTAAAAGGCTCATTTCACTGTAGTGTAGGGGAGGTAATGTATGTGAAGGGGTATGATGTTACCCGGGCCTATATTAGGGTACCTATATGGAACATAACACCCACTCCTCTTCTGAACATTCAACAATGATAAAAATGCTAGTGCACTCTACTCTTTACTAGATAGTAGTGCATAAAACATTTTTCAGTGAGTTCTGTAAAACCTTGTTCTGAAATCATTTTAAAAACTGTTTAAAAAGGTTAAAAAAAAAAATTACTACGACAATCATTTTTTGGAATGGTCACTTAAGTCACAGTCCTAATTGAGTTCGTTTATATAAGTTGAGGTTCTACAAGCGTCAAAAGGCCATGCTTTTTAGCGAGAAAAGTGTACATTTTTTAGGAAATGTTCCAAATTTAGTTACGTTTAGAGAAAACGAAAATCCGAATTCTTTCCCAGCACACGATGAGCCAATCACAGATTAAATGTCCTGGCTGGGAGACGCAACATCATCGCTGCTTGCTGCTGAAGGGTACGGTCCTTGTAAAACCTCGCAGAGTACGCCAATGGAGCACAGATGATACTCAGTACTGCCAATAGCTGGTGTAGAGGCAGCCGGTGCTGTAGTCGATACCTGGGTGCTAGTGGTGCTAGTGGTGGAGCTAAAGCTCACCACAGTTGTAAAAGGCATCTGTGGATTCTCGAGGAATGCAGCCATCAAGATGGGAATACGCTGGGGACATTACGGAGCATGGGCCCTCAGGGGTTCCAGCCTGGTATTCAAGTCCGCAGGCGTGCCCGTTGCAGGTATCAGACAGAGGTCCAACATGCATTCTTGACCACAAAACAGGCATCGAAGAACAGGTAAGATGCAGTCCATCCAGACTGCTCTAAACGATAGGAACCAAGAGGCGCTTAGTTCCCTTAGGCGAGGTGTGCCCAGATGTTGTACCATGCGTTCACCGTATTTCCACTCCAGGAGTGCTTTTGCCATCTCGTTGGTAATTGGGCCGTCCATTGCCTAGCAGGTAAATGACAATCAGGACTCCCGCTATTGATAGCAGGATCAGAGGTAGACCTCCAAAAATGCTTCCAAATCCAGAGTGTATAAAGTTCGGGATAACTCCGAGGATTGTCTGAAAGGTGCTAAGAAGTCCTGACCCTATGGTCTTAAATAGGTGTACAATACCACTCGTATCAGACATATTAAAGATACGACCCACCATTTCTGCGAAATAAATGGGGCAGTTTGTACGTATAAGTGCCTGTATCTCAGTCGAGGTCCTTGCGATTTGAAGATCAAGGGTCTCTTGAGCAGAGGATAAGGGTATGGTTTGCTGTAAAAGCATGGCTTTCAGTCTGCTCAAAGAATCAAGTTGTATAAAGGAAACATTCAATGAAGGCCATAACGGCGCCTCCCTGACTGTACTTGTTGGGGGAAACAATACTTGCATACAGCATGTAACCCTGGAGTTCACAGTGACCAGATAGGCAATACCCGGAAGCATACCACAGCAACTTTGATCGTTCAGCATCAAGTCACTCCCATTTGAGAGCAGCTCGAATACCGGTTTAATCACGACAGCTGGAGTCCCTTTCATGTGGCAGGACAAGTTTGCTATCGACCCATTAGACGCTCCATGCAATGAAATGTCCCGGCACATGAGAGAACCGCTCAAAGCGCTCTTGCAGTTTGTACCACTTAGAAACACTTCTAGATCCCCACTCCGGCATCGAAAGAAATCTATGTGGTAAATCCCAGGATTCCTTAATGTATTCCTTACCCATTTTTTCATATTTGCCCGCCTGCCTTTGTTCAAGGCAATATTGAAACTGAAAAGTAGTGACCGGTATAGTTATGTGGCCATGGATTAGCCATTCAGTAGACGAAGCTTCCGCTACTGTAAATGGTAGTTGGTCCAGTTTTTCAATACGCAGCATTGTATATTTAGCTCCCCTTTGTGCCATTTCAACCTGTTTATCTGTTAGATTATATTCAGAAAACAGAGACGTACTGTTTATAAAACACCAAGGCACAAAGCCTGCACGCAAAGATTGCAGCGTCCAGCTCAATAACATGATAGAACGTAATTGAGATTGCCCGTGTTGTAGTATGGCCAAATCTTGTTCTAGGATATCTATCGCAGAAGACACAATGTTGCCCAAAGAATATATTCTGGAGGACAAAGTTGTTAACCCATTGTCTACCACACCCAACGATTTTTCTAAGTTAATATGGTCTATTTCCCGTATTCTCTCCGCGGCCTCTTGTTGGGAAATATTCCAATTTTCATTATAGGCAGCATAAATACCGGCATATATGAAACGTTTCTGACGTTGTTTCTTGGGACCTTGTAAAAAATCCCTAAGATCCATGTCTTGTGAGAGTAAGGCTAAGTGTTGTTTCACTTCTGTTAGTGTTGAGGTTTCTAGTCAATCAAGGCACAACTTCCCAACACTGTAGGATGTCACTAACCCTGGGTGTTCTCTTTGTACATAACGCGGGTCTGACCTATGGATATTGAACCCCTTCGGTGATACCCAAGAGTCGTTTATGACATATGTTTGTGTCTAAGGACCAAACCACCCATTTTTCCCAATTAGGGTCTGATCTATTGTACTGAAAAATGTCATTTACTGTTGCCCCTTCCTGTGAAGTCGAATTTTGCCACCCTCCCATCTGTGATGGTGTTGCAGATTGAGGTGTGCTCAGGTCCTTGTTCTTGGCTAATCCAAGACAGGATGTCTGTTGCAGAGTTTCGTTTAGAAATATCATCTGCTGTGGAATGAGGCATGCTCTAAATAGTGCTTCTGTTCCCTGAACTTGCCAGTCCCTAGAACCCCAAACTGATTTTAAGTCTATTGTGTCCTTCCATAGGTCAAAACCCTGTTCAGACAGTTGGGCAATAAAGGAAGCAGAGTAAATCTGTTTGGTGTTTGTCAACATAATTTTCAGTGCTGATGTTGGTGTAATCTTATAATAATATGAGGTCGGGTCAGTGGTGTTAAAGCCTGAAAAGTATGAAAATTTCTGTGCAAATGTGTGCGAACTACTTTTTGGTGGTGTAGGGCAATGTTCCCACTGATGGTACTCAAAAACATTTCTAGGTGAAATAGACTGGTGCAGAAAATGATGACCATAATGTTGGTAACAGTACAAAGTGTCATAGTCTGAATTACTTTCTAACATTTCAGTGTTCGGAAATGCAGCAGTTTTTTATAAATCAGATAAATGTTATTAACAGTTTCAGAGTCCCAATCATCAGAAAATGTACTGGAGGTAGTAATATCACTTAATGAAATTTTAAATAAATAAGACATTTTTAAAAGTTCAGTCGGTCCGAATATTTCAAAATCAACTTTGTCCCAGACTATACCATCCGGTATAGAGACCGCTGTGATGTTTACTGATAACAAGGCTCTCTGTTCACGATGAGACGATTGATGTGGTTTTAAAATCAAATTAACTTTCGGGGCTGTAGAGCTTTGCTGAAGATATCGTCCATTAATAAGCATGCTAAAAGTTATTACTAAGCCTAGCCAGAAAATAAAAAATAAAATCCCAGTAATTACCCAGAATTCTAACCAAGGTGATACCAGGTAAGTCTTTTTGAGAAAGTTCAGAAAGTCTGGTTGTTATTTTGAGTTTCATTTTGAAGATGAATTTCAGGTTCAAGAGGAACGAGTTCCATAGCATTGTTGCATAGTCCTTCATTCAGTACAGGAGGCTCTTCAAACGTGATGTGTCTTTCTGTTTCAACTTCTTGGATTGTAGCAAGAGGAGGGCATCTGCTATTGTGGAGTCCACAAGGCCTACTGTTCAGTATCGGCCACATAGTGTGGTTTGATTAAGTCGATTGAGACAAATCTTTTCTCCTTTTTCCCGGCAAGAGGCGGCAGAAGTACAGTTCTTTTTCCTTGTACTGCTAAGACCAGTACAGGCTTTCTGTAGGATGGCCTGAATTCTTTCTTGTCCGCTATTTTCTCTCTGACCAGATCCCCGACTTTTGGGATCCAGACAGGTCTTGCCGTGACTGCCTTGACTTCCCCAGTGGCGGCTTGTTTGGTGTTGACGTTACTTTATCTTGTCCTGGATTCATTTATATCCTGTAAAACAGCCAAACGATCATGGATATCAAATGCTTTCCCATCCGCCACTGTGCCTTCACAATCAAGATCAGGTACCAACATTCTCGTCCCAAATAGGACCTCATATGGAGTGACACCCCCTAGAGCACCTCTTGGCTGATTGTTGAGTGCTCTCTGAACCCCATATAAGTGATTGACCCAACTACCGCCCTTGCCTAATACCCTAGCTGTTAAAGATTGCTTTAAGTCCCGTTTTTTCCTTTCCACAACCGAATTTCCCTCAGGATGGTACGGAGAGGAGTACCGCAATGCTATGCCCATACTTTCCATGGCCTCTTTGTAAGCCCGAGAGCTAAACGCCGGGCCACGGTCAGAATGTAACGTGCCAACTGCGTATGTCCCTATAAAGACTCGCAAATCTTTTATAACAGTTCGGGCGTCAGCCGAGCGCTGAGGCCAAACCCATAGGAATCTGGAACAAGAATCCACTGCCACCAAGATATACTTGTAAGCCCAATCAGATTGTAAAGGACCGCAGTGATCCAGATACACGCATGTGAGAGGTTTGTCTTTTATCAGTAGTGGTGTCTGCGCTGGGCGTTTTATGGTGGAGCCCTTCATCTGCTGGCAGATGTCACATTCCAAGACGTAATCTTTAGTTTGTTTTGCTAGACCTGGCCACCAATAGTGCTGTTTCAGTAGTGAAATAGTCGCTGTAACGCCTGTATGTGCAGAACCCAAACCCTCGTGTGCTGCAACAATCAAACCTTGCCTACGATCCATATTTGGTATTACTCTATCCCCCACTCCAGGAATCTGAGCATATGGAATGTTTTGTGCATATAATTTGTAGGAGTACTTGAGTGGAATTTTTTTTGGTACTGCTGAGCTGCCCTTGCGTGAATCAATGACAGTCACCATTATCTCGCCGTCTATTCTCATTTTAGAGCGAGTGATTGCAGCTACGGAAGCCGTTCGCACAGCCCCCTTTGCGGCTTCATCAGCCAATGAATTCCCTTCAACGTGAACGCCATCACGCTGATGACTCAGTGTGTGTATCATGTGAGCCCTTGGTAGTTCATTTTTTAACTCCACTACCTGTTCCCATAGCATTTTATGCTTAATTGTGCCACCTTTTGCATCCTTAAACCCGTTTAGTTCCCAATGTTGTAAGTACTCATTGTACGACTGTACACAGTAAAGGAATCACACACAATTAGTGTGGGAATTCGTGATCCATATTTACAAGTGCCAGTATCAGTGCTTTTAACTCTGCCAACTGAGCCGTGCAGTCTCCTAGAGATTGCGTTTTGTGCAACTCGGATGGAACTTTCCATCCCGCATGCGACCTTTAACGGTAGCACACGCTGCGCTGTATTGTTGCTTACTCCCTATGGCTGGTTGAGCAGATCCGTCAGTGTAAATAATATATTCATACTGATCTAGAGGCAAAATCTCATTTGGTAGAGAATATTCTTGTTCGTATTGCAGAAATGCTTGTGTTTTTAGACTTGGATCAAATCTGTATTCAACGTCCGTTGCAGTAAGAGAATTAGCCCATTGTATCCATCTCGGATGTAAGGCTTTTGCATTCGGAATGCTCGCCTTAGTAACAGCTTCTAAAGCTGATACCGGGATTACGACAATTATGCGTTTCCCCTGAGCCAGTGCTCTTTCTCTTGCTACAGCGGTCTGAACAGCTGTCAGTATTTTTTCTGTTGAAGTGAAACGCATTTCTGCGTTTGTGTACAGGTGTGATTTGTATGCGATCGGTACTGTTTCGCCTTCATTGAAGGTTAAGTAAGTGTACCCGCATTGACCCGCTATTACACGAATCACCAAGAATGCGGTCAAATACCTGCTTTCAGGCGCTATATTTTGGCCAAAGAATCCATTTGAGATATCTAGTGTAGTTTTGTACTTTTTCCGCACAATGTTATTCATGAATGCGGCACTGTGTGCGTTTTGGACAGCGAATGTCTTTGTGCATGTGTTTAAATGTCTGTAATCTAAAACTAGACGATATGAGTTGTCCGGTTTTGATACTGGAAACAAAGGGTTGTTCATTGGTGAGGTGCATGTTTCAATCACCCCTTGGTTTTCAAGTTGATCTACGATCTCCCTGACCTATTTTTTAGCTTCTTGCTTTATTGGGTATTGTCTCTGTGCATTTGGTGAAACTTTTAACGGGATCACATGGTGAGTTGACCCCTCATCCCACGCTGCATGATTTTTATACAATGCTGGAGCTAGGGCTACTGCCCACTCCCGTGCATATGTATGTTTAAGGTGTATGGGAACGAGGTCGGTGAATGCTGGAAAAATTATGAATTCCCCGCTAGGGCACCCCATAACGAATGCTGGTGGCCAATCTTGTTCTGCTAATAGGATGTCATACCCAAATGACAGATTTTTCCAAAAGAGACCCTTAACTTTTCTGAGCTTGTCCCCCTCCATTTGGAGTGTTCTCTCGTGTAACTTATGTGGGACGCTCACCCTGGTGTCTGGTGTTTCCACCGTGATGTAATCATTCAAGTCCGCTGTCACCAGAAATTCCTTCAGGTTCTGGTGAGCTATTGTTACCTCTGCCGCACTGTCTAGCATCGTCTGAGCCCATTCCCCGTTAAGAAGTTGCGTCCTCAGAATTCTGGGCATGTCTGATCTTTATGCCTGCAACTTTCTTTTCTTAAATTGAGGTTTTGATTTTGGCTTGTCTTCTTTTTTGGAGGTATATTCTTGAGTGTGCTGCTTGTCTCCGGACTTTGTACACTCTTCTTTGTGTTCTGACCGTCCTTCTCTCTCGGAAGTTTTCGTCGAGCCCTGAAAGGAACGAGAGGAATGTGTATCAGTATCCTGATACCTGTCAGGTTTCCTAATATTATCCCTATTCCTGAGATTATACCTCTTTTCAGAGTGCTCCTGTGGAGGAGACCTACCTCGGGATTGAGATCTCTTTTCTGAAAAGTCTTGTTGTTTTTTCTTATCCCACTTATTTTCAGAAGAAGCAGGTGTCTGCTTGGAAGTGTCCTTTTCAGGTCTGCCCATCAGTTGTGGTTTTAAAGCTTTCCCACCCAAACTGTCTCTGCCTAATTCTGCATATGCAGTTTCAATTATTTTGGGTAGTTCGTGTGGTTGGTCTAACGGACTGAACTCCCTTAGGCGTTGGCGGATTGCCACTGAAGCTGCTTCCCCTTTAATATTAGCTATTATTATGGCTGATACCTGGTCATAGTTATTTATTAACTTCATCCCTAAGTTCAGGGCAGGCTCTGCTCCGTACTCGTTTTGTATTTGTCTTAATACCACTGGTACTACCGCTAATGAAGGAATGAGTTACCGCTAATGAGTTCTGGTATATATGGCAGCAAAGACTGTACCCCAAGTGGTACAATCCTCTAACTGTGGTGTTATCCCCATGGGCAAGCAGATTGTTAGCATACTGTGTTTTTCAAATGTGGTAGTATTGGGAAATACTGCCTCGAGCTGCGTTATTTTCTGAGCTACCCAGAATGGTATTTGTTCATGTTTCGTGGTCATTTTGCCCATTACTGCATGTAATGTTTGTGGAGTTATTTTAGTTGCTGTACCCTGAGATTGAGTTCCATTTGTTGCAACTGTTGTTGGTTGTAAAAGTCCTCATGACGAATTGCATCAAGTTTCCGTAGATTCTAATTAAATCCTTGTGTTGTAAGAGTAAGTCTGAAACACACAAGATGATGGACGGAATGCTGCACATTGGCAAACATTCACCCCCAGTCACAGATCTGGGTTTAATCCATCGTTATTTTGCTTCACCACGCCACGCCATCCCAGTTCAGTTCAGTTCAGACATAGCCATATGCAAATCAGTCTTGACCCTGTGCCTCATGGGAACAGTCCAGACCGAACTGCCAAGCCATGTCTTCCCTGGACCGGAATCAAGCATCTTGGAACCGGTTTCAGGCTATCAGCCTTCATCAGCCAGGATAGCTTGACTCCAGTGGCGTAGTGAGCACGGGACCCACGTCTGGGCATACCCTTCCCACTTAGGGCGAAATGCAAAACACACAAGATGATGGACGGAATGCTGCACATTGGCAAACATTCACCCCCAGTCACAAATCTGGGTTTAATCCATCGTTATTTTGCTTCACCACGCCACCCCAGTTCAGACATAGCCATATGCAAATCAGTCTTGACCCTGTGCCTCATGGGAACAGTCCAGACCGAACTGCCAAGCCATGTCTTCCCTGGACTGGAGTCAAGCTATCCTGGCTGATGAAGGCTGATAGCCTGAAACCGGTCCTAGGATGCGTGATTCCGGTCCAGGGAAGGCATGGCTTGGCAGTTCGGTCTGGACTGTTCCCATGAGGCACAGGGTCAAGACTGATTTGCATCTGGCTATGTCTGAACTGGGGTGGCGTGGTGAAGCAAAATAACGATGGATTAAACCCAGATCCGTGACTGGGGTTGAATGTTTGCCAATGTGCAGCATTCCGTCCATCATCTTGTGTGTTTTGCATTTCGCCCTAAGTGGGAAGGGTATGCCCAGACGTGGGTCCCGTGCTCACTACGCCACTGGAGTCAAGCTATCCTGGCTGATGAAGGCTGATAGCCTGAAGCCGGTCCTAGGATGCGTGATTCCGATCCAGGGAAGACATGGCTTGGCAGTTCGGTCTGGACTGTTCCCATGAGGCACAGGGTCAAGACTGATTTGCATATGGCTATGTCTGAACTGGGGTGGCATGGTGAAGCAAAATAACGATGGATTAAACCCAGATCTGTGACTGGGGGTGAATGTTTGCCAATGTGCAGCATTCTGTCCATCATCTTGTGTGTTTTGCATTTTGCCCTAAGTGGGAAGGGTATGCCCAAACGTGGGTCCCGTGCTCACTACGCCACTGGAGTCAAGCTATCCTGGCTGATGAAGGCTGATAGCCTGAAACCGGTCCTAGGATGCGTGATTCCGGTCCAGGGAAGACATGCCTTGGCAGTTCGGTCTGGACTGTTCCCATGAGGCACAGGGTCAAGACTGATTCGCATATGGCTATGTCTGAACTGGGGTGGCGTGGTGAAGCAAAATAACGATGGATTAAAACCAGATCTGTGACTGGGGGTGAATGTTTGCCAATGTGCAGCATTCCGTCCATCATCTTGTGTGTTTTGCATTTCGCCTAAGTGGGAAGGGTATGCCCAGACGTGGGTCCCGTGCTCACTACGCCACTGGAGTCAAGCTATCCTGGCTGATGAAGGCTGATAGCCTGAAACCGGTCCTAGGATGCGTGATTCCGGTCCATGGAAGACATGGCTTGGCAGTTCGGTCTGGACTGTTCCCATGAGGCACAGGGTCAAGACTGATTTGCATATGGCTATGTCTGAACTGGGGTGGCGTGGTGAAGCAAAATAACGATGGATTAAACCCAGATCTGTGACTGGAGGTGAATGTTTGCCAATGTGCAGCATTCCGTCCATCATCTTGTGTGTTTTGCATTTCGCCCTAAGTGGGAAGGGTATGCCCAGACGTGGGTCCCGTGCTCACTATGCCACTGGAGTCAAGCTATCCTGGCTGATGAAGGCTGATAGCCTGAAACCCGTCCTAGGATGCGTGATTCCGGTCCAGGGAAGACATGGCTTGGCAGTTCGGTCTGGACTGTTCCCATGAGGCACAGGGTCAAGACTGATTTGCATATGGCTATGTCTGAACTGGGGTGGCGTGGTGAAGCAAAATAACGATGGATTAAACCCAGATCTGTGACTGGGGGTGAATGTTTGCCAATGTGCAGCATTCCATCCATCATCTTGTGTGTTTTGCATTTCGCCCTAAGTGGGAAGGGTATGCCCAGACGTGGGTCCTGTGCTCACTACGCCACTGGAGTCAAGCTATCCTGGCTGATGAAGGCTGATAGCCTGAAACCGGTCCTAGGATGCGTGATTCCGGTCCAGGGAAGACATGGCTTGGCAGTTCGGTCTGGACTGTTCCCATGAGGCACAGGGTCAAGACTGATTTGCATATGGCTATGTCTGAACTGGGGTGGCGTGGTGAAGCAAAATAACGATGGATTAAACCCAGATCTGTGACTGGGGGTGAATGTTTGCCAATGTGCAGCATTCCGTCCATCATCTTGTGTGTTTTGCATTTCGCCCTAAGTGGGAAGGGTATGCCCAGACGTGGGTCCCGTGCTCACTACGCCACTGGAGTCAAGCTATCCTGGCTGATGAAGGCTGATAGCCTGAAACCGGTCCTAGGATGCGTGATTCCGGTCCAGGGAAGACATGGCTTGGCAGTTCGGTCTGGACTGTTCCCATGAGGCACAGGGTCATGACTGATTTGCATATGGCTATGACTGAACTGGGGTGGCGTGGTGAAGCAAAATAACGATGGATTAAACCCAGATCTGTGACTGGGGGTGAATGTTTGCCAATGTGCAGCATTCCGTCCATCATCTTGTGTGTTTTGTAAGAGTAAGTCTGCCTGTGGCATTGTGTCAATGTCAGGTTGTGGTGTGTAGGCCGCTAATATTGGCCATGTTGCCCCGTCTCCTCCGAGCGGGCCTAATCTTACTCTGTGTCTTATATGGGGTAGGGCGCCTTTAAACCAGTATAGGTGTTCCTGGTACGTGAGTGGAACTTCTATGTCCTCGCAAGGAGCATATTCCTGTGGTGCATCTCCTTCTACATAGTAGTGAAATGTCTGTGTTCTTGCATCTGCTTCTGGGAATGTAACCCATGAATAGAATACCTCTGTTTTGTTTGATTTGTGTGTCTCAATCACAAAAGCTACTAGGCCATCCCTAGCTGATAAACCATATTCTAGTAGTTTTAGGGTGATAGTACGTCTGAATTTAGGTGCAATGAGAACTCCATCCACCTCTTCATCTCCTACTGAGATGCGTATAGCCACCACTGGGTTATCCCCGCCCTCAGTCATTTTGTAAAGGAGAAGTTTGTTCAAGGGAGCTAAGATAAGGTGTTATGCACAATTTTAGGAACAAAATGTCCTTCAAGCTTGATTAACCAGCAGCCAATAAATAGGATATCTCGCCTACTCAGCTGTGGCGGAGTTTTTGTGCCCACCCACTCCAAACGTCTCTGGTGTTTTGTGAGTAGGGGTCTCTGAGAATTAGCACGACTGAACTACTCAGATTCTACTGTTAAATAAGTACCCAACCAACGTTGGGCGCCATGTTGTGTAGTTCCTATATTGCCCATACAGGAACTGCGCGTTCGGATATCATAAACTGTGGGCTTGGTGGCAGACTGATTCTGAGCACCCCCACCGAGAAATGTTAGCCTGTTTGCATAAGCTAGCTCACAGTGCCACTAGTGTCTTCTCTTATCGGTGAGAGATTACTTTCTGGCAACCTTAGAACATGACAACCCTGATCCCTCAAGATCGTGGAAACAATGTACTACTTTTCGCTCAGTCACTCGTGCTCACTTATCTTGTCTCAGAGATACACAGAATAAACAGCCTGGGCGTTTCAATAAGGATTTATTGAGCAGTTGTTATTCTCGTGTAGAATATATGAGCTGCAACAACCATTAGACAGTAGCAGAGATATATGATTAGCAGTACAGCGAATATAAAAGTATAGTACAGTTCTACCATCTCGCAATAAATACATGAATATAAAACATGAATATAAAATGCATTGATAAAATAAAGTGCGTACTCCTACGATGCCTATCTAGATGTACCTAAGTGTACCTAGCATGTGAGTAGGTGTAAAGCCAAGAATCCCTCTAGGAATTAGTCGAACCCCATTACCTGAAGTGTGAGAATGTGGTAGCCCTTCTTGGTCTCGAGTTGGACACCCCGCAGGGGATGTTCAGACCACTGTCAGCTGGAGTGTCTGCATGCAGGAGCCTCAGCATCTCTGGTCAGTGTGTCGGCCTGGAGGTCTCGGATTCCCTCTAACTAACACTAGCAAGAGGTGCTGTATTTATACAGAAAGTACCTAGGGCTCCTTTGTCCCTTGTTGCTTGTATTAGCCATTGTTGGATTTGAGGATGACGTATGGGATGAACCGTGTACATAGATATGGGGAGGAAGGTGGTGTAGCCCCAGCCTGGTTTCTAAGAACCCTTATGAATATTCATTCATACTGTGTGAGTCTATTGATGGAGTTATAGGACTCTATTGTTTAGGAGAAACACTACTTCTGTACCCAGGACTAGAGATAGGTAAAGTTTCAATCCTAAAAGGCTTGTTACAGTGTAGTGTAGGGGAGGTAATGTAGGTGAAGGGGTATGATGTTACCCGGGCCTATATTAGGGTCCCTATATGGAAAATAACAATTCACCTTTTCAAATAACCTACGTGGAGTTGTATGATAATAGAGTGCAAAGTCTGGCCAAGTACCCCTCACCACTTTCCTTTGGTGTGCACCACAAACTTACTTCTCCTGACAAAGTTTCATTTCCCCTTCCAAACGAATTTTATAATTCAGTTACTTATTTCCTGAGAAATTTAAGTAGTCAGATCTAATTGCCCTGAATAAAAAATGGACTTAGTAAGAATGTTTATTTTGATTAAATGACTCGTCTTTCCACAAACAATAGAAGATTTTGCGTAGATGCTTTAATATCTGCCATCAGACACCTGATTGAAATAGATCCAAAAAGTAATTTATCCTTGATCTAGATTCTACCCCCTTGCTATAATATGTAAGTCCCACATGTGGTTCTCCATTTATTGTCTAACTGAAAAAGCACATTCCTTCTTGCACTCATTTCCTATACCTAGCCCATCCGAACTTTTGTTATGTGGCACCTGATACTTATAATTATTTATCTATTTTATGAAACATACTTATATAACACAGACTTTGCCGCATGGTTAGGGTAACACTTTACAATAAACAATATACTGGAAATCTGATGTAACTTGTGATGAACTTGATTTCAATTCTAGTAAAAGGAGAAGTAATAGAGGGAGATATAGTGCAGGTCAATAGCGACTGATAGATGGAAGATGTAGTGATGAAAGGACGCCATACAATCATTTAAAAGTCTCAAATGTTTTGAATAAGTGAGTCTATAAACTTGTTCTGAATTAAAAAATGGATGTAGTCGGGGGCATGGCTAGCGCCCAAGGGAAATGGCGGCTGGTCCCTGACTCTCCCGGGACGGCGGCGGCGAACCTGGCGTGTTACCTACCGCCTGCAGGGGCTCCAGAATGATTGCCTAACCTCCCTTCATTGTGCTGCACACAAGGAGCCGTTATTGACTCGCTGCATCGACATGTAAGCAGCGTTTTATTACATCTGCGATACGGAGCGGCTCCGTGACTTGTACGGCCGCCATTTTAAGTCGCGCTTCGTAAGGAATTTCAGTCACACGCTCAACTCAGCAGCTTAACTCCTCACAACTCCATCATGACTTTTGTCTGACAGGAGAAAATTGATGTGCCTAATGCTATGCACAGAAGAATAACTTTGGTATTTCTTGGTTGTATTTACCATTTTGTGACGGTGCCTGATGTAATTCTTATTAAATGAATGGTCTCCTTGACACCTTGAAGCAGGATCAACAGTCCTGAAGGGACCAACCTCTACTTATTATAACAAGTGGTTACCACCTCTTGCCTTCTCTCTTCAATAACTCAGAGAGCATTACTTCTGAAGACTGAGGGTACGGATATTTTCCCCTCTTTGCATCTTCTGTGTGAAGTGCTAACAGCACCTGTCACAACATACTTTACCGTAAGGTTTGGTTAATATGTGGTAACGTTAATGAATAGGGCCATAGAGGTCTCTTCCCCTTCTGCACCTTATCAAGTTTAGCTGCGCATGAGAAAACCACACATTGTGCACTCGACCAGCAGGTATAAAAAAGTGGCGTTTTATACAAAGCTGTTTCGCACGATGCAGAGTTGTTTTCCTTCTCATGTTAGATTAGTAGGGGCTCGTTAATACGCGCCCTTACCTCGTTTACTTTCAAGTTCTTGAGGTGTCATTACTACATAAGAGGTGTTTATACCAAGGATAGTTCTTTCTCATTCCAGGAATTGTTATACCTGCTCTTTCCTTGCTCAAGTGCATGGGTAAACTAATTAAAGTTTTGTCCCATTCATCGCCTCTGGCACGTAAGCTATCAACTCGCTCTAAATCTCGCCCATATTGTATCTCAATGGAGGACTCAACAAATACACCGCCTAAAGGCGCCATGGCATCCACCATTACGGCTTCCTCTGGCAACAACAAAGCGCCAAGCAAACATCTGAAAAAAGATCCTCCTTCTCCTCCCAAACAACCCTCTTCAGTATCTTTAGACCTATTACTAGAGGAAATCAGAGCTCTTCGTCCATTTGTCAGAGAAACTAACTCTAAATTACAAATTCTAACTGACAGATGGTCAAGCTTGGAAGACAGAGTTACCACAGAGGAACAGAACATTGAATCTTTATCCTCTTCTAACATTAAAATGGAAGCCCTTCACTCTCAAGTGTCGACGCTCCAAAAGCAAGTCGAAAATCTCGAAAACAGGAACAGACGAAACAACCTTCGCATTTATGGATTACCAGAAGTCTCGAAGGGCTCCGCCCCCATCACTTTCTTCAAATCTTTTCTTCCAAAGGTCCTTAACTTACCACAGGATACTCTTCTCAACATCCAACGGGCTCATGGACTGGGCCCTGCCTCTGCAATGACTTCATCTACCATGAGGAAACCAAGAGGAATCATCTTGTATTTTTTAGAATATACTGACTTGCTCAAGATTCTATCAGCTGCCAGAGCTATCAACCATATTACCTGGTCAGGCAATCCTTTATTTTTCTCTCAGGACTACTCAAAGCCCACAGCTGATAGACACAGGGAATTTCTGGCAATGAGACCACATCTTCGTTCTATTGGTGCGCGATACGGCCTCTTTCACCCATGCCTTTTCAAGGTGACCATCAACAATAAGACTACTACATATGAGGACCCCATAAAACTGAAACGCTTTCTCAACTCTTGTAACGTGGAGTCTATGGACACGTCCTCGACGCATAACAAGTAGATGTTTCTGTTTTAGTCTTGCCTGAGTTTTTGACACTTGTTTTATATTGTTAACAACTTTCTTCATGTTGAAATGGTTAGGATACTGTTTTTCTTCTGTCAATCGTTCTGAATGATTATTAACCTCCTTTTTTCCCTTGCAGGTTTTGTTTCCTTGTTGTACTTCCCCTGTGGTGTACTGCTCGTCAGTTCTGCTGTCCTTCCCGCTTTCCCGCTTGGAGTCTGGATGCGTCATTGTTCCATGTGGCCTCATCTCCCCCCACCTTACATATGTCTTGGAATATTTGTAAGTATGTCATTTGTGTTTTCTTCATTTCTTCTCACACCAATCATTTCTCTTTATTTACTTGCACTATTCTCCTTTCCTTTCTTTTCTCATTGTCTTCTTTGCTTTTTTCTAAGTTGTACTTCCTGTTCCTCCCCTCTTTCTCTCCTTAATCTTTTGTATTCTATCATCACTGCACAGTTATTTGTAGCACATGTCTCTTTTATAATCACTTACATTATGGCTGGAATTGTTTATCTTTTTATCTGCTATTTTTATTCCTTCCTATGGCTTTTAAAATTGTAACCTGGAATGTTAAAGGCTTGAATTCCCCCATCAAAAGGCAAAGAGTTTTATCCTACTTATCTAAGTTAGATGTTGGTATTGTTTTGTTACAAGAAACCCATCTTTCTAAAACTGAATCCTTGAAACTTAAGAAATGTTGGGTGGGCAAAGTCTTTTATTCACCTGGGGATGGTAAAAGAAATGGAGTTATTACTTTATGCCATAAAGCATTACATGCTAAGCTTATTTCACAGATTGCAGATGATAATGGCAGATGGCTGTTCACCAACATTACGATTGGGAGAACCCCGGTCTCTCTCCTTAATGTGTACGCTCCCACCAGTGGAGATGTCTCCTTTTGGTCCCAAATTTCCAATCTGATTGCACAGAATCCTGCAAAAAATGTCATTCTTGCTGGTGAATGCAATCAAATAGTTGATCTTTTTCTTGATCGGAAATCCAAAGTCTCCTTCATACCGAATAAAGCACATAAAGCTTTTATACTATCCATCAAGCAACAAAGGCTAATAGACGCTTGGAGACTTTGTAATCCGGATTTACAGGAATACTCATTTTACTCTCCTCCTCACCAAACACAGTAAAGATTTGATTATTTTTTTATTTCACACAATGTATCACAATCTCTACTTTCAGCAGACATAGGTCCCATACTTATTTCAGACCATGCCCATGTTTCCATTCAATTAGATTTTTTCACCCACTCGGATTCTCTCAAAAGATGGCGTTTCAATAACTCCTTACTTCTAGATCCAAATTTTAATAATTCTTTTATGTTATTTTTTAATGAATATTTTCTACTTAATAACACAGACAACATTCCCTTTCATACAATCTGGGATGCTTTCAAAGCTTCTGCACGAGATTTTATCATCAGATACATATCCAATAAGAGGAAGACAGCTCGACTATGGGAACGCGGATACCCTTTCTAACATAAAAAAATTAGAGCATTTATTCTACACTTCCAAATCAAAGACTGTCTTGCAGACTTACTTAAAGCCAAGATCAAGTACAATAAAGATACTACGGACAACGCTTCTTTATATTTACTGAAGACCACTGCGAAATTTTATGGAGGACAAAACAAATCAGGCAAATTGTTAGCCAATTATCTTAAGACTAAACAAAATAGGCTACATATAGATTCCATAATAGACGATAACAACACACCAAAACACAAGGATGCCGATATCCTACACGAATATGCTCAGTTTTATGAAAGATTATATACACCAGATAATACGCCCACAGACACTGACATATCTTTATATCTTTCCTCTATTTCAAAACATACAAATCCCCTCATAAATTTGGATCCCTTAGAATTTGATGTCACACAGACAGAAATGCTTACTACATTCAAAACCCTAAAGAAAGACAAGGCCCCAGGTCCAGATGGCTTCACCGCTGAATTTTACCTACATTTTGCCCAAATACTCCTTCCAAACTATATAACCTCATTTCTTCTTTCATTAATTCTGGCAAATCCTCAGGAACTTTTCTAGAAGCCCTGATATGTCTCATCCCGAAAGATGGTAAAGACTGACGTTATTGTAAAAATTATAGACCGATCTCATTAGTTAATATAGATTACAAAAATTTTTCTAAAACTTTGGCCCTTCGAATTGAATCTCATCTCCCACTAATATTAGGCAAGGAGCAAACAGGTTTTGTCAAGGGCCGTTCTATAACCGATAATACTCGTTTGTTTTTTGATAATATATACAAATCGTCCAAACGCACAGAGCCTCTTGCCGCTATTGCTCTAGATGCTGAAAAAGCCTTTGATAGAGTGTATTGGCCTTTTATATTTTATACGTTATCATGGCTTGGGTTTGGTCCGAAAATCATCTCTTTGATTTCTTTGCTTTACTCGAATCCCAAGGCGGCGATCTTTGCCAATGGTCTCACTTCTCCTTACTTTTCTCTGCACAGGGAAGTGAGGCAGGGTTGCCCTTTATCTCCATTCCTTTTCAACCTAGCTTTAGAACCATTCTTATCTAGAATAAGACAAAATCAATTTATTACTGGTTTTATTTCAAATTCTCAACACATTAAACTAGCAGCTTACGCTGATGACGTACTTTTGTTAATTTCTCAACCTCTTTTAGCACTCCCAACCTTTTTTACAGAGGTCCAATCCTATAAAATGGTTTCCGGTTATAAATTAAAAAACGAAAAATGTGAAATATTGCCCCTCACTAAATACACCTTTAAAGAGGTTTTTTCGATTTCTGGCTTTACTTGGAATCCTCAACAAATTAAATATATAGGTATGTGGTTTACTCCGTCGAATAAGTCATCTTTACACACAAACTTTGATAAATGTATTGAAAAGCTAACTACCCTCACAACTAAATGGCATCCTTTGTATCTTTCATGGTGGGGCCGACTTGACACCATTAAAATGATGTTGTCTCCTATTGTCCTATATGTTATTTCTAATATTCCAATGTCCATCCCATCGAAATTCTTTCATAAAATAAATTCCATCCTCATATCTTTACTATGGCTCAACAAAAAATCTAGAATGTCACTACAGAAATTGTCACGTCCCAAAGCAGAAGGGGCGTCAATTTTCCTAACTTTCCTAAATATCACAAAGCCTTTTTATTAAAACAATTATCTAAATGGCTGTCTGACTCATCTACGGAATCTCCGTCATGGATTGATTTGGAGAGATCTTTCCTCTACCCATTCTCTTTTCAGGAATTCCTGTCCTTTTCACGAAAACCGCAGAAAATTTCCACACCAATCATTAATCATTCTTATAAAGTTTTGAACAATTTACTCCACTTGACCCCACATGATGCAGATACATTTCTCGCCTCATCTATATGGCACAACAAATTTATATGCATCAAAAACACACCTATTTATTGGAAAACGTGGAGAGATAAGGGCATATTATGGGTACATCAATTATTTGATAAGGGCTCCTTTATCACTTTTTCAAAAGCACAGTCCCTCTTTCACTTGCCTACCTCATTTCAGCGCAGATTCACTAGTCTTCGCACCTTAATTTTGGAGTCTCTTTCCCATTTTAGCTCTCTAGGTTCCTCGTCTTCCTCATATGATTCTACATGGCATAACTTATTACGAACCACACCAAAAGCCTCTACTTTTTATTCCCATCTATCACTTTCCTGCACTGAAAGAGAAAAAACTAACACGGAACTCTCTTGGGAACTTGACTTAGATGTTCAGTGGTCTATCCCCCTCTGGAATAAGATTTGGTTGAAAATCAGGAAATCATCCAGAGCAGCAAGTGCTACACAAACCCTTTTCTTTATATATAATAGACTTCTTTTAACACCGACTCAATTACATAAGCTTCATGCTGAGACTTCAAACACTTGCTGGTCATGCCATATGGATCATGCTGATCTAAAACATTTACTATTTTCTTGTCCATATGTATTTCACTTCTGGAAACAAGTTTGGTCTCAAATTAACACTACATTTCAAACTCGTATTTCCCTCTCACCTGCTAATATCTTTCTCTGCAGTCTCTCCGCCGGATGGAGCACAAAGTTTGCATCCACCCAAATTATCGACCTATTGCTAGCAGCGGCTTTTCAACAGATAATGAAAAATTGGAAAGATGCTTCTAAACTTTCATACCTAGCTTGGTGGTATTCTGTTTGTCACAACCATAGACTGGACACAACTTTTCTATTTCCTATGTCCCTCGCCAAGAAACGCCTACAATTATGGTCCCCTATCACGCAATTTTTAGACGATAGTGCAAATAAATCTTATGCTCCCTCTCCTTGCATACAGGAAGTTGCCCAGCCTCCTTGAACTATCTCATATTGTAATTTTTGACTTATTGCCATATTATCTTTTGCCATGCATGTTCTAGCTTTGTATTAATTGATGTTTTAAGCCTTGCCTTTTAGATTTTGCTTCCAGTTACAAACTCAAATTTTTTCTTTGCCATTTTATGATCTGTACTATATCATCATTGTTACTTTTTCTTTTCTTTTTTTTTTCTTCAATGTAAAGTTTTGGTTTTTGCTATATGAAATGTAGTGATGTTTTTCCTTTTATGCTCAATAAACTTACCCTTTTGAAACTTAAAAAAAAAATGGATGTGGTCGTTCAATGAGCTTCGGGGAAATGATTCCCAATTCTAGCGGCCAGAAAGTAGAAGTTTTGGTTCAAGGTTTATGTTTTCCTTACTTTTGGTATCTCAAACAGCAACCATGATTTATTCCTGGTGTTTCAACAGGTAGCAGTCTCCATGCTGTAAATCGGGTAGATTGCTGTTAAAAAGAAAAAGTTTATGCCCGGTTTTAAGAGATACAGGGAATATTCCTGCATTGAGAGAAGAGTTAACGTTATTCATAACCAAAGGAGCAATACCTCTGGTACAAGATTTTAGCAGAAATCCTGGGATAGTGTCAACACTGTAAGAGGATGGTTTCATCGTTGCTACAGGTTGGGGGAGGTATTTTGAATCAGGTTGATTAAAGGTTGCTCATTTTCATATATATTTTTGGGTTGACATGTGAGGTTCCTTCTTTTTAGAATCATTCTGAACTTTGAAAAGAATATATGGGCTGTTATTAACTGTCAATGGTGAGATATGTGATTTATTCAGTGTTTGGCTGTTTTGCAGAGTGATATTGTGTAATTTAGGGCCTTCCCTCTGTTAATGCTACAACTCTCCTCCCGCAGCATATGGTGCAAATATTATACTAGTGCCAAAATAAAATATACTATGGAAAAGTGGTTGTCAATCACAAAAATATTTTGATAAAGTTTATGGTTGATGATGTAACATTTTATTTGTATTGTAAGTCATCTACCTTCCCCATCTCCTTCCACCCAACTTCTTTTCAGGTCTAAGACAGAACGACATAAAATCAACACCTATATGGCAGTCTGAGCATGATAGACAGCCTCCCTGTATTTATCTGTGCCTTCCAAACATATTTGTAGACGTGCATTTCCTGCAGCCTCGCGGTATATGTCCCTCTTTTTTTTTAGACATGCCATAACTGCACACTAGCTTTGTTTGACTATTGTAGCCTGTTGATATTCATGCGTTCTATGCCAATGTTTTCCCCATTTATAATTATCACCCAGTAATTGTGTTACCATCTTCCTTGCAAAGTACGGTCAATTGTCTGTTTATTTACACCTTTATTTCACGCTCCTTCTCCCGTACCCAAGACCCTTAGGGGCAGATTTACAAGGCCCTTGCGCCACTTTTGCGTCATTTTTAACATGGGAAAAGTGACGCAAAAGTGGAGCAAGGGCCTTGTAAATCTGCCCCTTAGTATCCAGCCTTCAAAATTTTACCTTAAACCCCATTGGATGAACACCGGGTTTCCAATTTGATCGAGTCTCCTTCCCCTTTCTATTAACCTGTGAATTTGAATCAACACAGTCTTGAAGATGTCTAGCTCATGCCATCCTAGTAGCCCTAAACCATTGTCCCAGCAAAACAACCAGGAATTAAAAAAAGAGAGTATGGCATTGGGGAAACTATCTTGCCCATCCCATCATTAGCCCCTTCAGTTTAGCTCTCTCCTTCATTGTACTAATCACCTATCTTAAGGCCACTTTCCACTCAGCTCCATGCACACACATTTCCATTCTCAGCTTCTTTAGGCTTCAACACCAATAACCTTGTGCTTTTGACTTAAGTGCTAAGCAGATCTTGTTACAAGTTAGGGTTTTCACATCTTTTATGAACTGAATATTTATTCACGGCTGTTCCATAATCATAACTTTGCCTTGCCAGACGATTCTCAGCTTAGAAAACTGCACTAACTGAGCCCGAATCCCAACATGCATGAGTTCAGGTATATAAGTATACATCTATAGGTATCTTTATGTAGTGTGAATAAATAGCAAAGACCCAGAGAAACATCAAAGGGAAATCCATATAAGTAGCTGTAATGTGCAGAGACATGGCCTTTTGAAATAATACCGCTGCAGCTGGAAGTCCTGTTTTTGGAATGTCGCCCAATGTGCTCTGGCAACTGATAAAGATTTGGCAGCCTGTTTCACAAATTCAATAATTGCACTATGACTCTTCGTTCCCTTTGGGTAGGGGTTTGCCACCAAAGAAAGCGAAGGATGCCTGGAGCAATTTTCTGACACTTCAGAATTCAATTGCTGATTCTTTATGGCTGCCCAGATTTCCCTTCAGTAACAGCTGTAGTTGATTAAAAAGACACATTTTCTCTATCCTCAGCTTCATTGACTGGCGACACATATGTAGCAAGCTTTCTGTCCAGGGAATTCAACTTTTTGTTGGTTAATGCCAAACCAACAATCTTGAACATCTTCATATCAAGGATTTCTGCCAGGATTACTGCAAGCATCTAGTTTATCAAAGAGAGCCTCTCCGGCACTCCTTCTAGTGTTAAATCTTCCAAGATCGGAATAGAAATATTTTATTTCTCCAAGCTGTTTAAATTTTGCTTGTGTGCTACACTATACAGCGTACATAAAAAGTGGGAAAAGGTTTAAAGTTAGACTAAGCATAGCATTTTCTACAGTAAGGGTAACCTTCCAGTATAAAACCTATGCTAAAATCACACACACACCCTTACACTATGATCCAAAGGTGCGTGCAAGGCTTTGGGTAACCTGATTGTGTGCCAGCACCTGGGAAGAGGCCAGCGCCATCATATATTTCATAAAATGCAGCAGCTTTGGTTGCTGTGCTGTGTTAGTTAAAATAATAGGCAAACAAATTCTATGCTAGCCTCTCCCTTCACACACTATTATTCTGTTCTGGCCACTGCTGCTTGAAGTTTCCTTTGCCAGTTTACACTGGCATAATCTCAGGAAACAATGTTTTGCTGACTCCACCAGCGTGCTGCCTGCAGGGGTTCTGCTACTTTTCAACAGCCACCTTAAACCTTGCAACCCAAGAATATTTCTTCTTATACTTTAGCCCTGAAATGTTTTTCTGACCAGCCCCTCCTCTCCCCCACCATAATACTCTGGACTAATCCCATCAGCTCAGCCGCCTTCGACCACTATGGGCCTGATTTCGATGTCGGGCGGAAAGCCTCCGACAGTCTGTCGGACGCTTTCCGCCTGCAATCGAGGGTTTCCCTCCGACCACCATATTACAATGATGGCGGTCGGAGGTAAAGCCTATCGGAAGAGGAGCAGAATTGTAATCCCTTAAATGACGGCAGAGCCAGCTTCTTCTCCGCCGTCGGGATTACAATGTCAGAAAGTAACTTGAGGGGCCCCTAGCAGGGCACCCATCCCCCCTGGCCCTCTGCTCTGGGGGCTGGGGGGCTCCTATGGTGCCCTCCTAAACATCCCTGCACCGTGTGGCAGGCACAATGGTTACAAATATACATTTTCCAATGGAAGCTTTGCTGCGGGCCTTTTCCGCCAGTCACACAAGCTTCCACTGAAAAATGGATGTTTGTAACTGCCCTATGGATCGCATCCTAATACTGCGGTCAGAACTGCCGTCCTAAGGTCGGAAGGTTCCAAACCACAAGAGCGCCTGACATCGTAATGAGGCCCTTAGTTTCACTTTGTATTTACTAGCAAAACAGAGCCTACATTTCTTCATGTACTTTTTTTGAGGAAAATCCAAAAGTCTAGTTGTCTTCTTTTCTTGGAGCCATGCTCTTCTTTCTCGAGGGCCCCTACTTTGCTTTTCTAATTTTTCTAGTAGTGTCCCTTTTCTCCACTGCTTCAACTTCTCTGTAATGATGTTGGATCTGTGCCATTTAGGTTGTAGCTTCTCACTGTGTCTTTTCATGTTCTCATGTTGAAGTTTATACCATTGGTTGATGGTTTAGCTAAATTAATGTGCTGTTTTTCTTTTGGAATAGTGTCACACTGTCATCATGCAGCTATGTTGAGCTGCAAGACTTTGTAGTGGGATGTCTAGGGTTAGCGTGCTTTGCAGTTACATCTGACCAGTGGTGTGTACATATATTTTAGATTCAGATTGAGAAGATGCAGACTGGCCCTGCCTGACAGCCTTATCTGTAGCCTTCGCGCTCCGGCCAGGCTTGGCCCTTTTGGATCCTGCTTCCAATTTCCTGCACCACTCAGAGGCCTTCCAGCCGCCTCCTGCCTATAGGGCTCTTTCACCACTTTTCTTTGCTCTTTTGTTCCTGCCTTTCTTGTGCTCTTGCTTTTCTTTTGCCACTTTTTGCCTCTGTTCAGGACCTTCTTGCCTCTTCTTTCTCACTCTCTTCACTCAGCACCTACTCCTTGTCCCCTTCAAACTTCTTTCACTTGCTCACTCACTCTCATTGTTCAGCCTGTTTCACGTTGCCCTCTGCCTCCTTTATGCCACTTTTTCTCTTTTCCCTTCTTTTAGACTCTGCTTCTCTTGCTGCGCTCTTTTCTTCTTTTTTGTTTTTCTGTATCCTGTAGCCTTTTTTGCACCTTTTCCCCAAGTGCCACTAATTCATCTGCTCCTTCCTGCCTGTTGCTTCCTGTGTTCTCCCGCCGCCAACTACTGTTTCGTCCAGCCCCACCCACTGCCACAAGATTTCCCCCACCTCTCGGGCCTTCCAAATGGCAGTCACAGCATGGACCAGCCATTGAGAAGGTGCTGCCTGACCCTGCCTGACTGCCTTCATAGACATCATTTAGGGGTCACCAGGGATCATAACTGCGACCCCTGGTTTCCATTTGCAACCCTGGCACTGCTATTGCAACCTTTGGCCTCAGACGTGGCAAAACCAGTACCAAGAACATGGGGGCAGCTAGCATTTTTAGTTATTGGGGCTCTGCTCTCCTTGTTCACTGCTCATTTTTTAAATTTTACTATGGGTGAATAATTCTTTATCATTGTAATAAAAAGTTAGTATAATAAAACTTTGAGCACCAGGAACTGGAAATAGACTTTTGCAGGCAGCTAATGTGAGTAGACAAATATTTTTAAATGCATGTTGTGTGCATGTTTTCGGGTGAGAGTTTGTTTGAGAGAGTCAGTGTGTATGTGTGAATGTGCTTGTCTATATGCGAGCATGTGCATGGGTGAGTCGGTGACAGTAACAGGTAGTGAGTGACAATGAGTGAGAAGGCATCTCAGTAAGTGAGTATGAATTAGTCAGAGTGAGCTAGAATCAGTGAGAGTAAGAAGGCCTGCAAGTGAGTGAGAGTGGATGAATGAGAGTGAATAAGAATGAGTGTAATTGTGAGTGACGATTGAGTGAGAGCAACAGTCAGTGAAAATTATTTTATGAGTGAGTGAGACTAAGAGTGAATGTGAGCACCTTTGAACGACTTAGGGAACTGTGAGTCAAAGAGAAAATAAGTGAGAGTGAGTGAGAATGAACGAGTGGGAGCATGACTGAGTGAGAAAGTATGAGTGGGACATAAATATGGTGCATAGATAATCTTAATGGCAAACCTCTGGCACAAGCATATTGCATATAATTTGTTTCATGAAAGGAATCATGGAATATGAGGATTGCCCATAGAAAAATGCTGTTTTTAGTATAACTCAGGTAGTTTTTGACATACAGGGGCACCAAAAGCACAAATTGAAAAAATGGGGTCAACTCCTGAGGAGCGTGAGGTTTCTTTGGCTTTGCACACCTTGAAAGGGCTTGAATATTTGATGAGAGCCATTTCAGAGCCTATGTTTTTTAGCAAATGTATGTGAAAATTGTCCTTTAAATGCCCTCAATGTCCCATTTTTTCCTAAATGTTCTTAGGGAAGAGCCCCTTGAGTCCT
Source organism: Calotriton arnoldi (assembly GCA_963921515.1). Taxonomy (NCBI): domain Eukaryota; kingdom Metazoa; phylum Chordata; class Amphibia; order Caudata; family Salamandridae; genus Calotriton; species Calotriton arnoldi. The sequence continues at coordinate 334,729 of CAWUFW010002582.1, forward strand.
CTTAGAAGAGGTCTTGTTTACTCACTTCAATTGTTTGCTACAAATCAGGGCATGTACTACTCTCCATCACTTTCAAAGATCATGCCAACACCCTGATATAGGTGGTATCTAAAATAGACATTTGTCTGTGTTGGGATGCTATATTAATCTTGCAGTTATTATGGAATTTAAGCAAAGTCAATTATCGTGGTGTCATCAAGGTTAAGATCATATGACATCATGTTCTGCAAAGAGTCTGGGTCGGAGGTCATACTATGTCACTCCCTGTGATGTCTTTAATTTCAAAGGTTGTGTAATGTCCCTTCTGCTACCCTGGCATTTTGGTGAATCTTCGTCCATGACTGCCTTACCTGTGGCCTCAACACTCTGGCCAGGACTGGCTCTTTCAGACCTCGCTTCCACTCTGCTGTACGGGTCTGAGGCCCCCCAGCCATCTGCATGTACTACTTTTTCTCTGCTTTTTTTTGCCCTTTTGCTCCTGCCTTTCTTGGACTTTGCCTGTGTTCTTTTTGCCTCTTTTTCACACTTGCCTCTTTACGCTTTTGATTTTCTTTTTTCGGGTTTGTGTTTTTGTGTGACTAAATGCTAGTCAGTATGTGCAGTTTGTGAACGCCTTTGTATGTGAGTTCACTCACATCTGCCTATCAAATAATGCTAATGATAGCGTGGAAGCCTGCCAAACAACAGTGACAGATGAGGTGGAGCTCCCGTTCAATTCTGGGCAGTGCGCCAGTGGTTCACCACGATGTTTGTCCCATGTAATTTCCATGATATGGGGCTGACATCCTGACAATTTCAGCTGAATGTCCATAGGATGAAAATTATCCAATACAGCTGGGTCTATTGAAGTTAGACTCTGTTTATATGGTCCTACAAAGCAATAAAATGCTCATACCAGAGATGAATTCAGAAAATTATTAGTCTTAGAGGCAACTGTGCTGAAGTCATTGCCCTTAATGTCTTTCCCACCACCCACTTGGGTGGCTATCATTTTTTTTAAATCAAAGTTTCACTTCAGAGTTCTCAGTGGGAACTAGCATTTAGGCATAAAGTCCTAAACATACCAAACCACTGACATATTGAGATCTAATATATTTCCACAATTAAAAAAATAACGTATTTTTGGTATTTTTTAGGCAATATGATTGAAGGTCGAGTAATTGAACTTTATAATAAACTTTTAAGCAACTGTTTAAAAATGGTGTGCTCAAAACACATAAAATGGTTTTACAGTGGGTGCCGTATTGTTACAGAAGAGAATATGTAATGATCGCTTTAGACCTGCCTGGACATTAGCCCTCCTGCTTTTGAGCCTTGCCTGACCATTGTGGAAGAAATACTTTTCTTTGTAAAACTATTTGATTCCCCCTTTCTGTCCACTAGAGGGCAGTAATGTGGTAGGTTTCTGATGTGTTTCTACAATATTCAAGGTAAAAACATGCAAAATTACCTGCATGCAGAGTCCCATAGAAAATGAAGAGACAGTTATGTAGAGAGTACCTGTTATGCAGGCAGATAAAATTCCATTTGTAGCTGGAGCTCCTGTTGACTGTTTTCATTTGTGCCTCAGCTGAATCAAAAACTTGACTTTGTGGCATGGCAGGAAAAAGAGTTTTAGACTACAGTGAAAAGTAAATAAGAAAACAAGCAGCATGTAATATGGGAATAAATACCCCTTGACATACATTATAAGGATGTTGCCAGTCGCCAAGGAGGTCCAAGACCATCTAGAGGAAAGAGGTCAAAGGTCAAGTTCCTTGATAAGGCCATGGAACTCCAAAAAGACTTACAATATAGTCTTAATAAACAAAAGAGGGTATTTTATTTCTTATGATACATAGTCACGCAATTATCCATTGCACAAACTGCTTAAATCCTTGGGTGCCTATTTCCGAGAATTTCACGCAGCAAAGCAATTCAACTTGCTGCGCTCCACTGCGTGGCAGGGAAAGGGCAGGCATGCACAGTATTTAAGGCAATACTGCACATTCCTACCTTTTCCCCTGCGCTGACACCCTTTTGGCAGCCTAGGGTCAATGCAGGCACCCTTGCACCATGGTGCAAGGATGCCTGCATTGCATGCAGGATTGGGTTTATGCAGGAAGGGGCACTTTCCTGCACAAAAACTATCCTGAGAGGAATATTTATGTTTCTATGTGTGCTGCATTCTGCCTCACCTGAGAAGGGGTATCTTTTTGGCACATTCCCAGATCTACCAGTTATGGTAGATCTGGGAATGCGTAAAAAAACATTGGAGTTGCATGGGAACACCCATGCAACGCCCATGGAATGCCTTCCCAGGGCAGAGTTGCATGGTGCACATTGTGTGGTGCAAGAGAGACGTAACCCAGATCATAAATAGGCCACTTGGTGTCTTGCTCATCATATGAAAGGAATAGTATGACTCAAGACATGAAGAATAAAAGCAAAATCTGAAGTGCGATATTAAACACACCCAATAGCAGTTAGTAATTTGTTCCAAAAACATACAAGAATCAGTTTAAAGTAAATCAGATTGAAAGAAGTCTGTAGCTCTGAATCAGTAGTAACATGCAGAAAGATTCTTTCTTTCCAGTCTGAACTATAGCATGCAGAACATAAACATATTGCCATAAATCTATCTTTTATGCTGATTACACTTCATTTTAGAAAAAAACCTGAGCATAAGAAGGAAAAGTGTTCAAACTGCAGCTGTAATGATGCTCCTTGAATTGTCTGTCACCTCAGGGGCTGGCTTTAGAAACAAGCATTATGAGGCACCACTAAGCTCTAATAAATTAGCATGTTGAGCAGCTACCTTATGTTCTTATTACAAGTTACAAGAGATGTCACAAATTAACTGTAATGAGGAAAATTAGGTCGATTTTGATATAGGGATTGCAGGTGCCCACATATTATATATGCTTTTAAAGTATCCCCTGCCATATTATATAATTATATTGCAAGTCACTGAGAAGTTCCTTTGTAAAGTCAAGTAATTATTAGGTGACTTGCAATATCCTTTTGACATACGTCAGGGGGTCTTTTATTCCTTATTATACATGGCACAATAACCCTTCTCACAAAAAAGCCTAAATCCTTGGAGCATATTTTTGAGATTTGTAATGCAATGCAGCACACTAAAACACCTGGCTGCGCTGCTTTACAGGGAAAGTGCAGCAATGCGCCATATTTAATGCAATATGGCACATTCCTGTTTGTTCCCCAGCGCTGGCACACAATCGGCTGCCTAGCGCCAATGCAGGCACCCTTTCACCTTGGTGCAAGGGTGTCTGTGTTGCATGCAGGATTGTTTTTGTGAAGGAAGGGGCACCTTCCTGCACAAAAACAATCCTGAGAGGCATATTCATGTTTCTAGTGTGCTGCAGAATGCAGCACACATAGAAAGAAGAAGTAACGAGGGGAAATAAAGATAATTCTCCTCATTACACCTCCCCTGAAAAAGCCTATCTGTTTGGCGCACTCCTAGGTCTACCACTTTTGGTAAATCTGGGAATGCGTTAAAAACCATGTGTGTTGTATGGGACCACCCACACAAAGCCCATGGGATGCCTTCCCAGTGCAGAGTAACACAACACAGTGATTTGCGCTGTGTTGTGTTAATCCAGATTTATTAAGCCACTCAGGGCCCCGCAAAGTGGCCTTGACAGCTTCATAAATCTCATTTAGGACTTGCGTCGCTCTTGCACCATGTTGCATGGTGCAAGATCGACACAACTCGGCTCGTAAATATGGCCCTTGGTGTCTTGCTACTTCATTTGAAAAACATAGTAAGGTTGTAGGCAGGAAGAGTAAAAACAAAATATATAGTTGAAGTTCAACAACCAAATGACTGGTTGTATTTTGTTGCTAAACATTACAGTTGGTTTAATGTAAGTTAAATTACAAAACTCTCAAGCTCAGAATATGTAGTAAACCTGTACTGAACAAGAGCATCAATAAAAATGTTGCCATAAATACCTCGTTTCTACTGATCTCTGTTTATGTTAGAAAAACAGATCAGAAGAAGGAAAAGAAAGTTCTCATTGTCACTGTTTAAACTGCAGCTGTAAATATGCTCTGTGACCTGACATTCCCCTTGAATCCTGACTCTGGCAGTGATGGAGCAAGGTAAACGAGAAAATTTTGAACCCCCTAATATTAACATTAATAATTAATACAATTGTTCGTTTCAGTGAAATAACCAACAACGTATGTTTTCTATATAAGTGTTATTAGTAACATGCAGTATCTGTGCAAACTAATCAACTTACAATTGGTAATGTGAATAAAGCTAACATAATAATTTGCGTACTAATTAGAATAATATTGCATGATTTGTGCTATCTAGTAAATTGTATGGTGGCACAAGAAAGTGGTTGGTAAGTAAGAAATAGCTTTATATGTCACTTTTGCTAGGTAACACCTAACTGGGGTACGTAGAATGATGGGAGGGAAACGAAAAGGCTTATTTTCTTTATTCTTAACTATTTTCTGTTTATTTCTATGATAGTTCGCTCAGGCCTGCTAGGCCGTGCTGTAAAAATGGCTGCTGAGGCAAACAAGCTAGAATGCGCTTGCGCAAGATGGCTTCCAAGCGGAAGAAAAAGCTGTGAACGAATGCATCACGTGGTGATTTCCAAAGCCTAGGATGAATGAGGGATCAAGGTTGTGATGACCTTATTACCCAAGCGTGTGCCAATGGGGGACTTAGCGAACGAGTGTGAGAACCAGCAGTGCATTCGTGAATGGACAATGAACTGTTTAAAATAAAGTATTGGAAAGAAGATACAAATAAAGACTGTCAATTGGATTGGTAATGTCCTGAACCCGTGAGAAAGGACAAAGTTATGAACATTCTTCGGAACTGGTTTGAGCAAGGAGGGTAATAATGAGATGTATGCCACCCCTCAAATGGACCAATTAGAGTGAATCTCGCCCCCAAAATGTAACATTTCTGTTTAGTAAGCTAGTATTAGGGTATAAGAGGACCTACTCTTAAGTAGGAGGAGCGCTGTTTTTACATATTTTTATTGAGCACTGGACGCTGACGCTGGAGAAGCCGCTGCTATTTTTCTATAGGCCTCTATATTTTTAATACGATTAATCTTTTATTCATAATTCTGATTGAAAAAGAACGAGAGTGTGGCGGAAAACTTATATAGGTGGTCCGTCGAGGAGGCCTGTTTTGTAGGACAGACAGTCAGTTTTTGGGAGTTCTATGCTGAGATCTGAATTTAACTGCTGTGACGAACTTTATTTTTCCATCTAAAGGGTATGCATTGCAATTTCAATTTATTCTTATAATGATAATAAATATATTGATCCGATTAATAAAACTGAATTTATTCATGCTTATAAAAATTAGATAAACTATATTATAATTAAATTTATGAGTCTGTGGTTCTTTAGCTCAATAATAATTGTAAATGTTTAATAATAGTTTATAGTGATTGAACTGGTCTTAATCCCCATCAACTGATTCCTACTAGTTGGTCCATCGACCAATGAGCGGAATACCTGAGAAATTTGAAAATTGTTATGATGTTTTAAAAAGGTATCCCGTCTCCTTCCAGCATCTCATTAACTTTTTCTCCTAAGTAAAGGCGGACGAGTTCCAGGGAATATACGAGTGAGTGAATGTTTATGCGGTGTTATGGGCCCCACCGTCATATTGGTATAGTTGTGAAGAAGAATGTTTTTCAGCCTGGATGTCAATGCCTAGAGGAGAAGAAATGTTATTGATAGCGCTGGATCAGATTTCTTGGTAGCAGAGTTATGGTTACTATAGATTAGTTTGGTGATTATTGATTATCGATTATTGATTATTTCATGTCTAACACTTCATGTTGAATTGTATTACGTTATATGTGAGTCGAAAGTTTTGAAGCTTCCGGGAAGTAGGAAGTGGACACGTGTGGCAAGAGAAGTCACATGGAATAGTGCATTGTCTGAGTTTCATATTGGTGATAACACAGGTTGTGTTATGATAGGGACAATTTCTGTATAAAAGGTGTGTGAGTGAATTAGCAACCGGTTTTCTTGTGAAACTCTGGCCTTAATTCTCAGGAGCAGTGTAGTCTCCACATGTGTCTTATCCCCAGATAAACGGGTTTACCCCTTGCTTGAAAGAAGGGTAAGGTAGAGGGAAGTGCTACACTTATCGAACGAAACTGTATTCTTGCGAAATAGAGTAAAACTGTCACTTTTGTTAGCAAAATCAGACAATGGAAATGTGTTTTAAATGTCGTAACTAACCAAGAACAGTTGAAAATAATTTGCCGATAAATTTTGTAAAGGAGGGGTCAGGAGCAGAACTGACGTTGACAAAGAGCCGCGCTGGAATTGGTCAGTGCACTGGTTATACTGAAAACGCCCTGATTGGAGCGTTGGTATGAGACGCGCTAGGATAGGTTGGATAAGCAGTGATGTAGAAGCTTCGCATTGGAGCGTTGGTGTGAGTCGTGCTGTGATAGGTCTGAATAAGCGCAAAGAGAACAGAGTTGGATTACGAGTTTGAAAAAGAAAAAGAAATTGTGAAATATGGCTTATTATGAGTATGGTAGAGAGAAAACGTCGTGGATGGCGAAAATTAAGAACTTTTTTAAGAAAGACAAAAAGGTAGTGACTAGAGAGGGACAAGTAATTCCTCCGCCGAAATCACCAGCTTCGCATATGATGCTGAAATACGGTTATCATACTTGCATATGGTTAGAAAATTGGACCAAATATACTCAAAATGATGGAGTATTAGCCTTTCCCGAGAATGGTTCATTTAGCGTAGCTGTACTTCGAAATTTGAGAGAGAAAATGACGAAGCTTGAGCCTAAACCTAGACCATCACAGTTTGAAGCGTTGAGTGAATGGGAAGATGAGATGTATGAACGAGAAAGATTCAGAGGAGTAAAGAATGATGATTTTGTTCCTGGAAGGTTATGGGGAGTGAATCATGAGGACAGAATAAAGCGTTGGAGATATGCTAATATGACAGGAGGTTTGTTTCCAGCCTTTACAGTTGAAGAGGAAGCAAGGAGAAAGTGTACCGAGAAAAAGAAACATGTAGTTAACGAAAGGTACGGGTATGGTGGTAGCGAGACAGAGGATGAATTGCTGGAAGATATTTTAAACCGAAACCCACCTCCATACCAACAGAATTCTGCGGTGGTGACACCTAATGCACCGCCAATGGAAACTGGGAGGAATAAAAGTCCAGAACGAAGATACGAAATAAATAGGTCACAAGAACAGTTGAAAACCCCACAAAGTGAAAAGGTTGAAAGTGACAATACAACTGAATTAGCAAAAACCACGAGAGAATTGACTGAGAAAGTAAGAGAGTTAACAATGAATATGGAAGCCGTAACTGTACCAGTAACAATAGGTCCAGTAATACCAGTTTTTGAGAATCAGAAAATAGATGAACATTCTTTAGTCATTCCCATGAATTCAAATTTGCAAAGAAGGAAAGAAGGGATGAAACTAGAAAATGAAGGAGCAAGAAATTTGGTCAGCTCATATAGACCGAGCCCACCTACAAATTTGACGATAAATGAGAGCGAGTTTAGGAGGATTCCTATGGGAACTGAGTCTGCATCAGAAACACCAGAGAGGAGTAGAAATTGGGTAGAAATAAATAGTACACCTGTAGGTCCAACTCCCGATGAATTGAATGAATGGATGAAAACCCTGCAAAAGAAAGAGACAGAACCAAAACCACTAGATGTAATTAGGCTAAAAATAGACATGGAAGAGTTCATTTTAGGGGCTATTGGTACAGAAAAATTTAAAACATATCAGGATGATGAGATTATGTTTTTGTGTAAAAGTATTACATGGAGGGCTAGAAATTTGCATGACAAATTAGAAGAGGTAGCGAATGAACTAGGAGTAGAATTTGTAAAGGTGAGAAGTTTGCAGAAACCATATAGGGTAGATTTTTGCGAGAAAGATATAGAAAATTTGAACACATCAGGACGGTTAACCCAAATAAAAGAATTGATTGTTTTGTTGAGAAAATGGGGTGATGTGGACAGATGGAGAAGCAGGTGGACTAAAAAGAATGAGAGAACGACCGATAAAGCGTCTTTGGCTTTTGCGGTGACAGACAAAGAACCAGTTGTAAGGGAGTATCCGATGAGAGAAACTCCAGGAGGTAGTTATGTGCATGTCCCTTGGTCCAGACAAGATATACTGTCATTTACTAATGACTTCCCAAAATTAAGAGAAAAGCCTGTGGAATGGTATACAAGTGGAAAGGTTTGTTAAGGTTTCGAAGGTGTTGTGGGTAGATTTGGATGGATTATTTGACATAGTAGTACCAGCTGATTTATGGACAGAATGTAAGATTACCATTGATTGGCCAACTGTAGAATACCCAAGAGATGCAAAAACAGGAGCGCCAGGACCAGAAGTTATGAGGAAATACGACCAAGTTATTACCTTTTGAAAAATAAAATTCCACCCAAAGAAACCGATTGGGTAAAAATTGATAGAACCACACAGGAGAGTAAGGAATCTGTACATGCCTATTATGAGAGGCTACTTCTGGTTTTTAAACAGTATAGTGGCTATGAGACTTTAAATGAGAAAGATATGTCATTTTGTATATAGATTTGTTTATGGGTTAAAACCAGAGATAAGTGAAATGATCAAACAGCATATGATCTGTTGGCAGAACAGCACAGTAGACAAAGTTTTGAGATATGCTAAATACTGTAGTGATGATATTGAGTGTAGACAGCGTAAATTAAAAGAGAAAGCGATGTGGGCACAAGTGAAAGTCGCAGAAAAACAAGAAGCTCAACTGAATAATCAGGTTAATGAGACAGGACAAACTAAATCCAAACCGAATATAGGTAAAGGAAAAGGCCAAATGAGTATAGAAGAAGCAAAGAAAAAGTGGCCATGCCACAACTGCGGAAAATTAGGGCATTGGAGAAACAAGTGTAAATTCCCTCCAAAAGCTAATGCGGAAAATCAATCATTAAATCCACAGGTGCAGAGTGAGGTGAGTTACCAACAGCTGCAACAACAGCAGGTAGTTACTCAGCAGAGTCAGGTGCCTCAACCACCACTTCCCAAGAGTGTAAATCTACAGAGATACAGTGCAGAAACAGGATTCTACGGAGGAGAGCAGGTAACACAATTCTCGCGCGCAGCTGCAATATCGCAGTATTGGTTACGACAGGATGGGAATGAGTCGGATGAAAGTTTATGACGGTGCCTAGGAGAGGAGGAAGAGTGCGTGCTTGGCGCAACTTTAGAGGTAGATCAAGCAGGTCCATTTGTGGATGGAGAAGTGAATGGTGCAAATGTAACATTCCTTGTGGACACTGGAGTTACCCGTTCTACTGTTAGATCAGAGGGAATTCCAAACCTTCCTCTCTCAGGTGAACATATCCAAGTCGTTGGTGTCTCAAATCAGCAAATTAAGGCACCTCTTACCAAATTAGTAGAGGTAAAGATTGGACCATTCAGAGAAATGCACCGATTTGTGGTGTGTGATTGCAGTCCTATGAACTTGCTAGGACGCGATCTACTCTGCAAAATGAATTGCACCATCTATTGTACTCCAGATGGGATTGCATTTCAGACCCCCGATGAAGATGTACTGTATAAAATGACAGTGGTGAATTTAGAGTCAGAAGTGAATGATTTATTTCCTGTGTTTGATGTAGAGAAAATCCCAATTGAACTAAAAGAAACAGTAAAACATGAGGTGTGGGATTTTACGGGTGAAGATATAGGGTTAATGAAAGGAGTAGACCCTGTTAAAATTTCTGTTAAAGAAGGAACAAATTACCCAAATACTCCACAGTATAAATTGACGGCAGAAATAATTGAAGGAATAACACCTGTAATAAACAAAATGATTGAACAAGGAATTCTGAGAGAAATAATGAGCAGTCCATGTATTTCGCCTATAATGGGACTGAAAAAGCCGAACGGAACATATAGAATAGTGCAAGATTTGAGAAAGGTCAATAAAATCGTTGTTCCTTGTTGTCCAATTGTATCAAACCCTGTTGTAATTCTATATCAAATTCCACGTGAAGCAGAATGGTACACCGTCATTGATTTGTGCCATGCATTTTTCTCTATCCCATTACATTCAGATAGCCAGCCATTATTTGCGTTAAGGTTCGGAGAGCTTATTTTGGCATGGTGCCGAATTCCTCAGGGGTACACAGAAAGCCCCTCAATCTTTAAACATATTCTAAAGAAATCATTGGAAGATTTAAAAATGCCCGAAAAATCTGTGATGGTTCAATACATTGATGGCCTGTTAGTGGCATCAAAAACGAAGGAAGCATGTGTTATCGAAACAATTGCTTTGCTGAACCATTTAGCAAAAGGAGGGCATAAAGTATCCCCATCAAAATTACAGTTTTGTCAACAAGAAGTCCAATATTTAGGTCATAAGATTGACAAGGGAGTGCGAAAAGTAACGACTAAGAGAATAAAAATAATTCAAGGAATGAGAGCTCCAATGACATAAAGAGAGGTAAGAATGTTCCTGGGAATGGTTGGATATTGCCGACAATGGATAAGTGGATTTTCATTAATTGCAAAACCATTACAGCGATTGACAAAAAAGGATATTAAAGATCCTTTTGAATTGAATGATGAGGAAATGAAAGCGTTCAGAGAATTAAAAACGAAACTGTGTGAAGCCCCGGCACTGGGAATGCCTGATTATGAGAAAGATTTTGAGCTGTATTGTAGTGAGAGAGATGGGTGTGCGCTTTCAGTCTTAGTGCAAAGACATGGAAACATGAAAAGACCTATTGCATATTTTTCAGCTGTTTTAGACCCGGTAGCAAAAGCGTTGCCTGGATGTCTGAAAGCAGTAGCTGCTACTTGTGTGTGTCTGGAACAGAGTGAAGGCATTGTGATGGGATATCCATTGAGAGTATATGTTCCTCATTCTGTGGAAATTCTTTTGACAAGAACCAAAACTCAATACATGACGCATAGTCGGCTGACTAGGTATGAAAAAGTGATTTTAAGTGCGGACAATGTAACCATTGACAGATGCACTAATGTAAATCCTTCAACATCATTGCCAGATGAAGAGAGTGTGATAGATATGGATGAAGTTGATCATGATTGCTTGATGGTACTCGAGTATTGTACAAAACCGCGATCGGACATTAAAGATGAGCCTTTAAAAGAATCAGATTATGTACTGTTTGTGGATGGCTCATGTTTGAGAACGAGTGAAGGAGTTTTGAGTGCAGCATATGCAGTATGTACAGTGGCCGCCATAATGGAAGCAACTTGTTTGAGAGGAATACGTTCTGCCCAAGTGGCTGAACTAGTTGCTCTAATTCAGGCATGCAAACTGGGAAGGAATGTCCGAATCACAGTAATCACGGATAGCCAATATGGCTTCGGAGTGGTTCATGACTTTGGGCAGATCTGGTCCCAGAGAGGTTTCTTGACGTCTGCAGGGACCCCAATCAGAAATGGTGAGTTTGTGAAAAAGTTGCTTGAGGCGATACAGCTGCCTAAACAGATTGCGGTAGTGAAGTGAAATGCACACAAAAATGGGGAAGACTACATAACTGTGGGCAACAAATTTGCCGATGAAATAGCTCAGTACTGTGCTAAAAATGTAGTCTCATTGAACCGAGGCAGGGAAAGAGAGCATGTTTTGTGTCCTTTGCTGTTTACTAACCCTGTCGAGACATGGGATGAGGTGAGACAATTACAGGAAGCAGCAGGTGATGAAGAAAAGGATAGCTGGATCAAAGCAGGATGCAGAAAAAGGGAAGAAAATGATGTTTGGGTTTACAGAAATGAAAGACCAGTTATGCCTGATAGCATGATTTCTGACATGGCACGGATGTACCATGGACAAGCTCATATTGGAAGCGATGCAATGATCAGACTTTTTAGACAAACCTGGTATAACCCAAAATTCAGAGCCATAGCTGAGAGTCTTTGTCAAAGATGTCTTATTTGTCAACAGATAAATCCAGGAAGGAAGACAGTAGTGAGTCTAGGAACAATAGGACGAGAGGGAGGTCCTTTCACAAGAATGCAGATGGACTTTATCGAAATGCCCCCAAGCAACAGACTAAGATATGTTCTTGTAGTCGTCTGTTTGTTTTCTCGTTGGGTGGAAGCCTACCCGACCAGAAGGAATGATGGGATTACAGTAGCAAAACTCATGCTGAGAGAATTCATTCCTAGGTACGGTTTTCCAGTAACGATTGAAACAGATAGAGGAACACATTTCCAGAACAAATTGATTCAATTGATATGTGAAGCACTTGGTATTAAACAGAAACTGCATTGTGCATACAGACCAGAGGCTTCTGGAGTAGTAGAGCAAGTGAATGGAACGATAAAGAACAGGTTAGGGAAAATGTGTCAAGCCACAGGACTCAAATGGCCAGATGCCTTGCCATTGGTCTTAATGACTATCAGAAGCATACCAGAAAGAAAGACAGGTCTGAGTCCCCACGAAATAATCATGGGACGAGCAATGAGGCAAGCACATGTACCTGTCAACAAACTGCTGACTATAACTGATGATCTCGTGTTGGATTATTGCAAAGGATTGGCTAATGTGGTACGTTCTGTGTTTCATCAGGTTGGACCGGATGCGACCACTCTTGAAAGAAAACCAGCTCATGATTTGAATCCTGGAGACTGGGTCCGCATAAAGGTCCACAAGAGAAGAAACTGTTTGGTTCCCCGCTGGGACCAACCACGACAAGTCATCCTGGTGACAACAACTGCAGTCAAATGTGCAGGAGTGAAACACTGGGTACATGCCAGCCACACCATCAGAGTTCCAGATCCTGAAGCTCGACCTTGAAGTCGACATTTGGAAATATCCGATACCAGTTCAGCATCCGATGCAGAAGAAGAAACTAACAGGGCCCCAGAACCTGAAGATCGACCTGTAAGTCGACATCTGGAAGTCCCAAGTACAAGTTCAATGACAGGAGAAGAGAATGAAATAACAAAGGTTCCAGAATCTGAAGATCGACCTGTAAGTCGACATCTGGAAGTATCAGACACCAGTTCAGCCTCTGATACAGATCACTCAGATTGTGATGAAAATCTGAAAAGGGATTGGAAAATTGATAGCATAAAAGAAGAGACTGAGCAAAAAGACAGCAATAGTGAGCAACCAAGTACAAGCTATGGTAAAGATCCTTCAGAAATCATTTTAATAGATGAAGAAGGGATAGTTTCAAATAGAAAGATAGAAGAATCGGAAAACTCCCGAGGAGCAATAGGGACAGATCGGCGAATAAAGAAACAGGGAAATATAGAAACAGATAGAGAGATTGACACAAATTCGGAAGAACCTCGAGGAGGGACAGAAGTAGGCGATCAAGGAAAAACACAAGGAGAATCAGAACTAGATGAAAGAAGTGAAATCATAAAGTTCAAGATAAGAGACAACAAAGAAAGGTCTGAAACAGAATCAGAAGAAAGTGGAGAAGAAAGAAAACAGAAGTTAGAATCAAGAAAGAGAACTTGGAGAACAGAAAGAGAGGAAAAAGAAAGTGAACCGAAAAGGCCGAGAAAAGGAGATAATTGGCCCCACGAAGTAAAAAGATTGAGATACAAAATTATAAACCTAAATGGAAATAATGCAGAACAAGTAAATGAAATAACAAGTCAAAAGGAACAAGAAAAACAAGGTGGAAAACAATTGCAGAAAACAAAAAGAGTAAAGAAGGCAAATCTGAAGTATAAATCGCCTGAATGGCTATACATTGCGTTGACTGATATCAAAGAAGAAGAGAACACTCACGAGAACGCTGAACAAAGCTACAACCCAATGGGTGAAAGTGAAGTGCAACAAGTTTAAAGAAATTTGAAAGAAATTTCTACCGGACTGGACAAAACCCCGAATTTGACAAGAAAGAGTTCTGAAAAGAACTAAAGAAAGTACCAAACGAGACAAAGTGAGAACGTAGGGTGGCTAAGACGTCATTTCTGAGGTGTGGTGACACATTTTCTGTACATATTATAAATATAGATAATAGAACAAGATGGTAGATACTAAAAATAGAAGAAGTAGATGTGAATTCTTACGTAGATGGTGTAAGATGTGCTTCTTTTGTACAGGATTATTAATGTTCGTGTGGTTTATCTTAGCAATCACCATTCCAATTAGATTAGCTGTAGAAGAAACGTCCATATTAGAGAATAACACAGAGAAGGATAAGGAAGCTAACTCGCAGAAAACAACCATATAAAAAGATAGTGCAGAATTACATAAAGATAGATCAATAACTGATTTTTCAAAAAATGTTTTCACAAAATTATTATATGAATATGTAGAAACAATGGATGTGAGAGATTGGTATGTTTGTATGCAATTGCCTGCGTCTGTTGCAGAAGGTGTGACCTATCATCACCTTCCTTTGGCGTATGGAATAACATGTAGTGTTTTAGCTAGTCTATTTTATAGAACAGGAAGGCTAGAATATTATTATACTGACATGGATAAGATTTTTGCAAAGATTCCTATAGTATCTGAACTAAACAAGGTAAAAGAAGCAAGGACGTTTGGAGAGTTTTTCTTAGAAAATAGAGTTCTTTCGTTAGATGACATAGTTAAACACAACCTTACCTGTGAGTTAAGGAAGGAGGAAAAGGTGTTTTTAGAAAAGGTTGAAACCAGAAGAATAAAATTTCAGAGAAAAGTGATAGAGGAAGAAGAGACAAAAACACCTGCTTGGGCGTTTGAAAAAGAAAATAATGATAAGAAGAAGACAAATGCAGCTATGACTTTGGATTGGCCCCAACAGGGAAGGTTGTGCATTAGTAGAAATAGAACAAGGTATGATAACTATTTCGTGTGTTCCAGTGATTGTCGAGACAACTATAAAATTTTAGGAGGTTGGGGATTCAAAGGGGAAAAGATCCAATATTTCCAGGTATCTATTATATTTGTGGAAACAGAGCTTATTACAGGTTGCCGGACCATTGGTATGGCTCGTGCTACTTAGGCCTGGTCTTTCCAAAGATTTTTCATGTAGATAGAGAAGAAAAAGGAACACACGAAATGGGTGAGACATTCACACGTAGAAAAAGGGAAAGTTTTTCAGAAATAGTGGGTGATATTTTTGGAGCATTGATACCAGCAGTGGGAATATCTTTGAATGCATTTAAAATTCGGAAGTTATCCACAGTAGTAGATTGTTTATCTACAGATACTGCTGGAGGGTTCTTGATGGTAAATACAGAGATGGTTGCCATGAGAGCTATGGTGATGCAAAATCGACTTGCCCTTGACATTCTTTTGGCAAAGAGGGTGGAGTCTGTGGAATGCTGAAAGTTCAACATTGTTGCACTTACATTCCAGATAAAAGTGAAAATATACAAAAGTATATAAAGAATATTACAAATTTGCACAAAGAACTTGTTCCACTGGAGGTTGAAAATTCCTGGGAGAAACTTGGTAAGAGTTTTTCCTCAGTGTCAAGTTGGTTTTCTAGAATAAGTAGTTTTATTATAGGGAAAGTTATGATAACAGCAACAATAATAATTCTAGTAGTATTATTTGTGAGATTCGTTATTATATGTATCAAAAGGAGAAAAAGACAAAACAAAATAGAAAGAGAAAATAAGATAAATAAAGAAAGAGAAAGAGAGATAGGTGAAATAGAACTGGAAGAACTGAAAGAAAGTATGTATAAGAAAACAAAAAGACAAGATGAAAGGGATACAGTTGTGTAAAACTAACAAGAAGCAAATGGACAAGAAATATGCTATCTGACAAATTGGTGTGACATGGGTTTTTGTGGTGATATTAAAAATCACCAAAGGGGAGTTGATGGAGCAAGGTAAACGAGAAAATTTTGAACCCCTAATATTAACATTAATAATTAATACAATTGTTAGTTTCAGTGAAATAACCAACAACGTATGTTTTCTATATAAGTGTTATTAGTAACATGCAGTATCTGTGCAAACTAATCAACTTACAATTGGTAATGTGAATAACGCTAACATAATGATTTGCGTACTAATTAGAATAATATTGCATGATTTGTGCTATGTAGTAAATTGTATGGTGGCACAAGAAAGTGGTTGGTAAGTAAGAAATAGCTTTGTATGTCGCTTTTGCTAGGTAACACCTAACTGGGGTACGTAGAATGACGGGAGGGAAACGAAAAGGCTTATTTTCTTTATTCTTAACTATTTTCTGTTTATTTCTATGATAGTTCGCTCAGGCCTGCTAGGCCGTGCTGTAAAAATGGCTGCTGAGGCAAACAAGCTAGAATGCTCTTGCGCAAGATGGCTTCCAAGCGGAAGAAAAAGCTGTGAACGAATGCATCACGTGGTGATTTCCAAAGCCTAGGATGAAAGAGGGATCAAGGTTGTGATGACCTTATTACCCAAGCGTGTGCCAAGGGGGGACTTAGCGAACAAGTGTGAGAACCAGCAGTGCATTCGTGAATGGACAATGAACTGTTTAAAATAAAGTATCGGAAAGAAGATACAAATAAAGACTGACAATTGGATTGGTAATGTCCTGAACCCGTGAGAAAGGACAAAGTTATGAACATTCTTCGGAACTGGTTTGAGCAAGGAGGGTAATAATGAGATGTATGCCACCCCTCAAATGGACCAATTAGAGTGAATCTCGCCCCCCAAAATGTAACATTTCTGTTTAGTAAGCTAGTATTAGGGTATAAGAGGACCTACTCTTAAGTAGGAGGAGCGCTGTTTTTACATATTTTTATTGAGCACTGGACGCTGACGCTGGAGAAGCCGCTGCTAGGCCTTTATATTTTTAATACGATTAATCTTTTATTCATAATTCTGATTGAAAAAGAACGAGAGTGTGGCGGAAAACCTATATAGGTGGTCCGTCGAGGAGGCCTGTTTTGTAGGACAGACAGTTTTTGGGAGTTCTATGCTGAGATCTGAATTTAACTGCTGTGACAAACTTTATTTTTCCATCTAAAGGGTATGCATTGCAATTTCAATTTATTCTTATAATGATAATAAATATATTGATCCGATTAATAAAACTGAATTTATTCATGCTTATAAAAATTAGATAAACTATATTATAATTAAATTTATGAGTCTATGGTTCTTTAGCTCAATAATAATTGTAAATGTTTAATAAGAGTTTATAGTGATTGAACTGGTCTTAATCACCATCAACTGATTCCTACTAGTTGGTCCATCGATCAATGAGCGGAATACTTGAGAAATTTGAAAATTGTTATGATGTTTTAAAAAGGTATCCCGTCTCCTTCCAGCAACTCATTAACTTTTTCTCCTAAGTAAAGGCGGACGAGTTCCAGGGAATATACGAGTGAGTGAATGTTTATGCAGTGTTATGGGCCCCACCGTCATATTGGTATAGTTGTGAAGAAGAATGTTTTTCAGCCTGGATGTCAATGCCTAGAGGAGAAGAAATGTTATTGATAGCGCTGGATCAGCAGGAACAATTATGGCATCACAACTTAATTGTAATACATTTTTACAGTTGAGCAGCTTAGCCATTTTCCTTTTACAGGTTACTAGAGAGGTCAAATCTTTGATAAAGGAAATTAGAGATTCATATATATATATATATATATGTATATATATATATATTATCTACTGGCAGTCGCCAGTAGATAGTTATAGTTAGGACCTATTTTCCATAGGAAATCTGCAACATTCTATTTGAAATAACTTTGGCGCCGGTTGACGAATCTTCGCGAAATTTTCAAAACTCGTGGGGCGCTCCGGTCCGCTCCTATCCTGAAAGTCTCGGCGTGATACTTCAAGTGGGGGCCGAGAAAAAAGGGGGGTCCCAAAACGTGTTTTCCCCATGCAATTTTCCATAGGAACCTTTCATCGCAGCTACAGCCCGAACTGCTGAATGGAATTACACCAAATTTAGCAAAAAGGTAGCCCTTGGTTCAGAGTCATGCCTTTTGGTTAAATGGTGTAAATCCGTTCAGTAGTTCCTGAGAAATTTGAAAAAGAAAACACATATATATCTGGGCGGAGCCTAACCACACATGTCATCGTGAGATCTGATTGGCTGTCAGCACTTCATCCTGGAATTGCTGGCAGCCATCTAGGGACCAATATAAATGATAGTACCCCATTTAAATGCATTGTAGTGAATCGAAGATTTTGAGGGTTACCAAAAGGAGAACTATAAAGGGTGATAACAGACTTTAGTTACATTAGAATTCATTTGTTGATGGTACCATACTAATTTCAGGAATTGTGGTGTGTTCTAAGGTGATTTTACCCTGTGAAAAACCTTCTGCTGGGATATCATGAATCATGTTTGAGAGAAAACTATTTTCACATGCTTGTCCCATACAGTTTTGGAAGGTGCTCCAGAAGCTAAAATGAGAGCATATTTTCTCTAAATTCACATTATCTTTCTCAGTCATGTGAGAATGAAGTCTGACATTCTCAGTAAAACATGTACATCCAACAAGGGCAGAGACTGTCAGTTGATTCCTTTGTGTTCTACTGCAGCTTCCCAGAGTGTTCTAAAGAACAACTAGAGTGCTAACAGCCGTACTTATGACAAAAGTATGGCACACCTGAAGCCATCTTGATTGGAATAAACTGGTAACACTTAAAACATTTAATTTAAAAAGGAACAAAATGATGGGGTTCATTTTGTCATAGAAATTATGGTTAGTGCTGTAGAAAGAAAAATTAGGACATGTTTTAAGTGAGATCTCAAATATCTTCCTGTTATATTTCAACAGGAGCAGCCTGTCAGTTGATGCCTTTGTGTTCTACTGCAGCTTCCCAGAGTGTTCTAAAGAACAACTAGAGAGCTAACAGTCTTACTTATGACAAAATTATGGCACACCTGAAGCCATCTTGATTGGAATAAACTGGTAACTCTTAAAACATTTAATTTAAAAAGGAACAAAATGAGGGGGTTCATTTTGTCATAGAAATTATGGTTAGTGCTGTAGAAAGAAAAAATTAGGACATGTTTTAAGTGAGATCTCAAATATCTTCCTGTTATATTTCAACAGGAGCAGCCTGTCAGTTGATGCCTTTGTGTTCTACTGCAGCTTCCCAGAGTGTTCTAAAGAACAACTAGAGAGCTAACAGTCTTACTTATGACAAAAGTATGGCACACCTGAAGCCATCTTGATTGGAATAAACTGGTAACACTTAAAACATTTAATTTAAAAAGGAGCAAAATGAGGGGGTTCATTTTGCCATAGAAATTATGGTTAGTGCTGCAGAAAGAAAATTTAGGGCATGTTTTAAGTGAGATCTCAAATCCTCTTCTATTTCATTAGAAAATTCTGACATGCAGACTGAAACAATCACTTTCAATACCAGCAGTAGACTTCCAGTTAACTCCCTGGTGAGCAGTAGCTTTACTACAGTGATCTAATGAACAACTAGAGTGCTAACATTCTGAATTTATGGCAAATGTGTGACACATCTGAATGCCTTCTTGATGGAATCAAAGTAAAAACTGAAAGCATTTCCTACTGAGGAGACTGCAGTAAATGACGAAATTAGGAAACTTCATAACAAATAAGTCTCCCAAGATGGCCACCAGAGAAAAAAGAGCCCAAATGTAGCACAAATATCACCCAGATGTAGCCCACATATAGCCCATATAGCCCAATGACAGAAGTGTACAAAACAATTTTTATTTTTAGTTTTTCTGCAGTTTTATATAGTGCAAACTGGTCAGGTATTGGAGCGTTACATCTTACTTGGACCCCTTATTGCGTATTTTGCACGAAGTACATGAGATTGATCTTGCGAAACATTGAACTTTACGATTCTGTTAACCTGAAGTTGCTCTGAACCGGGCTTTGTAACACCCGTTTTTACCTACTGGTTTTAATTAATTCTCACTGTATTGTATTAGGAAAGAGGATTTACTGTTTTTATGTACACTTTTATGATCTATGTTTCTAAATCAGATCAAATAAAGTTTAATGAATTCTATGGCAGGATGGAGGCGAGGATTATGCATATCTTTCCTCACTTTATTTGCATAGCAGTTCAAAGAAAACGTAACACAACAATCATTAAACAAAAGACTACACAACCCATGAACCATTAGGCGGGTAGTCTCCAAGGCAACTATAGTCCAATCATATCACAGTCCATCGTATATAATATCGTGACGTCCCTTCCGCTTCCTCTTTCTTCACTGCTTGTCAGTTAAGTGCATTCCTTACATTCTTGGCTTAATCTGACGTTGTTGCTGTTTGTATAGCGGTTTCTTGTGCACGTTATTAGCATTATTGCCTTGGTATTGTTTCATATTCCCTGCGCAGCAGGCTCTTGCCCGAGCGCTGTTCTCCCCTCACAGTTTCTCCCGCTGTGTGCTCTGCGCGCGGTGAGATCCTGTCAGGCGCGTCTGGTCCGAGCGAGGCAGCTCCGTCGAGCGCTCCCGCTGGTCTTTACTGCGTTTGGGAATCCGGTCACTCCTTTAGTGTCCGCTTGATTCCCGACCAACCCTCGCCTAATTTTGACATCGCTACGCGGTGATTTCCCCACACGGCCACGTTAGTGACCAGCGCCACCTGGTGGTGGTAATTGGTATTGCGCCTCAGTCTATTCTTATAACAGCTTCGGGGAAAGCCCAGCTGTTGGAGCACCGGCGAGGGGCTGTCTTAAGGATTTTAAGGGCATTTGTTCTGTGCTCACACCCTCTGCAATCATGTCTTCTCCAGAAGACCATTTTTACTCCTCCTACCAGGAAGTGGAGGAGGAATGGCCTCCCAACTTCTCCCTCCAGCAGTGGACCAAGCCCTCTCTCTGGCTATTTCTAGGGCGCTGGCTCCTCTTAGGATCAGGTTGATAAGCTGGCTAAAAGCATCCCTGGGGTGTTCAGTGACCCAGATCTGGTGGTGGCGGGTCCAAGTAGCTCCCAGATGGGGAATAAAGGGCCGTTAAGCATAACGCGGGGCACTTGGAAGGATTTGATAAACTTACGGAGACCTTCCTCAAGACTAAGAGTGCGCGAACGCTAAACGTGCACTCCTGCCGGGAGGAGGAGGGCCCCAGAGAAAATTCGACACTGTCACCACTATTGTAGACCCCGACGGCGGGTTTCCCTTAGAGGGAGAGGGTGTATCGGAGGAGGATTTCTACTCCGATGAGGATAAGGACTCGGGGCGTCCCTGGCGTCCAGAGTCCCACTCCTCTCAGTCCCCGGTTGGGGACGGGGTCCACTCGGACATGTTCGAGCCTACCCAAATTTACCATCCTAGGTCGGCAGAGTGGACACCTGACGCCAAAGTGGCAGAGTATGTGGTGGGGAAAATCCATCAACCCCTTGAAAGGGAGGTCAGGAATAGGATGAGGGGAGAATGCCCCAGGCCCTCACTGAAGGGGAAGGTGGCACACACGCCTGAAATTGATGAGAAACTATGTACCTTTTTCTCCAAGTATATGAGGGATCCCAAGAAAGGAATTGATAGGTCTTGGACGTGGTAGGGCCCTTGACCCAAATTATTCAATTGACGGAGCGGTCCAAAGAGTCAGGATCCCCTTTGTCCACGGATATTTTGGCTGGTTGGGCGCACTACCCAAAACCCTAAAACACTTCTCCCTCCACTACCCAAACACCACTGCACTACCCTAAACCCTAAAACACTACCCCCAGCACGACACCCTACACTACCCAAACATAACTGCACTACCCTAAACCCTAAAACACTACCACCAGCACGACTCCCTACACTACCCAAACACCACTGCACTACCCTAAACCCTAAACACTACCCCAGCATGACTCCCTATACTACCCAAACACCACTGCACTACACTAAACCCTAAATATACCCCCAGCATGACCTTCCACACTACACAAACACCACTGCACTACCCTAAACCCTAAAACACTACCCCCAGCACGACCCCTACACTACCCAAACACCACTGCACTATCCTAAACCCTAAAACACTAACCCCAGCATGACCCCCTACACTACCCAAACACCACTGCACTACCCTATACCCTAAAACACGACCCCTAACACTACACAAACACCACTGCACTGCCCTAAACCCTAAAACACTACCCCAGCACTACCCCTACACTACCCAAACACCACTGCACTAACATAAACCCTAAAACACTACCCCCAGCACAACCCCTACACTACACAAACACCACTGCACTACCCTAAACCTTAAAACACTACCCCCCAGCACGACTCCCTACACTACCCAAACACCACTGCACTACCCTAAACCCTAAATCTACCCCCAGCACGACCCCTACACTACCCAAACACCACTGCACTACCCTAAACCATAAAACACTACCCCAGCATGACCCCCTACACTACACAAACACCACTGCACTACCCTAATCCCTAAAACACTACCACCAGCATGACCCCCTACACTACTCAAACACCACTGCACTACCCTAAACCCTAAAACACTAACCCAGCACGACCCCCTACACTACCCATACACCACTGCACTACCCTAAACCCTAAAACACTACCCCCAGCATGACCCCCTTCACTACTGCACTACCCTAAACCCTAAAACACTACCCCCAGCACGACCCCCTACACTACCCAAACACCACTGCACTACCCTAAACCCTAAAACACTACCACCAGCACGACCCCCTACACCACCCAAAGACCACTGCACTACCCTAAACCCTAGAAAAGAAACCCCCACCCCATGCCCAATCCCCCTTACCTCTCACTCCTCATGGTTCCTCTCTCCTCGTGGTTCCTGCTTCACGTCATCTCTGAGGGGCGGTGCACGTCGTTGTGAGGAAACGGAACAGCATCTGTTTCCTTACAACGACATGGATCGTCTACATGTTTTTTAGAACACATGGTCATTTACCATACATACCTTTACAACAAAATGCATTGTAAAGGCATGCGTGGTAAATGACCATGCGTTCTAAAAAAATGCGTAGTAATGACTTTGTGATGTACAACGCATGCGTGGTAATGCATGCGTT
Organism: Calotriton arnoldi; assembly: GCA_963921515.1. Taxonomy (NCBI): domain Eukaryota; kingdom Metazoa; phylum Chordata; class Amphibia; order Caudata; family Salamandridae; genus Calotriton; species Calotriton arnoldi. Next base: position 357,647 of record CAWUFW010002582.1, read on the forward strand.
GTAATGATATCGCAAAGTAAAAAAGTCATTGTAACGGCTGTTTACCAATCGAAGCTGGCCCCTGTTCTTCAGTGAGACGTTTATTTGATTAATTAGGAGGAAGGAATGTGTTTTTTTTACCAAAAAGTGCATTCCCGGCTGTTGTATTGTGAAAGTGTCCGCGGGGCCTGGTTTCACTTCCGGTGAGAGAGTGGAAGAGTCTGTTTGGATCTTTTGCGCTCTGTGCTTTGTGCCCCCACTGCCCGTTTTTCCTTCTGTACCCCTTTGTGCCTCCAGCCCTGTTGTTGACCTTGTGCTTGTGCCCATTTTTTCTTCTGTACCCCGTGCCCCCTGCTGTGCCCGCTCGCCCTCCCTCGCCGCTCCCGTTCCCGCCACTGCATCCCCTGCGGCCCCGCCCCCTCAGTGCCCATTCGCTGCCCCTGCCACCCGCCTCCCAGCTGCTCCTCCCTCCCATCTCCCCATATATGGCAGCCGCGCGCAGAGTGCGCGCCGCTGGCGCGCCTAAGGCAAGCCCGTCTGTGCCCATCCGCACCTGGTCCGCGCCCAGCGCCAGAACCCCTGGCCCCCGCACCAGCCACGAAGACCGCCTCCGATACGACGCCAGCACCCTCGTCGCTCTCAACCCAGGACGGACCCCCACCTGCTGCAAGGCTGCCCCGAAGCGCACCCACGGTCCCTTCACCTGCCGGAACTGCAGCTTCTCCTGCCTCGAAGACGCCAAGACACCCGCCAGGCAGGAACCCAACCAGCTCCGATGCATCCTGCTCAACACCCGCTCCGCACGCAAGCATGCCGTCGAGCTCTGGGACCTACTCGACACCACATCACCGGACGTCGCCTTCCTGACCGAGACCTGGATGAACAAGTCCTCCTCACCCGACATCGCCATAGCCATCCCCGACGGCTACAAGATCACCCGCAGGGTCCGCACCAATGGAGTCGGAGGAGGAATCGCGATCGTCCACAAGAACACCATCAGGGTCTCGACCAGCGCCAATGACACCCTCAGCACCGCCGAACACATGCACTTCCAGATCCACACGGACCCCAAGACCACCGTAAGAGGCACCCTCGTCTACAGACCACCCGGACCCCGACCACAATTCTGCAACTCCATCACCGACCTCATCAGCACGCACGCGTTGACCTCCACCGACTCACATCCTCCTCGGAGACCTGAACTACCACCTGGAGAACAACAACGACAGCAACTCCTCCGCCCTGATCGACAACCTCGCCAACCTCGGACTGAAACAGCTCATCATGACGCCGACCCACATTGCCGGACACACACTCGATGCCATCTTCTCCTCAAGCCCCCACGTCGCCTTCAGCCACGCCTCCGAACTCACCTGGACTGACCACCACTGCATCCATTTCACCTTCCGGAAACCCGCAGCACACCACCGCACCCTACAGATCCCCCGCCGCTGCTGGAGCAAAATCAGCGAAGAACAGCTCCAGACAAACCTCGCTCTCAACCCACCGGACCAGACCCCACCAACCCCGACGATGCAGCACGCAACCTCAGACGCTGGATGGACGACTGCACCAACACCTTAGCCCCGCTGAAAAAAACCAACCCACAAAGACACTCAGCAAGAGAGCCAGCTGGTTCACCCCGGAACTCCTAGCATCTAAACGCACCTGCCGGAAACTGGAGAACAAATGGCTCAGCGAGAAGACGCCGGACAGCCATGCAGCCCACAAAGACGCCATCCGCAACCATCATCACCTCATCAGGACTGCCAAGAGGACTTCCTTCAAAGACCGCCTCGACAACAACGCACACAACAGCAAGGAGCTCTCTCAACATCGTGAAGGAACTCTCCAACCCCAGCGCCAACGCCAACGACATCCCGCCGTCGCAAGCCCTGTGCGATTCCCTCGCCACCTTCTTCCACCGCAAGATCGCCGACATCCACGACAGCTTCGACTCCCGGACGACCCAAACAGGCCCCGACATGCCGGACCCACCGCACCCCATCGACCACGACCCCCTGACAACCTGGGCCAACGTGAGCATTGAGGACACAATCAAGACCATGGGCACAATCCACTCCGGCTCCCCGTCAGACCCTTTCCCGCACCACATCTTCAACAAAGCCGACAGCTCCATCGCACCCCACCTGCGCAGCGTGATCAACCTCTCTTTCGAGACCGCGACCTTCCCTGAGAGCTGGAAACACGCCGAGATCAACGCCCTACTTAAGAAACCCAAGGCGGACCCGAGCGACCTCAAGGAACTTCCGGCCCATCTCCCTGCTTCCATTCCCAGCAAAGGTCATCGAGAAGATCGTCAACTCCCAGCTCACCCGCTACCTCGAAGACAACAGCATCCTGGACCCCTCCCAGTCAGGATTCCGCAGCAACCACAGCACCGAGACCGCCCTCATCGCCGCCACCGACGACATCAGGATCCTGCTGGACAACGGCGAGACGGCGGCCCTCATCCTCCTGGACCTCTCCGCCGCTTTCGACACCGTCTGCCACCGCACACTACGCACCCGCCTCCTTGACGCAGGGATCCGAGACAAGGCCCTGGACTGGACCACCTGTTTTTTGAGTATCAGTATGAGTGTCTGTCTGTATGGTTCGGTGGGGGGTATTACTTAGTGCATAGATGCATGAATGAGTGACTCACTGTTTGTATGTGTTGAAGACAGCATGTGTGCAGGACTGTATAGGTGGATGAGTATGTGTATGGGTGTGTTAGTGAGTGAATGACTGTCTCAATAGTGTCTTTATGAGTAACTACATATGTTTTAAACTAGTATATGTGAGTATTGGTGTATATAAGTGAGTATATGTAGAGTGAGAGATTGGAAGAGTTCCTGTACAAATAAGTAGGTGTTTCTATAAGTGATTGTTTAAGAGAGTAAGTATGTGTAAGTTTCTGTAGAAGTAAGTGTGGTAGTGTGTGTATAACTGTATATGCAAGTAAATGGATGTTTGATACTTTGTTTGCATGTGTGACTATGTGTGTGAGTAACTCTATGGATGAGTGGCGGTGTGTAGCAGGATGTATAGGTGTATGAGTACATATGATGAGTGAGTACATGTATGAGTGACTGTATAGGGACTGTTGGTGAATGAGTGGATGTGTGTGTAGATCTTGGAATTACTGAATAGGTGTGTTGTAACTGGTATTGGTATGCCCATTGTTTTGAAAATGTTAGTTTGTATTTTTGAGTGTGTGTATCAAAGGTTATATTAGGGTGAGAGGAGGTCTGCCACTCTATCACAAGGATGATGTCATCAGTGATGTCATTTGAGATGTCATCAGTGATGTCATGAGTGATGTCACTGACCATGTCATGAGTGATGTAATATGTGACGTAATCAGCAGTGCATTGCGGTTAAGTGCAGTTATAGTTAGCTGAACTAACTATAACGGGGAATTTCTATGGTTTTGCACGAGTGAAATGTCCAACTAACTATAATGCCCCTGAAACCTATGGTTTTTTTCAGTGAATATATATATATATATATATATATATATATATATATATATATATATATATATACCTACTGGCGGTCGCCAGTAGGTAGTTATAGTTAGGACCTAGTTTCCATAGGGAAAAGTGTTTTTTTTTTCCCAATACTTTGGCGCCGGTTGACGAATCTTCGCGAACTTTTCAAAACTAGTGATCAGCTCCGGTCAGCTCCTGTCTTCAAAGTTTCGGGGTGATTCGTCAAGTGGGGGCCGAGAAAAAAGGGGGTCCCAAAACGCGTTTTCCCCATGTTATTTTCCATAGGAAACTTTAGACAAAGCTACAGCCTGAACTGCTGAACGGAATTACACCAAATTTGGCAAAAAGGTAGGTCTTGGTTCAGAAAGAGTCCTTTTTGTTTAAATGGTGTAAATCCATTCAGTAGCTCCTGAGAAATTAGAAAAAGAAAAGTTTCGATATCTGGGGCAGCGGTGGGTTCGCGAACCTCTCCCGACCACGAGCTTCATTCTAACTGGCTGCCAACACTCCAAACCAGGAAGTGTTGGCAGCCATCTTGTGACTCGGTAACCGAGTCACAAGAAATCAGAAACAAACGTGAAAAACAGGAAAAGGGGGCAGGGTAGAAACACCCTGACCCCCTAGGCCTGCTCAGGGGGTCCCACAGGGACCCCCAGGGCCAAAAAAAGCATTTTTTTTTTAAAATGGCAGAATTCGCGCTGGGTGCACGAATACTGCCGATAAAATTTTTAAAAAACGAAGCGTGGGCTCCCGCGCTTTGTTGTATTTAAGCCCCCAGGTGGGCCAGGTCCCAGGGGCATGAGTAATTATGTTGCGGGGGCCCATGGGGGCCCCCGCAGTCCCGGGGACCGCCACCTCCCTGGCGCTTCATTTATGATTTGCGGGGGGCACACAGCCCCCCCCGCAGCCCCGGGGACCACCACCTCCTCGGGGCTTTGCACATTAAACGCGGGGACACGCGGCCCCCCCGCTGCCCCGGGGACCGCTTTCTCTTTTTTTTTAAAAAATGTGTGGGAGGCTCGAGCCCACCAACACGCCCCAGGGACCACCACCTCCCCGGGGCACTCTGTATTTAAATGCGGGGGTCCGTTACGGACCCCCGTGCCCCAGGGACCACCACCTCCCTGGGGCTTTGCAATCAAGGGGAGGGGGACCGTGCGGCCCCCCTCCTGGAGCCCTTGATGGCCCTGGGACCGCCACCACCCAGGGCCATCAGTGATGGCCATCAGTGATGTCATTTGAGATGTCATCAGTGATGTCACTGACCATGTCATGAATGATGTAATATGTGACGTCATCAGCAGTGCATTGCGGGGGCGCGAGTTATTGTTAGCTGAACTAACTATAACAGTGGAATTTCTCTGGTTTTGTATGAGTAAAATCTCCAACTAACTATAATGTCCCTGAAAACCTATGGTTTTTCAGTGAATATATATATATATATATATATATATATATATATACACATACATATACATATATATATATATATATATGTATATATGTATAGATAGATAGATAGATAGAGATTGTAGGCTACCATGTATTATAAATAAATATAGTTCAGTGAAATAGTCACCCATAAGTAAAAAGTGGAGAGGGGACAGTCAATCATATTCTTTGAAATGCAGTGCATTACTATGAGTACCGATCACAGCTGTAGCTTAAACAAGATACAATAGGCTTTTCACAGGGACAGAAAGCAGAGAGGTAACAGGGCTGGTACAATTATGTTCAAATATACTTACTGATGTCATGTCCAATCGGTAACACTCATTTTTCATTACACTACTTGATCTCAATCAACTGTGATATGGACCTGTAAATCAGATAAGGACCACTAACCACTAGTATTAAGAGGGTGTAAAGTCAGTAATTCAACAATGTATCACTTTCCATGTGCAAATAACTCCACTGTCTCTCTGAGCAAGGGTCAAAATGTCCATGGAATCAGAGGAGATGTCCGAAAGTCACCCCATTTGGGTTTTCCAGCCATCTTCTCTGAGCTGATGTGGTGAGTGTCCAGCCATTTACTCAAAGTTGACAGCCATTTTGATTGCTGCTCTGTGAAAAAAATGAGTTATTTACACATGGAATTTGATACAAAGTTTTATTACTTACAGATTGAGCAATGTTCTACACATAGAATGACATCAAATAGACAACAAGAGTGAAGCTCAAATTGTCGATGATGCCACTCGGCACTCTGAGGTGAAAAACGTAATCGTTATGCACATTTTAACCATCTATAATTTTGTGTTGTATACGCTGCCCAGTCTCCCAATATCTGCCCTTGATTCCAACATATAAGCAGGGGCAGAGGAGCAATGGGGAACCACATATAGTATGTAAAGGAAATGTTAAAAATGCCTGGCTTCCTGCCACCACCTCCACCACCCTTGATATACCCTCCCACTCCCCTAAATTATAAAATTAACACCTGGCCTCCTGCCACCAACCCCTATTACCTTCTGAATAAACCCTTCCCTTCTCAAATCCAAATCTTCCCAAATCCCAATATAAGAAATGTACCTGGCCTGGTGCCACTTTTGCATACCACACTCTACATAAACCCACCACAGCCCCCTTCCAAACAGGAAAAATAATTACCTGGCCTCCTGCCACCCACCAGTCCCTATGCCATCCCACCCACACCCAGCCAATATCCAAGCTCCTCACTTTCACATTGAGAGTAGAGAGAGCACTGTTTTCATAAACAGTCTGTTATAGGCACTGTCACCTCGGCTTCACTTTCCTTCCTGCGTGGGTCAGCAGAGACTGGCACTAGCAGGGGAGAAGGAAGATGGTCCAGGCACATTGCTGCCCATGTTCTTCCATCTTCAGCGGTCTCCGCAGACTCAATGGAGATTAGGGAGAGGTCAGAGAAGGTAGGTGAGACCACCAACTGCCATTCCACTGTCGCACTTAGGTCTCTTGATACCCGTGCGAGGTGGCAGAATAAACGGAATGGGAGCGCTTCCCAGGGTTCCATCACACCACTGGTTAACCACTTTGGTTAACCACTGTTGTGACGTCACTGCATTGAATAATCGGATTTCAATTTGGTTATTCACTATAAAGGCTTCCTATAGAAGCCATATGCAACAATGAGTGACAACAAGGGGTAAGTGATTGTGTAGCAGCATCTCATGACATTAAGATGAAAACACCACGGTGGGAAAAGATAGCACAGTCATTTTATCTTCAAGCTTGGATTATGTATTGCTTCCATTAAATTTCTTGATAATCTTTCCCCATCATTGGTTTATTATTACAATAATCTATCGGAAAATTCTGGCCTATCAGTCTCTTTTAGTATTCCAAGTAGACGATAAATGGACACCAATGCTTTTAATGCCCTCAAGAAAAAGTGCTGTCTTGTGTTTTGCACTCGCTCTGACATCCAGCTTTTTGGCTGGTGCACACAGCAAGCTCAAAATTGGAAAATTGCATTAATAACGTGTAAAGAATGAGTCTTGTAACTATTTGTGATCATACATTTTATAATTATTTTTTTGGGCCAATGTCAAAATTAGATGCAAAAACAAGAGTGCCAGGACTCAAAGTGCACCCAGTGCAAATGTTATTTGTGGCGGGATATTTTTGTGTTCAGTTATATTGCATCGGACTTTGGAAGGGGCCAATACTACAAATCAACCATGATTTAAATGTTTTCTTCATTTTCCACTTGACTAAAAAGACTGAACTCAAAAGAACATTTCTGTAATAGTGTATTTGGAATCTGCAGACAAAACAAAAAATAACTAATTCATACTGACGGTCCAATATATCAGAGTAATGTCATTTTATGGAGTGAAAGCTGAGAATAACCGGCATTTGCAAAGCCAATAAGGCTGACTTTAATATCCAATGAATGCAAACATTGGCATTCATATATGCTGTTTACATACATCGCATGCAGAAAAGCTGTTTATCACATGTAAATCTGGCTTATTGACTTTGTCAGTGCTGGGGAAAGTAGCAGATGATGATTAAGTGTACTTTTAGGATGTAAAATAGTCCCTCTTTCATGCCAGGAGAATTATTTCTGGGAAGGAGGAATCTTACATGAAATAGCCAATTGCATGATGTGCGAAAGTAATACGCCTCTGGGTGGAGCTACAGCATGATCTGTGTATATTCAAGTACATCTTGAAGCCAGTTTCGAAATTAGCAGCTTTGGACTGTCACAATGCAAATTCACAAGTTATGTGTCATATGATGGCATCATGACTTGCAAACTTCAATTGACAACTAACTCATTACACAGTGTTTGTCCTCTCTCCCTTGCTTATTGTAATGAGGGGCAGATACAATCATCATGGGTGTGCAATTATTAGCATTGGTACAATGAGTGGCCTTCTTAATGCAAAGCTAAAGTTTATGTTAAGAAGACAAACCAGCATAGTGAGCTAGAATTTAATATGTGAATAATCCTCAGGTCACAGATTCGAATCCTGTCAAGAATGATTCAACTTTTCATCGTTCTGTGTTTGATACAATGAGTAAGATTAATACTGATAATGCTAATAGTGTCCATGTTGGAATACTACTTTAGTGTATTTTAATATGCAGATCCTCTAACTCATGATGAGAAAATAATTTAGGCGCTAGGCCACCTGTGTTGTGTCATCCTTTGTTTTAAGAGAAGGAAGTTGCTTTGTACTGATATTTGTCAAGGTCTAGCACCTGGATGGAGGCCTTCCCTTTTCTACAGCACTTAATCTGGAGGTAATCCCTCGGTCAGGCATGTCAGATGTTTTTACAGGGCCTGGGTCAGCAAACACACTGCATCAGGTGCCATCTACTGGTATTATCCATGTAACATGCTTCGTCATCAATAAATAAAGCAAGCTTACTTTTATAGACTCTTATAGGGCCCTGAAAACAAAGTGAGACCTAAAAAGTAATGATCCCCCTGGCACCCCGAATTTATGGGCCTGCTGGTGCACTAAGTTCAAGTACTAGCCCTCGGTATTCAAAGAGTGGCCTTCATTCACACCTTGAACTTTCAGACACTAGGCAAAGCACGAATCTTTAGCAGTGAAAGTCAATACTGTCCTTTGAACATGACTTTCATGTATTTGAAATTAAGCCTTCCACTCTTGGTAAACTGAATGCCATTAACACAGTTCAAACAAATGTATTTTTCAGTTCTTTTGCCGTTCCTCAGACAAACCGAAGTCCCTTCAAGGATTTGGCATAAGAGATAATGGGGTGGAAAGATACACACTTAGGGCCTCATTACGATGTCGGTCGGAAACGAAACCGCACGACTGCTTGTCGGATTTGGTTCCGACCGACTTGCTGTCGGCGGTTACGCCTGACCGATTATGATGCTTCCGAACATAATTCGAAAGGCCTCCCATTGACTTCAATGGGAGCCTGTGTTCCGACCGACAACAAAGGCTCCTATGGGGAAAATGGGTGTCTGCTGAAGACCTTGCACCCTGTGGCGAGCACCACATGGTGCCTACCACACTGTGCATGGTTTTACAGGGGGGTCCCTTGGGTACCGCTTTGACCCCAAACCGGAGGCCTCAGGATGAAGGGGGGCCTGCTAGGGGCCCCCAAAGTCAGTTTCCGACAGCCTTTTTGTGTCGGACAGACCGAGTCGGAAAGGCTATTGGAATCCGACATCGTAATCAGTCGGTCAGAAACGCAGGCTGTTGAGCTGTACAAATCGGCTCCAACCGACTTGGATTCTGTGGAAGAGGTGTGGCGCAGCGGCCAGGGTGCCTGACGGGGTTCACGGTTCGATCCCCGGTGCCGGCGGCAGGTTAGCCCAGCACCATGTGACTCTGGGCAATAGCTCGCTTAATCTTCCCGAGGGCCCCCAGCGCCAGGACACCTCTCCGGAGGTAGCTGTGCGCTTTACAATTGCTGGTATTTATTTATTTATTTTCCTAATGCTGGTCAGAACCGATTTGGAATTCTCCTTCTGACCACGAGCATCGTAATCGGTCGGTCGGAATTGTTACCGATCGAGTCGGGTGGATGGGTCCCGACACACGGGCCGATTCCGATTCGGGCCGGAAAACATACCGACCGACTCGGTACGGGAATGTTGTCCGACCGACACGTACCGGCGCTGCCCGATCCGCGTAGTACGATGCAATGCATGTGAATTACGACCGACTCGTATGGAACACAAGCCGAACGACCGAACCGCACGGAAACCAGCTATCCGGCCGGGAAACTACGCGAATAGAACCGACCGACACGCACCAGGAATGAACCCGACAGAAACGTACCCGCGAACTCTGACCCGCGCAGTACGATACAATGCGTGTAAAACCAGACCGAGTCGCACGGAGCTGAAGCCGTATGACCGACACGCATACAAAACCGAGCCGAAGCAACCCAATACTCAGCGACCGACGCGTACGCCGCACATGAAAACCCATCAGGAACACAGCTTGAAAGTCTCGGAGAAGCCCGCACGAGCCAACTGCAGCGTCCTACTCGGTCAGAAGAACGTCTCCTACATGCCCAAAACCCACAAAGGAAAAATACAAAAAAAAGGGCCAAACAAGCAATGACAAAGTCAATAAATACAGGGGGGAAAAAACATGGAACAAAGACACACCCACAACTCCACCCATATAAAGGCCACAAATCACTACCATGATCCTTTGCAAATTCAACTGACCTGCCTGCACAGAACACCATCAGACAGCAACCACAGACACACCCACAACTCATCCATCACACAAGCCACACACCATTAGCACCTCCCAAATAGCACCCTCACATACACCCAGCAAAACCTACACTCACCCACCCTCACTTGCACACTCACACACACATCAATCCCCACCACCACCCATCACTATGCCCCCAAAGAAGAATCCAAAGTTCCTAGACAGTGAATTGGAAGTCCTGGTAGATGAAATCCTCAGGGTAGAGCCACAGTTGTTTGGTACATTGGTCCAACAGACCCCCATGTCGCAGAAAACCAAGATGTGGGAGAGGATCGTCGACAGGGTGAACGCACAATCACCATGTTTGCGCACAAAGGAAGACATCCAGAACAGGTGGTATGATGTGCTCAGGAGGGTCAAGGACCTACTCAAGAAGGATTACGCCTTGAGTCAGCGCACCGGCAGTGGCCCTCCTACCAAACCAGTATACCCCAGGCCCTGGGAGGAGAAGGTGCGGGCCATCCTACCACCAGTGAGCGTATATGGACTATCAAACATCCCAGAGCCTGGTAAGTACACAACCAATATACCCAATATTGTGTGACAATACACACACATCACTGTCAAGGGGATAGTCAAACCATGCACCCTTAGCAAATCCACAGCAACCAAAAGATAATCATCCCAAGATGTGTTTGTTAGTTAGATAAACACAATACATGCCATCTCATAGTGATATGTAACTGTGTCATGACATGTACAAACCAACAATCTAACCAACAAGCACAGTCAGATATTTTGCCACCACTAGAACACCACCTCACAGGGAAGCTCACTGAAAGGAAGGAATTCTGTGTATGCTGGTGAAGTGAGTGTAGCCAATAGCATGATGGGAGTTGTAGTCACAGATATTGGTCACCCTCACAACTGGCCCATCAACACCACTCTGAACTATGCTCACATCACAGGGAGTGGAAAAGAAATGACAAGATGGCTGACACTGGGTACTGCTGTGGGGAGCACAAGGCCCTGCTGGGAACTGTGCACCAACCAACAGCAGGACACCACTGACTGACATCCTGAAAGCCAACTTGCACTCCCTGCAATGGAAGCACGTTCCATGGTGGGATATCTGGCTGGGTGGGAAGGAGGACTGACAGCTCTGACCATAGTTACAAGCAGCTTTTCTCACACACCCCCTTAACACAAACTCCACACAACTCACCTGGGAGAATGCAATGCCTCACACTCTAATTAAATATCCCACAAAGAACAACCACACTGGGTTATGCTGTGTGAAGCACAGGGACACTCTTGGGACTTGTAGCCAAACAAACGCCAGGACAACACTGTCAGCCATCCTGTCAGCACAGGCACACTACCCCACAGGGAAGCAGAGTCAAAAAGAAGGAAGTATGGGCATGCTGGGAAGGGGGGTGTAGGCAATAGCATGATGGGAGTGGTAGTCACAGCTCAACATCCCCCACCCACATGGCCCAGCAAGCTCACACTGAAGCATGCACACCTCACAGGCAGTGAAAAGCCACTTCAAAGATGTCTGACACTGGCCTCAGCTGTGGGGAGCACAAGGCCCTGCTGGGAACTGTGCACCAACCAACAGCAGGACACCACTGTCAGCCATCTTGCCATTGCTGTCACACTCACACACAGTGAAGTCGACTCAAAAGGAAGGAAGTATGGGCATGCTGGGAAGGGGGGGTGTAGGCAATAGCATGATGGGAGTGGTAGTCACAGCTCAACATCCCCCACCCACATGGCCCAGCAAGCTCACACTGAAGCATGCACACCTCACAGGCAGTGAAAAGCCACTTCAAAGATGTCTGACACTGGCCTCAGCTGTGGGGAGCACAAGGCCCTGCTGGGAACTGTGCACCAACCAACAGCAGAACACCACTGTCAGCCATCTTGCCATTGCTGTCACACTCACACACAGTGAAGTCGACTCAAAAGGAAGGAAGTATGGGCATGCTGGGAAGGGGGGTGTAGGCAATAGCATGATGGGAGTTGTAGTCACAGATATTGGTCACCCTCACAATTGGCCCATCAACACCACTCTGAACCATGCTCACATCACAGGGAGTGGAAAAGAAATGACAAGATGGCTGACACTGGGTACTGCTGTGGGGAGCACAACGCCCTGCTGGGAACTGTGCACCAACAAACAACAGGACCACACTGTCAGCCATCTTGCCATTGCTGTCACACTCACACACAGTGAAGTCGACTCAAAAGGAAGGAAGTATGGGCATGCTGGGGAAGGGGGTGTAGGCAATAGCATGATGGGAGTTGTAGTCACAGATATTGGTCACCCTCACAATTGTCCCATCAACACCACCCTGAACCATGCTCACATCACATGGAGTGGAAAAGAACTGACAAGATGGCTGACAATGGGTACTGCTGTGGGGAGCACAAGGCCCTGCTGGGAACTGTGCACCAACCAACAGCAGGACACCACTGACTGACATCCTGAAAGCCAACTTGCACTCCCTGCAATGGAAGCACGTTCCATAGTGGGATATCTGGCTGGGTGGGAAGGAGGACTGACAGCTCTGACCATAGTCACAAGCAGCTTTTCTCACACACACCCTTAACACAAACTCCACACAACTCACCTGGGAGAATGCAATGCCTCACACTCTAATTAAATATCCCACAAAGAATAACCACACTGGGTTATGCTGTGTGAAGCACAGGGACACTTTTGGGACTTGTAGCCAAACAAACGCCAGGACAACACTGTCAGCCATCCTGTCAGCACAGGCACACTACCCCACAGGGAAGCAGAGTCAAAAGGAAGGAAGTATGGGCATGCTGGGAAGGGGGTGTAGGCAATAGCATGATGGGAGTGGTAGTCACAGCTCAACATCCCCCACCCACATGGCCCAGCAAGCTCACACTGAAGCATGCACACCTCACAGGGAGTGAAAAGCCACTTCTAATATGTCTGACAATGGTGCTCTGTTGTGGGGAGTACCAGGCCCTGCTGGGAACTGGGCACCAACCAACAGCAGGACACCACTGACTGACATCCTGAGAGTTAACCTGCACCCACTGCAAGGGTGGCATGCTTCATGGTGGGATAACTGGGCTGGGGGGAGAAGGAGGTCCAGATGTCAACCAAATACCACCAATGCTGGTCATGCACACACCTCAACATTCACATTGAAATGCATCAGGTTGGCAGGACAATGAGCCACACCAATATCAACCTCTGACTGTGACAACTTAGGACAATGCAATGTACAGGGCCGCATCCAGAGGTACAGTCACAACTGTCATGTGTTTGAACCATTGATGCCTGCAGAAACATAACATACATTGTGTGTCTCTTCCAAAAACAGGTGATGATGGGGACACAGCAGCAGATGAGGAGGAGTCCCTGTCCCAGGCTCCGGTGGCCCCTGAGCTCTCTGGTGTGGAACAGCCTCTGCCCTCATCGGATTGCGAAGACCAACCTGGCACCTCCGGTGTGAGTCATCATGCAGCACCAGCGGGACCACCATCTGCACCCCCTGCACCCATTCCTCCAACATCTGGCAACACACAGACCACCCCCGCCGACACGGACAGACCAAGGACACTGAATGACAACAGCACAGGGACCCCAGCCCACCATGAAGCAACGGACAACAACCCCAGTACCAACCCCCAAGGGGGCCTAGGGTCACCTGTGCGTGCCACCGCAGGTCCCGCACGTGTGGCCAGGGGTGGTGGGAGGGGTGGTAGGCAGAGGTCGCTGTTTGCAGAGGGGTCTGGACTGCATGAGGACCCACAACTGGTACGCATTGCTGATGCGTACCAGAATAGCACCGGAGAGGTCAGCCAGGTAGTGGGGATCCTCAAGGACATTCAACAGCAGCAGGCTGCCCATCATGCCCGCTTGGACTCCCACATGTCCCATGTGGAGACACACATGTCTGGCATGGAGTCCAAGTGGGACACATTGGAAGAACTGACAGCGGTGCAGAGGGACATATTGACAGGCCTCCGCCAGATTAGCACCAACATGTCCACACCTTCCTGTGTGCCCACAACATCTGGTGCCGCAACAACTGCAACTGCCACAGGGAGGGAGGATGACTCTGGTGGAGAGTCCTCTGCACCGCAGCGGCTTGCACGTGAGGGTCCCCCCAGAAAGAAGAGGGGTCGTCCGAGGAAGGACAACTGAGAGGCCGATGGCCATGTACATCCCCCAGGAACCCAACACCTGTTCTGGAAATTCTCCTTTGTGTGCAAACTGTTCACCCTGTCAAATGCAACCCAACTCTCCCACATGACATGGGGAGTTTAAGTTGGACTAATGTATCAGATGACTGTGGACTTTACTCAGGACATTTCTGCTACCAACACTTCCAACTCATCTGGGAACTTTGGATTCCAATCCCAATGTACAGCACCCACCATCCTGTGCACTATCCTCACACATGTATGTAAATAAACTCACTAATACACCATACTTGCCTCTGTTGTGATTCCAACGTTGTTTTTGTCATGGAGATGATGATCTTCTAAATGACACTGTGCATGCTAACTGCTACAGCAAGTTCAACACCGTCATGTGAGTCATGGCGACGTGACACATATGAGGGAGACACACCACTAGGGCTACACAACACATACACACCAGGGCCATCTGACTCATCGCCTACACTGATGTTGCCAGGAAATACAGTGGAATGCACAGACACCACACCTATTCAGAGTCTGTGTTAACTAGCCCACAGGTGCAGTAAGCAAATGTCAGTCAGATGTGTGACCACAGACAACGCACATCCCAAAGTGAAGCACAGGTTTATTACACATTTGCAACATGTTGTTTCCACTACAGATGCAAGGTAATCCCACGTGGCAGTGGCCACACAGTCAACAAGTGTAGAAGAAATAAAGTCCAGGGGTGTGTGGCACATCACCTGTAGGGAAATGACTGCTTCCACCCTGAAAGCTGAATCATGGTGTCGGGGGATCCGAGTTGACCAAACAACTCTGAAAGTACCCTGTGAAGGACAGACATGACACACAGTCAAAAGCACTGAAGAACAGGACAGAACTGCAATACTCATGCCCAATACATGTCACAAGATACCTACACAAAACCAAGTTAGCATGTCAACACTGTTGGGGAGTACAGACTACCTGTAAGGACACATCGCTGCACGCATCCAGTCAAGTAGCACATGGCCACACTCAAACAGCAACAGAGCACCACCAACACATATCATGCAAACTCAAATCATTGACATGACATCTCTGGATACTCACATTCAGCTGAAGAAGTTGGTGATGAGCTGTGTGCGGACATCACCCTCATCATCATCATCATCACTGGCATCGTGGCCCATGCCAGGATCCTCCACAGGTGGCGGATGTTGGTCATCGTCATCCAGGATGAGAGGCAACTCCTTCCGCACTGCCAGGTTGTGTAGCATGCAGCAGACGATGAAAATCTTGCACACCTTTGCTGGGGCATATGGGAGGGCCCCTCCTGTCTTGTCCAGGCAGCGAAAGCGGCTCTTCAGGAGACCAAATGTCCGCTCGATCACTCTCCTGGTCCGACCATGTGCCTCATTGTAGCGCATCTGGGCTGGTGTCACAGGGTTCCTGAGGGGTGTCAGCAACCACGGCATGTTGGGGTATCCGGAGTCACCTACATACAGACAATTGCACATTAGCTGAGTTGGAAAAGAGGGTGGAATACAACATTGCAGAACACACACAATGGTACAAAGTCAGTACACACCGACAAGCCAGGCACGCTGGTTCTGCATCTGTGACATCATCCTCGGGATGCGACTACTCCTCATCACGTAGGCATCGTGTGCAGAACTGGGGAAACGGGCACACACATGTGAGATGCTCATATCTGCAAGACATACCACCAGAGCATTGATAGAATGGTAATGTTTCCTGTTCCTGTATGCCTGCTCATGTGCCTGTGGTGGTACCAAAGCCACATGTGTCCCATCAATGGATCCAATGACATGTGGCATCCTCCCCAGGGCATAGAAGTCACTCTTGACGTCAGTGTGTTGTTGACGTTTAGGGAAATAGATGTACTGGTTCAGGTATCTCAACATTGCCTCCAAAACATCGCGTAGCACACGGCTGAACATGGTCTGTGACATCCCACCAGCAGACGCCACAGTGTGTTGAAAGGTACCGGTGGCAAAGAAGTGTAGGGCTGCCATCACCTTCACCTTGGGGGTCAGCGCTGTAGGGTATGGCCGGCCAGGTTGCAAATGTGGGGCCAACCGCACCGCCAATTCCTCAATCAGCGGCTTGTTGAAGCAGTACCGTCGGATGCAGTCACGTTCAACCATGGTTGCAAGGTCAGGGAATGGTCTATGGACAGCTGGTGCCCTGCAGTGCATAGGTGAACAAAGAAAGATTGTCAGTCATCCCACATATGTGGCATTGACCATACTCAATATCACATGATACATCATTACGAGACACAAGTACTTGATGTGTGTGCCGTTCTGTATGGACATATATGGCACCTACATGGCCAACATCTAACATCACAGTTCAACATGTGTTGACAACAAGTTCCAGGTTGTGCTATGGGAAATCATTAGGCTGTGTCACAGTACCCATGTACTGCTGTCACGTTCCAAACACACACCACAGTGACAAGTGAGGACAGATGTGCCACAGGCATTGCAGCTCATTGACAGGTAGATTCCCAGGGACCCTGTATTGCCACATGGACACTGGCATGACATGGCGTATCATGTACACATCGGCAAAACAACCATGACTCCCACAGGTAGTGGCCCCTGTTGCCTCTGCAGGACAGACATGGACGTCTGTGACACACACACGCACAACATCAAAGTTGATGCACAAACAACGTGGATGTGGAGACTGTCTCCCATTGTGCACATGGAATCAGAGACATCTGAAACACAACATGCACACAGACTGTGGAGGGCCATCACTATTTTGGCAATGGGTCACCCTGTGACGTACATACCTTCCCACATGGGACTCTGGGTGTTTGTGACATGACATACACATACACAACCTGGAAATGTGACCATGCCACATGCTCTGAACTGAATAGTTGCACATCACAGTGGTCATGTGCACAACACACAAAGGATTCTGTCCCCATGAACACGTGCACAGCCTAGGAGTGGCTGCCCCCAAGTGCCACCCAAAAAACCACATGTTGACCCCCATACACACACAGGTAATGCAGCCTTACATGCCTTAGGATACAGTGTGGACAGGCTGTGGTGTTGTAGGTGTGCCCCTGAGTCCCTGGCAAGTAATTGTGGCTGGCATACGTTCACCAGTGACAACCATGGTGACATATGCGAGTGACTTGTACAGGGACACGTCGTACAGCAATGGACCGATCCGTGTGCACGCATTGGCCATTACATATGATGTGGACGGATGCGTGTTGTCATCCGAAATACGTGTTGTACAGCAATGGACCGATCGGTGCGCAAGCATTGGCCATTGCATATGATGTGGACGGATGCGTGTTGTCATCCGAAATACGTGTTGTACAGCAATGGACCGATCGGTGCGCACGCATTGGCCATTGCATATGATGTGGACAGATGCGTGTTGTCATCCGAAATACGCGTTGTACAGCAATGGACCGATCGGTGCGCACGCATTGGCCATTGCATATGATGTGGACGGATGCGTGTTGTTTTCGAAATACGCGTTGTACAGCAATGGACCGATCGGTGCGCACGCATTGGCCATTGCATATGATGTGGACGGATGCGTGTTGTTTTCCGAAATACGCGTTGTACAGCAATGGACCGATCGGTGCTCACGCATTGGCCATTGCATATGATGTGGATGGATGCGTGTTGTTTTTCGAAATACGCGTTGTACAGCAATGGACCGATTGGTGCGCACGCATTGGCCATTGCATATGATGTGGACGGATGCGTGTTGTTTTTGAAATACGCGTCGTACAGCAATGGTCCGATCGGTGCGCACGCATTGGCTATGGCCTGACATGGTAACGGACACGTTTTCTAAGCTTTAACGAGTCGGATGCAGTGAATTCAGTTGGCCACCCACAACAATGTTGCAAATTAATGGGTGTCATGAAGTTGAACTTTTGAAGGATGTTGTGGGCGTGTATAAGTGGTGCAATTCCATGGATTGGCCAGATTCAGAAGATGCAAACGACTTGGACCTATCACTTTGGACACATGGGACAGTATCTGCCTCTGCAGCACACATATAAT
This sequence comes from Calotriton arnoldi, assembly GCA_963921515.1. Lineage (NCBI taxonomy): Eukaryota > Metazoa > Chordata > Amphibia > Caudata > Salamandridae > Calotriton > Calotriton arnoldi. Next base: position 376,007 of record CAWUFW010002582.1, read on the forward strand.
GCTGGCTGTTCCCCTGAGAGCTCACTTGCCTGCACTACATGCTCCAGGACGACATCTGCCACCAACACTGCTGCTGTCTCTGCATCCTCTGGCTACTGCAATGGCACGTACTGTGGATAGAGCCCCAGCCTTGAGCACTGAGGAGAACCAGGCCCTGCTGGACAGCCTCCTTCCACAGTACAGCAATCTGTATGGGAAACCAGGGGAGCAGGTGAGTGTGCTGTCCCCTGCCTTACTAATTGTGCATGTTGTCTGACTAGCAAGACTTACAGTGTGTACACCAGTGGCTAGCATGTTCACTGAGTAGTTGTCACCCCCCAAAGTGTGTAGTCACATGCACTGAACAGGTATAGTGCAGTAACAGTGCATTCCAACAAGGTTTGACTTCCCAGGCAATGATACCATTTAGTACCTGCTGGCAAACTGTTCATAGCCATAGTTGCACTACCTGTGTACATCATATGCCCCTGTGATTGAGACATGTATATCCAACTGTGTGATGCACGGAAATGTTGCATGTGTAGTAATGGCCTTTTCACTTTGTCATCCTCACAGGTTGATGCCCACCAGAAGCAGGAGATCTGGCTGACCATCGTCCGGGCAGTACGATCTGTGGGGGTCTAAAGGCGCAGGATCCACAACTGCCAGAAGAGGTGGCAGGACCTTCGGGGCTGGACCCGGAGGATCGCAAGGGTCCAGCTGAAGCTGTTGCCTCCTCGCAGGAGGGGCGGACTCCGGACCCTGACCCCCACATGCTCCGGATCCTGGCAGTGGTCTTCCCTGACCTGGATGGGCAGCTGAAGGCCAGACAGCAGCAAGGAGGGGGTAAGTGCTAGCCTTAACTGTGTACTATGACTGACATGCTCTATGCACTCCTTTAGCCTGGTTCCACTTCCACAGTACAACTGTCATGTCGTCCTGGACTCCTGTCCCTCACTTGTGTGGTGCCCCCTCCTCATCTGATACACAGGTGTGGCCCTTACAGTCTGTGACTTAGGTCACTTGGGTACTGTGTACTTGCAGTTACTTGTGGTTCAAGTTGGGGACAGCATCAGTTACAGGAACTTTGTGGTGGGCTGCATGGGTGGTACAATTGCTCACAATGCCTGTGATCTGACATGTACTCTGGGTATGGCTTTAATATGTGTTCCAATTGCTGCTCTGACTCACCACATGTCTGGGGTATGTGCCACACACCCATGCTGCTGCAGAGACCAAGGTAGGAGCCTCAGAAGTATGTACATCATGTGTGTGACACATGCATAGCCACCTGCCTAGTGTTCAGGGTAATACCATGTTGCACATGGCCCAGGACTGTAATGCCTACTCCGTACATCGAAGGCAATCTGTTCTACCACTCCCGTGTGTCAGCATACATATTGGGCATTGTGAAGAGTGCACTCAGGTATATGCCTCTATGTCACCGTGGTGTGGCCTTGCTTTTTGGACTCCTGGAGTGTTTAACAATTTGGGGTGGCCAGCCATCAGAGTTGTGACTATGGGATCTGCACATAGGTTAATGCATAGGTCTAAGATCCCTTGACTGTGCACAATGTTGTATGAAACATTGAGGTGCAGGCAGCTTTGGTTCATTCTCATCAGACGGTGAAGTGCTCATGTGTATGGATTTGTGTTTGCAGTCACTCAAATGTCTCATTTGATTGACGTGGGATCATCTCAGTCCTCATGATGTGGGTGGCCAGGGGTGCACATGTGCACCTGTCAACTACAGGGCTTACAATCCAAAAACTTCCATGATTGTGACACAGTGCAGACTGGTGTTGTGTGTATGCACTGCCCCTGTGACAGGAGACAGTTATGACTGACTTGCCAGACAGGCCTGTGCCATGACATTCCAATCGCAAAGGGTGATCCAGCAGTGGTGTGATATGTCCTGCATGCACACCATTGTCGCATTGTCTATCAGGACATGAGGACATCATTGTGTCTGGTGATGGAAGCAAAACCCACATATCAACAGAGACTTTGCCCATCACTTTTCCTGACACATGTACTGAGTCAGTGGCAGGAGATGGCATGTGTTTGGAGTGACACATTTCCATATGTTCTCTTGGATGTCCAACAACTGTGTATGTGGTGCATGTGTGCACATATGATTAGTCGCATACAACAGGCAGCAGACAGATGGGTGCATGGACAGGTAGGATATGTGTGGCATGACTGACTGTCAGGGAGACAATGGGCTTCTTCAAATCAGTGTCAGCACTTATTGCAATGTCTAGCAAATGATGGCAGGGCTTGCTCTGTGATGTGCTGTACTTACTGTGGTGTGTGTGGTCAGTACATGTGACTAATGTTGCTCTGTTTATCCTGATTGTTTGCAGATACATCCACGGCCACAGGAGGAGACAGCTCCACGGACCAAGAGGAGCGGCAGAGCCAGACTGGGTCCACTGCAGGGGAGAGCGAGGGACCCAGTGGCACGGAGGGTGAGGGGAGCCACACTGAGGAGACCTCAGCTACGACCACCTCAGCTGGGGAAAACAGGACTTCCAGTGAGGACTCCCTTGTGGAGACCGGTGTCAGCAGACCAGAGGCAACATCAAGCAAGTCTGTCCCCGCCACCACCACCATCTCCACCCTCCCATCTGCTCCCATCCCACATGTCCGTGGAGGCTCCCGTGTAGGGGAGCGTGTCTCCTTCATGCCAGGCACCGCACCCCCTGCCTCTGTCCCCCTGCTGCCCTGAGTGTGGAGTCTGTGGACTTGCTGAAACAGATCCATGTAGGGCAGACATCAATGCTGAGTGTCCTCCATGCACACACGGGTCTGTTGACACAACTGGTGTCATTCATGGAGGGCATGTCATCTGGCATGTCTGCCCTACATCGGACCAAACAGTCCATGGCCTCCTCACTGACGGCAGCAGTGTCCCTCCTGCAACAGTCCCTCACCACTCCTACCTCTGCCCCATCCACAATCCCCAGCACCCTACCTGTCCCAAGCACACACACACCGGCACCGGCACGCACCAGCACAGACACAAGCAGCACACAGACACACAAGCCAAAATCCAGACGCACACGCACGCACAGTCAGGGGACTGATATCTCACTCACAGGGGATGGGGCCCAGACACACACACATGCATCCACGAGCACTCCGCAGTCCTCAGATACCTCTCCCTCCAAAACCCCTTCCCTTGCCTCACCTGCAACCCCCCCTCCCAGAAGCTCTTCCTCTGTGAGCTTGGCCTCTTCCCCACAGATACATCTGACATGAAGTCCAGGCGGAAGAGGCGACCACCACACACAGAGGGGAGTGCCCCTCATATCCGGACACCCTCCCCCAGGCACAGGCAGACTGAGGACCCCATTCGAAAGTCCCCCCGGACCAGGAAGGGCAAGACCCCACCACCACCACGCAGCTCCACCACACAGTCTCTCACCTCCATCCACCAGGCCACCACTCCACAGGTTACACCGCCACACCCTGCCCCAGGTTCCCCCACACACCGATACCGCATCCCCAAACTGCTTAGGCCCTCCCCCCTACCACTTGCTCTCCACCCCCAAACCAGACGCTCTGCCTATTTGTGCCACTGGTGTGGAGACCGGGTCCCCCCTCTGTCCTGCCCACCTCATCTGCCCCCCTTCCACTCCCTTGGAGTTATGCACTGCAGTGGAGTCCACAACCACCCCGTCTGACTCGGGCACTGCAGTGGGGACCCAGTCCACTCCATCTGACCGGCCCACTGCAGTGGTTGCAGCACCCACACCATCTGACTTGTGCCCTACAGTGGTGCCGGCCCCCACTGAGTCAGACACCTCCACTGCAGTTGCCGGTGACACTCCTGCACCCACCACCCCTTCACTGCCTCCTTCTGGCATCCCCTGATCCTGTCCCTGCGGTGCCTGGCCTGCCCCTTGTATGCCCCTCCGAGGGGATGTCCCCTGTCCGTACCAGTGCAGGCAAGCAATGGGTGACAAGTTGTCACATATCACCCTGTTGGGACTGTGTATTTGGACTGGCCATTGGCCTTAGTTTCTTTTGGACTTAAAATTTTAGTTTAACATTTGCTGAATAAAGCCTCTTTTTGTTTACTTGTGGTTTTTCTTTGGATGTACATGATGTAGATGAGTATCATCATGTATTTGCAGTTGTAATAGTGTTCAGATCAGGAAAATGAAGTGTTGCTGTGATGGACTCCATGTGGTCCATGGGATATGTGTCCTAATGTAGTCTGGATCTATAGCATCCTTTGCTGCAGTCTGAGGTTGTAATGTTCAGCATTTGACACAGGGATGTACGTTTTGCATTTGTAAATTAACATCTTTGGCTTACACTGATGCACATCTGGTGGGCTTACCACTGTTCAATGTTTCTATTTCCCTGACTGTGTGCCCATCTCCACTGGACATGCAGTTTAGCACATCAATGTTGAAGGACTCATCTGTGTATACAGTGCAACTTGCTTGACACGTGTTTTGGGTGTATGCAGATGACTGACGTGACACTCCCGTACCCAGGCTGATGTGAGCAGAGCCTTCAGTGTGTTGTAGTTGTTGACTCACTGACCGAGTGTTCTGCTGACATGTTTGAGTCGTGCACAGACAAGGTATGGCACAGCGGACCTTCCACAGGAGTGGAGTGCCCTCATGGCAGTGTGTAATCCCGTGACATTGCCTGGGCCCGTGTTGTGTGTTGTGTGAGCATGTCTGTGTGTGTTCCCTTCCCTTTTCCTACACAGGCTGTGTCCCTAGGGATGTTCCTGTTTGTGATGCTTGCTGAGTTGTCCTGTGTTCATCCAGCATCTTGGACCTGGTTTCTCCGGGATGTGGGTGCATGGCAAACTAATGTTCATCAGGTTGTCATCCCTAGTTGTCTTTGTTGTCAGGGCTGGGGATGTGAGCAAACGCAGATGGGACACAGTCAGGATTCCCCTTGGCACTTGTTGGTTACACAAGTCATGTAATTTACAGTTTGTGGTAGCTTTCAGTGATTGTGACACGTTGTGTGTGTGACTGCTGCCACTCCTCAGGGTCAGAGCTGCAATGTTGGAAGTTGTCTATGTGTGTTCTTTGTGGGTCACCTTGGCTTCTTCATTGGTGTGTGACTGTGGCCGGGATCCCATTGATTGGGGTGGATTTCACGTCATGCCCATGTACGGCGTACTGTGCAGTGTGTCAGACATTCACGAGTCTTGTTGACTGGCCATGTGTGATGGGTTTCTGCACCTTAGTTCCCACCACCACCCCTGGGATTGTCATGGGTGCATGTGCAATGTCACCAGTCCATGTGAGCTTCACTGCTGCACATTGGTGGAGATCAAGGTGTGTGGTGTTGAGTGTGTGCAAATGTGAGTTGTTGCACGGCTAGACCCCTACCTCCATATTGGCCTTGGCTAACAGGCCGTGCTGATTGTTTTGTGCTTGTGTAGATGTGATGGTAGTTAGTTGCTCAGGACACATGGCTGTGGTTCACAGTGTGAACGACATCTACCTTTGTCATCACAGTGGGATTATCATGCAGGCTAGTGTCACCACAATGTGGGGTCCCTGGGGGTAGTGCTGTGGTGGGTCTGTCTCTTGCTGTGTTAGTTGCTGTTCTTACAAGCTTGTGTGACATGTGTAATTTGGGCTCCCTCTCATCTAACAATGCCTGATTGCCCATATAGGGGAATCCGATCCATGAGTTACTTTTGTGTGGCACTGTATACACATCTGTGTAATTGGGATTCAGGTCTCCTCATGTGTTGTGTGGTTGCCTGGGGACACTGGCACACCCCCATCACCTGTTGTGTTTGATATGCAGTGTGAGGCTGCCTGTTTGTGTTTGTGCATCTGCACCACTGCATTGGCATATCTTTAGTGTGCCATTGGCTGTATGTTGTTTGGTGGATTTCCCGTGCTGTCCCTGGGACTCCTAGGTCATCAGTCAGCACAATAATCATGGTTTGTATGTCCCATTGCTGCCATGGTATGGTATTTGTTCAGCTCACATCTACAGTCTCCACATGATATCTACATTTGTGTGTCCATTGGTGCAGATATGTGGGTCTGCATTATGATGGTCACTTCTGTCATTGTGTAATTGATAAATGTTGACAATGTCAGCCCCCATGGGTGATGTTTGTCTGCACATGGCCAAAGGTATGTTTTATTTGCACTGCACTGTTTGCCTCACCCAATCTATGTTGCTATGGGACACAACCACTACTTTGCCACTGATGTGTTTGTTGTTGTGTGACCAGGAATCATCCATGCTGTTTGGCAGTTGCAGCTTTTTCCATGGCAACACTTACCTTTTGGTCACTGTGATGATGGGGGTTTAGACCCCATTGCCACAATGTTCAAAATGTGCTTCAGCTATGGACCCCACACTTACATTTTGGTCACTGTGATGATGGGGGTTTAGACCCCATTGCCACAATGTTCAAAATGTGCTTCAGTTATGGACCCCACACTTACCTTTTGGTCACTGTGATGATGGGGGTTTAGACCCCATTGCCACAATGTTCAATTGGGCTTCAGCTATGGACCCCACACTTACCTTTTGGTCACTGTGATGATGGGGGTTTAGACCCCATTGCCACAATGTTCAAAATGTGCTTCAGTTATGGACCCCACACTTACCTTTTGGTCACTGTGATGATGGGGGTTTAGACCCCATTGCCACAATGTTCAATTGGGCTTCAGCTATGGACCGACACTTACCTTTTGGTCACTGTGATGATGGGGGTTTAGACCCCATTGCCACAATGTTCAATTGGGCTTCAGCTATGGACTCCACACTTACATTTTGGTCACTGTGATGATGGGGGTTTAGACCCCATTCCCACAGTGGTCATGGTCTGCTTGCATTGTGGAGGCCACACACATTTATGTGTGACACATGTGATAGGGGGTCACATTGTATGTTCAATGTCATGTTCAGTGTTGTAGGCATTTGACACAGACTACACACTCTTGTCATGATGTTGGGGGGATGTCTTTTTCTGACATTCCTCATGTTGGAGTATGCTGGTTGTGTCATGCATTACCTGTCCTATGAGTGGGGATGGTAGTAGTGGTAGGCATCCAGGCCCACATGAGTACGGGTGGTGGTAGTGGTAGGCATCCAGCCCCCCATGAGTGGGGATGGTAGTAGTGACAGGCATCCAGGCCCCCATGAGTAGGTGTGGTGGTAGTGGTAGGCATCCAGGCCCCCATGAGTAGGGTGGTGGTAGTGGTAGGCATCCATCCCCCTATGAGTGGGGATGGTAGTAGTGACAGGTACCCAGGCCCCCATGAGTAGGGGTGGTGGTAGTGGTAGGCATCCATCCCCCTATGAGTGGGGATGGTAGTAGTGACAGGCATCCAGGCCCACATGAGTAGGGGTGGTGGTAGTGGTAGGCATCCAGGCCCCCATGAGTAGGGGTGGTGGTAGTGGTAGGCATCCATCCCCCTATGAGTGGGGATGGTAGTAGTGACAGGCATCCAGGCCCCCATGAGTAGGGGTGGTGGTAGTGGTAGGCATCCATCCCCCTATGAGTGGGGATGGTAGTAGTGACAGGCATCCAGGCCACCATAAGTAGGGGTGGTGGTAGTGGTAGGCATCCATCCCCCTATGGGTGGGGATGGTAGTAGTGACAGGCATCCAGGCCCCCATGAGTAGGGGTGGTGGTAGTGGTAGGCATCCATCCCCCTATGAGTGGGGATGGTAGTAGTGACAGGCATCCAGGCCCACATGAGATGGGGTGGTGGTAGTGGTAGGCATCCAGGCCCCCATGAGTAGGGGTGGTGGTAGTGGTAGGCATCCATCCCCCTATGAGTGGGGATGGTAGTAGTGACAGGCATCCAGGCCCACATGAGTAGGGGTGGTGGTAGTGGTAGGCATCCAGGCCCCCCTGAGTAGGGGTGGTGGTAGTGGTAGGCATCCATCCCCCTATGAGTGGGGATGGTAGTAGTGACAGGCATCCAGGCCCACATGTGTAGGGGTGGTGGTAGTGGTAGCCATCAGGCCCCTATGGGTGTGTATGGCATTGGTGATAGCCATCCCGCCCCTATGGTTCGGCTGTTGCTAGTGTACGTTATTTCTGCATCCCTATGTGTGTGTGACATATGTCGGGTACGTGTCGTTTGTTTGTGCAGTGGGTGTTTGACTTACCGTCTGCGCCGTACGCGTCCGTACCGGTTCCGGTAATAGATGTAGAGTATTGGTAGGACCTGCGCGATGGGATTCATGGTTGGGTCGTCTCGTTCGGGTTTCTCGTGGCTTCGACTCGTACTCGCCGCTGGCTTGTTCGTCTCGTAGCCGTGGATCGTCTGGTGGCGCAAATCGGAGCTTATGTGCAGCTCTCCCGGATGCTCTGACGTGCCGGACGTAGCGATGGGTTCGGCGCGTACGGGAGGCGCATTGTACTAGTCCGGCCGGAAGGTGCTGTATATTTCCTTCCGTGTGACTCGATTCGGCGTTTACGGATCCGGCTCGGGCGGGGAACAGGAGCTGGAATGGGTACGTACGGCTGGGTCGGAATCTGAGCAGTTATGCGCATCGTACTTGCTCGTTCGGACGACTGTTCGAATCGGTCGGGAAACACGCGTTCGGCTTGGTTTTTTTCCGGGCGAATAGTGTTAGGTGCGCTTTTGGCCGAGATCGGAATCGACCCCACAGTCTAGGGGAATCCGACTGTCAGTCGGAGGCTTTCCGACCGACATCGTAATGAGGCCCTAAGTTTCTCATCCGCTTCCCCTATCAACTTTGACTCTGATCCTGCAAATTTATTAATATTAATTTAAAGTAGTCCCTCTGCCCATCATCTTGCCCTTTCTATGTAGTGTAAAATTCCAGTTCTTTGTGAATTTGCATGTTCTTTTCATCAGCCTTTATAGTATGACCCAGTGCTTCTCATAGGACATGCCCTTGGACCATAGGTTTTCTATTATCTTTAGTGTCACCATTAAACATAGTGAAGTAAATAATTGTTCAATGAAGGAGGAAAAGTAGCTACGGGTTGAGAATAAATTGCATTTTGGGGGGGTCATTTAGACCCTGGCAGGCAGTTCACAGGTCTGCTGGGGTGGTCAAATCTCCACCTTCTAGGGTAAATATCATTGTCTATGATGTAAAGGGAGCCTCCGTCGCCAAAGCTTCCTTCACAACACTGAAGGTTTGCTTAGCGGGCACTATGTTTAAAGCGCCCGGTCAGCAAACATTTTTGCATTGAGAAAATGGCCTTTTAAAGCAGGAGTTTGTTTTCTCTCATCAAGAAAAAAGACGATACAATGCACACAGGGGGGCCGATTCACAGAACTAATCTGAGATAAAATCCTAAACTTACTACTTTTGGTATTCACAGAAGGCATTTAGTAGTAGTACAGTTAGGACTCCTAACTTTACTACTACTAAACTGAGACAAAATCCTAACTTTACGACTTTTGGTATTCACAAAAGGCATTTAGTAGTAGTAAAGTTAGGATTCCTAACTTTACTACTACTAAATGCCTTTTGTGAATACCAAAAGTAGTAAGTTTAGGATTTTATCTCAGATTAGTTCTGTGAATCGGCCCCTTCGTTTTTTCCCTGTGCATAGGGACCATTTTACATTTTTGTCTATCTGCTCGCATGGCAAACACGAGCAGGGAAAATGAGTGAAGGTCAGACCACCCTCAATAGTGCGAGGCGATTGTCACTGTAATTTGGAGGCTGGTTGGTGGACTGACCTCAAGGTCAGAGGTTTACACTGGTAGAATCAGTGGAGACTGTCGGTGTAAACCTGGTTCTTCCACCCACATGGGAACTGCAAGTCTGGTGTGGTGGGAGCACCTCTGATCTACAGAGGCGCTCCCACTCCACCAAACTCTTAATAAGGCCCTTTTGTCTTGTAGGAATCTGTGGTCCTTGTAGAAGTTTTGAACAGCATCCATGCTTATAAGTGAAATTCGAAAAACAAACTATATAGGACTTATTTGTTTTCCAAAGAGGAGCAGTTTTACATACAATGAATTAGAATTTACTTACCAGTGCCAACCTTGATTTTAGTCAGATGGTTGCCCTAAAGTGACTCAAAGTAGTGCTTTGCTCTATTTTGTGTCGGTGTGGGCGTCCCATGAGTAGAACATGGTCCCTCCATGCCTCTTGGAGACAGGTGAAATGATTGAAAAAAAATTATTTTCTCAAAACGTTTCTAACTTTTCATGTGCTGTAATGTACAACACACATACAAAGGCAGAAATGTTTTAAACTATGTTTAAGCATAGTATTTTGTACTAGAAGGGTACTCTTCTTGTACAAAACCCATGCTAGATATCATGTGCATACCCTTGCGCTATGGTGCAAGTGTCTGTGCAAGGCGCAAGGCAGCCTAAAGTAAGCTATGGGGTAGAGAAACAGCATCATACCCTATTAGATATGACACTGTCCTGCTTTCTACCTTTCAAGCGATGCAGCTCAGCAACTTTGGTTGCTGCGCTTCATGGTGTGAGTTGTAAGTAAATTTACCCAGCTGTTTCTACTACCTAGGAGAGTGAGCTCTATAAACCTTTATGGCCCTGTTGTGCCAGTGGAATGTGATAATGCTTCATATCTAGAGTTAATACTGTACCTTTAGCTCTTCCAATGCAGAACCTTTAGTTCTTACTCAGTAGTCACCAGTGGATGCATATGTAATCCCAAAAAAACGACCATTGACCCAGGCAAAGTAGGTAGCCTGACCCAGCCTGCAAGCCTCATACGGTCCCTCTACAATAAGTAACCACACAGAAAAGATCATGGAAATTTTGGGTTCTAGGTTCTGTCACACACAGATGACACCCAGATCATTGTGTCTATTTCCAACGACCTGACTTTTGTAGCAGAGAAGTTTAATCATTGAATGTCTAGCATTAGTAGATGGATGAAAAACAATGTACTAAGACTAAATGCTGACAAAATGGAGGTATTGGTGTCAGGGCCGTTTCTACCATTAGGCAAGAGTAGGCGGCTGCCTAAGGCGGCAAAAGGGGGAGGGCGGCAAAAAACATGCGTGCGTGAACGTTTGTATACCCCTTTTATTTGTGCTGTACAGTTGTACTCGTTAGAATACAGCGTACCGGAGAGACTGTGATTAGAGTGAAATGTGGCGGCTACTTTCTCTTATTGTGCAATAAGGCGATGAGGCGCGCGTCTGGCCAATCATGCGCACGCCCTAATGTTATAAAACCTGTGACTTTCATGGCCCTGGCTGGCTGCAGGCGTGTTCACTTTTGACCGGACTCGCGCACAACAGGTGCTCCGCGGTTGTGGGATTCAGATAGAGCGATTTATCCACCTAGTACTGCGGCACACTGGAGAGGGCAGGTGAGGTCTGCAGCTAACTCGACAGCAGCTTTATTTATTTTCATTTATAGCGCTCTTGGTATAGTTATCTAAGCGCTTAATGAGGAGCGCAATAGTTCTCACCCAATGAAGTTGATACTCATTTTAACGATCTCTGAAGGATGAGAGGCAGAGTGAACCTTCGCCGTGATCAAACTCTCAAAATCAGGAATTAGGTTGGTGCTGTGAAGCGCACAAGGCATCACTTCAAGAGAACAGCTGCAGAGATAAGTTCATGATAGACAAAAGACTAAAACTATCCAGTGAGCACGAAAATCTAGCCACTACTTCAACAAGTGAAAATCTCTGAATCCCTAAACGCCCAAAACAATTTCAATCTACACAATGCCTCGTACTTGCACATATAGAGGATTTGTGGCATAATTCCAGATGCTGCCAAGGTCTATCGTTTTATGCTGTCTGTTGTCTAACACCAATTTGGACAATACCAATACTTAACAGTGGGCTTTGGGCCAGCCCACCTCTTGCCATTGGTTGTTCTTCTCATCAATCTTATTTGATTGCTTCTTATGCAAAGGCCTTCCTTCATCTTCATGTATTTATCCCTCTCATGGAGCATAACGTATTTTGATTGACGGACAAGTATCCTTCCAGCGCTTACATTCTGTAAACTACTTTTTGGGTATTTCCTTCCGCACTCAATGCTAGTACATGTTTTCTTGCTCCCTCTCTCTCTTATGTGCTGGCTGCCCACTGAAATCCCTGAGCTGCGCTCACGGCTTTTCCCCTCCAGCTCCTGCATTGTTTCCCCCCAGACATCGTCTTTTTTTGTTGTTGTTTTGTTTGTTTTGTGTTACACCCGAACCCCAAGACAGTATCTCCATTGTTCCTCCCCCCGCACCACACCAAACCCACCGCTCATAGGTGTTGGTAAAACTGCCATCCGACCATTGCTGCCCCCACTCGCCCCCCACCTCCTCATTTCCTTTTTTACATTGGGTTTTGAATTTTTGAAGGTACTAAACACAGACCTGTGCGACTTCGCATTTACATATCATATTATTCCCACATTAATGCAACTTTTCAGTCTGCACAGTTTTTTAAAGAATTTATTTCTTTTAGCAATTCCGACAGTACAGTACAAAAAAAAACACTACAATTGTAGCCATCATCCCAAACACGTAGTATATCAGGAATATTCCCACTCCCATGGACCAGTGATTACATAACAGTTCATTAGAAATTTACCATTAGTTTATCCTTCTTCTCAGAAATGCGCCTCACTCCCCATGATTGCCAATAAGCCCCTACCCCTCAGATTCTTAAGTCTGCATAGTTATTTCAGAGAGTAAACAGAGTCTATAGATTAGACGTAAGAGTGCTTTTTCGGATATTGAGAGAGAAAAGCGGTAGGAGAAGAGCTTGAAATACGTAGGTGTTGTAGAGTTGTGAACAGTGCCAGATCAGTATGTTCTATGTATGACTGCAAACCCCCCTCCTGTTTTGAGTGTGTTGTCTATATGTTGGATTCTATAACCATCTGGGATGAGGATGTCCAGGATGTATGTGAAGGAGGGAGGTTGAGCACTAGGTTTCAGTGATGAAGAGGGCATCTAGGTTATGTTGGGGGAAGACTGAAGAGTGCGCATTGATAAGCACTCCTCCCACAACATCCTCAGTTGATGCTTTTCAAGCAGGCAGAAGTATTTGCATGCCTGAATCCAGAAGTGGCCCCGAAAAAGATTATCCTGGCATTGCTTGATATCTTGTCTAAGATAAAGCTTGCTCTGTCTCGAGAATCTCGCCCCATAAAGCAGCATACTATGGGTTGGTTTGATTCTGCGTGGGTCTGTGTATCTGCCTGTGTTGGGTGTGATTGGAGGTGGTAGAGGCCAGTAGCCCTACTGTTCTCCCAACTCAAGCCCATGATAGCATAACTGAGTTAATACCCTCAGAACAGGGCAATAACACTTACAGAGCCGCAACAATTGACACAGATGACTTACTTTAACACAGATTTGACAGTCCAGACTAGATAGAGAGGCACCAAAGCAGGCCTCTATTCCCCAACACCTGGATGACAGGGGGAGAGAGTGATGGTAGCAAAAGGGAGGGGCGGCATTTTTCAATTCTCGCCTAGGGCGGCAAAACACCTAGAAACGGCCCTGATTGGTGTTTGCCACTCAGGAGTCTATTTGGTCCAACATCTGGTGTCTCCAGTCAAATTAGCCAAAGAACTGGGTGTCTTCTTCGACAAAACCTTGAACCTCAAAACTCAGGTCAGTCGTACTACTAGGACCTGTTTCCTCATCATAAGGTCCATGAGAAAAATCTTCACTTATATCCCTGTGGAACTGCATCAATCAGTCATCACCACACTAGTCACCTTGCGATTGGATTACTGCAACTCACTGTATCTCAATATTAATACTTCCTATCTTAACAAACTTTAAGTCTCCTAGAATGTGGCTGCCCGACTTATTCTTAACATCCCGAGGCGCCTCTCGGTCAGAGATGAAATTCGTTCCCTTCACTGTCTTACAGTCAGAAAGAGGCTCTTTGTATGGTCTTTCAAGCCCTGCATCAGAAAGGTTCTAGCCATCAGTACTCAACAGTGCTCCGATGGCCTCCAACTGTCCTTGAAGGTGTCATCTGGCAATGACCTATGACATAGGCCCCCTGACAGACAACTTTGCCACCATTCAAGTGTGAATGTCCAAATCTTACCACAAGAGGAATTTGAGCTCAAAGCCAATTCCTGTTAACAACAACAGGTGCAAAACTGGCTCTCAAAGATGAATATGGACAGTTTAATTCCTTGGCCCATCGACAGCACTAAGTCCTTGCGCTTCCCGGTGGATATCAAACTCAGGTTGTAGAATAACTTTGCAAACAGGGTCAGACTGGCCCATAGGGCAACCAGACAGAGAAAAAATTAAAACAAACATTGCCCGCAGCATGCTCAAATGCATGCAGTCTACCATACCCTGCAAAAAACGTATACAGCATATCTTTACAAGTTCAAAACTGCTCTACTTTGCAAACATGGGCAGCTTTCTAATTCACTAACACCGGCCACTTTTATTTTGGTGCATGGGACCATTTTTATGTCCTATTCCGACCCTGCTTGCACATAAAGCAAAGACCGTCTGGCACCAGCTGTCTCTGGTCTACAAAATGACGTCTTTCTTTGGAAAGCAGACGTCAAACTAGCCATGCAGGCACTGGCACACCTTCAACTCAATTGAGGTAATGTGCTCCTGGCCAGGATCCCAGAGTCCCACCTGACTCCACTGAGGAGTGTACTACATGCAGCAGCCCATATCATTATTAGCCTTCATAAACGTGATAGAATCACACAGACCTTGGCTCCTAATGCCTGTTTGCTTCACATTCTGGATCTGCTGAGTATCTAAAAGGTAGTCAGAGCCAACATTCCGCTGTAAGAGCCGAAGACATTTTATTCATGCAACACCTCATTGTGACATAATCCCATTCTTTGCTGTACTACCCTCTACCATCCCAACTTATTCACCAATAACCCTTACCCCCAACTCCATACGGCAACCCCCTGCAGATATTATGTGCCTCTCTGCTGCACTGCATGATGTTACGTTGTAGCTAGGTTCACACTGTATAAATCAGAGGCATAAGAACGTATAAATCTATTTCATAAACCATGCTATCCTCTCAAGAGAGACTGTCACTCACTTACAACTCTTATTCATGAAACACTCAATATATTTGTGCAAGTCTTGCACATATTTCAAGCAGTTTACTACCACACATTCAGATCACCGCTACTACTTTTGCACTACCATGGACCGTGTCAATCAGCGAGTGGAAACGGTTTAGGGGACTACATCCAGTAGCATGTGTGGCATCACTTATGATAAACCAATGAATTAAATCAGATCCATTCTTCTCAACTTCACAAAAACAAAGAAGTAGCAGTTGAATGAACTATGCTCCAATATTCAGAGGCACAGACATCAATGCTGTCTGGCGGCTTGGCTTTAGGGGCCCACAGAAACCCAGTTATGGATGTATTTTACTACCCACATGCAGACGGCGTGGCTTTTTCTTCCTGTTTACATCAGGAGCTAGGGCGTGCTTGCTATGCGATTGCCAATATTCCCGGATAAACTTCAATCTCTATTCTGATATAATAAAATATACTAAACTATAATCATTTTGCTTTACTGCCACTCGCTTTCGGGGCATTTCTTTAGTGCAGTCCGTCAGCCCTTCTGTAATTTTTCAGTACATTTTCTGGTATACTCTCTGCTCACCTTCAAGGAAATTGAAAATAAGTCACCTAAATTACATTCATGTTCATTCAGTACTGCAAGCACGTGACCTTCCCCCCTTTTGTCTTCATGCGACCACCCAATTCTGTTCACCTTCCAATATCCTCACTCAAGTGGTTTACCCTGCTGCTCAAAAACGCAGACTCAGGTAACAATATCTCTATTATTCAACTCCCAGTTAACAATTCCAGCAGAACACATTCATTGGACACTACTTTGGGGCCGATTCCGATCTCGCTCGGACAGCCCTCCGAGAGCTGTCCGTAGCGTTACCTTACGACCTACTCGTTCCGGGAGCCGGTCCGTCCGAACGATGAAGTACGATGCGCAAATGTGTCCAAATCCCAAACGACACGTACGCTCCGATTCAAGCTACATTTCCCGTGCGAGCCGGATCCGTAAATGCTGAATAGAGTCGTCCGTAAGCATTTCCACAGCAGTTTCCGGCCTGCCAAGTACGATGCGTATGTCTTACGCGCCGAACAGGTCGCCACCTCCAGCACGTCACAGCATCCGGAAGAGCAGTATTTCAGGTACGATTCGTGCAACAAAACGATCTACTACTACGAGACGACCACTGATCAACGCCTACGAGACGAACCAACAATGAATCCAATCGCGCAGGTCATCCCTGCACTGTACATATATGACCAGATCAACAACCGGAACCGACGCGTACGTCGCAGACGGTAAGTCAGACACCCACCACACAAACGTCACGAACCACCGAAATGCAACACACACATAGGGGGTGGATATCCCTCTCCACCAGCATTGCCCAACACATAGGGGTTGGATGGCTACCACTACCAGCATTGTCCAGCCCATAGGGGGCTTGATGGCTATCACTACCAGCAGTCCCTACTCATAGGGTGGGGGATGGCTATCACTACAAGTAGTCCCCACCCATAGGGGGTGGATGGGTACCACTACCAGCAGTCCCTTCTCATAGAGGGGGTTACTGTCACTATTAGTAGTCCCTACTCATAGGGTGGGGGATGGCTATCACTACCAGTAGTCCCCACCCATAGGGGGTGGATGGCTACCACTACCAGCATTGTCCAGCCCATAGGGGGCTTGATGACTATCACTACCAGCAGTCCCTACTCATAGAGGGGGGTTACTGTCACCACTAGTAGTCCCTACTCATAGGGTGGGGGATGGCTATCACTACCAGTAGTCCCCACCCATAGGGGGTGGATGGCTACCACTACCAGCATTGTCCAGCCCATAGGGGGCTTGATGGCTATCACTACCAGCAGTCCCTTCCCATAGGGGGGTTACTGTCACTACTAGTAGTCCCTACTCATAGGGTGGGGGATGGCTATCAGTACCAGTAGTCCCCACCCATAGGGGGTGGAAGGCTACCACTATCAGCATTGTCCAGCCCATAGGGGGCTTGATGGCTATCACTACCAGCAGTACCTACTCATAGGGAGGGGGGGTTACTGTCACTACTAGTAGTCCCTACTCATAGGGTGGGGGATGGCTATCACTACCAGTAGTCCCCACCCATAGGGGGTGGATGGCTACCACTACCAGCATTATCCAGCCCATAGGGGGCTTGATGGCTATCACTACCAGCAGTCCCTACTCATAGGGGGGGGTACTGTCACTACTAGTAGTCCCTACTCATAGGGTGGGGGATGGCT
Organism: Calotriton arnoldi; assembly: GCA_963921515.1. Lineage (NCBI taxonomy): Eukaryota > Metazoa > Chordata > Amphibia > Caudata > Salamandridae > Calotriton > Calotriton arnoldi. The sequence continues at coordinate 393,228 of CAWUFW010002582.1, forward strand.
ATCACTACCAGTAGTCCCCACCCATAGGGGGTGGATGGCTACCACTACCAGCATTGTCCAGCCCATAGGGGGCTTGATGGCTATCACTACCAGCAGTCCCTTCTCATAGGGGGGTTACTGTCACTACTAGTAGTCCCTACTCATAGGGTGGGGGATGGCTATCACTACCAGTAGTCCCCACCCATAGGGGGTGGATGGCTACCACTACCAGCATTGTCCAGCTCATAGGGGGCTTGATGGCTATCACTACCAGCAGTCCCTTCCCATAGGGGGGTTACTGTCACTACTAGTAGTCCCTACTCATAGGGTGGGGGATGGCTATCACTACCAGTAGTCCCCACCCATAGGGGGTGGATGGCTACCACTACCAGCATTGTCCAGCCCGTAGGGGGCTTGATGGCTATCACTACCAGCAGTCTCCACTCATAGGGTGGGGGATGGCTATCACTACCAGTAGTCCCCACCCATAGGGGCTTGATGGCTACCACTACCAGCATTGTCCAGCCCATAGGGGGCTTGATGGCTATCACTACCAGCAGCCCCACCCATAGGGGGTGGATGGCTATCACTACCAGCAGTCCCTACTCATAGGGGGGGTGGTTACTGTCACTACTAGTAGTCCCTCCTCATAGGGGGGATGGCTAACACCACTAGCATTCCCACCCATAGGCGTTGTAGGCCAAACACATCCCCCCTACCATTATGGCAAGATTGTGTATTGTGTGGAAACTGCCTGCAACAGTGACACTGAAAGGGAACACATACAGTAACTCCCATCACAGTTGTGACCAAAAGGTGAATGTGGGGCTCAAACCCCAAGCATTTTCAGGAACATTGTGGTAATGGGGTTTAACCCCTCCTCACTACAGTGACCAAAAGGTGAGTGTGGGGTCCAAAACTCCAGCATATCAGGAACATTGTGGTAATGGGGTTAAACCCCCCCTCACGACAGTGACCAAAAGGTGAGTGTGGGCTTAAAAATACCAGCATCTGCAAACCAGCATGTATGATTCATGGGCCTAACACCACAAGCAATGTAATGGCAAAGTAGTGGTTGTGTTGCAAACAAACATAGATCTGTTGAGTGAAAGATTCTTGTGTCGTCTAAAAAACCCTCCTCCATGTGCTGAAAAGCATCGCACATGAGGGCTGACAATGCCTCCAATGTTCAAACAGACAATGTAAGAAGTGACCATCATAATGCATACACACATATGTACACTAACAGACACACATACTAAGGAATCCTGTGTAGACTGCAGCTTTTAGGTGAGCAAGTCCCATACCATGGCAGCAATGGGACATACTAACCATGATGAATGTGCAGACTGATGAGGTAGGAGTCCCAGGGACTGTAGGAAAAAACCTACAACCAACATCCAGCCAATGGCCCACAAAAGCTATACCAATGCATGGGTGCAGATGCACAAACACAACCAGCCACCCTCACACTGCATATCGAACACAACATGTGTGTGTGTGTCTCAGTGTACCCAGGCTAGTACGACACACATGAAGTGGGGCTGAACTCCAATGAGACATATGTGTACACAGTGCAATCCAGAAGTATCACATGGATTGAGTACCCCTATGTGGGCAATCAGGCATTGTTAGATGGGTGGGTTCACAGCAGACTCATGTGACATAAGCTGGGCGGAACAGCAACCAACACAGCAAGAGACAGACCCACTCCATCAGTACCCACAAGGACCCTACATTGTGGTGACAGTAGCCTGTATGATGATCCCTCTGTGATGAAAAATTTGGATGTTGCCCATACTGTGGAGCACAGTCACATGTGCGCACTGTGTCATGTCGTGACAGACCAACTTCCATCACACTCACACACAGAAAACTCACTGGGCATGGCCTGTAATTTAAGGCCACTATGTAGGTAGGGGCCTAGACATGAGACAACTCACATTTGCCCACTCTCAATACCACACACCTTGATCTGCACCAATGTGCATCAGCTAAGCCCACATGGACTGGTGACATTGCACATGCACCTATGACAATCCCAGGGGTGGAGGGGAGAACTAAGGTGTACAAACTCATCAGACATGGCCAGTCAACAACCCTTGTGAACGTCTTCCACACTGCATAGTATGAGGTACATGTGCATGACGTGAAACGTATCAGACACATTGGGATCCCTGTCACAGTCCCAGAACAATGAAGAGCCCTAGGAGACCCACAAAGAACACATGTTGACATCATCCAACATTGAAGGCTAGGATCTGATGAGTGTGAGCAGTCACACACACATACAAGTAACCCAGTCACAGAAAGACACCACAAAGTGAAAACAACCTGATGTTGGAAACACAAAAGTGCCTTGGGGAATCCTGAATATGTCCCATGTGCGTTTGCCCACATTCCAGGCCCTTACATCAAACACACCCACGGATGACATCCGAATGACCAGTAGTGTTCCATGCACCTACATCCCAGAAAACCTAGGTCAAAGATGTTGGATAAACACAGGACAACTCATCAAGCATCACAAACAGGAACATCTGCAGGGAATATAGGCTGTGTAGAAAAAGGGAAGGGAACCCACAGAGACATGCTCACAGAACACACAACATGAGCTCAGTCAATGTCACGGAATAACACACTGCCATGAGGTGACTCCACTCATGTGTAAGGTCAGCTGTGCCAAACGTTGTCTGTGCAGGGCTCTGTCATGTCAGCATGAAACTTGGTCAGTGAGCCACCAATTACAACACCCTAAAAGCTCTGGTCACAGCAGCCTGTGCACAGGAGTGACTCTTAAGTCATGTGCACAACATCAAAACACATGTAAAGCAAGTTGCACTGATGACACAGATGACTTGTTCATCATTGATGCGCTGTTAGAAATGGGATCTCTAGTTGGCAAGGGTTTGCACCTTTGTCCAAGTAGGGACCCTTCTTCCTAGTCAGGGTAAGGGTGTTACACTCGTGAAGTAACCCCTGCTCACCCTCGTGGTAGCTTGGCACGAGCAGTCGGGCTTAATTCAGAGGCAGTGTGTAAAGCATTTGCACATAACCAACAGTAATACAGTGTAAGCACTACAAACGGACACCACACCAGTTTAGAAAAATAACCAATATTTTATATACTCAAGACAAGACCAATTACGACAAAAATCCACAATACTATACTTTACAAATGAATACTTGATACGGTAACTTCTTCTTTGCAGGAATAGCACAAAAGCAAAGTTCGTACGAGTCGGTAGCTCCGTCCGAGCCTACCGTGATGCTGAAAACCACAGAGTCTAACAGTTCCAGCCGACCGCGTCGATACGGGCCAGCAAAGTCGTGAACAGACTCGGTTACAGTACCTTTCTCGTTGTGGCTGGTACGGAGTGTACGAGCCGGTCGGTGTTCGTCGCGGTTGCGGTGCAAGACGGAACGATGCAAGGTGCGGTGTCCCTCGATGCGGTGCAGGCAGCGGCTCGATGAGCGTCGTGCAGACGGAGTCGGTGAGTCCAAGGCGTGCGATGCAGGGTGAGACGATGCTCGATGCGGTGCTGACAGGTTGCGATGCAGGCGACCAAGCCGGAGTGCGGGAGCTGGCGTCGGACAGCGGTGCGAGTCGGAGCGGTGCGTCGCAGACGTGCGAGCGGTGCCCCAAATGCGGTGCGGTCACGACCCTTGAGCCAGTTGCAGCGACCTCGTCGGTCGGGTCCGGCTGGTTCAGTGAAGCGATGCGATGCGAACTGCGGTGCCCACAGGTCACGGTGCAAGCAGCGGCTCGATGTTGGTGGCGTTGGACGTCGCCCACAGTGAGACCAGGGTTGCGATGCAAAGCGGGGCGATGCGGTCTGCGGTGCAAACAGGTCATCGGCCAGGGATGGATTCGGTTGACGGAGTCGGTTGCAGTTCCCTTCCTCTGTGGCAACTGAAACAGCGTTCCAGAAGCGGTACCCAGAGGCTTGTGAAGTCTTTGCAGTCCCTGAGACTTCTTAACAGGAGGCCAGCTCGGTTCCAGGCCCTTGGAGATACTCAGCACAAGTTTGTAGAAAGTTCAGTCCAGTCCTTTCACTGCCCAAGGCAGAAGCAGCAGCTGCAGGCCAACCCAACAAAGCAACAACACAGCAAAGGGGCAGTACTCCTCCTGGCAGCTCTTCCAGCTCTTCGTCTTGGCAGGTTCCTTGATTCCAGCGAGATCTAAATTCATGGGGTCAGGGCCCCAATATTTATATCCCAAATTCCTTTGTTCTCTGAAGGCAGAGAGGCCTTTGCCTAGTCCAAACCAGTTCTGGAGCACTTTGTTGACAAGTCTCAGTCCCTTCTTTCAGTGAGTAGGCCAGGGACATCAGACGCTCCACAGGAGGTGGAGCCAGCATTGTGGAGGGAAGGCACTGTCCTATTCAGGGCCCAGGTGCGACCCCTCCCACCCATCTACATGTAGATCTTGCTATTCAGCCCTGCGCTGACTCACCCTGTCTCCCGGCATCCCCCAGCCCCTGTCACTCACACTCCAGACAAGGAATACACAACCTCGCAGAGGCAGGCTTGGATGGTTAGACAAGAAAATACCCACTTTCTAAAAGTGGTATTTTCAAACACAGAATGTTAAAACCAACTTCACTAAAAGCTGCATTTTATCATTCTGAGTCCAGGCATACTAAACTCGAATTTCTACCATGTTCCCGGGGTCAGTTAGGATTATAAGCTGTAATAATCAAAACTGCCCGTTCTGGCCTAGGGGAACAGGTAGCCTTGCAATAGTGAAAAACGAACTAGGCTGTAATTCACTATCAGGACATGCCACACACACCAGGGCATGTCCTACCTTTCGCATACAACGCACCCTGCCCACAGGGGTACCTTGGGCCTACCTTAGGGGTGACTAACATGTAGAAAAGGGAAGGTTTAGGGACTTGCAAGTGTGTGCACTTGCCAAGTCGACATGGCAGCCCCAGGCTGCGCACAGGCTCTGCGATGGCAGGCCCGAGTTACACTTTACGGGCTGTTTGCGTGGGTGGCACAATCCAGTGCTGCAGCCCACCAACAGCATTTGGTCTATAGGCCCTGGCACTCGCAGTGCACTTTACAAGGGACTGATACATAAACCAAATAGGCCAATCATGGAAACACCAATCCATAACACATTTTATACAGGAGCACTTGCACTTTCCCACTGGACCGCAGTGAGGAAAGTGCGCAGAATCATTACACCAGCAAAAACAGAGTCAAAACCGGGAGGTCAGAAAGCAAAAAGTCAGGGAAACACGCCAAAAGATGCCAAGTCTAACACATGTCCCCTCCAGCTGAAAGTAGGGAGAACTACCCAACCCCATTGGAGTTCTCTTCACTAAGGCGGAAGAACCTGGACAGACCATCTGCGTTGGCGTGTTCTGTACCAGGACGGTGTTCCACCGTAAAGTCCATTCCCTGTAGGGAGATGGACCACCTCAGCAGTTTTGGATTCTCACCCTCATTTGCATCAACCATCTGAGGGGCCTGTGGTCTGTCTGAACCCGGAAGTGAGTCCCAAACAGGTATGGTCTCAACTTCTTCAGCGCCCAGACCACAGCAAAAGCTTCCCTTTCTATGGCACTCCACCTCTGTTCCCTGGGAAGTAGTCTCCTGCTAAGGAAGACTACAGGCTGATCCAGGCCCTCTTCGTTCAGTTGTGAGAGCACCGCTCCCACACCATGCTCTGAAGCGTCAGTCTGCACGACGAATTCCTTGTAAAAGTCAGGTGCCTTGAGCACGGGCGCCGTGCACATGGCTGCCTTCAGGGCATCAAAAGCTTTCTGGCAGGACTCAGTCCAGATCACTTTCCTGGGCTGCCTCTTAGAGGTCAGCTCTGTTAAGGGGGCAACGATGGTGCCATAGCCCTTAACAAATCTCCGATAGTAACCGGTGAGACCTAAGAAGGCTCTCACCTCTGTCTGGGTCTTGGGGGTTCCCAAGCCAGAATGGTGTCAATCTTGGGTTGTAGGGGCGCCACCTGGCCGCTTCCTACCTGGTGTCCCAAGTACACCACAGAACCCTGCCCGATCTGGCACTTACTGGCCTTGATCGTGAGGCCTGCACCTTGCAGAGCCCTCAACACTTTCTCAAGGTGCTGTACATGTTCTTCCCAGCTGGAACTGAACACAGCAATGTCATCCAGGTAGGCGGCACTGAAATCCTCCAGCCCAGCCAACACCTGATTGACCAACCTCTGAAAGGTGGCAGGGGCATTCTTCAACCCAAAGGGCATCACCCGGAATTGGTAATGACCTTCTGGGGTTGAGAATGCTGATCTCTCCTTGGCCCCATCGGTTAAGGCAATCTGCCAGTACCCAGACGTCAAATCAAACGTGCTGAGGAACCGGGCAGCTCCCAACCGATCAATGAGCTCATCAGCTCTGGGGATGGGGTGCGCGTCAGTCCTGGTGACGGCATTGAGCCCACGGTAGTCCACACAAAACCGGAGTTCTGGAGTGGCACCGGGCGCCGCAGCCTTTGGGACCAAGACCACTGGGCTGGCCCAAGGGCTGTGGGAGGGCTCAATCACCCCTAATGCCAACATCTTAGAGACCTCCTCCTTGATGCTGGCTCTGACCCGGTCAGTCAACCTGTAAATCTTGTGCTTCACAGGAGGGCTGTCACCAGTGTCCACGTCATGGGTACACCAGTGAGTAACACCGGGGGTCAGAGAGAACAGTGGGGCGAACTGTCCCAACAACTGGCGACAGTCCCCCTGCTGCTCCTGAGTCAGAGTAGGGGAGAGGATCACACCCTCTACTGACCCATCATGCTCCTTGGTAGACAGGAGGTCAGGGAGAGGCTCACTCTCCTCTTCCACCCCATCATCTGTCGCCAAGAGCATACTCACTTCGGTCCTCTCGAAGTGGGGCTTGAGGCGGTTCACGTGAAGGACCCTCAAAGGGTTCCTTGGAGCCTGCAAATCCACCAGGTAGGTGACGTCAATTTTGCGCTCCTTTACCTCATATGGCCCAGTCCACTTGTCCTGCAAGGCACAAGGTGCCACTGGGGCCATGACCCACACTTTTTGCCCAGGTTGAAATTCGACCAGAGTGGCATTCTGGTCATACCATCTCTTCATTTCTTCCTGGCTTGCTTCTAGGTTCGCCTGAGCGAGTTTCCTGAAGCGGACAGTTTGGTTTCTAAAGGCCAGCATGTAGCTAAATACATCCTGGGAGTTTTCCTGGGAGCTGCCTCCCAGCCTTCCTTTACCAAACTCAGAGGTCCTCTGACAGGGTGGCCATACAGGAGCTCAAAGGGGCTGTACCCAAGAGACTTCTGAGGCACCTCCCTGTATGCAAAGAGTAGGCATGGCAAGAGGACGTCCCACTTACGCCTCATGGGTTCTGTTAGACCCTTGATCATGCCTTTCAAGGTCTGGTTGAATCTCTCCACCAGACCGTTTCCTTGTGGGTGGTAAGGAGTGGTGAACTTGTAGGTTACCCCACACTCCTTCCACAGGGATATCATATACTTCGATATGAAATTGGTCCCCCTATCAGAAACCACCTCTCTGGGGAATCCCACACAGGAAAAGATCCCCATTAACGCCCGGCCCACCACTGGCGCCGTCGTTGTCCTGAGAGGGATTGCCTCCGGGTACCGGGTGGCATGGTCCACCAAGACCAGGATGTACCTGTTGCCCATGGCTGTCTTGGGATCCAGTGGCCCCACTATATCCATCCCCACCCTTTCAAAGGGTGTTCCAACAACAGGAAAAGGTTGGAGAGGAGCTTTGACCTTCCTCCCACTCTTACCACTTGCCTGGCAAGTTTGGCAAGACCTACAGTGTGCATCTGACTGCCTTCGCATTTGGGGCCAAAAGAAGTGGGTGACAAGCCTGTCAAAGGTCTTGTCCTGCCCCAAATGTCCTGCCAAAGGCACGTCATGAGCCAGACCCAGTAGGAAGGTCCTGAAGCGCTGGGGTACCACCAGCACACGGGCTGACCCAGGCTCAGCAACCTTAGGCTCACTGTATAGGAGACCACTCTCCCAGTAGATCAGATGTGACCCGGACTGATTACCAGCTGCCTGGGCTGCAGCCTGCCGCCGCAGACCCTCCAGAGTAGGGCACTCGTTCTGCTCCCTGCAGAACTCCTCCCTGGTGGGACCCCCTTCTTGCTGCCAATGGGTCAGCTCAGAGATGTCTCCCAGTTCGGCTACCTGCTCCCCTGTAGGCACCGGGGCGTCCCCTCGAGGTCCGCCTCCTCCCGGTCCGTGGGAACTTCGGGGGCTGGTTTCCCCCGCCCCTGCCCTTTCTCTTGGCAGGGACTTGGGCCACTGTTTCAGGCTCCAAGTCCTCTTGATCACCCTTTTGGCTGCCATTGACCGAGTAGACACGCATGCCCACTCTGGCAACCCAAGCATCTCCAAGTGAGACCTGAGCTCAACCTCCTTCCATAAGGACTGATCGAGGTCGTTTCCTAGCAGACAATGTACAGGCATGGTAGGGCTCACAACCACCCTCAAGGGACCTGAGACCCCCCCCATTCAAAGGGAACCTGCGCCACCATACATTGGCGCTCTGAGTTGTCTACAGCAACTACTTGGTGGAATGCTCCTGGGACTACTTGCTTCTCAGGCACCAGGTGACACCGGACTGAGGTCACACTGGCTCCGGTATCTCTGAGAGCCTCTACCCTGTTCCCATTAATGGTCACCCAGGTGCTATATTTCTTTGTGTTAGGGGGCACCTGGTTTCCTGGGACCATCTCACTGTCCCCTAGTGAGACAAGGGTCATTTCTGCGGGATCCCCACCCTCCTGTGGGCACCCCTCCTCCCCAAGCGCTACACTAGCCAACACTTTGGACTGTCCACCGGTGGGCGGCTGTGTCCCCTTTGGGCACTTGGGGTCCCCCTTAAAGTGACCTACCTGGTCACATGCATAACACTTGCGGGGCCGGTCTCAACAGGCTTCCCTGTGGAGACCCCTTTCTTCTTATCACCGGGGGGCTGGGAACCTTTACCCTGGGTACTAGTTTGGGGCCCTTTAGAGAACTCCTGTGCTTTACCCTTGTCCCCCCACCTTTCTGCTGGGGACCCTGCCCACCTTTGGCTGAGTCTCCCCCAAACGCTTTCTTGTGGACCCTGGTACTCACCCAGCGGTCCGCTTCCATAGCAAGCTTCCTGGGGTCAGTTAGCTTACTATCCACTAGGTGCTGGCGCAGATCTGCAAAACATAGACTAGACAAGTGCTCCCATGCAATCAAGTTGTAGAGCCCCTGAAAATCTGTTACACTACTGCCCTTCACCCAACCATCCAGAGACCTGCAGAACACATCCACACATTCCAACCAAGTGTTGGCATCAGACTTCTTACTGGACCTGAACTGATCCCTGTACTTTTCAGGAGTAAGACCATACTTCGTGAGAAGGGCATCCTTCATGTCAGCATAGGTGAGGTGATACCCCTTACCCAAAGCTATCAGAGCATCCCTTGCTTCTTCAGGGAAAAGTGGCCACAATCCTGCTCCCCAATTCTCCTCAGGGACCCCATTCATGTGTATGGCTGCCTCATAACCCTGAAACCACCTTTATATGTCATCCCCCTTCTTGAACTCCTTGCCTACGTTCTTGGGAATGTGCACAATCCTGTCTGCCTTTCTGGACGAATTGCTGCCACCATCTGAGCCTGACTTACTCCTAAGTTCTAGCTCCTTCAGTTCTCTCTCATGCTCTAAGAGCATCTTCCTCTCCTCTATGGCCAATCTCTTCTCCTCCCGCTCACTCTCCAGCCTGAGCTTCTGCAGCTCAAACTGCCTTGCCTCCCGCCTGTCCTCCAGCTCCTCTGGGGACAGACTGCTGCTGCCTGATCTGGCGGGTTCCCCCTACCCAAAAGCACATCCACCCTGGAAATAGGCTCCTCCACCTCCTCACTGAGATCACCAGGCTGCCCATTGGCATGTCTGGCTGCTACCCAGGCCCTCAGCGCCTTCTGTAGCTCCTCCTTCCTTGTGAGGCCTTTAATTTGGACTTTCAGGTTTTTACAAATCGCTCGTAGCTCCTTTACGGCGTAGGATTCCAACCTATCCTCCTCAAAGATAACTTCCAGAGATGCAACGGATGATGCAATTGATTCAGGCATGACAAAAGTAGTGAGTTGAAAACTGGCGAGATCAAAAATAGGCCAAAAGAAAAAGAACCAGTATGTGGTACGTAATGGTCTGCGATATGGTAGTAGTGCACACCAATCACCGTAAGTCAAGTGCAAACACAAGTCCTATCCTCACCGCTGACAACCAATGTTAGAAATGGGATCTCTAGTTGGCAAGGGTTTGCACCTTTGTCCAAGTAGGGACCCTTCTTCCTAGTCAGGGTAAGGGTGTTACACTCGTGAAGTAACCCCTGCTCACCCTCGTGGTAGCTTGGCACGAGCAGTCGGGCTTAATTCAGAGGCAGTGTGTAAAGCATTTGCACATAACCAACAGTAATACAGTGTAAGCACTACAAACGGACACCACACCAGTTTAGAAAAATAACCAATATTTTATATACTCAAGACAAGACCAATTACGACAAAAATCCACAATACTATACTTTACGAATGAATACTTGATACGGTAACTTCTTCTTTGCAGGAATAGCACAAAAGCAAAGTTCGTACGAGTCGGTAGCTCCGTCCGAGCCTACCGTGATGCTGAACACCACAGAGTCTAACAGTTCCAGCCGACCGCGTCGATACGGGCCAGCAAAGTCGTGAACAGACTCGGTTACAGTACCTTTCTCGTTGTGGCTGGTACGGAGTGTACGAGCCGGTCGGTGTTCGTCGCGGTTGCGGTGCAAGACGGAGCGATGCAAGGTGCGGTGTCCCTCGATGCGGTGCAGGCAGTGGCTCGATGAGCGTCGTGCAGACGGAGTCGGTGAGTCCAAGGCGTGCGATGCAGGGTGAGACGATGCTCGATGCGGTGCTGACAGGTTGCGATGCAGGCGACCAAGCCGGAGTGCGGGAGCTGGCGTTGGACAGCGGTGCGAGTCGGAGCGGTGCGTCGCAGACGTGCGAGCGGTGCCCCAAATGCGGTGCGGTCACGACCCTTGAGCCAGTTGCAGCGACCGCGTCGGTCGGGTCCGGCTGGTTCAGTGAAGCGATGCGATGCGAACTGCGGTGCCCACAGGTCACGGTGCAAGCAGCGGCTCGATGTTGGCGGCGTTGGACGTCGCCCACGGGGAGACCAGGGTTGCGATGCGATGCGAGCGGGGCGATGCGGTCTGCGGTGCAAACAGGTCATCGGCCAGGGATGGATTCGGTTGACGGAGTCGGTTGCAGTTCCCTTCCTCTGTGGCAACTGAAACAGCGTTCCAGAAGCGGTACCCAGAGGCTTGTGAAGTCTTTGCAGTCCCTGAGACTTCTTAACAGGAGGCCAGCTCGGTTCCAGGCCCTTGGAGATACTCAGCACAAGTTTGTAGAAAGTTCAGTCCAGTCCTTTCACTGCCCAAGGCAGAAGCAGCAGCTGCAGGCCAACCCAACAAAGCAACAACACAGCAAAGGGGCAGTACTCCTCCTGGCAGCTCTTCCAGCTCTTCGTCTTGGCAGGTTCCTTGATTCCAGCGAGATCTAAATTCATGGGGTCAGGGCCCCAATATTTATATCCCAAATTCCTTTGTTCTCTGAAGGCAGAGAGGCCTTTGCCTAGTCCAAACCAGTTCTGGAGCACTTTGTTGACAAGTCTCCGTCCCTTCTTTCAGTGAGTAGGCCAGGGACATCAGACGCACCACAGGAGGTGGAGCCAGCATTGTGGAGGGAAGGCACTGTCCTATTCAGGGCCCAGGTGCGACCCCTCCCACCCATCTACATGTAGATCTTGCTATTCAGCCCTGCGCTGACTCACCCTGTCTCCCGGCATCCCCCAGCCCCTGTCACTCACACTCCAGACAAGGAATACACAACCTCGCAGAGGCAGGCTTGGATGGTTAGACAAGAAAATACCCACTTTCTAAAAGTGGTATTTTCAAACACAGAATGTTAAAACCAACTTCACTAAAAGCTGCATTTTATCATTCTGAGTCCAGGCATACTAAACTCGAATTTCTACCATGTTCCCGGGGTCAGTTAGGATTATAAGCTGTAATAATCAAAACTGCCCGTTCTGGCCTAGGGGAACAGGTAGCCTTGCAATAGTGAAAAACGAACTAGGCTGTAATTCACTATCAGGACATGCCACACACACCAGGGCATGTCCTACCTTTCGCATACAACGCACCCTGCCCACAGGGGTACCTTGGGCCTACCTTAGGGGTGACTAACATGTAGAAAAGGGAAGGTTTAGGGACTTGCAAGTGTGTGCACTTGCCAAGTCGACATGGCAGCCCCAGGCTGCGCACAGGCTCTGCGATGGCAGGCCCGAGTTACACTTTACGGGCTGTTTGCGTGGGTGGCACAATCCAGTGCTGCAGCCCACCAACAGCATTTGGTCTATAGGCCCTGGCACTCGCAGTGCACTTTACAAGGGACTGATACATAAACCAAATAGGCCAATCATGGAAACACCAATCCATAACACATTTTATACAGGAGCACTTGCACTTTCCCACTGGACCGCAGTGAGGAAAGTGCGCAGAATCATTACACCAGCAAAAACAGAGTCAAAACCGGGAGGTCAGAAAGCAAAAAGTCAGGGGAAACACGCCAAAAGATGCCAAGTCTAACATGCGCTAATCTGCATGTCCAGTGGAGATGGGCCCACAGTCAGGAAAAAGTACAATGTGCACAAATCTAAGCCCAACATATGTGCAGCAGTGTAATCCAAAGCTGTGAAGTTGTGAAAAGAAGGTGACACTCCTTGTGCCACGTTATTGGGATCATGACTACCTCAATTTGCAGCAAAGGATGACATGGCTACACACTGTAATAGGACACATATACCATAGACCACATGCAGTCCATCCCATCACCAAATCACTTATTTTCAACAAGCACAATAGCAACAGCAACTTAATGACACTCATCAGCAACATCATGTACATTAAATGCAAAACTAGCAAATAACAAAAATTAGCTTCATTCAGCTTGCAAAAATAAACATTGTTATACCATGACCAATCCAAAGGCCAATGGCCAGTCCATTGCAATTGTCCGTTTTGTGTGACATATGACTACTCGTCACACATTGCTTGCCTGCACTGCTACAGCCAGGGGACATCTCCCCTTGGAGGGGCATACGTAGTGGCAGGCCAGGTACCACAGGGACAGGATCAGGAGATAGCAGTATGGGACAGGGGAGGTGTGGTGGGTGCAGGAGTGTCAGTGGCAACTGCAGTGGATGTGTCTGATTCAGTGGGCGCCGTCACCACTGCAGTGCCCCAGTCAGACTGAGTGGACGGGGTCTCCACTGCAGTGCCAATGTCCAAAGGTGTTGTTTGGGGCTCAGATGAAGTGGGTAGGACAGATGGGGGGGACCCCGTCTCCACAGCAATCGTAGGAACAGGCTGAGGGTGTGAGGTTGGGGTGGAAGTGCATGTGGAAGGGGGGGAGGGCCTAATCATTTTGGGGATGGTGTGCCTGTGTGGGGGTGAACCTGGGGCAGGGTGTGGCATGGGAACCCTAGGAGTGGTGGCCTGGGGGCTGGAGGACGGAGACTGTGTGGTAGGAGTACAGGATTGTGGTGGGGTTTTGCTCTTCCTGGTCCTGGGGGATTTGCGGATGGGGGCCTCAGTGTTCCTGCTCCTGGGGGAGGGTGTGCATGTGGGGGAGGTCTACCCTCTGTGTGTGGTGACTTCCTCTTCCCCTTGTGAGTTGTACCTGATGGATCTGTGGGGAAGAGGCCAAGGTCACAGAGGAAGACCTGGGAAGGGGGGGTTGCAGGTAAGTCAAGGGAAGGGGTTTTTGAGGGAGAGGTATCTGAGGACTGCGGAGTGGTTTTGGATGCCTGTCTGTGTGTCTGTACCCTATCCCCTGTGTGTGTGTGCCATCAGTCCCCTGAGTGTGCGTGCTTGCGCATTTTGCCTTGGACTGACATTGCTGTGTGCTGCTTGTGTCTGTTGTTGTGCGAGCATGTGCCTGTGTGAGTGTGCGTTGGGCAGGTAGGGTAGTGGGGATTGTGGATGGGGCAGAGGTAGGAGGGGTGAGGGACTGTTGGAGGAGGGACACTGCTGCCGTCAATGAGGAGGCCATGGACTGATTGGTCCGCTGTCGGGCAGACATGTTTGCTGAGATGCCCTCCATGAATGACACCAATTGTGTCAATAGAATGGTGTGAGCATGGAGGACACTCAGCATCGATGTCTGCCCCACATGGATCTGCTTCAACAAGCCCACAGACTCCACACTCAGGGCAGCAGGGGAGACAGAGGCAGGGGGTGTGGTGCCTGGACTGAAGGAGATATGCTCCCTAACACGGGAGGCTCCACGGACATCTGGTTTGGGAGCAGCTGGGAGGGTGGAGATGGTGGTGGTGGCGGCGACAAACTCGCTAGTTGTGGCCTGTGGTCCTGTAACACCTGCCTCCACAAGGGAGTCCTCACTGGAGCTGGAGTGTTCCTCAGCTGAGGTGGTTGTTGCTGAGTGTCCCTCAGTGTGGCTCCCCTCACCCTCCGTGCCACTGGGTCCCTCCGCCTCATCCACAGCAGACCCAGTCTGGCTCTGCGCCTCCTCTTGGTCCATGGAGCTGTCTCCTCCAGTAGCCGAAGATGATGCTGTAAACAAGGAGGAAATACAGAATCACATCAGTCACCTGCATTGACTTGACACATGACTGTAATTGCAGCACATCACAGAGCAAGCCCTGGCATTATCAGGAAATCATTGCTTAAATGAATGACACATATGTGAACCAGGCACTTGTCAGTCTGCCAGTCAACCATGCTCCTCGTACCCATCCTGGCAATGGACCCATCTGCCTGGTGCATGTATGATGTCACTAATGATATGTGCAAACATGCACCACATTGCCAGTTTACTTATCTGCAAGGATTGTGAGTGTAATGTGTCATTACACACATATCCCATCTCCTGCCAGTGACTGAGTACTTGTGTCAGTAAATGGGCTGGCCATAGTCATTGTTGATATGATGGAAATGCTTCCATCCCCAGACACCATGATGGCCTCATGTCTTGAAAGCCAATGCTACAATGGAGTTCATGCAGGACAACTGACAATATTGCAGGCTCCCGATTGGCATGTGGTACACCATGCCACAGGCCTGTCTGGCCAATGAGTCATTACTGGCTCCTGTCACAGGGGCAGTGCATCCAAAAACAACAGTCTGCACTGCGTCACACTCATAATTTTGCGGGGAATGGAAGCTCTGTAGTGGTCAAGTATACATGTACACCCCATGCAACCCACATCAGGAGGAATCTGATGATCACACTTCATCCAAATGAGACATTTGAGTGTGTGATGACACAAATCAGTATACATGAACACATCACAGGCTGACGAGAACAAAGTAAAGCTGCTTGCACATTAATGTGGAATCCACCATTAGGCACAGTCCAGTGATTACACACATATGTTTTATCCTATGTGCAGATCCAACAGCCACAAATCAGGTGTCAGTACATTATAAACATTTTACCACTCTTGAAGTCCAAAAAGCTATGCCAGTCCACAATGACACAGAGTCAGACACCTGATTGCACATTTCGCAATGGTCATGATGTTGGATTAGGAGGACAGAGTGTCTCGGATGGCCGGAGTTGCCATACCTGTCCTGGACCATGTGCAACATGGGATTACCAGGAACACTTGGCAGTTGGCTATGCATTAGTTACACCCACGAATTACATTCCCCTGAGGCCACAACATTGGTCTTACCTGCTGCATGGGTGTGTGTTAAACACCTCAGACACCTATGGTGACCCAGGTCAGCAATTAGAACATTTATGTATGGCCCACACAGAGTACAGGTCTGATTTCTGTCAATGTGCTGACACACGTCAGACAATAGCCCCACTCATGAAGCCCAAACCAATGCACCTGTAGCAGATGCTGTTCACAACATCAACTTTGGACAACAGCAAGAACACACAACCCAAGTGACACAAGTCACAGACCGAAAGGGACACACCTGGTTATCAGAGGAGAATGGGGCATCACCAAATTTAGCCACATGAGTCTTGTCTCAGCAGACAGACGAACTGTGGGAGTGTTACCAGGCTGAAGGGGTGCAAATTGCATGTTAGACATAGCTCACCAAAAAGGCATGAACTTACCCCCTCCTTGCTGCTGTCTGTCCTTCAAATGCCCATCCAGGTCAGGGAAGACCACCGTCAGTATCCGGAGCATGTGGGGGGTCAGTGTCCGTCGTCCGCCCTGTCTGCGTGGAGGTGACAGCTTCAGCTGGACTCTGGCTATCCTTTGGTCCAGCCACGAAGGTCCTGCCACCTCTTCTGGCAGTGGCGGATGCAGCGTTTGAAGGCCCCCACAGATCTTACTGCCCGGGCAATGGTCTGCCAAATCTCCTGCTTCTGATGGGCATCAACCTGCATGGATGACAAAGTTAGACACCATTGCCACACATGCAACATGTCTGTACATCACACAGTTGGACATACATGTCATTTGCTGAAGGGCATATGATGGAAACAGGGAGTGCAACTATGGACATGGGCAGTTGTCCTGTGTGCAAGCCAGCATCGACAACATGAGAACAGTGCATGTTAATCCAAAGCAAATACAAAATGCTATTTCTTAGAAACTGCACATGTACATTACTTGTTTCTACACACTTGAAGACTTACAATTACTCAGTGAGCATGCTTGCCCTTGGTGAACACAATGCTAGTAGTGCTAGTCAGACAACATGCACACTAGAAAGGCAGTGGACTGCACACTCACCTGCTCCCCTGGTTTCCCATACAGCTTGCTGTAATGTGGCAGGAGGCTGTCCAGCAGGGCCTGGTTCTCCTCCTCAGTGAATGCAGGGGCCCTCTCCACAGTACGTGCCATTGCAGTAGCCAGAGGATGCAGAGACAGCAGCAGTGGTAGTGGTAGATGTAGTCCTGTAGCATGTAGTGCAGGCAAGTGAAGTCTCTGGGGAACAGACAGCCTTATATCTGTGTTGCAGAGGCAGAATCTGTCCCATGCGTCCAAAGCTATAGGTCCGAGACGTTTGCTTTTTATGAAATTGGCCAATCTATTGCATTGCAAGCTTCGTACATGCCTTCCGCATCGTTCAAATATTCCCCATCATGACACCATTGACTTTGATACATTGTTGTTGGGTGCCAACTGAATATTTTGGACACGATTCGTACAAGTATCAAAACCGCGTCCGTCTCCATGACAGTCAAGAGCCAATCCGAGCGCCCGGCTCGGCCCGTAAATGTATGACGCGTCTTTTGAAAACTCACACGCATCCGTCTCCATGACAGTCAAGAGCCAATGCGAGCGCCCGGCTTGGCCCATAAATGTACGACGCGTCTTTTGAAAACTCACACGCATCCATCTCCATGACAGTCAAGAGCCAATGCGAGCGCCCGGCTTGGCCCGTAAATGTACGACGCGTCTTTTGAAAACTCACACGCATCCATCTCCATGACAGTCAAGAGCCAATGCGAGCGCCCGGCTTGGCCCGTAAATGTACGACGCGTCTTTTGATAACTCACACGCATCCATCTCCATGACAGTCAAGAGCCAATGCGAGCGCCCGGCTTGGCCCGTAAATGTACGACACGTCTTTTGAAACCTCACATGCATCCGCCTCCATGACAGTCAAGAGCCAATGTGAGCGCCCGGCTCGGCCCGTAAATGTACGGCGCATCTTTTGAAAACTCACACGCATCCATCTCCATTGCTGTCAATAGCCAAAGGATGCCACACACACTATCTTGGCAGGGACTCCGGTGCTCTACAACAAACATACAGCCTGTCACACAGTATATGGAATGACATTTCAGGCTTCATAACATGTGTGGGTATATGGCTCCACATGTCATATTGGACGGGGAACTTAGTGGCACACACTCCCAGGATGTGCCATGTTTAATGTGGACAAAAACCATTGTGTGTGAGGCACATCAATACTGTGAGTGACAACTTTGCAGATCCAACCCCAAGGCCTGTACACAGTTCAAGGTGCACATTGTGTGATGACATGTTACATACACCCTGACTCATAGGTGAAATGGACTGTGTGTCACAGGGTGTCCCAGAGCTACCATTGTGTGGTTAATCCAGAGTATGTGCGTATTGTGCTACACATATGTCTCTGATTGTATGTGGTAGATGTCAATCGTTTACAACATCCATGTGATTTGGCCATGTGAGTTGCTGTTGTGTCTGTGTGTCACAGACATCCATGTATGCCCTGCAAACAAATATGGTAGCACATCATGTGGGTTTCATGGCTGTGTTGGTACGTGTACATCAGACGCTACATCATGACAGTGTCCTTGTGGCACTACAAGATCCTTGTGTGTGTGACTGAAAAAGTACATGTCATGTGGGGAACACATCTATCCTTACTAGTCACTGAGGTGTGTGTTTGATATGTGACATTTGTGCAGATGTACTGTGACAGACCCCATAGATTGTTCACGGCGCAGCATTGCACTTGTTGTGTATCCATGTTGAGCCGAGATGTCAGGTGAGGGGCACATAGCTGACATATGTGTCCATGCCCAACAGCACACATATCAAGTAATTGTGTCTTGCTATGATGTAGCATGTGATATTTAGCATGGTCGTTGCCACATATGTAGGGGAACTGACAATCTTTCTTTGCTCACCTATGTACTGCAGGAGACCAGCTGTCCATAGACAGTTCCCAGACCTTGCAACCATGGCTGAACGTGACTGCATCCGACGGTACTGCTTCACCAAACCACTAATTGAGGTGTTGGTCGGAGCAGTTGGCCCCACATTTACAACCTGGCCGGGCATATCCATCAGCGCTGACCCCCAAGGTGAAGGTGATGGCAGCCCTACACTTCTTTGCCACCGGCACCTTCCAGCACACTGTGGCTTCTGCTGGTGGGATGTCACAGACCATGTTCAGCCATGTGCTTCGCGATGTTTTGGAGGCGATGTTGCATTACCTGGACCGGTACATCAAATTCCCAACCCCAGGACAATTCACTGACATAAAGAGTGACTTTTATGCACTGGGAAGGATTCCACATGTCATAAGCTCCATAGATGGAACACATGTGGCTTTGGTACCACCACAAGCACATTAGCAGACATACCTGAACAGAAAACATTTCCACTCCATTAATGCCCTGGTGGTATGTCTGCCGGACATGACAATATCACATGTGTGTGCACGTTTCCCTGGTTCAGCACACGACGCTTACATCATGCGGACTAGTCGGATCCCAACAATGATGTCACAGCTGCAGAACTAGCATGCCTGGCTTGTCGGTGTGTAATATCTGTTTCCCTTGTGTGTTTTTGATAAATTATTTTTCAACCTCTTTTCAGACCCGTAAAATGTTTGTTTGTTTGTATGTAGGTGACTCCGGATACCCAAACATGCCATGGTTGCTGACACCCCTCAGGAACCCTGTGACACCGGCGGAGATACGTTATAATGAGGCACATGGGCGGACCAGGAGAGTGATAGAGCGGACATTTGGTTTACTGAAAAGCAGATTCCGCTGCCTGGACAGGACTGGAGGGGCCCTCCCATATGCCCCTGAGAAGGTGTGCAAAATCATAATTGTGTGCTGCATGCTACACAACCTGGCAGTGAGGGAGGAGTTGGCTCTCATCCAGGATGATGATGACCGACAGCCGCCAGCCATGGAGGATCCTGCTCTGGGTCATGTTGCCAGTGATGATGAGGGTGAGGGGGATGTTCGGACACAGCTCATCAACAACTTTTTCACATGATTGTGAGTATACAGTGATGTGTTGTCTACGTTTTGTCATGGCCTGCTTTATGTAGGTAGTGCAATGTTGCTGCATATGTGTGGCAGTGTGCTACTTGACAGGATGCTTGCAGTGATGTGTCCTTTAAGTTAGTATGTACTCCCAAACAGTGTTGACATGATTACTAGGTTGTGTTCACGTATCTTAAGATTTGTGTTTGGCATGTGTATTGGAGATGTATGCTGTTATTTTGTGATATTAATAGTGTTGTATGTCTGTCCTTCACAGGGTCCTTTGGCTGTAGTTTGGTCACGTGTGACCCCCGAAACAAGGATTCCTGTTACAGAGTGCAAGTTGTCGTTGTCAAACCGATGTTGTGCCACACACCCCTGGACTTTCATTGTTTACCACTTGGTTACTTTGTGCTCACTGTCACGTGAGGTTACCTTCCATCTGTTGTGGAGTTCATATGTAGTGATTGTGTATTAAACCTGTGCGTCACTTTGGACTGTGCTTTGTCTGTGTCCACACATCCGACAATCAATTCCATACTGTACCTGTGGGCTGATTGCCACTGACTCAGGATGGGTGTTGTGTATGTGCATTCCACTGTATTTTCAGTTCACAAAAGTGTAGGCGATGAGTTAGATGGCCATGGTAAGTATGTGTTGTGTTGACGTAGTGGTGTGTCTCCCTCATATGTGTCACATCACCATGACTCACATAACTGTGTTTACATTGCAGTAGTAGTTTTCATGCACAGTATACTTTTAGCAGGTCATCATCTCTATGACACAAACCAAGTTAAAGTCACAACAGAAGCAAGTTTTGTGTGATTGTGAATTTATTAACATGCATGTGTTAGAACAGTATACGTAAATGAAAGTGCTGTACAGTGCGATAGGAATCCAAAGTTCACAGAGGAGTTGGTAGTGTTGGTAGATGAAAATTCAAGAGTAAAGTCCACAGTCATTTGAAACATTGGTCCAACTTAGACCCTCCATCACATGTGTGGGATTTTAGCGACAGTCAACAAGGTGAACGCTTTGCACACAATGGAGGATGTCTGGAACAGGTATTCACTTCCTGGGGGTTATGCATGGCCATCTGCCTCTCACTTGTCCTTCTTCGGACGACTCCTCTTCTTCTTTTTAGGGGGACCCTCAGGTGCAGGCTGCTGCCGTGCCGGGGACTCTCCACTAGAGTCCTCATCCCTCCCTGTGGTAGTTGCAGATGTAGTGGCAACAGATGTAGTGGGCACACAGGGAGGTGTGGTCATGTTGTCAGCTATTTTGCTGAGGCATGTGAGTATGTCCCTATGCACGGCCGTGAGTTCATCAATTTTGTCTATTTTGGACTCCATTTGGGACATGTGGGAGTCCGATTTGGCATGATGGGCAGCCTGCTGTTGTTGCATGTCCCTGAGGATCCCCACTACCTGGCCAAAGCCTCCGTGCTTTCCTGGTACGCATCTATGATGCGTCCCAATTGTGGATCATCCTGCAGTCCAGCCCCATCTGCAGGCTGTGGCCTCAGCCTGCCCACCCTCACACCACCCCTGCCCACACGGGCAGGACCTGCCGTGGCAGGCACAGATGACACTGGGCCCCCTTTCGTGTTGGCACTGGTGGTGTTGTCCTTCACCTCCATGGTGCCCTGTGTAGCTGTGCGGTCGGTGTTCTGTTGCCTTGGTCTGTCTGTGTCGGCAGAGGTCATTGGTGTGTCTGCAGATATGGCAGGAGTGGTGGCAGGGGGTGTTGAAGTTACAGCTGCTGGGTCTGGACGCGGAGCCACACCGGAGGTGCCAGGTCGTTCGTCGTCGTCCGAAGAGGACTGAGAGACATCCACACCAGAGAGCTCAGGGTCAACCAGAGTCTGGGCCTGGGATCCTTCTTCGGTCCCTGCAGTGTCCCCAGCATCCCCTGTGGGTGGAAGAGACACACAATGTATGTTGGGGTTCAGCACACATCAACAGATCACACACATTACAGTTGCTACTGTACTTCATGATGAGTGTATGTACATTGCATTGTCCTCCATTGTCACAGACAGAGGTCTATATTGCTTAAGCACATTGTCATGGCAACCTGAAGCGTTTTGATGGGCAGTTGTAGCTGTGTGCGTGGTCAGCTCATGTATTGATTCAAGTACTGTACATGCCCATTGCTGCTCAAGTGCTATCCCGTGCCTGACACAGGTGTGTTTACCTTATCATCATTTGTGCTTTGACAAGGACATACGTGCACTTCCTCTTAAGATATGTTGCAAGATTGGGGCATGTGTGCTGGCCTTTGTGCATGTTTATTTGAGTCACATTGGTGTGTCGGAACAACATGGTCACAGTCCGGTATGTCTGGAATCTCTTGTGAGCTACCATATTGATGTACGTGTTCCTGGTTTACATCTCGTTGCACACATGTGATGGTGTTACCGTAGCAAATGATGTTGCGGCTGAGCTTTGTATGTGATAACGTCATTTATCTTGTCAATGTCCTCCATGGGCAGAGGAGTCAACCAAGGCAGCCCTCTTGATTTTCAATGCTTATGACAGTGAGGGCCAGAGGTTTGTGTGTTTGAGTTATGCTGCTGTAAGTTGTATGGCTCCTCCTACCCAGTCCAGGTTACTCCTTGTGTTGCAAGTGTCAATGACAGTGAGGGGAGTGTTGTGTCAAGGATGCTGAAAATGCTGCATGATGTAGGAGTGGAATGCAGCTCACAACAGCACCTTGTGTACATGACACCATGCAACAGTGTCAGCTATCTTGCTGTGGCCATTCCATTCACTGTCATATGTCCCCTGTCAATGATGTATATGTAGCTTTGTGTGTGTGTTTTGATATGTGATATGTCTGCATCGCCCCAATTGTCATGTAACCCACACACCTTCACAGCCAGGCCAGGGGGCACCCCTGGGACACTGCTTCCCCAGACAGTGAGTGGAAACATACAGTTGCGATGGCTGTGGGTATGATCATGTTTGGGGGGGCCAGTGCCTATGTGTGACTTGCAGCCAATTCATACATCAGGCCCATGTGTCAGCCATCTTGCCAGGGCATTTACTTTCAGGGTGACTAGTCCCAAGGGTGCTATTTGTTCTGGAAGAGAAGGTGTGTTTTGAGCCGGACTTGATAGTATTTGGAGTCATTGCAGGTCCTCCTTCACCCACAGAGCCCAGGTAATCCCCCCGAAGCATGCCTCCATTGCATGGAGTCAAAGTTGATGTTCAGGATGTCAGGCAGTGGTGTCCTGTTGTTTGTTGGAGCACAACCCCCACCAGGGCCTAGTGCTCCCCACAGCAGAGCCCAGTGTCAGCCATCTTGTCAGTCTCTTTCCACTCCCTGTGAGGTGAGCATGGTTCAGGGTGGGCTTGATGGGCCATGTGGGAGGGGGACTGTTGGCAGTGACTGCAACTCCCATCATGCTTTTGGCTACGCCCACCTTCCCAGCATGCCCAACCTTCCTTCCTGTGACTCTGCTTCCCTGTGAGGTGGTGTAACAGTGCTGGCAAGATGGCTGACAGTGGTGTCCTGTTGTTTGTTTGAGCAGTACTCCCACCAGGGCCTAGTGCTCCCCACAGCAGAGCCCAGTGTCAGCCATCTTGTCAGTCTCTTTCCACTCCCTGTGAGGTGAGCATGGTTCTGGGTGGGCTTGATGGGCCATGTGGGAGGGGGACTGTTGGCTGTGACTGCAACTCCCATCATGCTTATGGCTACACCCACCTTCCCAGCATACCCAACCTTCCTTCCTGTGACTCTGCTTCCCTGTGAGGTGGTGTAACAGTGCTGGCAAGATGGCTGACAGTGGTGTCCTGTTGTTTGTTTGAGCAGTACTCCCACCAGGGCCTAGTGCTCCCCACAGCAGAGCCCAGTATCAGCCATCTTGTCAGTCTCTTTCCACTCCCTGTGAGGTGAGCATGGTTCAGGGTGGGCTTGATGGGCCATGTGGGAGGGGGACTGTTGGCTGTGACTGCGACTCCCAGCATGCTTTTGGCTACGCCCACCTTCCCAGCATGCCCAACCTTCCTTCCTGTGACTCTGCTTCCCTGTGAGGTGGTGTAACAGTGCTGGCAAGATGGCTGACAGTGGTGTCCTGTTGTTTGTTTGAGCAGTACTCCCACCAGGGCCTAGTGCTCCCCACAGCAGAGCCCAGTGTCAGCCATCTTGTCAGTCTCTTTCTACTCCCTGTGAAGTGAGCATGGTTCAGGGTGGGCTTGAAGGGCCATATGGGAGGGGGACTGTTGGCTGTGACTGCAACTCCCATCATGCTTTTGGCTACGTCCACCTTCCCAGCATACCCAACCTTCCTTCCTTTTGACTCTGCTTCCCTGTGAGTGGGTGAAATAGTGCTGCAAAATGGCTGACAGTGTTTGTTGGTGTTTTGGGCCAATGCCTTGCTGTATTTGTTAGTAAGTTTGTACATGTTATGACATAGTTCTATTTTACTCTGAGATTGCAGGTATTGTGTTTTTTTCTAAGTGGCATACACATTACAGGATAATTAGCTTTCGGTTGCTATGGCTTTGCTAACAGATATTGGTTTCACTGTCCCCTTGACAGTGATGTCTGTGTGGGTATTGCCTCGCAATATTGGCTAGTTGGTTATGTACTTACCAGACTCTGGTATTCCTGTTAATCCATGGATGCCCTCCGGTGGAAGGATGGCCCGCACCTTTTCCTCCCAGGAAGTGAAGTGCGTTGGTTTTGCAGGCGGGCCACCGCCGGTCCGCTGGCTCAGGGCATGGTCTCTGGAAATCAGCTTCTTGACCCTCCTTCACACATCGTAGTGCCTGTTCTTGATATCCCCCATTGTGCGCAGGCAAGGTGCTTGTGCATTCACCTTGTCG
Organism: Calotriton arnoldi; assembly: GCA_963921515.1. Lineage (NCBI taxonomy): Eukaryota > Metazoa > Chordata > Amphibia > Caudata > Salamandridae > Calotriton > Calotriton arnoldi. Next base: position 417,799 of record CAWUFW010002582.1, read on the forward strand.
ACAATCCTCTCCCACATCTTTGTTTTCTGTGACATGGGGGTCTGTTGGACCAATGTGCCAAATAAATGTGGCTCTACTCTGAGGATTTCATCAACCAAGACTTCCAACTCACTATCAGTGAACTTTGGATTCTTCTTTGGGGGCATGGTGATGGGTGGTTGTGGAGATTGATGTGTGTGTGAGGGTGAAAGTGAGGGTGAGTGGGTGTCAGTTTATCTGGGTGTTTGTGAGTGTGTTTTTGAGAGGTGCAAATGGTGTGAAGGTTGTGTGGTGGGTGAGTTGTGAGTGTGTCTCTGAGTGCAGGGTGGTGGTGTTCTCTGCTGTCATATGTGTGGAATTTGCAAAGAATCATGGTAGGCATTTTGGCCCTTTATGTAGGTGGAGTTGTGGGTGTGTCTTTGTTCCATTAATTTTTTATTTTTTATTTATTGACTTTGACAATGCTTGTTTGGTCTTTTTCAGTTTGTTTCTATGTCATTTTGGTGAGCTTGACGGACACGTTCAGTTGTCCGGGACGGACGCTTACAGCGGCAATTGTGGGCTAATCCAAGTCTGTTACACTCACATTATGCTATGTTGCAGCGTTCGCGTACGCATCGGTCGCGACGGGCTCTTTTACGTGGTAGTCAGTATGTCCCGTACGTTTCGGTCTTGCGGATTGTGCTCCGTGCGAGTCGTTAGTATTTCACACGCATTGCATCGTACTGGGCCGGACGTACAGCGCATGTACGTGTCGGTCGGACCCATTCCCGGTCCGTGTAGTTCGGAATGGTTCCCAGTCAGTTTAGGGCCGAATCAAGATTTTCCGTCCGTGTCGGTCGTGCGGATTGTGCTCCGTGCGAGTTGTTTGTGATTCACTAGACTTGCATCGTACTCGGCCGGTCGTACGGCGCGTGTACGTGTTGGTCGGACTCCAGGCCCGGTCCGTGTCGGTCGGTCGGTACGGTTTCCAACCGGGATCGGAATCGGCCCCCTAATTGTAAAACTTGAGCTAAGGTCACTTAGCACCTAAATCGTACCTTTTATGGGGCAGGGCGGTGTTTGCAAGTTTACAGGGGTGTGGGGCACAACTCTGCATAGCATGTTCTTATTTACAAAGAATCAATATGGCATGGGGAAATGTATAAAGTGGAAATGTCTACATTACACATTTCATGCTACAATTTACATGGATTTGCAAAGGAGTGGAAATTCACAAATCTCTCCCATACCACACGTGGAAAGTTCTGCAAATTGAAGATTTCCAGACACAGGACTATAGGGGATTGCGGACTCTTTCAATATCAATGGAAAAAAACATTGTTTTCATCTGCATTACAGGTCAAAATGTCCTTTAATTTTTTTTTTAAGTCTCGCCTACAGAGACCCGTAGCTGTCTGTTGGAGACCTCATGTAACCAATACACAGACATACAGGAATACAGTACAGAAAAGCGGGCTTTTTGTCAGGCTCATTTAACTATTGGCATTTTTTCCAAGTTGCCATTGGATGGGTGGGTTGTTCATAAAGCAAAGGAATTTCATGAAAGGTTACATGGGCTTTAGGTAAACTCTGCACTGTTCTGCCACTTCCCCTCTCACTGCATCTCTGCCCTACAGGCACATCCTATTATCCCTCCTGTGCACCCCGTATCATTCCCCACATTGCAAAAGCAGATGCACGCACTTACAGAGTGCACAGTGGCCATTTTGTAATGGAATTTATTAATATGTTTTTTGAAAATGTGTAACAAGATGACCATTGTTTTTGTGAAAAGAAAACACAAGAAATGCCAGTAATGTATTCTCTCCATGCATCCAACCATGCACAGCGGCTATCTTGTCTTCCAAGGCGATGAGGTGAGGACCGATTGTGGTAAAGGTCGGCCCCTGCCGCCTTTTGACTCTCTTGGTCGCCCCACCCTTCTTCCTGTTATTAGGAGGTTCAAACTTTCAAAAGACGCACCCAATCTTTGCGCATCTTTTTCGCGGGCTTTTGCACTTTGCACTTCCTGTGGTGTTCCCGCCGCCGTAAGGGATTCCACGTGGGCCCTTATCTGGTCCGGCTTCGCTTACCCCAGCCCGCGTCACAACCCCTTCCAGGCGTGCGAGTTCCCCCTATCCATCTCGGCCATACCCTGCATCGTCCCCTTACCGGTGCAGAGACAGAATATCAAGTACAAAATATAGAGTTGCACAAATATTGAGTCCTTAATATCGTGGGTCAGAAATATCGACAGCAAGAATATCGTAGTCAAGAATAGCGATTTAAGGTGAGTGATACAGATTTTAAAAATATCGAAGTGTTTAATATCGTTTGCAAAAATATAGTTGTTAAAAATATCGTTTTTTATTATTGTTATGTATTTTTGTATATATTTTATATGTATGTGATGTATGTTTTTTTGCATAAGAATTGTTTGTATTTTTAATATATGTGTTAAATTTTTAGTAGTTATTACATTTTTTTATTTGAATTTTGCGCTTTTAGTTCCGTAGCGGGTTGTGGGTTTTTAGGGGAATAGGGTGGGAAGTAATTTAATTATATTAGATTTATTAATTTTTTTTTGTTTGAATTTTGCTCTTTTAGTTTTCTAGCGGGTTGTGGGTTTAAAGGGAATGGGGTGGGAAGTAATTTAATTATATTACATTTATTAAGATTTTTTTTATTTGAATTTTGCATTTTTAGTTCTGTAGCGGGTTGGGGGTTTATAGGGGAATAGGGTGGGAAGTAATTTAATTATATTAAATGTATTGTTTAATTTTTATTTATTAATATTTGTTTAATTGAGTTGTAAAGTAATTTATTATTAATTAATTAATAATTGATTATTAATTAATTGGTAAGTAAGTATGGTAATTGTGTAATTAATTTTAGGTGTGTGTAGTGGTGTTTATAGGTGTAAAGGGTGGGAAGTAATTTATTTTTAATTTATAAATTAATAACTGGTTGTTAGTTAATTATAATTATTTTATTTGTAATTTAATTAATTTTGGTAATTGTGTAATTAATTTTAGGTGTGTGTTGTGAGTTTATAAGTGTAAATGGTTTGGGAAGTAATTTACTTTTAATTTATGAATTAATAATTGGTTGTTAATTAATTTTAATTAAATAACTTGTAATTAATTTTGATAATTGTGTAATTAATTTTAGGTGTTTGTTGTGGTGTTTATAGGTGTAAAGGATGGGAAGTAAAAAAAATTTCATTGATGAATTATAATTGGTTGTTAATTATTTTTAATTAATTAATTGGTAAATAATTATGGTAATTGTGTAATTAGTTTTAGGTGTGTGTTGTGGTGTTTGTAGGATTAAAGGATGGGAAGTAATTTGTGTTTAATTATTTAATATATAGTTGTTAATTAATGTTAATTATTTGATATTTATTTTGGGTAATTGTTTATTTTTTTGTGTGTTATTTTTACTTTTAGAGGGTAAAGGGTGGGTATTAAATAAATTTTAATTATGTAAATATTGGTTGTTAATAGTATTAGTTTTTAAATTTAAAATAAGTTTTAATTGTGTTTTATTATTTTATAGTTTAATTTAGGTGTGTGTTGTGGATATTATAGTGTTAAAGTCTGTGTAGTCAATTAATGTTTTTTATTAATAATATTTTTAATTGATTATTATTATGTTAATTATGTAAATAATTGTAATTGAAAATGTTGAAGTGTTTTGTTATTGGTGTGGTGTTATAGGGTAGGAAATAAAATAAATACATTTATGTTTTAATTAATGTTTTTGTTTGTAAATATTTTGTAGTTTAAAATATTCTTTTTTGTAAATCTATTTAATATTTCATTTTTTATATTATTTGTTGGTTTTTGTTATATGTAATTAATATTATAATATGTGTTCTTTTCATATGTTTAATATATTTTGTTTTTTAAATATTGTTTATTTATTTTTATTATTTTATTTAATTTTTAATATATTTTTTTGTGTTTGAGTGTGAATAGTATTTTTTTTCTATGCTATCCAGCACTTTCCCTACTGTTGCACTCACTGGAGTTGGTATAGTAATTTTTACTTCTCCGCTATCCAACACTTTCCCTACTGTTGCACTCTCTGGAGTGGGAATAGTAATTTTTACCCCTCTGCTATCCAACACTTTCCCTACTGTTGCATTCACTGGAGTGGGACTACATTGTTTTACCCCTCTGCTATCCAACACTTATCCTACTGTTGCATTCAGTGGAGTGGGAATACTAAATTTTTACCCCTCTGCTATCCAACATTTTCTCTACTGTTGCAGTCTTTGGAGTGGGAGTAGTAATTTTTGCCCCTCCGCTATCCAACACTTTCCCTCCTGTTGCTCTCAATGGAGTGAGAATAGTAAATTTTACTCCTCCGCTATCCAACACTTTCCCTACTGTTGCAGTCACTGGAGTGGGAATAGTAATTTTTACTCTCCGCTATCCAACACTTTCCCTACCGTTTTTCTCAGTGGAGTGGTAATAGTAATTTTTACCCCTCCGCTAACTAACACTTTCCCTACTGTTTCACTCTTTGGAGTGGGAATAGTAATTTTTACCCCTCCGCTATCCAACACTTTCCCTACTGTTGCAGTCTTAGAAGTAGGAATAGTAATTTTTACCCCTCCGCTATCCAACACTTTCCCTACTGTTGCACTCACTGGAGTTGGAATAGTAAAATTAATTATTTTTCTATCCAACAATTTCCCTACTGTTATATATATTGTATTGGGCAATTTAAGTTTAAATATTTTCTTCATAGTATAATGTTTTAATTTATTGTATAATGTTTTTTTATATTTTAAATTTTTTATATATATATAAATATATATATTTTAGTTTTATATAATTTTAAAGTTTTAAAATAAATTAAAGATAAGAGTTTATTAAATATTTTAAAGTAAATATATATATATATGTATAAATTACTGTTTGTTTGTTTATTTTTTTAATTAAGTTTATTTAACTTATTTTGTTAAAATATATATTTAATTTATTTTGTTAAAATTAATATTAATATTTAATAGGGCGCGGCTTGGGCACCGAGCGTGATGGCAGCACGTCCGTGAAGCTCCTACCTTCCACGGCCTAAACTAGCCTCATTATCCGTACATTGATCCGTATAATACCCCCAGACACGTAGCGGAGAAACGACTCACCCCCCGCTGAAGGTCCGGTATTGTGGTGAACGCCGGCGAAGAAGAAATCGGCTGTTAAAGGCCCGCACTGATTAGGCCCGAAAAGCCTCGGGCTCGAGTTTGATCTGGCCGACGGAGACTTCCAGAGGAGGCGGCCGCTAGGCGCAGCAGGCCACGGAGCCCAATAAACCAGAGAGGCTGACAACCAGATTGGGACCCCGACTATCGATCCAGCTGAAAGGCGATCTCCCCCCCTGAGGTAGAGACGCGGGGGTCAAGTGGAGAAAAAACCGAACACGTCCGGGTCCGAGGTAGGCCGAGTCGGAGAGACGCAGCCCAGTGGAACGCCCTGGCGGTGCCTCGGAGAGACGACCCGATGGCAGAGGGATACTGAGTGTGCTTGGGACACCAGAGGCACGGATATAGGCGCCAAGTAAGAGCGGCCGGGCTGAGCATGAGAGGCTCTTCGCGCGGGCTGATTACTATCGGGGAGGTCCTGGCCCCTGGCAAGCGGTGGATCGAACTGCAAGCACGGCGGCCAGATTAAAATAATACCCCAGCGGCCGCCCTGATTGTCGATGGGAAAGCAGAGGGTCTTCCCTCCTATGCCCAAATGCGAGATTTGCTAAGAGGGGCGACAGGGCTCATTCACGTCCTGCGTGAGCCAGAACAAAGAGGTTGGCGAGCGAGATACATAATCTCTGAGATGCCCCCATAGGACCTGGGAGTAGGCCCAGATAACGCTGTGATTGCTGCACAAAGGCTGTGAAAACACTGGGGCCTGGTCCTGGGCTAGTGGAGAGAAGAGAGGCCTGCGCAGTGCTCTGGAGGGGGTAAAAACAAGGAAGAATCGCATGGGGACTGGTCAGTTTCCCCCCTTGAAAGAGTATAAGAAGGGTTCCAGCACTAACCGAACTTGAACGGCGCGGCCCTACTTTGACGCTCAATCCGTTGGTAAACGAACGGACAAGGCACCCAGAGAGACTAGACCTCTGAAAGCACCCTGGGAAAAGACGCACATAGCTAATAGTGGGGGCAACATCTCAAGTGTGAGTGACCCGCCCGATAAATATCAAGGAGTAGAGTGCAGTGCCCAGAAGCACCCCTCGGTGCGTAAAACTAGAGCCCTTCGGGCATACTCCCGCAGGCCGGCAAGGGTGGGAACTAACCCCAGGAGCAGGCGGCGGACAACACCCGCGAGGGCTCTCCTCTGAACACAGGTAGAGAGTAACAATGTCTGGCACCAAGGGGCAGAAGGGTACGCTTCAAACCAAACTGGATAAATATGCTACTCAAAGACCGGGAGAAACGGACGCCACAAGTAAAGGAGTCACAGATAAAACAACAGGCCTAGATATGGGGGAGCCGACATTCAAGGATGTTATGGCGGCCATAGGGGGTGTACGTACCTTGCTGGAACAAAGAATGGACTCTATCTAAGTTGAAATGACACTGATAAGAGCCGATTTGCAAAAAACAAGTGAGAAAGTAAAAACCATGGAAGCTGTAACCACCGAGCTTAGTAGCAAAACCCACCAGATGTGTCAAGAGATCAAAGAACTTCAGGCTGCTCAAAAACTCGCAGAAAGTAAGCTGGATGATTACGAAGGTCGATCGCGACGCACTAACATCAGAATCATAGGTGTTCCCGAGAGGGCGGAGGGGCCCGCCGCCGACCTGTTCGTAGAGGACCTAATTATGAACCACATACGGCCCAAAAACCTATCTTAATATTTCACGGTCGAAAGAGCGCACTGAGTCCCAGGGGGCAGGCCCAAACCGGGAGCTCCCACGCGTCCAATACTGGCAAAACCTTCAATTAGTTTAGAAATGGGGCGACAGGCACTCTGCACGTTTGGGAATTTGGGCAGTTTTAGGTCCAGAGTGCGGGGAAGCAGGGAGGGGGGAAGTTGGGATTTAGAGTTAGTTCATTTGAGTTAAGCAACAGCAAAGTAAAATGCTCAGTAGGGTGTAGGAGTAATGGTGCATGTGGATCAATAACTGAAGGCCCCAGGATGCTGGTGATTAATGATGTAAGTGGTTATGCGCATTCTGGAAGTGGGGCTAAAGATAGTCCCCAAAAAAGGAGCAATGGTTGCAAATATGGGTTCATCGTGTGAGAAGAAACTCAGACTCCTATCCTGGAATGTAAACGTTCTGGGGGACAAATTGAAGAGGGGAATAGTGCTACAGTTTATCAAACGATACTCCCCGGAGGGGGTCTTGCTTCAGGAGACACACCTGGTAGGAAATACATGCAAGGCTCTAGATAGATGGGGCTATTGATTGGTTGTGCACTCAGTGTTTACCTCAGGATCAAGGGGGGTCGGCATCATGATGCGAAAATCCTTTCCTATGTCAATTGAACACACCTGGACCAATGAACTGGGCAGATATGCAGCAGTGTCCGGGAAATGGGAGGGCGGGTCACTAACGCTGGCGTCAGCCTATGTCCCTCCGGGACTGCAGACAATGACGTTCAGGGATTTGGGAAACACCATGATAGAATTTCTGGAGGGTGGGCTGCTGCTGGGAGGAGCTTTTAACTCCGTGATATGTGGCAGACGCGATCGCTGTCCTCCCAGGGACCTGGAACCTGCACAGATGGTTCTACCCAACATCCTTGACGATTTCGGACTGGCGGACGCATGGCGGATCCACCATCCCACAGAGACCCAGTACACATTTCACGCCGGGGCACACAACAGCCTCTCTCTGATTGATTGCATCCTCACACCAGCAGACCAGGTGAGACACATTACAGAAGTTAGACATATGGCACGGGGTATATTCGACCATTCCCCAATATGGGTCTGGGTGGGGAGAGGCGAGGGTCAAGTAGGAAGAATAGCGCCTATAAACCCCTGGCATCTACGCAACCCCACTATAAAACAGAGCATCACACAGACCATTGAGCACTATTTCCAGGACAATGAAGGGTCGGTGGGATCAGCACGGACGCTCTGGGAGGCGTTTAAGACTGTGGTACGGGGCAGGCAATCTCTCAGATAGCTGGGGCAAAAAAAGAGAAAAATGCTGAAATGACTAATCTGGAAGAGGAGATCCTAAAGCTAGAAGGGGAATTGCTGACGTCGGGAGAGCCCAACACTACACATAAACGTAAACTCAAGAAGGAAGAGTATAAAAGTGTCAAGACAGAAAGAGCCAAAGCACTATACAGGGATAAGCTTGGCAGAATATATGAGCTGGGGGACAGAGCTGGCTAATTACTGGCGTGGCTTAAAAGACGTGATCAGGCAAACCGACTGGTCACGGAACTTACAACCGAGATGGGGGAGACAATTACAGATACACAGTCCATACCAGACGAGTTTGACAAATATTATACCCGGATATACAAATCTCAGACTGTTTTTCCAATGGAAGAATCGAGGGCTCTGCTAACTGACATAACACTACCTACTCTATCGGAGGAAGACTGGGACTTCCTGGAAAACGAAATCACTGACGATGAGGTGGCACAGGCTATCAGCGGACTACAGTCGGGGAAGGCGATGGGCCCTAACGGCCTTCCAATAGAACTCTATAAATTAAAGCCCGATAAAATATCCCCCTACCTCAAATCGGTGTATGAGGAAAGCCGAGAAATTGGCCAACTTCCCCAGGACCAACGACTCGCCACAGTTGTAGTTATATATAAGGAAGGTAAACCTAGGGACAACTGCTCCTCATATAGACCCATCTCGCTTCTTAATGTCAAGGCCAAGATAATAGCTAAACTGTTGGTGACACGCCTGATCGCAGTAATTTCTGGACTGGTCCACCCGGAGCAATCCGGCTTCATGCCGTCCAGGAATGCCTCCTTAAACCTTTGCCGACTTCATGGAGTGCTGGGAAGGGTGGATACGTTAAGAGAAGACGCGGTGGTGGTGTCCCTGGATGCCTCCATGGCGTTTGATACAATTGAATGGCCCTATCTCTTTGCCGAGTTGGAGAAGATGGGTTTTGCCCTGGATTGATTGGGTGGGTAAGACTCCTCTACTCAGAACCATTGGCGCAGGTAGTGGTAAACAATAAAAAGTCGAAGAATTTTTCCCTCGAAAGGGGGACGAGACAGGGATGCCCTCTGTCCCCGTTACTTTTTGCCCTCACGCTGGAGCCCTTGGCGAACTGGATCCGCAGGGACCCTATCTTAAGACGGTTGAGATGGTCAGAGGAGTGGGAGGACCGTATCTCCCTGTATGCCGGCGATATCCTGTTATATTTAGCATCACCGATAAATAGAGTCCTTAACATTTTTACCACCTTCAGCAGGTACTCTGGATATACCATCAATTGGACTAAGTCATTGATTTATGTACTAAGGGGGAGGTTCCCGCTCCTGCCCAGGGGGTGTAGCGTGACAGAGGCAATAGATGGTTTCATATACCTAGGCATCTACATTGCCAGAGACCCCAAATTGTATTACGATCACAATCTCCTGCCACCACTGCAACGCCTTAAGGGTGGATGTGGAGCACTGGAAGTCTCTCCCACTGTCCCTACTGGGCAGAGCCACGCTTTTTAAAATAATGTCCCTACCCCGATTCCTATATGTACTACACAACTCACCCGCTCCTATCCCTGCGACATACTTTGCAGCAATAGAGAGAGAACAAAGAACTCTACTATGGGTAAAGAGCACACCACGAATATCATTACCAAAACTGGTGCGGTTGGTATGATGGAGGGATTGGACTCCCAGATATTAAAAAATACTACTGGGTGGCGCAGCTGGCAGCTATCAACCAGGGCATGTACCGGCCATATGACGATCCGGGATACCGAATGGACAGATGGCTCCTACCGGGTGGGTCCTATACTAGGGCACTTTACTCCAGACCCGCTAATCTACAACTGACGGGACCTACGCTGCATTCAGTAGAGACTTGGCATACCACTCACAAAAGTCTAGGCTGGGACAAGAAAATCACACAGACCACTCCCTTGTGCGACTCGTACCTGTTGGGAATCCTTCGGAATACTAAGGGATTTGACAGATGGGACCTAATTGGACTGTCTCGGGTGGGCGACATGTGGAAGGAGGAAAAAGTGATAGAATTCTCAGTGCTGCAATGAGAATATGAACTGGCAGAGTCAGAAATGTTCAGATACTGGGGGGCGCTAGGTGGCGCACACGCAAAATGGCCGCACTACAGTGAGGCTCTTGCTGCCTGGCGTCAAAGATCCTACAAATATCCTCCTAAATGGCCATAAACTCACCTTAAACTGACCTCCGAGACAGCTGGCGGTCTGCTGCAGCTCCGGTGTGCAGTTCGGCCGGATCGGAGCCTCCGTGCCCGAGAAATGCTAATGACGAGGTGACAGCACGGACAGAAGAAGCAAGCCGCGGTGCCCAGGAGCGGCTTCCGCTCTTACGCAAGCCCGGGGATCGCCACGAAGCGCCTGGGCCCACCAGCACTGCAAACCGTAAGTGGACTACGCCGCCTACACCGGAGTCTGCCCACAGCAGGACAACACGGGTGGGGCTGCTCCTGCGCACCGTCAGAGCTGACAATCCTTGTGGATGTGACGGGCGACGAAGAAGAGAACGGCGACAGGTACACAATTGCTGCAGCACCCCCTGCGAGTACTAGTTTAATGCGGGATCGGAGCGGCAGATGCGGCCTGAGAGCGAGATGGTGTGCGGGGGCTGAGATCGGGACGGCGGAGCGTGGGCAAGCCGTTAGCAAGTAGGTGAGCAGCGGGGTGGAAATCGTAGCGGCCGACACTCCCCCAACGAGTTACCCTCCGGGTGCGGAGCCACTGACAGAAGCGGGCGCGGCGCACTGCAGGGCTGCCTTGGGGTGGGCCCCTGGAGACGGGCCCCTTGCGGACTCTCTGCACCGTGTACACATCGAGCTCTCTCGATCAGAGGAGCAGGTGCCTGCTTGCACACAAAGCTTTCAATCCTAATGGTGTACACGCGGCGGAAAGAAGAAGGAGGGACAGCATCCCCGCACGCAGCGTTAGCTGCCATCCCAAATTTACTCGCAGGGCGCCAACAAACACCTGCTGAACCATCGAGCTCCCCCCCGCTGGAACTGTGCTGATGAACTCACATGTATCGTCTAGTAACCCATAGACATGTGCAAAGGTGAAAACAACACGCAGGTACAGACAGGGCGAGACTTTAACCCCATAACAAGAGCGCTGCCCCTTCAACTGATGGCCCTATGAACAATATACATACGCGAATGGTGATACCACTGTTTTCAGCCCCCAGCATCGCTCCATCAATAAGGCCACAGCGCATGGAAACAGCGATAAGCCTCTACAGATAAAACACTGGTAGTGTCAGCGAACCAGCAACAACAGTATTCTGGAGCTCACAACGTGTTCACTACCATACATGAGCTCGGCAGGCAAAAGTGTTGGATACTAGCATAGTACTGCCTTGGCATACCGTGATTTGGGGTGCGCGAGACTGTAGCCACCCTGCGAACGGTACACCGTAATACTACGGGGACACGGACAGCTCGTATTAAGAGGCCAACATGGGGAAGCCAGATAATCGCCAACCCAAACTATCCTTTGACACCACTAAAAGAAGCACCCGCAACACAACGGACGACCAGGAAGTTGACAAGGAGGAGAGCGCACAAGGAACCGCTAACGCTCTATCCACAGAGGTACAAAGCATCCTGCAAGAAGTTCGGCAAGGCTTCGCTACCATAGTAGACAAAGTGGATAGCATGTCCACGCGCATGGACGCCATTGCACATAAACTTGAAGGGCACGAGGATCGCATTAAAGAAACTGAGCGCCGCATCTCTGACAATGAAGATACTACGTCCCATAAACAACACAGATTACCCAAATGGATAAGCTTCTAAAAATCATTGCTGCAAAGAATGAAGATTTGGAGGCGAGAAGTAGGCGCAACAACATACGCATTCTTGGTATCCCTGAGTCGACCAACACAGGAAGAATGGAGGAATATGTGGAAAAATTGTTGCTCTCGACGATTGGGGCGGAAGGCTTTTCCAGTCAATTCATAGTGGAGAGGGCGCATAGATCACTGGGCCCGCGTCCGCCGCCGGGAAGCACGCCGCGCCCTATCATAGCACGTCTTTTGAATTATAGGGACCGGGACGTTGCACTCCGCACAGCGAGAAGCGCACAACAGTTGACATATGATGGTAATGCGTTCTCCATATTCCCTGACTTCACTCCTACCGTTCAGGAAGAAAGACGGAAATTTATAGAAGTCAAAAATAAGCTGCGACGGGCCCAAATTGACTACGCATTGTTATATCCGGCACGACTTAGGGTTACCCACCAAGGTAAACAGAGATTCTTTACAAAACCACAGCAGGTGGAGGAGTTCTTAAAGCACTTGAAAAGAGTGAACCATGACACCGAACCGTCAACATCATCCCAGCAGTCTGCATCGGCGGGAGTGGAAGAAAGTGCGTAATGAACATCTCACCCAAGTCTTGAATTTACTGGGACATAAGAAACATAGAAAATGATTACCGGCTGGCGGAGCAGAAGCGGCAGGCTCCGCAGATACGGAGGACGGTAGACCAATTGACTCACTATTTCTACTCTCTGTTCTTCTTTATGAGCCATTTCCTATATGTCACGCCGGGCACCCTCCGCCCCTTGGTGTCCACGCGCTTCATCCCTAGTGGACCCAACGGGTGGGGGCTACTGTGCAGGCACCTAGGGTAATCCCCCCAACGGGTACTCCCCCATTGATGATTAATATATGTACGGTAAAATAGCAGTTTGGATAGTTGTATTTGTTCTTAGCTGTTGGGGTAGGGGGGGTGGGAGTACGCTTCTGGCAGGTTAGGGCTGCTTCAGTGGGAGGGGGTGGGGCTGTAGGGCTAGGGAACGGGGACGGGCTGACAATTTCTGGCATGATTGGGATGCCACGGGAGGTGGGAGGGGGGCAGCCGCGGGAAATGCATTACATTGTTGCAGTAGACAGGCACACTACATATGGAATCGATAAGTGTTTAAATGGACGAATTTTTCACATAACTGATACATCAGATGTTGGGCTTCTTGTTGTGAGACAATGTGATGGCTGCGGATGACAACTACACACTGACGATCTTGTCCTGGAATGTCAGAGGCCTAGGGGATCAGCGAAAAAGGAGACAGGTCCTGGCATACTTGGACAGACAGCGGGTGCAACTGGCTATGCTCCAGGAGACCCACATAGACCCAAGGGCTGTAAACACGTTCGCCAGTAAATGGGCTAGCACGAGACTCTATTCATCATACTCCTCCTATGCGAGAGGCACTGCCATACTGATCAAAAAACAGACACCCTTTGTATTGGCGGGAGAGATAGAAGATCCACAAGGGAGATACGTACTGGCCTGGGGCAGACTTGGTAGAGACTCTGTGACGCTGGTCAATTGCTATGGCCCCAATGTTGACGCTCCAGACTTTTTCACCAGGTTATGGGGGCAAATATTGAACGTAGGCTCCACACATGTCATCTGGGGTGGAGATTTTAACGTGGCCCTTAACCCGGAACAGGATAGGTCCAATCCAAATATGCACCACTATAATAAGTCCCAAGAAGCATTGCGGGGTATAGTGGAGGAAGGCGGCCTGGTGGATAGTTGGCGGTACGTTCACCCACATTTGAAGGAGGGTACACACTTCACGACACGCACGGGCACATGGGCGCGCCTTGATTATTGTCTTGTCTCAAGAGGGCTAGGAGACGCTATACGTGATGTGACTCACCCAGCCAGGACGTTCTCAGATCATTGCCCTGTGAGGCTGGCGCTCACACCACCGGGATATGGCACTCCCAGACCACGCTGGCGACTGCAGCCCCATGCTCTGCTGGACACGGTCTTTCAGGCCGAGCTGGGGGAGGAGATAAGGGACTTCTTTATGAGAAACAAGGGATCAGTTGATAATGTCGAAATAATATGGGAGGCTTTCAAAGTCACTATTAGAGGGTATTGCATCTCAAAAAGTTTCGGAGTACTTCGAGATATACGGCGTACAATCCAAAAGCTGGAACAGGATCTGAAGAGGTTAGAGGTCAGGATGAGTAACGGAGAGACAGGGCAGGTGCAAGCAGAGTTTCGCGAGAAATTGACAGAATACGAACAGACTGCTGCTAGAGAGGTGAAACTTCAGAGTAAATACTGGGTGGCTCGAAAGTACGGCGAAGGGGAACGGCCAGGAAAGGCATTAGCTGAAGCGACGAGAGGCCCCAGGTTCACATCCCATATATTAGAAATTGAAAGTCCAGAAGGGACAATACATAGAGTCACACTGGATATACTATCCACATTCACCGCTTACTACGAGACCTTATACACCACACACCGCCAAGAAACAGTGGAATTAGGTGACTTTCTGGGAGATATAACGCTGGGGTGGCTTAGCAACACGCAAAGAGAATTCCTTAGCCAGCCCTTTGAATTGGATGAAATCAGGGAATCGATTATGCACTTAAAAAACGGCAAGGCGCCTGGATTAGACGGTATCCCTGCCGAATTTTACAAAACGTATATCGATATCATGGCGCCAGTCCTTAAAGAGGTTTATGAGGAATCTATGGAGGTTGGTACCTTACCCCCTCCATGAGGGAAGCGTTAGTGACATCTCTACTAAAGCCCAATAAAACTCCTAGCTCCTGCGATTCATATCGACCCCTGTCACTTATCAACTGTGATACCAAAATTTTGGCTAAGATACTAGCCAATCGCCTCAATCTTCTTATGGAAAACCTCATTCTACCTGACCAATCAGGCTTTGTCCCCGGCATGGCAACCACCCACAATCTCTGCACACTCTTCTCGCTTGTACAGACAGTGGCGCCAGAGTTCCCACTTGCAGCTGTGTTTCTAGATGCCACAAAGGCTTTTGATTCTGTGGAGTGGGACTATCTGTTTGGGGTGCTGCATCGCATGGGGTTTCCGAAGATATATATATCCTGGATTCAGATGCTGTATCACCAGCCCACTGTCAGAGTATTGATCAATGGCCATATGTCTCACTCACTTCCCGTTTCGAGAGGCACACGCCAGGGATGCCCACTGTCCCCGTTACTATTTGCTGTCGCAATGGAGCTCTTGGCCTCTAGATTGCGACAACGGCATCAAGATAAGGCGTTTCGATGTGGCCTACGCCAAATATTGATATCCTTATACGCGGATGACGTGACATTATATATCAGGGATCCCAGGCACAATCTTAACCCCATACTACGAGAGTTCATATTGTTCGGCAGACTATCAGGTATCAATATCAATTGGGGGAAGTCCCAGCTGTTTCCACTCACACCAGCGGTTCCACAATTCCCACTTGATTACCCACTGGAATGGTGTGATACTGAACTTCGCTATCTCGGTATACAGGTGACGAGAGACAGAGAGGAAACTATACGGCTTAACTATGGTACAGCAATTACACGACTTAACAGCAATGTCACACGATGGATCTCTTTGCCTATATCGCTCGCTGGTCGAGCCTCTCTAATAAAAATGGTGGTACTTCCACAGTTCCTTTATCTGTTTGCAAACATACCCTATCACCCAGGGCCAAATTTTTTTAAAACGCTACAGACGGCGCTGATCACGCTTATCTGGGGAGGGAGGCAACCACGACTCCAATGGTCCAGCCTTATCAGACCATATGAACAGGGCGGGTTGGATATACCCGACTTCGAGCTGTACTACTGGAGTGCGCAGGCTCAGTACGCGTTTTACTGGATATATCCCCCAAGATACATGCCGCAAATAGCCGCAGAAGATTGGCTTGCAGATCCTGTTCCCCTGAACGGCATCATACATGGCCCGCGTCGCACACGCTCTACACCTCCCACCACGGTCACTAGCACGGTAGATGCATGGAACTGTATCAGAGACAAACTCTCGTCGCCCTTTCTGTATTCCCCGCGACTTCCGTTAACCTATCACCCTGATATACCCCTATTACAGGAAAGAGGATTCCAGAACCTCTGTAAACGGCTTCACATAAATATGTGGGGGGACCTATTTCAGGACGGTACCTTCCGCTCCTCGGAGCACCTGTTTCAGGGCATACGGTCTACTCCACTAGACTTATTCCTATATGTTCGGTTACGACAAGGGATGAGGGCGATTCTACCGGACTTCTCCCATGAGCCAGAAATCCTACCTCCGTTACACCAGTTGTTAAGTCCTGCAGGGGGTAGCCACCTGGTGTCCGGACTATATAAAAGCATACGCGCAACACAAGAAAAACCTGTCAGCCCGGCATACATGCACTGGCAAGAAGAGCTGGGGCGGGAGTTGACTGAGGAGCAATGGAATTACTGCTGTGCCCAAACATCACAAATCTCGGCCAGTAACAGGTTGCGGGAGTTGCATTATAAATTCCTGCAGAGGCTATATTACACGCCCGTTAAAAAATATAGATTCAAACTAACTGACCATGACAGATGCAACAGATGAAAAAGTGAGGGAGCTGGTTTTCTACACCTGGTCTGGGAGTGCCCGTCAGTACAAGCCTACTGTGGGGAGGTGCATGAGGCGCTGGAGAAGATGCTAGACATAACATTGGACAGGGATCCTGTGGTGGCCCTTTTGAGCTACACGGCATTAATCCCCAAAACACACCGGAAGTTCCTAGCCATATCTCTGTTGATGGCCAAACGCAGGGTAGCCTGTAGATGGGGCAGAGGACGCGCACCGAAGTTCAAGGAATGGTTGACTGACCTAGTGCATTACCAGGAACAGACCACAACCTATATAGAGCTGCTGCCAATTGCCTCTAGGCCCACAGACATATGGGGACCTCTCCAGAATTATCTCATCCTGCAGAAGGGCTCCTAGTAGACGCAAGAGAGAGGACTGTTTTAAGTTAAAACGCGGCTGAGATTACATATCCTGCATTGCTGACGCACCCACAACAGAGCACGCTTACATATACACTATGTTAAATGTCGATGTATTGCCTATTGACTATCCGGATTGTCCCATACCAAGCGCTTATCAAAATGATTGTGTAATGAAATGTCTGTAATCTGCTATTGACTCAAGATAATGTGTTACCATGTTATGTATGAAAACCCAAATAAAAAAATAAAAATAAAAAAAATGTTCAGATACTACCAGATGAGACATGCCCTGTATACACGCATACCTGTGGGGTCGGCACTACCCGAAGCAACGCTACTCGAAGATAGGCTACTAGACGGCTACATACCTAAGAAATTAATATCCCTCACCTACCGAAAGCTAATTACTAACGCCCCCGATTCCCTTGTGCGGCTCCGGGAAAATTGGGTAGACGACCTGTCAGAAATGGATGATGAAGATTGGACGCAGGCGCTCACCTCCCCCAAGGAAGTCGCAATCTCATCACGGCTTAAATTGGTGCATCTAAAAATTCTCCACAGGATATACTACTCAGGACCTGCCTTGGTCTGGATGGTATATAGGGAGGATTCCCGCTGTAGGAGGAATTGTGGCAAGGAAGGCACGTTCCTACATATTCTGTGGGGTTGCGCTAGCATTAGCAAGTATTGGGCAGATGTTCTCAAATGTGTGGAAGAAGTTCTGGGTTTGGACCTAAACCCAGAGGCTAAAAGGTGTCTGTTAAATGTGTGGGGACCGACGGATCTGAGCAGCAAAGAGAAAATATGGGCAACCCTGGGGCACATGGTAGCCAAGCGTAATATTGCTAGAATGTGGGGGGCAAAGAAGGCGCCGGGCCTAAACTCATGGAAACAAGACATGGACTGGTGCTTGTTTCGAGAAAAAACAGTATATGTTTCCAGGGGGTGTCCGAAAAATGGTCTGAAATATGGACTAAATGGAATGTTTATCGTGGAAACATCTGTACTCCCCCTCTTGTCCCTCCCCTTCCCCTCCTTGATGACCCTGTACAGAACGATCACTGTGAAGACTGAACTTGTATAAGAATCCATGACGGGTACTGTCCACACTCGCTAAGACAAAACAAATGTATGCTCCAAACACCTACTGACTGGATATGTAAATTTTGAAATGCTGGTTTTTTTTCAATAAAAAGAGTTATAAAAAAAGATATTAATATTTAATATATTAAATATATATTATTTTATTTTATATATATTTAAATCGATATTTTTTACATCTATATTTTTTACATCGAAATTTTTTATTCGATATTTTTGTACCAACCTTTTCAAGTATAAGGGGTCGATATTTTTGTTGTCTATATTTTTTTCATCGATATTTTTTACATCGATATTTTGTACATCGATGTTATGTCAGTGAACCCCCCTTCCCCCCAAGTATTCAGGGGACAACAGTTTGTGGTGCATAAAGGCCGCAGTTTATTACAAAAACACGGAACATACAGCTTGCAACTTACTGGTTGGTCATTCGCGACCCATGCTTGTTCATTACATATCGCTCTGAATATTGTCCACTGGTTTTCCTTCTCTCTCCGTCTGACAGCACTGCCCCTGTGCAATGGCCCTTTTGCAAGTGTCTCAGGTTCTGTGGGTTCTTGACTTCACTTGCTACCGACCTCGTGGGCGGCCGTCAGACCCAGCCCGGGCTGCATGTGCCCTTCCGCTTACCTGGACCTTTGCTGGCCACTCGCCTGCTCCCAGTACCCATGCATCCCAAGGACACTGTCTGAGCAGCTCTTCTATTCTGGCTGTCATTGTGTGCTATCACCTGCCCCCCGTATCCCTGTCGTGAGGCATCCCAAGGACACTGTCTGAGCAGCTCTTCTACCTAGGTTACTCTTTTCTTTGGGTCACCTTCTTGTGCTGCCTCCGCCACACTGCCAATGGTTTATCGATCGGTGGCAGCTCCCCCTTCAACCTATTCAAGAGAAACCCCCCTGTTCCAGGACCCCCACTAACCTAAGTAGGAACGTGTCTATGCCCACCCCGGTTGAGTGGACCCATTCTCCGGGTGATAACCTGGTGTCCATCCACCCATGACGCACGAGGCCCCCAGCCGTAGCCCTACCTATCTTTGCTAAGGTGATATGTGGTTCATGTTGTGGCATGTCTGCCGCCCCATGGTTGCTGCCCCTCCCATACTTGGTGGGCTATAACTTAGCCCCTAAGCTGCCTGCTGTGCAGGTCAGCTGTGCCGGGGCCGCTAGCCCCACTGTGATTGGTGTTTCTCTGGCTGAGCCGCTGTCCGAGTTACTTTACCGCTGGCTGTCCTCACCTGCGGGGGCTCGGCTGGTGACCCAGCCTTTGGATGCTTATGTCCCTGACCTGACAGTGTTTGAAGGCAAAGCATGCTGGCTGGGTTTGGGTATCGGTACTCGGCCACTCTGAGCCCTTTACAACACTTAGAAAACTTTTACCGCTGTCCTCTGGATGAGTCGTGGATTCCCCTGACTCCGTTGCCCCTGTACTTCTGTTTCACTAACTGCCCCCCCCCCCACTGCCCATAATGTCAATTGATATTTGGATCTCCTGTATTAATGAAGCAGCAGTGGGGGGCTAACTGAAGTCCGCCAACCAGAGCACTCCAATCTGATACGGTTGACACATGCGCATGAGCTTATCACGTGAGAGGTTGTGGTTTATTAGGAGAATGATCTAGCCTCTAGTTTCCACTTATGGTGAATTTTGTCTGCTGAAAGGTAAGCTTGTGTAATCTTTTAGGGATGCCCGTTAGGTAGTCCCGGTGATTCTTTGGTGAACTTTGTGGTTGGGTGAAACATTTCCTCCTTATGTGAATGCTCATACTTAATCGGTTAATAATGGTGTGGATGCTCAGAAGACATGCTGCGCTACTTCCCACTGATTCCACCCCCATGCTATTTGGTGCATCTGACATGCCCTGCTCAATCAGTGGTGGGTTACTTTAACCGTGCCCCCTTCAGAAGCACGGAAGCCCTATGGCTCCACCTAACAGCTTAATTAGCCTCAAAATGAATCAGTGCCTTTCCTGTTCTGGGGCATGGGCCGGGTTGACTGCACGAAACCCATATATTCTTTAAAATGCCCTGTTCCCAGCATCACATAATGTACTATCGTGCTTGCTGACAGTTGTGGGAGATTACACTGCTTGCTCCCAGTAAGGATAAACAGTGAAATCTGGACTTGTAAATGCTAATCCACTGGTTCACTGCTAATCCCCCGCACTAGTTGGGCTGCAATTTAGGCAGAGGTCTCCCGTTGTTTTATTACAGGCAGTGAAGCCTCACAATCGTTACCATCTAATTAAACAAATTTGACTGAGTTTTCCTTACTTAATTCACGTGGCCTCCTTGCCTACTAAATTTGCGGGCGCTGGGGCCTGATTTGCTATGCCTGTTTAAAGCACTTGTAACCACTCTTTCCTCTTGCGTACAATCCTTATGAGTGGTGTGACACCCTTCCTGAAGCTGTGCCCTGCAGTAGACTGGAACCCCTGATACGACCTTAAAAACTCCTTGCCTCCATTGGTGGTACTTGAACCTTGCAATGGGGGGGGGGGTGGCTTGAGACTCCAGATGGCCAAGACCTTGCCTCTAAGCTGTTGCTCCTGAAAGTTATGCTTGGCCAATTCCTTTGCTGTGCCCCCAATCGGTCTCCTACACAGTTGCCCAGGTGGGAGAGGGTATCCGGGCCCATGTACTCTGTGTCAGCTCCTGCCCGCCGCCCGAGAGCCTTTGACCCATGCATTACTCAATAATGCCAGGTTCCGACATTGCAAAGATCTAGTGTGCTTGCTGACAGATGTGGAAGATTACAGCGCTTACTCCCAGTAGCGGAAAGTGGTGGGATTTGAACCTGCAAATGTTGACTACTGATTCAACTATTCCTCCCCAGCACCAAATGGGATGCCAATAGGTGGCAGTCTTACAACAGCTTTCTCATAGCTTTGTGTGGCTTAGAGTAGGCTGAGTTGGCACACCTATAGGAATGTGATGGTTAGTAGTTGTGTTGGTATTGTCATTTGCAGCGCTGTCAGGGGCAATGGGACGCGCAGGCTCAGGGCCCTCCTGACAAGGACCCTGTCACTTATTAAAAATTAAGCATTGGGTGCATGAGGCTGGTCACATTGTCCATGGGTGAAGACATGGTTTAATGCCAACTTCTCCCTGTCTGCTTTTCTTCCGCTGAGACCATATAGCTAGCATATGGCATGTCAGACACAAGGAGACATAAAAATTTGCTTTAAAAGTGAACTAATGTTAGCCGGCGTGCTGTCCGGTTTTAAATTCTTGCAGGGGGTAAATCAGTAGCATCCATGTTCCTATATGTAAAACGAAATTGACATTTTTCCACAGTGTCTAATTGGCAGTGTCTGTTCTAACCCAGTATGTTTAGCAAACAGTATGGCTGGTAGAAGGAATTACCGCAGCTGCAGTTGTTACCCAAATTATACGCTGCCTAGTGCACAAAAGAGCAGAAGACATCTGGCTTGTGTAACTTCCATTTTATAGACATGTTGCAGCTGGTTGGATTAAAGAGACCCATTTTTATACATGCTGGCTTAATTTAGACATCACACATTGGACGCACATGCAGTTTACATTAATAAATGAAACGCTGCCTATAGCTGGGAAGCGGTTTTATGACGATTGAAGTGACCCGTGAACCATGGATTTAAAAGGAAAACAACTTGATTGAGGGAAAAAAAATTGACTCCAACTAGTTCTTCAGGAATTTGGGGCACTGAGATAACTCATATATTTGCCTGTTCTTTGCTGACATCAGTAAAGAGGAGTCAACTGTATGCAAATCAAAACTGATGCTGTTCACATAGTGCAAGCCGGTTGCTTTCATTACTTTTTCCTATGTTATACTGTGGGCTCATTATGATAAAAGCAACTGTTGCGCCCCTCCCCCGGCAAAACTTACAAATGTGGTGCCACGTTAGGCGCTAATTTTGTGATATTTTATAAACTGGCCTACAGCTTTCAAGTTATGATCGAGTTTCAGCTCTGTCATGCCTTCTGTGGCCAAGCCACTGACTGCATAGGACACTGATCCAAGTTCTAACTGTGTTTACATCTAATATTTTAAAGGATAGTGACGTGTTTTCACTATTGTGACAGCTCGCTAATCCTAAAAATAAACCCTGTGACCTATACAAGTGATCTGCCCAGAATCACAGGATGTTGATCCAACGCCGAGGGTCGAACCTGATTCCCCTGCTCCAAAGTCGGCTCTGGCCGGCAACACGAAGTGCGGAGGTGCAATGGGAGAAGACCTGTTTTGATCTAAAGCAACATTTGCATGGGTGTTCCATGAAACAAGGGCAACATTTCCCTGCCAAATGCCTATGATAGACTCTCACACATCGCCCACGTTAAAATAACTTTAAAGAAAGCCGGTATTAGAAATCATCTGTTTAAGGCGGGCCTGAAGGGCTGGGGCCCTGGGCCCGTGCCCACTTTGCTCAGGCCTAATTTCTTGCCATAAACTTTGTGCTCTGTGTAGTACTCTCTTTGCTGCAGGCCTGTTACCTTCTGTATTGCCTCTAGATCAGACAGCAGGGGTGGGAAAAGTCCGGTCCCTCCCCTGGCAGGACATTTATCACCGAGGTTATCTCGACCTTTTCCTGTTCATCTGACAATGCAGAGGCCGAGGGCCATGCCCTATTTCTTGTAGTGTTAAACTCTTAGTGCTTCCTGACCGAAGACGCTTCAAAGCAGCTCTTCTGTAGTAATATCCTGCATATTGCTTACTCCCGCAGGCTGTACTCCAACTTGCACTACTAGATCTGCCATTTATATATGCGATGCCAGCCCCTATCTAACGCCTTTGATTTCCAGCCAAAACTCCCGCTACGCTTGCATGCGCCCTGGCCAACTGCTCAGTTCCACTCTATCATGTATACTGCATGCAGCCTTGTTTGTCCTGCATTGCCGTAATTGAGACTTGCAGCGGTTCTTTTTTATCACAGTGTTAGCCAAGAAAACTGTCGTCACCATGCAGACTTTCCCTCATGTTCTGCCGTAACCAGTGGTCGAAGTGGGCGGGATCGGCAGGGCACGGCGTGCCCCTACTTCTTTAATTTCACAGAGTCTGTTCCCCTACTTTCTTATTTTAAACATGCATCCCCGACGGCAGAAATCGCCAAGGCCGATAGTTAAGGCTTGGACGGGCGGAACGGGCAGAGAAGGAAAAGTACTCTGGGGCCGATTCCGATTCGGGCCGGAAATCTCTCCGACCGAGCCGGACCCGGAGAGATTTCCGACCGAATCGGACCCGTGCAGCCCGACCGAACGAGTACGATGCGTCCGTATGCTATCGTACTCGAGTCGAGTCGGACTCCCATTGAAGTCAATGGGACCCGGTCGTACAACGCGTACGCGGGCTCCCATTGCCTCAATGGGTGCGAGGCGAACAAGGGCGCCCCTACAGCGAGTATGCGGGCGAAGCGACTCGTGCCGTACACGCACAGGTAGGGGGACCCTGGGTCCCCCTGTGTGTGACTCGCGCGGCTACGCGTACAGGGGGTCCGACACGGACCCCGAAGCACGGCTCCGACTGCTCTTTCGAGCCGGACGGGCGCGTGTCGGTCGGACTGCTCGCGGCGTGCATCGTACTTACCCGGCCGGGGAACGTCTCCATTGCGCGGTGCGAGTCGTGTCCGAGCGAGTCGGTCAGTGCGGTTCGACCCGGGAACGAGTCGGTCGGAGCGGTTGGGACGCCCGAACGAGTCGGTCGGCGATTTCGCATCGTACTCGCTCGTCCGGACGCTCGTACGAATCGGTCGGGAAATAGGGCTCCGAATCGGATCCGGTTATGCCGAATCCGATTCGGAGCCCTACCGGCCGAGATCGGAATCGGCCCCTATGTCTTTTCCTTCGTGCCCAGAGAAGACAAGGACAGGGTCCAGTTCTCCTGCCGCTGGCAGCTGCCCCCCTCTTTGTCCCCCTCTTCCCTCTCTTTCTGTCTCCCTCCTCCTCATTTAGTGAAAACCGAGACTTCAAGAAACAGGTATTACCTTCTCTTTACTCCTTTCCTTTATTTGCTCCCCGTGAAATGGATCAAAAAAGAAAAACACTTTTGCTGGAAACGTTGTCTTTTTGTGACATTTTTCAATTTCTAAGTGCAGCCTCGGGTGGAGAGAAATAAAACATTCAAAATATGAAAACTAACTAACTAAAGCAAGACAGGGTGGTTGCAAGGTGGCCAGATTGATTTATTCACACCTAAACACATTAGCGCCACTTTACAGTGTTTGCCAGTGAAGCGCTACTTTTGTTTTCTTGTCGCTCTTTGAACAACATTGTTTTTCCTGGGTGGGAAAGTGCACTATTCCTACAGGTACTGAAATACCTGCTTGATGGGTGATTCGGAAAACAAAATGCATACTGCGGCTCTGTATTTACAAATGTGGTCTTTTTAAATCATACTGCTTACGTTTTGTAAGGATATAAGCAATGGGCATTGAAGCGGGTCCCTTCTGGGCCCTGTAGTCATGGCCTTAACTTTTCAGGCAAAAGCACTCACTAATTTCTGAATAATGAGTGTAAAAAGAAAAAGGTAACCATGTTGTTCCTGCTTACATTTCACATGCTTTACTTAATCTTGCATTCACTATGAGTGTTTGCTTTTTCTAGGATGTTGTTAATTTTTTTTTAGGCAGCATATTACTCTTGTCTAGTGCGTAATTTGAATTGAGTCACATCAGGTGTTTATAGCGGGTCAGTGCAGTGCAAGTTTCTCTCAGTGGGGCAGTATGGTGTTCAGTGGGGGAGAGGATGTGGCACTATGGTCAGAGCTGCTGAATTTGGAACTGGGGAACCAGGTTCAGCCTTCATGACCAGTCCACCAGACCACCCACCCGAGGGAGCACATTCCCATGCTAGACCTTAGAAGGCCCCGCAAGATCTTAAAAGCCCTGGTGTCTTCGCACCAGCAGGTGGACCCTAGCAGTGGCAGGTGTGGGTTAACCTTGAAGGTCTGTCCGCCACAATTCATTCTGAAGTTCACCTCCAGTCTTGCAGGCAGGCCTATGAAGCAGCACACCTTAGAGTGACAGTGACTCTGTCACTGAGGTCACAGGACCCTTGAGCAGGGTGGCTCTAGGGCAGTGCGACCGTACCAGGTGCTGACCAGCCGCGGTCCGTGCAACTAACAGCGGTTGGGCAGAGGGGCCGGGTAAGGGGGGATTTCGAGGGACGATGCAAAGGGAAAATTAAATAAATAATTAATTTTCCCTTTACCCGGCCCCACCACCCCACTGCTGTTACCTGCATGGACCGCGGCTGGCGCTGACTTCAGGTGGGGTCGTCTTGTTTGCAAGTATAATATGATTTTTAAAAGCACTTGCTGCCTCCTTCCTGGCCTCCAACAATTTTCGGCAACAATAAAAATGTCATGATAACTCCAGTGATTAATGTTCTTAGTAGAGAGGGATGGTGTTTTGTCTAGTGGACGTTTTGACTCATGGAAAGGAAGCGCAGAGGGTTTATGTGCCTGCTGCTAAGAACATGTACCATGCAGATCACAAAGTGTACATAATGTAAATAGGTTAGGGGGTTACTGCTTTTGTCAGAGAGAGCCTATTGTTACTTGCAGTTAATAAGTTAAAATCCTAACATAGAACAGTGAGCTCTTAACTGTCATGTAAGAGCTGCATGCAAACTGCAAGGTATAAATTAGAGCGTTATGGTTTTTTCCCCAGTCTTTGATTATCCTAATGTTGCAGAAAAAGAGTTCATTTGGGTAGAAATCAATTCTGATTTATAAAGAGAACCACCAACCATGGTATTACGTTTTAAATTTTGAGTTTGTGTTTCTCCAGACCAATCACTATTAAAATATGCTGCCTACTAGTATGGTTGTCATGTGACTCCTACACCTTGTAGTCCTTTGTCTTATGTAACATTTCCTATACAGTGATTTACACATGTATGATTGATTGCCTCTGTGTAATATGTGTGATGTAAAGTGCTGACACCCTACACTGATATTAGTGGTGCTGTAAATTTTCTGATACTTTATTATTTTGACATTTTTACACATGCTAATAGTCTCTGCAAAGATTTTTCCTTATTAGTACCAGTGGAACATACAACTGCAGCAGTGAGAAAGGTGACCAGTCAACTTTTGCAAAGGGCCCTCCACTTCACAGCAGCACAAGTCACATTTTTTAGGAACTTTTGATCCGTTTGAGCTATAAACAATTTACTAGTTAAAATCATCAGATTATGCAGCAGATGATGTATTATGTGGCAAATATGGCAGAGCCATAATTATGTGGAAAACATTTGCAAACTAGGATATTTTGCCATTCATGTTTGAACTGCTCTTGTGGAAAAAGGGAGGAGAAGTGCTGATGACAGAAACTCCATGGGTGGGAGACAAATGCTTGCGATTCCACTTTTAAGGATATTTGGGACATTCTATGACTGGAAACGTATCCCACTTTATGAATGTATTTTAATGTCAATAACTTATATTAAACCTTAAATAAACATGTGTATCCATTGGTTAAATTAAATAACGTAATAAGCTGTAACCGGTTAGTGAAATGGGAAACAAATACAAAAAATTGGGATATTTTGCTCTTTCTGCCACACCTCTGACTCTGCCCACTGACCAAATCCACGGGTTATTCCCGCCCTCTGATTCTCCGCCCACAGTTCCCCTACTTTTTTCCCCCCACTTCGACCAATGGCCGTAACAGCATGTTGTTTCCCAGCTTAAACCATTTCCCCCATAATATCCCTTGTTTCTTAACCTTAACCCACTCACCGGGAAGTTGCCCTTTTCCCATCCTGTGCCTGGACTTACCCAGGGGAACAGAGAAACACTGTGCTGGAGTCAAACAAGCGACCTACATTTCCCAGCTCCTTTGTGTTGTAACTGGTTATCCTAACTGAAAGTTGTATTCCAGTTATAGAGAATATCCCGAAAACTGCTGATAAAAGGTTGTCCTCGTTCTTTACCCTGGCGATGCAATTAAAGTTAAAACACAGCTTATACAGGATGACTCAGCGAGCTAAAAGCTGCTGGTGACATCCTCTGTAACCTGGATCAATGTTTCAATAACAGCAAAGCCAAATCAACCTTGAGTCCTCCCGAGGTCAGTTTATGCGGCAACATGAAATTAGATACAAATAACAACTAATATTTACAGCAGCTTAGCGAACGAGGGGACGGGAGCCGAGGCAACCACTCCAGGCCATGAAACAGGATAAAGATAACATTTTGAACTTTAATCTGCAGCATTTGCATAGGATTTGAGCAAATATTAAAAGCGCATTCAAGCCTGCCTTATCCAGTTTGAACTGCCCAAACAATGCTATGATAGTTTCGCTGGGGGGTGGGGGGTGTGTGAAGTCCTGGAGTCTTCTGCCTAAACCTTGTGTTCTACCCGATCCCACAGACACCAGGCTAACCATACTCGGTGTGTTGTGGTATCAACCCGCGGCCACACTGCAACGCTCTTTCAGACCTGTGCCTACCTCAACCACGTGATGGCATCGACCGTCTTGGGGGCACCACCGCCCGCACCGCCACTGACCCAAAATGCGGTGCAAGCCCGACCGGCTGGCCCTCTTAAGGCAAGGCAGGAGCTCCCTATCCGATCATCCTGCGTCATGGCTGGGCTGCTCCTATAAACACCGCCGTGTTGGCTCCATGTGCCTTTGCACTCTTGCCGCCATTTTCTCCCGGGCACTGCCGCTCCGCCTGCAGATTCCTTGTTGATCCGACACTTTGGGCCTCTTCTGTAGGATACGACGTGCTACCCGGCTAGCTGCACAGCAGACCAGCCCTCCACCGGCTATACCGACATGAATTTCTTTCCAAGGCGATGAGGCGAGGACCGATTGTGGTAAAGGTCGGGCCCTGCCGCCTTTTGACCCTCTTGGTTGCCGCGCCCTTCTTCCTGTTATTGGGGGTTCAAACTTTCAAAAGACGCACCCAATCTTTGCGCATCTTTTCGCGGGCTTTCGCCCTTTGCACTTCCGGTGGTGGTCCAGCCGCCCTAAGGGGTTCCACGCGGGCCCGTATCTGGTCCGGCTTCGCCTACCACGGCCTGCGTCACATCTTGTAATATTCCCATTTATGTTTTGGGGGTCAGTTGACAGAGGGATCTAAGAGTACATAAGCGTGCTACAAGAGTACTCATTTACGTTCTCTTATAGGCCTTTGAAAATCATCCCCATTAACTCTAAGAATTTCACAATATAGATCCGTAGAATAATTTTTGTGCACTTATATTCAAATTTGATGTACATAAAACCTGAAAAAACCTAAAGGTCTATGTTACAGAATGGTGTGCCAAACAGGCATACAGTGCAGAAACAATTGTGCCAGGTGGCAAGTTATAGGACTCTATAACTTTGGATAGCTTTACCACCCCAAAAGGAGAATGAGATTAGAGGGAAACAAAATGGAAAAACTGCCCGTGCTTGGCCTATTGTTCTATTTACTATGACTCTGTAGCAGTCCCGCCGAAATTCTCTGTACTCATTGTAATTTAGAGGCTGCCTCAGAAAATTATAATTAGTGAACCTTGGTAACCACGTTTTGGCAACAGAACAAACAATAACCTCTAAAAACTTACTTCTGTACATTAATTATTGGACATTTCATGCACAAGGTGGTTAGTGAGTTTCCCCTGAAAAACCAGGGGGCATATTATCAAGAAACGGCGTTAAAATTATCGCCGCTTTAGCAGCAGAAAACTGCCGCTAAAGCGGCGATAATGGGCTTGATAATATGCCCTGGAGAATTCCAATAGAAGCCCATGTTCTGGTGTCAACATGGGCTTCTATTGGAATTCTCCAAGGCATATTATCAAGCCCATTATCGCCGATTTAGCGGCAGTTTTCTGCCGCTAAACCGGCGATAATTTTAACGCCGTGCTTGATAATATGCCCCCAAGTTGTTATGTTATAACCTGCAAGGGTATCCTGGTGCTGAGCAGCTGTGTGTGCCTAGCCCTGCCTATGGTAGTTAAGTTAATTGAAAAAACAGGTCTTCAGCTTCTTGCAGAATTCAAGAAGAGAACAAGAAGCTAAGTATCAATTTCTCAACCAGCCAGGGCCGTTTCTACCATTAGGCAAGCCTAGGCGGCCGCCTAGGGCGGCAAAAGGGGGAGGGCGGCAAAAAACATGAGTTTGGGTATCCCTTGAGTGAACAGCCGCCTAGTCTTGCCTAATGGTTGAAACGGCCCTGCCCCTTGAGTGAACGGCCTTCGACCTCGAAAGCACATTTGGGTAGCCTTCTAAAATTCGACGTGACGTGATGTTACGTCACGTTCGGCGCCACGGGCAGGGGACGTGCGCGCCCGCTCTCCACCCGATCGGAGTTGGACCTCTCTTCTCGCCTCGTGGTCACCTGCAACGCTCACCCCCAAGGCAGCGACGCACCGGGCACCCAGACTATAGGTGAGGAGAAGATCCCCCGAGGGCTGGAGGAGGGAGATGGAGGGCTGAGGCAAAGTGAAAGCTGGAGAAGCACTGAGGGCAGGAGGCGGAGGGGGATGAGGCAAAGTGAAGGCTGTAGAAGCACTGAGGGCACGATGGAGGGTAGGGAGGGCTGAGGAACAGCGAAGGCTGGAGAAGCACTGAGGGCAGGAGGATGAGGGGGAGGGAGGGTTGAGGCAAAGTGGACGTTGGAGAAGCACTGAGTGCAGGAGGAGGAGGTGGCGGGCTAAGGCAACGTGAAGGCTGCAGAAGCACTGAGGGCCGGAGGAGGGGAGGGGGAGGGATGGGGAGGCAGGGTGAAGGCTGGAGAAGCGCCGAGGGAAGGAGGGTGTAGGGTGGGCTGAGGCAAAGTGAAGGTTGAAGAAGCACTGAGGGCAGGATGAGGGGAGAGTGGGCTGAGGCAAAGTGAAGGTTGGAGATGCACTAAGGGCAGGCGGAGGAGGGGAAGGGATGGGAAGGCAGGCTGAAGGCTGGAGAAGCGCCGAGGGAAGGAGGAGGATGGAGGTTGGGGTGGGCTGGGGAAAAGTGAGGGTTGAAGAAGCACTGAGGGCAGGACGAGGGGAAGTAGGCTGAGGCAAAGTAAAGGTTGGAGAAGCGCTGAGGGCAGGCTGAGGAGGGGGTATGGGGAGGCAGAGAGAAGGCTGGAGAAGCGCTGAGGGAAAGAGGATGAGGGGGAGGGCTCATGAAAGTGAAGGCTGGAGAAGCCCTGAGGGCAGGAGGATGAGGGGGAGGAAGGGCTGAGGAAACGTGAAGGCTGCAGAAGCGCTGAGGGAAAGAGGGGGAGGGGGCTGAGGCAAAGTGAAGCCTGGAGAAGCGCTGAGGGCCAGAAGAGGAGGGGGAGGGAGGGCTGAGGCAAAGTGAAGCCTGGAGAAGCTCTGAGGGCGGGAGGGGGCTGAGGTAAAGTGAATGATGGAGAAGCACTGAGGGCAGGAGGATGAGGGGGTGGGAGGGCTGAGGCACAGTGAATGAAGGCTGCTGATGTACTGAGGGAAGGAATGATGAAGGGGAGGGCTAAGGCAAAGTGAAGGATGGAGACGTACTGAGGGCAGGAGGATGAGGGGGAGGGAGGGCTGAGGAATTGTGAAGGATGGAGATGCGCTGAGGGCAGGAGGATCGGGGGAGGGCTGAGGCAAAGAGAAGCCTGGAGAAGCGCTGAGGGCAGCAGGAGGAAGGGGAGGCAGGGCTGAGGCAATGTGAAGTCTGGGGAAGCTCTGAGGGCAGGAGGGGAGGGAGAGGGAGGGCTGAGGCAAAGTGAAGGATGGAGAAGCACTGAGGGTAGGAGGATGAGGGGGAAGGGAGGGCTGAGAAAAAGTGAAGGCTGGAGAAGCGCTAACGGAAGGAGGATGGGAGGGAGGGCTGAGGGACAGTGAAGCCTGGAGAAGCGCTGAGGGCAGGACGTGGAGGGGGCGGGAGGGCTGAGGCACAGTGAATGAAGGCTGGTGAAGTGCTGATTAACTGGACACTTATTTCTATTTCCTTTTGGGGTGTGTTCCAACTTAAGTTCGTCCTTCAGTCTTCACCAGTCAGTTTTACGAGCGTATTTGGTGATGAATTATTATTGAATCACGTCCAAGTGTTAGATTTTTTGCAGACTTGGCTGCTTGTTAGACAATATTAACTGGTTGAATTCACTCCCTAGTACTTGGTAACCAAGAGAGGTGGGCTGAAGAATAAATTAACTTAAATTAAATTAACTAGCCGGGATGACAGGGGGAGAGAGTGATGGTAATAAATGGGAGGGGGCGGCATTTTTCAATTCTCGCCTAGGGCGGCAAAACACCTAGAAACGGCCCTGCAACCAGCATGCAGGCTTTAGACTTTTATTATCCCTTCTTTCAGACATATTTTTACAGCCTGCTCTAATATATATGTTTCCTGAGTTAGTGAAAATGCTAACCACTGCGACAGCACAGCCGATATTTTGACTCGAAGGTCATTGGCAAGTTCTATCGCCTGCATGGCGGCGCCATTTTGTTGGCGAGGAAGCCTCCCAGGGCTCTTTAAGATGCTCCCAGCCTGCCCGGCTCTCCTTGTGTCTGACGTTACTGTCCCTCTGCTCCCCCCTCCTCCCACCAGACTAATTATCAACTCATTAAAACTGTCCTGATGAATTATGTTACAACATTAGGAGGGAGCCGAGAATAAATGCTCACTTAAGCATCGGGGAGGAAGTAGGAGAGCGACAGGGAGCTTACTACTTCTGTCAACACGGCAGCTGAAGTTAACCTGATCTGACCACGCTCGACTCGCATGCAAAAAAAATCATAAATATTTCATCTGAAATGAATTTTAGATTGATATAAACATACTCTTGGGAGGAATTGGCTTGCAAATGTTCACCGGCTCCAAAGAAACCGAAATCCTCTTTAAGGTTATGTCTTAGGCATGTCTGACTCAGTGTTATTGTGTCTTTGGAATCAGGGCGGCGCAGTGGCCGCGGCGGGACATCTGCTCGCGCGAGGAGGTTGGCCAAAGGACGAACCAAATGCAGTATCGTCGAAAAATGCTTCGGAAATCTCGTGTTAGCCATTTTGATTTGGATGCGTAATTTTATATTCTTGAAGGAGTGGAGTGCGTCAGATGGGAGGAATTTAGTATTAGACACCCTCCACAAATCACAGTCTTTTCTGTGCTAGTGTGCTACAGTTTAGTTATCTGATTGATTAAAACTGAATTATTTCAAAATTTGCATTGTAACAGTAGCACGCTTCTTCATTTCATATCACGTTGTTTTCTAGGCAGATCCAAGTCTAGCGCTGCTCCTATAATGGTTCTCAGAAAGTAGTACCTAAAAACACAAAATGATCTCCATATTTGTAGGGTTTCGTCTAAAATGTTATCTGTCAAAAAATTAAATTTTCCAGGCACTGGCCACCTTTGAAAACTTAAGACCTTCTAATAAAATAAAGAATTGATTGTTTACACACTTTATGGTGTAATTTATTTCTGCAAGAGTAAATCAATCCGAATTCAAGAAAACACGATTTATTGTACTGTTTTAATATACTAAAGTTGTGATGGATGCAGTGTTTCAGCTTAAAACAAACATTGGCAAAGCCATTAGGTCTTTCCTACAATTTGCTGGTATTTCTTTGCGGGGCAGACACTGACTCGCTTTCAACACCGGTGTTTGCCCTGCAGTATTTGCTGGTTTCTTTTTTTGTATGCCCACATTTCTCTTCCCACTGTCGACAGGCGTTTCGCCACCTACATTGGCCAAACTATTGGCGTTGTCAATGTTTTTAACCAGCTTCTAAAGCAGTGCAGCTGCTGTGCAGCATGGCTGAAAGTTTAAAAAAAGACACTAAGACGCCCGTGTCAATGCGATTTTTTTTTTTTTAGCTATGCTGCTGGGTCATGTTACTTTTTATAAAAACACTTTCAGCTTTGCTGTACAGCTGCCGCACTGCTGTACACCATGGCTAAAAAAAAGACATTAAGACGCCCGTGTCAATGCGATTGTTTTTTTAAACCTTTAGCCATGCTGCCGAGTTATGTTACTTTTTTTCATAAAAACACTTTCAGCCTTGCTGTACAGCTGCTGCACTGCTGTACACCATGGCTAACACATTGACAAAGGCCGTACCTCACTTAGACAAAACCTATTGGCTTTCCCAATGCTTACTCATACAATGTAATTTACATTTTGGTTGATTCGAGATACTTTAATGGAGTAAGCTATGGTTGGGACTAAAACGAACCCACAAATAAAGACTGGTTTCGGTTCTGAGGCTGCTGCACATCCACCCATGCAAACCTTTTAATACTAGTTGCGAGCGCTGATAATTATAAGTGCTACTTCAATGCGCTTAGATTCTCACACCATGATGCAAAGCGCGGACATAAGTAGACACAGTACAGCAAATTGTTCCAGGTAAAAATAATGTAACCAGGAGGGGTTTCCCTATTAGAATATTGCATTTAGTACATTTGGTTGAGCTGTTGCTGCACAGATCTAGAGTCTGAAACCTGCATGTCACTGAGTGAGCCAGTCAACCTACCTGTGGTTGATAAAAGTATTAGCATTAAGTTGTGTATCAACAACGTGCATTAGTGAAGCATGCACAGTCAATTCTGCATGTGATGTTCTTAGAGAAAAGAACACCATTAATGTTATAACACTGATCAGACTTGTATTATTCTGGGGTGTATTTTGATGCAATATAAAAATTGCTCAATGATATGGTGTGTATGGAGGGGAGCTGCAGGTAAAATTGGATTACAGCATGTAGTGGAGAACATGTACTTGGAGCAGGGTACATGCTCTCCCCGTGCACAATGTGAGTTCGAATTTACCTTACACATATTTAGAGTTGCAGGTATATTGCTTCAAGCACTAAACATGGTTCTAGGTCACTAGTGAGCACAATGCAGAACGATAACTGTTTTTTTAACACGTTCAAGGATTTGGATGCTGGAGGGCAGGGTTTTAAGTGGGATGTAAACAGTGAGGGGTCCCTAAAAGG
The DNA here is from genome assembly GCA_963921515.1 of Calotriton arnoldi. NCBI lineage: Eukaryota > Metazoa > Chordata > Amphibia > Caudata > Salamandridae > Calotriton > Calotriton arnoldi. The sequence continues at coordinate 451,675 of CAWUFW010002582.1, forward strand.
GACATGGCCTGTGTAATTAGGGGTGTGGTTTATACGTGTAAACAATTTCTGTGATTCCTAAAGAGTACCACCCAAATAGTGTTCTAGTGCCTCTCTGAGCTCTCTCTTACTGTAGCCACACATATAACACAACAACTGACATACAACTAAAACCATGAAGTCAAAAAGTATTCCCGTTGGAGTCCATCACCACAGAATCACATTCACTGAAATTTCAGATAACACCTAGGGGCCGATTCCGATCTCGGCCGGTAGGGCTCCGAATCGGATTCGGCTTAACCGGATCCGATTCGGAGCCCTATTTCCCGGCCGATTCGTACGCGCGTCCGGGCGAGCGAGTACAATGCGACTCGCCGACCGACTCGTCCAGGCGTCCCGACCGCTCCGACCGACTCGCTCCCGGGTCGAACCGCACCGACCGACTCGCTCGGACTCGACTCGCACCGCGCAATGGAGACGTTCCCCGGCCGGGTAAGTACGATGCGCGCCGCGAGCAGTCCGACTGAGCCGCGCACTCCTGCTCGAAAGAGCAGTCGGAGCTGTACTTTGGGGGTCCGTGTCTGACCCCACTGTACGCGTAGCCACGTGAGTCGCACACAGGGGGCACCCATGGGTCCCCCCTACCTGTGCGTGTACGGCGCGAGTCGCTTCGCCGCGTACACGCTGTAGGGGGCGCCCTTTATCCGCCTCGCACCCATTGAGTTAATGGGAGCCCGCGTACGCGTTGTACGACCGGCTCCCATTGACTTCAATGGGAGTCCGACCGACTCTAGTCCGATGGCATACGTGCGCATCGTACTCGTTCGGTCGGACTGCACGGGTCCGATTCGGTCGGAAATCTCTCCGGGTCCGGCTCGGTCGGAGAGATTTCCGGCCCGAATTGGAATCGGCCCCATAGTCTCAAACGTGTCCGCAACTCACACAGACCACCCCCAACAATCAATTATAGTGCCACATGGTTACCAAGTATATCAAATATTTAATATAAAAATATGATTACAAAAATCAATACACATACAATATAATCTGATCTTTCATGTGCATAGTATGCATTCCATTGGTAAGCTAACATGGAAAACAAATGGAAGAAGCCAGGGAAGGCGGGTAGGGGCAAGCCAACACGGACAATGAACGTAAGGTGATAGTGTGGATGGAGGCAAACTGGTGAACAGGGGATGAACACAAGGAGCAAGAAGTACACAACGGGAGCCAAATGAAAAAGATGTACTCTGGTAGAATGCTTAAATGAAATGAAAGATTTAATGCCTACAAAATGTGCAGTGGAAGGACACAAGTAATGTGTTCATGCTCCAGGTGAGGGAGAAGCACACTAAGAGCAAGGGAGCCTTCAGCAGCTGACCAATAAGAAGCAACAAAATTAGAGTGACAAGGAAGCCAACCAAAGGTAAGCAATGGGGGGTCTCTAAGCCCACTGATAGATAGCAAAAGGTTTCAAGGAAACAGATAATGCACTGCCTAAGTGAAACATAAAACGAGTAAAGGATGCACTGGGAAAAACCTTTGTAGGCCCTCTTCAACGCAAAGGGTCAGCAAGGTGCGTTGGTAAAATAGTTGAATGGGTTACTGTTTTTGCTGCAGCCCAAAGTGCCCAACCTGAGGCCTTACAGTGAACAACTGTTGGGGCTTAACGCATAGCTGAGCACCTGTTTATATATATTGACACTGTCTAAAGCACATACACATAACTCAGAATTTCTCACAGTTAACTCATGAACTGCAGACAGCAGAAGTCAGAATGAGTGAGCAATGACTGCCTGTTTTTTCCAGATGGTTCACAAGATGATTTTCTTTTTCTACATTTGCACGCTGATCGTTGTGTGTGTATGAGGCAACTCATCTACTAGCACTAGCTTATTTGGTATTGAAAAGAAGGACCGAAACATCTATTGAGGGAAACAGAGGTTATTTGCATACTTTCTGAGTTCTGGTGTGCACTTACATAATGAATGTCCCACGTGTTACTTAATTATGTTCACAAAATAGTTATTTGACTCAGACTCACTGTCTTTTTCTGAAAGAAAATAAACACAGAGAACTTGATGAAAACCTAAAATGCAAAACATATTACAACAATGTGGTGCATAATGGATATGTTTGGTTGTCCAAATAAAACATCAAGTAATTGAGTACATGGGAGCCGGTCAGTGGCGAACGTGTGTGTGGGGTTATGTATTCACAGGGGGATAGCATTAACCATTTTTTCACATTCCCCTTATGGGGAAGCTTTAAATCGGAGTGTTGTGACACATAATCACATTTTTTCATCCGGTCTATACAGAGAGGGGGTTGCTTGCCTACAAACCGTTACTGGGAGCGGTAGAGGAAGTACTATTGATTTTGTATTATTATCTCCTGAACTAGCAGCTTATAATGTAAATTTAAAAGACAGCCCCACCAATCTGAGCGATCGCAATCCCGCTGGAGTTACCGTCCTCCTCTAGGATAATCAAGTATGAGAGCAGGCCTTCCTTACATTACCACCCCAATAAGGGAGCCCGTATGAGGTTGAATAGCATTGTCCCAAACCAGTTTTTTAAAGACCTTATTGTAGGAAAGTTTGAGGATGTATTGTGTTGCCTGTCTTAAGACAAGAGGCAGAACGTGATAAGGTTACGGACGGCTTCGGGGCAGTTTGTAATAAGATATCATGTATGCTGACTGCAAAGAAACCCCCCAAGGATCCACCCAGTAGCGGCCCGTGGTGGGAGTGCTGCCGGGCGGTGACGTGGGGCGGGGTAGGGGCAGGGTGGGGGGTAGTAAAGTACGGAATACGGCCGTATAGAGGTAAGTAGACATATAAATAAATAAAACGAATTTCGTTGCGCGCGCTGCATCGCCAAGTGCGATGCAGCGCGCTAACGAAATTCGTTTTATTTATTTATATGTCCACTTACCTCTATACGGCCGTATTCCGTACCTTACTACCCCCACCCTGCCCCTCACCCGCCCCACGTCACTGCCCGGCAGCACTCCCACCACGGGCCGCTACTGGATCCACCTGCCCAGAAATGGTTAAATTCTGCCTGTACCTCTGCTTTAAAAACTTTAAAGCAGGCTACCAATACATTACCATCTAACAAAGCAGCAATTAGAGCAGCTAGTCAGGAATATAAAATAGTCTTAGCTAGAAGAAGAGAAGAAACTAGATCCAAGGCCTGGGCTGACTTGGAATTGGCCTCGCAATTTAGAGACAAAAGATTATTCTGGGAAGTTGTTAATCACCCTTTTTTTCTGAAAGCTCCCAAATGAGAATGGTCTGCTATATCCCAGCAAAAGATTGGGGGGTATATTCACAAGAACGTGCGATAAACATCGCCAAAATAGCTTACCGCTACTTCTCACATCGCAGTCCATCGCGGGAAAATAACGCCGTGTCAACGTGGCATTCACAACACGGCGATACCATGCGATAATCGCACGAGAACGCGGCAAATGTCCGCGAAACAACTACCGCGACGGCGATAAAAATGCAAACCCCAACGTGAAAAAAGTTGCGATGGGCCCAACTGCGATAAAATCTGTGTGATAACTAGCGAGAGGCCAGCAAGTCTCACGCGTCATGCGGGGAAAAGCACAAGACAAACACCCAAAAAGATCACACCAAAAACAAGATGAACTGCGGAACACCAAGGATGCACCTGGACCGAGTGCAGAGGACAACGTGAAACCCACATGACCCACGGAGGCCCAGCCAGGAAGCCAGGTGTTGTGGAAGGGCAATGAGAAGAGTCTGCAGGAAACCCGGATCCAAGTTACGGATGAGATAGAACACCACCACCAACTGTACGTCACCTCCAACGTGTCATTGGCAAAAAAGACGCTGAGATGGCAGACCATCTTGGACTATGAGAATGCCGTTGCCGCGCCGAGGAGGACAATGGAAGAGGACAAGAGGCGCTGGAATGATGCGAAGGGCAAACCCAAGAAGGAACTCGCTGCCAACATGAAAGCAGCAACGCACATTGGAGGTGGGGGGCCAGCAGAACATCAGGAGCAGGATGAAATGGAGAAAATGGTGGCCACAGTCATCAGTCGGGAGACGGTGACAGGATCAGAGGACCCGGACACTGCTCAACATGACCTGACACAACATCAATAGGGTGAGTACCTACCAGGGAGTGGGGGGACGGGGGGAGATGGGCACAATGGCACACATGCACAATTAAGCAGAGCACACTGCACACCCACAATGACTCCGGATCATGTCCCTGATCCCCCTGGAACACTGCAGCACACACACAAACACCAAGTAGACCCACCTCCACCATGTGCCCAAAGGGGTCCCCAACCAACACATCACCAATCACACAACCAACACATGGACACGTGCGAAACCCAGCAAAGATGCGTATCCGTCAGCCACACTAACAATGCAAGAGACACTACATGACGAGTAGCATTGCTGCAGTCCAACTATCATGTCAATGTGCAGGCCACGACACTGATGCGGCTGAGTGTGGGCCAGATCTGCAAAGGTGCAGGCCACACTCGGACACATTCACGTGCACAAAAAATCCCTGACGTCAACTACACATCTCCCTACCGACCATGACCACACCGCCTGAAAGGGATGAGTGGCAGCCAATTCAGAGCTGCAGGGGCGACTCAGCCACAGTGCAACATACACACATAAGAATTTGAGCCCCCAACCTTGTCAACAATGTGGTACATACTGGAGCACTTCCACAGCAGAACACAGGACACAACTGGTGCCGCATGCATGCACAAAATGGCCAATCACATCTGGCATCGCAGGAATCTGTGACATGACAATGGACGAGTACAACCTGTAACCTGTATCAGTTTTATTTACACATGCAATGCCAGTGGACAATTTGTACTGTCCCATCATTGTACAGGACGGACACAAAGTGACGTGCTCAGGTGAAGAAATTGGCAATGAGGGTGTACCTACGGGTTATTCCTGCTGCAGCTGCAGTGGGGTGTGGGCCACCTGCCCCATCGTCCTCATCATCGTCCGGTGCATCTGGCACTGGGATCCATGGGGCATTGGAGCGTACACAGAGGTGCAAAACACAACATGCAACGATCATCTTGCACACAATGTCTGGCCTGTACAGGAGCCTTCCGCCTGTGATGTCCAGGCACCTGAAACGTGACTTCAACACGCCAAATGTGCATTCCACGATGCCCCTGGTGCGTATGTGGGACGCATTGTACTGCCTCTGGGCATGTGTGTTCGGGTCTCGGAGGGGTGAAATCATCCAAGGGCAGAGTGCATATCCCTATTCACCTGTGACAGTGCAGAGAGAGATGAGTCAATAGGTGGTTCGGCATGATGTGTCGAAAGGCACACTAGTCCAGTGATGCCTGTGCTGGCTGTGCGTGGGGTGAGTGTAAGACAGCCCCCAGGGATTGTCTGGTGCTTGCAACAACTACAACAGTCATCACTCAATCAGACGTTCAAAGTACAAACAGCAAGGGACCATGACTTGAGGTGCACAGAGTTAGTGGTCCCGGATGCACAGCGGCCAGCACGTTATCCACATTTTCATAGTATGTGTTGTAAGGATACAAATGAGGCAAATTATAAGTTTACTTTCGCTACAGTGTGTGTTACTTCTTCCTGGCGTCCTTATTGACGCCCATTTTGGTTTTATATTCATGGCGTCACAGTCTAGACCCAACGTGGGCATGCACAGGACATGCACTGACATGTACACATGTACTTTTGTGCCAAATTTGATGTAAATCAGAAGATTTCAAATGATTTTTTGATATTTGTTGGCCATCTTGGATTTCGATTCGACTATATGAAGTCATAGGTAAGATCCACTTGGGGTCTTTCTCTTATATGATTACTATTACAAAGACAAATATCTGTACCAACTTTCAGCTTTCTATCACAAAGTGAACGACTTTTCAGTCTAACAACTATACTAACAGGCTTACCTGAAAGGTTACATCCTTTCTGAAAGGGGATACAAGCAACCACAGTACAGTTTCACACATATTGGGAATCATTCACAAGAACAACATCTCCATATCGGAAATTGACTCATTCAAATACAACTCATTTGAATGCCTAACTGCCACCATTAAGACGAGTGCCAATAAAACACTAGTATGCCATCTCCTCTACCATCCCCCTGGCAACACCATCTCATTCGGTGAACACCTTTCCGACCTGATAACTCACTGCGCACTCCAGGACTCCAACAACATAATTCTAGGTGACCTCAACTTACACTGGAATGAGGAAAACAACTCGCTGATCCAAACCTTGACTGAACTTCTGCACAACAATTACCTTACCCAACACTGCACAGAACAAACCCATAACAGATGATCAATCCTGGATGCCATTATTGCTCAAGTAGACACAGTCACTATCGACCACATCCTACCTGTTGACTGGTCCGACCACCATATAATTTTATTCCACATGAACCTAACGACTCAATACCTGCCCTGCACGCAGGAACCCACCCACTGGGTGAGAAGTCTAAGTCAAATCCCCCTTAATGACCTGGAGGAAAGGGTAAGCTCACTCCTCTCACCTCCACAACCTCTCCACAACAGAACTCACCTCCCACTACAATAGTACTATGACTTCCATCATGGACCAATTTGCCCCCATGAAACAAAAAAGAGTCAGGAACATCCCATCTAGATCATGGTTCAACACGGACATAAACTCCGAAAGAAGACAGCTAAGAGCTGCAGAAAGACTCTGGCGGAACAACCCGTCCACAATCCTCCTTAATCGACTCAAATCAGTATGCAGGAAATACAAAAAACACATCAAGAATTAAAAAAAGTTCTTCTTTTGTAGTGCTCTGAACAACGCAAAAAACAGGCCAAAAGAACTCTTCAATCTCATCAGACAACAAACCTCCAAACCCCCCTCCAAAGACTTATGTGATAACTTTGCCAATATCTTCAATGACAAAATCACAAAAATTGAGCTCTCCCTGGACGCTCACCGCTGCCCCCCCGGCAATAGCTCGCTCGCTGATACAGAAGCTATCACACCCAAGCACCACCCAAACAACTGGAAATCCTTCAATCCCATCTCTGTAGCTGAGATCGCAAAAATGATTTCCAGCTCCACTCCCTCATCTCACGTCTCGGACCCCATTCCTGCCCAACTGGTCAAAAAGCTCAAACTCACCCTAGCCCCTATCTGGACTAAGATTATAAATAGCTCCCTGAGAACTGGAGTCATGCCGGACTGCCTCAAAATCGGCCAAGTCACACCACTATTAAAAAAACCGGGCTCTGACACAAACGATCTTAGCAACTTCAGACCCGTCTCCAATCTCCCTCTCCTGGCTAAAATCCTGGAAAGATGTGTTCTCCTCCAACTCACCCAACACATGGACTCCAACAACCTTCTAGACCCTCACCAATCAGGCTTCAGAAAAGGTTGCAGCACAGAGACAGCGATCCTGAACGTCATAGACGATATCCACAAATCACTAGACAATGACAAATGCTGTCTACTCATACTCTTGGACCTATCGGCAGCCTTTGACACGGTTGACCACAATTACTCATTAAGGCACTGCAAGAAAGGGTCAGAGCGGATGAGGAGGTCCTACAGTGGTTCACCTCCTTTCTACAGAACCGCACCCAAAGAATAAAAATCAATAACTTTGTGCCTGACCTACACCCCGTCAGCAGGGGGGTACCCCAAGGATCAGTTCTCTCTCCGCAACTTTTCAACATCTACATGGAACCCCTCACCTCCATTCTCAAAAAAATCAACATTCCCTTCCACCTTTATGCGGACGACACCCAGATCTATCTCGAAACCTCCTCCATTGACGACATTCAAAGACTAAACGACACTCTAAGAGAAGTCCAACACTGGCTAACACTCAACCACCTGAAACTCAATCAAGACAAGACGGAAATCCTGCTAATTTCCAATAAGGAGTAGAACCCCCAAGTCATAGAATGGCTAAAAGCCATAGATAATCTCACCCTGACCGACTCTGTAAAATCACTGGGAATCACTCTGGACCCAAAATTAGATATGGCCAAGCACATCAAGAACTCCTCTAAGAGCGCCTTCCTCAACCTTAAACTGCTCAACAAAATAAAACCCTTCATCCCTTCCAGCGATCTCAAACAAGCCACTCAATCCCTGGTGCTGTCCAGACTGGACTATGGGAATGCAACCCTCACAGGAACAGCAAAGTCTCGCTTAGCTCCTCTTAGATCAACTCTTAATGCAGCAGCCAGAATGGTCACCGGAGTGAAGAAATTTGAACACATTTCGCCGGCACTCAGAGAACTAAAATGGCTCCCAATCGAAATGCGTGCCAACTTCAGAACAGCTTGTCTCATGCACAAAGCTCTGCACACTGGGAAACCCACCTACCTGGCTGCCAAACTCAAGAAAGCCGGCCAGACAAGGAGCCTCAGGAGCACCAACACTCTACTCCTCATCCCCCCGAAAAACTCGCAAACAAAAAACCTCATCTCGATCCTTCTCTGGTAATGCGCCGAAAATCTGGAACTCCATCCCAGTCCATATCAGGACTAACCCCTCCTTTGTAAAATTCAAAAGGCAGCTCAAAGACCTCTTCCTCAACCGTTCCCTTCCGAATAGATAGCTGCCGCCCAAATGCAGACTCTTGTCCATTGCAGCACTCAGCCACCTTAATATTTAGACTTCTACCTCACCCCCTTCTGACTCGTTCCTATGCCCCCCCTCCCTGAAACGGTCTCCCCTCGAGTCAATGTGTATATCACCCATATACTCTGTGATCTCCTGCTATTCAATGTGTATTCCGATCTGAGACTTTCGACTCACCACGAGTCAACATGTATACTACTGTTATTTTCTTTGTGATTTCCCCTCCACTTATGTTGTAAAGCGCTCCGATACCTTCGGGTCTGGCTAGCGCTATATAAAACGCCTAAATAAAATAATAAATAATACTTTGGTGAGGTTCATCTTAAGTCAATTGGCACAGTGCTCTACCAGACCCACGTCTGTTAGGATTCATATTAAGGGAAACAAAAAGTGATGAGTGGAATACTTGAATTAGTCTCAGCAACTTGGGCTTATCATCAGCTGTTTTTCAGTCCATCATGTTTTGGATCACTTAGCCACTCCAGATGGAGCATCTACAGGCAAATCAGTCAATCGCACTGAGGGCCTCACACTGAGAGAAACAAAAAAGTGATGGATTTCTGAGAATAACTTCATATGCTGCCCCTTACATGATATGTGTTGTAAAGATACACTTGGAATATTGTTTTTTTAATCTCAGCATCTATCCAATTTTTAGGCAGCACTTGCTTCAGCTAACAAAGTTGAGCTTTCTGGTAGCTGCAGTATGGGGCACTGGTTCCTATATATATATATATATATATATTCACTGAAAAAACCATAGGTTTTAGGGACAGTTATAGTTAGTTGGACATTTTACTCGTACAAAACCCGTGAAATTCCCCCGTTATAGTTAGTTCAGCTAACTATAACTCGCGCCCCGCAATGCACTGCTGATGACGTCACATATTACATCACTCATGACATGGTCAGTGACATCACTGATGACATCACTGATGACATCTCAAATGACATCACTGATGACATCATCCAGTGACTGTGTGTTTCTGTAAAGTTTAAATATTTTTTATATATATAGGAAAAGACGTATTGAAGAATGAGTGGGTGTGTAAGTGTCTGTATGGATGATTTAGCAGGTGCGTGACTGACTCTATAAGTGAGTGATTTAACGTATCTTACTGAATGCATGGGTTAGTGACTAAACTGGGTGAATGTCTGTATCCGTCTGTCTGTTGCTGTGTAAGTGGCTGCATGGGTTTGTGAATAGCTACATGAGTGTCTATAAGAGTTATTGATTTGTTGTCTGAGTATCTGTATGGGTGCCTGAGTGTTTGTGTGGATGGGGTGTGTGCGACTGTGCATAGATGTGTGAGTGGGTGATTCACTGGGTGGATGGTTTCAAGAGTGCATCTGTGATAGACTGTATGGGTGGGTAAGTGTGTGTAAGAGTGTGTTAGTGAGTGAATGTATGTCCCAGTGGTACATGTGTGAGTAACTACATATGTGAAAGGCAGTATATATGTGTGTTGGAGTATATAAATAGCTATAAGCGAGAGTGAGTGATTGTGATAGTGGCTGTATGGATGAGTGTGTGCTTGTATCAGTGATTATATAAGAGCGTAACAATGTGCTAGTATTTGTATGATTAAGTGAGCTGGTGTGTGTATAACTGTATAGGTGAGTAAATGGCAGTGTGTTTAATTATTTGCATGACTGACTAGGTGTGTGAGTACCTCTATGGATGAGTGGCGGTGTTTGAGTGTCTATATAGGAGTAAGAGTGCATATGATAGTCCTGTACTGAGTGACCATAAGTATGAGTGACTGTACGGGTGAGTGAGTGGATGTGTGTGTGTAGACCTAAGAATCAGTGAGTGGGTATGTAGTTATTGGTGTTGGAGTGTCTATGGTTTTGCGAATGGCAGTCTGTAATTTAGATTGGGTGTATCAAAGGTTATATTAGGGTGTGAAGAGCTGCATCAGATTATCACGTGGATGATGTCATCAGTGATGTCATTTGAGATGTCATCAGTGATGTCATCAGTGATGTCACTGACCATGTCATGAGTGATGTAATATGTGACGTCATCAGCAGTGCATTGCGGGGCGCGAGTTATAGTTAGCTGAACTAACTATAACGGGGAATTTCACGGGTTTTGTACGAGTAAAATGTCCAACTAACTATAACTGTCCCTAAAACCTATGGTTTTTTCAGTGAATTTCAAAGGTTTTTTAAATGCTAATTTCTAACTATAACATATCTGAAACCTATGGTTTTTTCAGTGAATTTCAAAGGTTTTTTAAATGCTAATTCCTAACTATAACATGTCTGAAACCTACGGTTTTTTCAGTGAATTTCAAAGGTTTTGTAAATGACAATTTTTAAATGTATTAATTGTTATATTAATTTTTTTCATACTGATTTACTACATTTTTAGAAACAATTTTTTTTACATATTTTATTTTTTAAATTACATTGTAATTACATTATACATTACATTACAAAAAATACTTTCTCAGAATGAATTACTTTAGTTTAAATACTTTGCAGATAGGCAATAGACTTTTAAGTACAGTAGTTACAGTTGTTGCAATGGGCAACACATTTTCAAACACAATGCAACATTCAGCTCAATGTGAATTTCTAGTTAAATGCAATTAGTTACTTTATGGATTACTTTTCTAACCACAGGACTGGATCCTAGATTCAGTCCTGGTACATCTCCTGTAAACAGTTGAGTAAAAGCGTTTTGTTTACAGTCGTGATTTTTAAGGAATATTATTGTATTTTAAAAGTTGACACTTAGAAACTTTTTCTCATAGAATCACCAATGTTATCCTATGGAAGGAAATTCACTTAGCAGGTAAAAACTGTTATCGTTACTTTTTCTTACTCAGTGTTGGATCCTGGATCCAGCACTGGTGCATCTCCTGTAAACAGTTGAAAAAATGCGTTTAAGTCATACAGGCGATTTTTAAGGAATATTTGTAGTTTGTGAAAATCAACACTTTGAAACTTTTTTGCTGAAAACCAGTCAATCTTAGCCTATGAAGGAAATTCAAGTTACCGGTACAGGTGAGTAAATCGGAATTCGTATTTCGGCTGATTTTAGAGGAATATTTTAAAGTTCCAAAACTCCACACTTAGAAGAATTTCCAAGTGAAACCAGTCAATGTTAGCCTATGAAGGAAATTCAAGTTACCGGTAAGTACGGTTAAAATTACTTTTCAGGACCAGTACTGGGCTGAAAGATGCAGCACTGAGGTCTCTCCTGATAACAGGTGAGTAAATTGGAATTCGTATTTCGGCTGATTTTAGAGGAATATTTTAAAGTTCCAAAACTCCACACTTAGAAGAATTTCCAAGTGAAACCAGTCAATGATATCCTATGGAAGGAAATTCAAGTTACTGGTAAGTACGGTTAAAATTACTTTTCAGGACCAGTACTGGGCTGAAAGATACAGCACTGAGGTCTCTCCTTATAACAGGTGAGTAAATCGGAATTCGTATTTCGGCTGATTTTACAGGAATATTTGTATGTTTCAAAAATCAACACTTAGAAACTTTTTCAGCAAAAAGCAGGCTATGATATCCTATGGAAGGAAATTCAAGTTACTGGTAAGTACGGTTAAAATTACTTTTGAGGATCAGTACTGGGCTGAAAGATGCAGCACTGAGGTCTCTCCTGATAACAGGTGAGTAAATCGGAATTCGTATTTCGGCTGATTTTAGCGGAATATTTTAAAGTTCCAAAACTCCACACTTAGAAGAATTTCCAAGTGAAATCAGTCAATGTTAGCCTATGAAGGAAATTCAAGTTACCGGTAAGTACGGTTAAAATTACTTTTCAGGAACAGTACTGGGCTGAAAGATGCAGCACTGAGGTCTCTCCTGATAACAGGTGAGTAAATCGGAATTCGTATTTCGGCTGATTTTAGAGGAATATTTTAAAGTTCCAAAACTCCACACTTAGAAGAATTTCCAAGTGAAACCAGTCAATGTTAGCCTATGGAAGGAAATTCAAGTTACTGGTAAGTATGGTTAGAATTACTTTTCAGGACCAGTACTGGGCTGAAAGATACAGCACTGAGGTCTCTCCTGATAACAGGTGAGTAAATCGGAATTCGTATTTCGGCTGATTTTAGAGGAATATTTGCACAATGGTGAAGGGAGGGGCGGGTGGTATCTGTGACATCTGTGCAAACGCGCCCCGTGGCGCGTTTTAAGTTGGGGGATTAAGTCCCCTTGAATTGTGAGGGTCCCTAGGGGCCAACTAGCCCACCAGGAACCTCCAATATGCGCCAGGGGGCTGCGTTGCAGAGACGTGTAGAGAGGCCACACCCCTTTTTACACCTCTCTGCAACGCAGCTCTGTGGCGCTTTCTGGATGTACCTGTTGGGCTAGTTGGCCCCCAGGGACCCTCAGGATTGAAGGGGATTTAATTCCCCATCTTAAAACGCGCCACGGGGCCTGTTTGCACACATGTCACCTGAAGCCCCGCCCCCTCCCTTCACCACTGTGCAAACGCGCCCCCTGGCGCGTTTTAAGTTGGGGGATTAAGTCCCCTTGAATCCTGAGGGTCCCCGGAGTCCAACTAGCCCACCATATACCTCCAAAAAGCGCCACAGAGCTGCGTTGCAGAGAGGTGTAAAAGGGGTGTGGCCTCTCTACACGTCTCTGCAACGCAGCCCCTGGCGCATATTGGAGGTTCCTGGTGGGCTAGTTGGCCCCCAGGGACCCCCAGTATTCAAGGGGAATCGTTCCCCCTCTGCAAACGCGCCAGGGGCGCGTTTGCAGAGTGGTGAAGGAAGGGGCGAGGCCTGCGGGCCCGATCGTTTTTTTTTTTTTTTTTGTCCCCTGAAGGGGGGCTGTGTGGCCCCCTTCCTTTTTCCTGTTTTTGGGCCCTCGGGACCCCATCCCCCAGGGCCTTACCCCTTTTTTTTAATTTAATTAAAAAAAAAAAAAACGGGAAGGGGGCCGCGTGGCCCCCCTTCCCTGGGCCTGTATTGGCCCCGGGGACCCCATCCCCCGGGGCATGGCCTTTTTTTATTTTCTTGGGAGGGGGCTGCATGGCCCCCTCCTCAGGCCATTTAAGGCCCCGGGGACCCCATCCCCCGGGGCCGGCCTTTCCATTTTTTTTTTTTTTCTTTTTTGGGGAGGGGGCCGCGTGGCCCCCTCCTGGGCCACTACTTGCCCCGGGGACCCCATCCCCCGGGGCTGGCCCTCTCCGTTGGGGACTGTGGGGGGTCCCCAATCCCCCCACAGTCCCGCCGGCTCCCCACGTCCCTTGGGAGCCGGCATTGCTGTTCCACATGGGGAGCAGCTGACATGCTGCTCCCCATGTGGAAAGCAATGTGCTTTGGATATTGGAAGAGAGAGCAGGTTTCCCTGCTCTCTCTTCCAATATCCAAAGCAGCTTGCTATGGCAGGACGGGAGCCGCGAGGCTCCCGTCCTGCCATAGCAAACTACAGTGTCCCGGGGGTAGGCACCCCGGGACACTGCAGGAGCCGGCCCTGGGGGTGGTGGTCCCCAGGGCCATCAAGGGCTCCAGGAGGGGGGCCGCGCGGCCCCCTTCCCATTCAGTACTCTGCCCCGGGGAGGTGGTGGTCCCCGGGGCTCTGGGGGTCCGTAACGGACCCCCATATTAAAATGTTTAGTGCCCCGGGGAGGTGGCGGTCCCCGGGGCGTGTGGGGGGCTGGAGCCCCCCACACTGGTTTTATTTTCAATTTAAAAAAGCCCCGGGAGGTGGTGGTCCCGGGGCTGCGGGAGGGCTCAGAGCCCTCCCGCACCATTTTTAAACAAAGCCCCGGGGGTGGCGGTCCCCGGGGCTTGGGGAGCCCTTTGAGGCCCCCACACATTAAATTATCCCCCCACCATGCCCCCGGGACTTGGGCCACCCGGGGGCCATTACTATCGAAGCGCGGGAGACCGCGCTTCGATTTTTTCTCGGCAGGATTCGCGCACCCTGAGCGCATCCTGCCGATTTTTATTTTTTTTTAAAATGCTTTTTTTGCCCAGGGGGTCCTTGTGGGACCCCTGAGCAGGCCTAGGGGTTAGGGTGTTTCTACCCTGCCCCCTTTGTGCGTTTTGCGCACTTGTTTCTTTTTTTTTCTCGGCGGGATACGCGCACCCTAAGCGCATCCCGCCGATTTAAAAAAAAAAATCTTTTTCTGCCCAGGGGGTCCTTGTGGGACCCCTGAGCAGACCTAGGGGGTCAGGGTGTTTCTACCCTGCCCCCTTTTTGCGCTTTGCGCACTTGTTTCTGTCCCTCGGTTCTACCGAGGGACAAAATGGCTGCCAACATTTCCTGAATCGGAATGTTGACAGCCAGCTGACAGCCAATTAACATGCAGCTCGGGACGGTGCGCGCAGGGTGCGCTGAGGGTACGCGGATCCGACGCGCCCATAGATATATATGTGACTTTACTTGTGAATTTCTCAGGAACTACTGAACGGATTTACACCATTTAAGCAAAAGGCACCAGTCTGAACCAAGGGCTACCTCTTTGCCAAATTTGGTGTAATTCCGTTCAGCAGTTCGGGCTGTAGCTGCGACTAAAGGTTCCTATGGAAAAATGAATGGGGAAAACGCGTTTTGGGACCCCCTTTTTTCTCGGCCCCCGCTTCACGTATCACCCCGAGACTTTCAGGGTAGGAGCGGAGCGGAGCGCCCCAACAAGTTGGAAACTTTCACGAAGATTCGTCAACCGGCGCCAACGTTATTTCAAATAGAATGTCGCGGATTTCCTATGGATAATAGGTTGTAACTATAACTATCTACTGGCGACCGCCAGTAGATAATATATATATATATATATATATATATATATATATATATATATATATATATATATATATATATATATAATATATATATATATATAATATATATATATATATATATATATATATATATATATATTTTAGGTCAGTTGCTTTATCAATGCTGTTATGTATGATGCATTCGTTCATTTAAATCAACTGCACAGATGAAATAAAGTGCTTGTGGAGTATATGAGGATTAAGTAAAGAAAACCACTGATCGAAGGAAGGCTGCACTGCAAACATCCCAAAACCGAAAAAAAACAATAGATTGCATGACAGGGGGTATGGAACACTGAGGCAAGTTGAGGGAGAGGTCTGAGTGCAAGATGGGAGGAATTATAGTTTTGCACCCAAAAATTAGGTTTGGGGTGAGTGTGCACAAAGTATTCAACCCAGGTCTGTGACTAGGGGTGAGTGTCGGAAACGTTTCAGCGTTCCGTCCATCATCTCCTTCAGTTTGCTTTGTTCGCCCTAAGTTGGCAGGTTATGCCCAGACGTGGGTCCCTTGCTCACTTTGCCACTGGATTCAAGCTAGCCTGGCTGATGAGGGGTGTTACCCCGAAACCGGTGCCAGTATGATTGTTTACAGTCCGGGTAAGACCTGGCCTGGCAGTTCGGACTGGACTGTTCCCATGAGGAACAGGGTCAAGATTGATTTGCATATCGCTGGGTCTGAACTTGGGTGGCGAAGTGAGCTAAAGAACGATGGTGGATTCAACCCAGATCTGTGACTGCGGGTGAGTGTCTGAAACGTTTCAGCGCTCCGTCCATCATCTCCTTGTGTTTGCACAAAGTGTAGTGTACATCGTTTAGGAGACCAGAACATCTTCACATGGCCCTGTTTTAAGGATGAATTCTCGCAACATAATACAGTATTTGTTTGTGTACATTACGAATAAAATGTAAAAGGTAATTTTTGGAAAGTTTTCCACAAGCAATATACTTCATTGCTTCTTTTCCACCAAATCCGCTTCCCATCAATCTTTAACCTGCTTTAATCCAGAGCACACACTTCTTAAGGAGAGAGTGGGTAATTTACTCACATTTTGTGCTGCCTCTTGAGAGGCATCCAGCACAGCATTGTGTTAAATTCCTTACAATTTATAAACGGCCTGCGGGCGCACTGCAAAACTGCGCAGCACCACACAAGTACAAGTAAATCTTTATCTATAGTTTTCTTTTTCCTTAAGGAGAACGTGGTGGGCGCAATGTCAATTGCATGGGATTTGCTCCTGTGTTCAGCAACAACACAAAGTCCACCATGTCCTTAAAAGCGAAAAAGCATATACAGAGAATGCGGAGGCGGGCTCGCCTGTCCTTAACAGCAGCTGCCACACAGCAGATTAGCCTTATCACTCACTTGCAGTAAACAGGGACAGAACATTCTGCCAGAGCAACAAACAGTGTTGTCAAACGAAGAAGAGCAGACACAGAGCTACGTTCCCCTCCACGCACCTCACCACAATGCACTGTCTTCCCCTTCAACTGCCTTTAAAACAATACACTTAAACAGGAAGTAAATTCTTCCGCCCCATTCCCAACCCCTGTGCGAGGCTGCCAGCGTCAACCGACAGAAGCCATCAAGCGCCTGACAAAACACAGCGTCCTTAAATGATGTTGGGGTTTAATCTCGGAGTCTATCGGCACGTTCTTTCGTCCTATCAGAGACGCGGCTGGCAGCAGTGGAGATAAATTTAGATAGTCATCCGCCAATCGTTGATAACAAGTCCCTCAAATGTCAGCCTGCACAAAGGGCAGCATTGATTGCCGGCTCAATCCCGCGTTTCTCTTTCTTCTGCTCTCATTTTTTTCGTTTTAATATAGCAAAGCCTCAGACTGGGATAATCTGCCCGTGGAAAGGCCATTGTGCTACAACGCGAATTGTGTAATTTTGCTAAATGGAATTTATCAACATCTCTCCAGGTCCAGCTCTATGCCAGCCTGTCTTCAGCTCCTAGGCATTTTCCTGACTGCTTGACAGTCTTTCTCTAAAACCAATAACAAGAGAAAATTATTCTAAGTAACATATTTCAGCAAAAAAGAAACCATGATCTCTGATGTTAATAAGAAAATAATCTTTCACACTACACTAGTTACAATTCACTTTCGAAAATGAACTAGAGGCAAGTTAACCTGGAGGGAGATCAAGGATATATTGTTAATGTTTCTTGCAACTGCACACACACACACACACACACACACTTACGCGCACACATACAAATGAATGTATTGAATTTACTGAAGCAAAGAAAAAATTATGTGAAGAATTAGCCCCTCATCGTGAAGCGCGGTATTTACATGAGGTAAAACTTCTGAGAACTAATTGAGGCAAAAATTGTGTTAATGAGTTTTGTGCACACTTCAGGAGCTAGTCCTAGGTGATTAACTGCTCTCTGGCTCTAGATGCTGCCTATTTTGCACAGTAGACGGGAATTGCCACAGTGCACGTAATCTGTGGCTGTATTCAGGTGATGTAAAAGAAGTGGGTCGTTGCCCCTCTGGAAACTCAGGAACTCTGGGGCATATTCTCAAGAACGTGTGATAACTACCGCAAAAGTTGCTTAACGCAACCCTTCACATCACAGTCCATCGCGGGAAAATAACACCGTGTCAACGTGGTATTCCCAACCCTGCGGCACCATGCGATAGTAGCAGGATAACGCGCCAAATGACCGCCCAAAAACCAACGCGACGCAGAAACAATGCGAAACACGAATGCGAAAAAACCTGCGATGTCCCAAACCGCGATACAAAAATCAGCGACAACCAGCCACAGGCCCGCAAATCCCACGCATCATGCGTAAAAAATGCACTATAAGAGCAACCAAAAAATAAACACCAAAAACAAAACAAACTGCGTAGCACCATGTGTGAGAAGTTGGCCTGGCATATGCTGTCCACTAATTATAGTGGGCACCTTGCACCAGTCCAAACAACCCCTTATTGGAGATAGGTTAAAGACAACCTTTATTGAAAGCTATCCTAGTGGTAGCTATGGAGAGCAGCCTTCAGGCTAAGTCTTGAAGGAATGTAAAGCAGCTTGTTTTACCAGTCTATAATCTCTTGAGTGACCAAATGAAAGAGGACCACACCAGGTATATATTCAAAATATATGTATTTATTGCTAAACACACCCCTCTAGTCTCTTTATGAGGCTAGAGTTCGAAGTACATAAATTATAAGTTAGTTATCTACAGTAATAGCACAAATACACGTTTGAGCCCTAGGGGCGTACCAAACCATATACCAATAAAGTGGTATAAGAACCACGACTGAGCTAGACACAGGGCCTAGAGCCTGTAGAAGTGCTTGGACCACAAGGAACCACCCAAGGTAGTGACACAGGGGACCCACGGGGGACGCGTGCAGTGTATGAACACAGCCGCGAATCGCCGTTAACTTCTATGGGGAAAGTCGCGGTTTGAATTTAAAAGAAAAGGGACACTTAGAGGAGGACTTGGAGCAAACCCTTTGAGAACTAGGCTGTTCTAGTGTCAATACCCACGGGAGCACTGGAGTACTCGAGTTACCTCACCCAGGGGAGCCGGGTGCATAGGTGTCTTTCGGGGTCGGGTTTCGTTGTCGCTTTCAATGGCGATCTGCTGCAAAGTGCTGCTGGCGGCCAAGTCGAAAGTGTTCGGGTGGATCCAAAGGTGGATCGAAGATCTGAAGAACCTGAAAGCAGAGGGGACAGAGTCTGGGTCACTAGCCAGTGACCAGGAAGGCGATGAGCAGATGCCCACTGATGTCGAGTGCTTCAGGTAGGTTGACAGTCGTCTTGACTCTTCAGCCACGAGGTCCAGGAGGCGTTGACGACAACCAGGAGCTGGATTCGAGCTGTCCTATGAAGTCTGTCGATTGCAGGGGTGTCGGCGACCGTATTGGACCCAACAAGCCTTGGCAACGGCAAGTCTCGTGGAAATGGAAGAAGGACGATGTTGCAGACCAGCAAGGTTTGTGGGACTCACCCAGCAAGGGTAAGTCAGGGCACGCCTGGAGCAACCAGGGAGCCCAAGCAGAAGAAGATTGGCCTGCGGGAGGGCCTACTAGCTAATGGACTAGCGACCGCGAAGGAGCCTCGAGTCGATGCACGTGGAGCTGGCTCACAGGACAATCGTAGAGTGGAGGCCAGTGATCTTCGGTGCAGTTGGTGCTGGAGGCTGGGGCTGCTCAGAGCCCAAAGCACGACTTCGTGGGAGACCCAGAAGAGGATGCACTTGCAAATGCGTTCGGTGTCCAGGAGTCACGGTTCCACGTTACCCACGACAGCTACGGGCCTCAGCTTTGCTGGGGACTCAGGGCAGTCTAGGGGAAGTCTGGAAATCCACCTCTAGTGATGCAAAGACTTCGGCGTCCGGCGGGAGCTTCAGCGATGCAGACCGGACAATTGCTTCTTTGGTGCCTGCCAAGCAGGGGAGTCACTCCTTGACCCCAAGGGAGATTCTTCAGTCCTCTAATCTTGAAGTAGAGCGTCGAAGGTCCAGGATTCTGTGTCAGAGTTTCGTCCAGGTTAATCTAAAGTCCTAAGGACTGGGGTCCCATACTTATACTAAGGTAGGGGGTTGGACATACTCTGTGGACCCACCTATGGGAGGGTCAGGGCAGAGGGGTGGTTACACCCCTTTCCCTTTGTCCAGTTTCGCGCCAGAGCAGGGGCTGGAAGCCCCTGAGCCGGTTTGAACTGGGGTATGCACAGGGACACCAAATGTGCCCCCAGTGCAGGACTTCAAAGCACCTGAGAGTGCTCCCGCCCAGCCCCAATACACACTATCCTGTCTGGGGAGGTGGTTACACCTCCCTGGGACAGGAAACCTATTGTCCAGGCCTCCCCTGCCGGAGTTTCGGTCAGCAGCAGGAGGCCAGACTCGTGTCTGTGGCAGCGGCATCCATTTTGTGATGTCAGGGCTTGGAAAGAAGTTACCGGGCAGGCCGGTGTGTACATGTCTCTCCCTCTAGAAGGGTGGAATGCTACCCCCGCCGCCAGAACTGGTGGGGGGTAGTATTCCAAGATGTTTGACACCAAACACGACATGTTTCCGTGCAGCCATCCCAAAGTTAGCATTTAACGCGAGGTTATAATGCGCTTAAGAGTATATGGTCAGGCTGCACTACAAACAGCATCAGAGAAGGGTCTCCGAACGCTGCAGAGGGGCCCTGCTCATGCAGGGGCACCCTCTCACATAGGAACCACGCACTCTGCCTTCAGGATTGATAAGGCCTGCCATAGGAGTGACTTATAGGTTTATATGTGTGTATGTATGTAGTGATATAGGTAGCCTATATCACAGTAAGGGGTGCATGCACCACCTTACCCAGGCTGCAGTAGCAGACCTGTGGTGTCCTTTTGGCTGGCCTTCCAGGGGTGGCACAATACATGCTTCAGCCCCTGGCAGGCCTCTGAGGTACCTATGCCCTGGGTACATAGTATACCATATACTAGGGACTTATAAGGGCACTCCAGATTCCAATCAGAGATGTGCCTAAGGCACATGGAAACCATTTTAGAGAGGAAGCAGCTAGGCTGGGGTTCTGATTAGCAGGGCCCCAGCCAGACTCAGGTCGAAAAACAGTGAAGCATCAGCAAAAAGTGGGGGTACCCATGTGAAGCAGATCCTACTCTCCTACACAACCCCCCCAAACGTAGGGACATTAAACTAACCTTGCCCAGTTAAGTCTTCATGTTCTAAGTGGAAGTACCTAGAGAGTCCATCTGCATTGGCATGGTTACTCCCAGGTCTATGTTCCACTGTGAAGTCCATCCCCTGTAGGGAAATGGACCACCTAAGCAGTTTGGGGTTTTCACCCTTCATTTGTTTTAGCCATAAGAGGGGCTTATGGTCTGTTTGAACAAGGAAGTGAGTACCAAACAAGTATGGCCTCAACTTCTTCAGAGCCCAGACCACAGCAAAGGCCTCCCTCTCAATGGCTGACCAACGTTTCTCTCTAGGGGTCAGCCTTCTGCTAATAAAAGCTACTGGCTGATCCTGACCTTCATCATTCAATTGTGACAGTACAGCCCCTACCCCCAATTCAGATGCATCTGTTTGGACAATGAACTTCTTGGAGTAATCAGGACTCTGTAGAATGGGAGCAGTGCACATGGCCTGCTTTAGGTCATCAAATGCCTTTTGACAGCTAACTGTCCACTGAACCTTTTTGGGCATTTTCTTGGAAGTTAAGTCATTCAGGGGTGTCACTATTGATCCATACCCCTTGACAAATCTCCTATAGTACCCAGTCAGGCCTAAAAAGGCTCTCACCTGAGTCTGGGTAGTTGGAGCAGTCCAGTCCATGATGGTCTGGATCTTGCTCTGCAGTGGTTGAACCTGGCCTCCACCCACAAGGTGGCCCAGGTACACAACCTGACTCTGCCCTATCTGGCACTTTGTGGCCTTGATAGTCAGGCCTGCTTTCTGCAGGGCCTGCAAAACATTTCTGAGGTGGACCAGGTGATCCTCCCAGGTGGAGCTAAAGACAGCAATATCATCTAGATATGCTGCACTATAGGCTTCCAGACCTGTAAGGACTGTATTCACCAACCTCTGAAAAGTGGCAGGTGCATTCTTCAGACCAAAGGGCATCACCACAAATTGATAATGCCCACTAGGGGTTGAGAATGCTGTCTTTGGCTTTGCATCATCAGCTAGTCTGATCTGCCAGTAGCCAGCTGTCAGGTCAAATGTGCTTAGATACTTGGCTGAGGCCAAAGTGTCTATTAGCTCATCTGCCCTAGGTATTGGATGGGCATCAGTCCTAGTGACTGCGTTGAGACCCCTGTAGTCCACACAAAACCTCATCTCTCTTTTCCCACCATTGGTGTGAGGTTTTGGTACAAGGACCACTGGACTAGCCCAAGGGCTATCTGAGGGTTCAATAACTCCCAAATCCAACATCTTCTGGACTTCTGTCCTGATACAGTCCCTGACATGGTCAGGTTGCCTATAAATCTTATTTTTAATAGGCAGACTGTCCCCAGTGTCCACTTCATGAGTGCACCAGGTAGTCTGACTGGGTGTCAGTGAGAATATGTGTCTGAACTGATTGAGCACCTGTCTGCAATCAGTCTGCTGCTGGGTAGTGAGGCTGCCTGCCAAGGCTACACCATCCACTGACCCATCATCAGGGTTCTGTGAGAGCAGGTCAGGGAGTGGGTCACTCTCTTCCTCCTGTCCCTCATCAGTAGCCATGAGCAAGCCCATGTCTGCCCTGTCCACATATGGTTTTAACCTGTTGACATGGAGAACCCTGTGGGGACTCCTGGGTGTTCCTAGGTCCACCAAATAGGTAACCTCACCCTTCTGTTCAACAATGGTATGGGGTCCACTCCATTTGTCTTGGAGAGCTGCTGGGGCCACTGGCTCCAACACCCACACCTTCTGTCCTGGCTGGTAAACAGTCAGTACAGCCTTTTGGTCATGCCAGGCTTTTTGAAGTTCCTGGCTAGCCTCAAGGTTTTTAGTTGCCTTTTTCATATACTCAGCCATCCGGGAGCGGAGACCAAGTACATAGTCCACTATGTCTTGCTTTGGGGGCTTGAGAGGTAACTCCCATCCTTCCTTCACCAAGCACAATGGACCCCTGACAGGGTGACCAAACAAAAGTTCAAAAGGGCTGTAGCCAACCCCTTTTGAGGCACCTCCCTGTATGCAAATAAAAGGCAGGGCAAGAGTATGTCCCATCTTCGCCTAAGCTTTTCTGGGAGCCCTTTAATCATGCCCTTCAAGGTTTTGTTGAATCTCTCAACTAAACCATTGCATTGTGGGTGATAGGGTGTGGTGAACTTGTAAGTCACTCCACACTCCTTCCACATTGCTTTTAAGTATCCAGACATAAAGTTAGCACCCCTGTCTGATACAACCTCCTTAGGGAAGCCCACTCTTGAGAAAATTCCCAGGAGGGCTCTTGCCACCACAGGTGCTGTAGTGGTCCTAAGGGGAATAGCCTCTGGGTACCTGGTGGCATGATCCACTACCACCAGGATAAACCTGTGCCCAGATGCGGTTTGGGGATCCATGGGACCAACAATGTCAATCCCCACCCTTTCAAAGGGAACCCCCACCACAGGTAGTGGTATCAGGGGGCCTTTGTAGTGCCACCTGCCTTGCCACTGGCCTGGCAGGTTACACAGGAGCGACAAAACTCCTTGGTGTCTTCAGACATGTGGGGCCAGTGAAAGTGAGGGACAATTCTGTCCCAAGTCTTGTTCTGGCCCAGGTGACCTGCTAAGGGAATGTCATGGGCTAGGGTCAATAGGAAGCCCCTGAACTTCAGAGGTATAACCAACCTCCTGGTGGCACCAGGCTTGGGGTCTCTACACTCTGAGTACAAGAGTCCATCATCCCAATACACAGTATGGGGACCACTAGCTTTCCCAGCAGCCTCAGCAGCAGCTTGCTGTCTGAGGGGTTCAAGAGAGGGGCAGCTCTGCTGCTCCTGGCTCAGATCTGCCCTGGAAGGGCCCCCTGTCCCCAAGAACTCAACCTGGTCAGGTTCAAGCTCCTCTGGGACAGTTCCTTCCTCAGGACTGAGATCATCCCCCTCAAGAGACTGATCTTCCTTCTGAGCCAAGGGGAAGGCACTGCCTTTACCCTACTACTCCTCTTCTTGGAGGGCACTTGGTCCATTATTCCAGAATCCAAGGCCTGTTCAGTGTTAGACATTTTGGCTTGTGACCTGGTCACAGCAAACACATCTGCAGGGATGCCCAGCATTTCTGCATGGGTCCTGAGCTCCACTTCTGCCCAAGCTGAAGTTTCTAAGTCATTGCCAAGCAAGCATTCAACGGGTAGGTCTGCACTTACCACAACCTTCTTAAGGCCAGTTACCCCTCCCCAGGAGAAGTTAACAACTGCCAGAGTATGGTCTGTTCTGACGTTGCTAGCATTGGTCACTTGGTACATTTCACCAAGTATAATTTGCCCAGGATTCACAAGGTCTTGTGTCACCATGGTGACACTTGCCCCTGTGTCCCTAAATGCCAAAGCCTCTTTTCCATTGATTAAGGGCTGTTGCCTGTACTTGCCCAGATTACTGGGACTCACAGAGGAGGTCACATCCATGCCTCCATCACAGACTAGGACAGCCTGAGTGAGTTCTCTGACTAGGTCAGAGCTCATCTCCTTACCCAGGGTCAACCCTACTAAACCCTTGGCTTGTGTAGTCCCACCACCAACTGTAACTGCACTAGGGGGAGCAGGTGCCTTAGGGGCATTGGTGGGGGCTGGAGTAGAGTCTTTGGACTTGGTGCAATCACTGGTCCAGTGGGTCTTTTGCTTACAGACCTTGCACCATGGTTTCCTTTGGCCTTTCCCTTTTTTAGACTGTGAATCCCCACCTGAAGAAGATTTTTGGGGGCCTTGTGAAGACTTTTGATCTTTACCCTTCTCCCCACCCTTATCAGAGTTTTTCGAATCTTGCTTCTTAGGGTCACCACCTTGGTTCTGTACCTTCTGCCTCACCCTGGTTCTGACCCATTTGTCTGCCATTCTTTCCCAATTCTTGGGGAGAGGTCAGATCAGAGTCCACCAGGTGCTGATGCAACAGCTGATTTTGACAGTTATTAAGAATCTGCTCCCTCATGATCAGATTGTACAATCCTGTGAAGTCACACACCTTACTGCCCAATAACCAACCTTCCAGAGCCTTGGCAGAACAATCAACAAAGTCCACCCAGTCTTGAGTCTGTGCTTTGTGGGTATCCCTGAACTTCAACCTGTATTGTTCAGTGGTTAGGCCAAACCCATCAATTAGAGCACTCTTCAAGACTTTGTAATTATCAGCATCCTCCTCTCTAACAGTGAGGAGCTTGTCTCTACCTTTGTCTGCAAAGGAGAGCCACAAGATTGCTGCCCACTGCTCCTGAGGGACCCTCTGTACTTTACAGGCCCTCTCTAGAGCAGTTATCCATTTGTGGATGTCATCCCCACTCTGGTAGGGAGGGACAATCTTGCTCAGGTTTCTATGGTCATAAGACCTTTCCCTATCTTTGGGGAAACTGCTGCCACCATGGGACTCTAGTCCCATCTTTTGTCTCTCTCTATAGAGATCTAGGGACTCCCTGTCTATAGCCAATTGCTGTTTTCTGAGTTCAAGCTGGGCTTGCTCATACTGAATCAGTCTCTTTCTCCTTTCATGAGAGGATTCCCTCCTATGAGAGGAGACAGAGGTCCCTATTGAGGTGTCAGAGTGGTTGGACTCCTGAGAAGGAGACCTAGACCTTCTGGGCACACTCAGTACTCTTCCTGGGGGGACAAAGGGGAGGTCATTCTGATCCTCCTCCTCCTCCACAGGAGGAATTGGGTTTTCCAGGACAAGGTCATTTTCACCTTCCTGGCCAGTTTCAGAGGGGGGCCTGGGTTTCTTCACCCCTGGTCCCTTCCTCATCTTCTGCCCCACCCTCTTTGCCTACCCCTTCAGACCCTATGGGCCTGCTGAGATCATCAGCTAGTAACACCTCCCTGAGGTGTTGGGTGCTGGCACTTTTGCCTGCCTTCAACTTCCTAGTATTGCATAATGCTCTCAATTCCAAGAATGGGAGTTTATCATACTTGGAGGGAAGAAGCCCACTGGCTTCTGGCGAGGACTCACTGGGTCCTGGCTTTGAAGACATTACTAGTGAGGTGTGGTGTATGCACTACCTACTCTAGTGTGGCCTACTAAACTCTCTTGAGTTGTAGAAAGGGTGTGCTATCCCTTAACACACAACTCTAAGTTCAGTAGAACTTACTGTATTACTAAGCTTGATTTATATGTACCTTAGGTACCCTTAGTTGTTTTCAGTTGATCAATTCAATTGAGATTATCTGGTAAAACAATAGCAAGCTGGAATCCCACACGCTGCACACCAATGTGAGAAGTTGGCCTGGCATATGCTGTCCACTAATTATAGTGGGCACCTTGCACCAGTCCAAACAACCCCTTATTGGAGATAGGTTAAAGACAACCTTTATTGAAAGCTATCCTAGTGGTAGCTATGGAGAGCAGCCTTCAGGCTAAGTCTTGAAGGAATGTAAAGCAGCTTGTTTTACCAGTCTATAATCTCTTGAGTGACCAAATGAAAGAGGACCACACCAGGTATATATTCAAAATATATGTATTTATTGCTAAACACACCCCTCTAGTCTCTTTATGAGGCTAGAGTTCGAAATACATAAATTATAAGTTAGTTATCTACAGTAATAGCACAAATACACGTTTGAGCCCTAGGGGCGTACCAAACCATATACCAATAAAGTGGTATAAGAACCACGACTGAGCTAGACACAGGGCCTAGAGCCTGTAGAAGTGCTTGGACCACAAGGAACCACCCAAGGTAGTGACACAGGGGACCCACGGGGGACACGTGCAGTGTATGAACACAGCCGCGAATCGCCGTTAACTTCTATGGGGAAAGTCGCGGTTTGAATTTAAAAGAAAAGGGACACTTAGAGGAGGACTTGGAGCAAACCCTTTGAGAACTAGGCTGTTCTAGTGTCAATACCCACGGGAGCACCGGAGTACTCGAGTTACCTCACCCAGGGGAGCCGGGTGCATAGGTGTCTTTCGGGGTCGGGTTTCGTCGTCGCTTTCAATGGCGATCTGCTGCAAAGTGCTGCTGGCGGCCAAGTCGAAAGTGTTCGGGTGGATCCAAAGGTGGATCGAAGATCTGAAGAACCTGAAAGCAGAGGGGACAGAGTCTGGGTCACTAGCCAGTGACCAGGAAGGCGATGAGCAGATGCCCACCGATGTCGAGTGCTTCAGGTAGGTTGACGGTTGTCTTGACTCTTCAGCCACGAGGTCCAGGAGGCGTCGACGATGACCAGGAGCTGGATTCGAGCTGTCCCACGACGTCTGTCGATTGCAGGGGTGTCGGCGACCGGATTGGACCCAACAAGCCTTGGTAACGGCAAGTCTCATGGAAATGGAAGAAGGACGATGTTGCAGACCAGCAAGGTCTGTAGGACTCACCCAGCAAAGGTAAGTCAGGGCACGCCTGGAGCAACCAGGGAGCCGAAGCACAAGAAGATTGGCCTTCGGGAGGGCCTACTAGCCAACGGACTAGCGACCGTGAAGGAGCCTCAAGTCGATGCACGTGGAGCTGGCTCACAGGACACTCGTGGAGTGGAGGCCAGTGATCTTCGGTGCAGTTGGTGCTGGAGGCTGGGGCTGCTCGGAGCCCAAAGCACGACTTCGTGGGAGACCCAGAAGAGGATGCACTTGCAAATGCGATTGGTGTCCAGGGGTCACGGTTCCACATTACCCACGACAGCTACGGGCCTCAGCTTTGCTGGGGACTCAGGGCAGCCTCGTGGAAGTCTGGAAATCTACCTCTGGTGATGCAAAGTCTTCGGCGTCCGGCGGGAGCTTCAGCGATGCAGACCGGACAATTGCTTCTTTGGTGCCTGCCAAGCAGGGGAGTCACTCCTTGACCCCAAGGGAGATTCTTCAGTCCTCTAATCTTGAAGTAGAGCATCGAAGGTCCAGGATTCTGTGTCAGAGTTTCGTCCAGGTTAATCTAAAGTCCTAAGGACTGGGGTCCCATACTTATACTAAGGTAGGGGGTTGGACATACTCTGTGGACCCACCTATGGGAGGGTCAGGGCAGAGGGGTGGTTACACCCCTTTCCCTTTGTCCAGTTTCGCGCCAGAGCAGGGCTGGAAGCCCCTGAGCCGGTTTGAACTGGGGTATGCACAGGGACACCAAATGTGCCCCCAGTGCAGGACTTCAAAGCACCAGAGAGTGCTCCCGCCCAGCCCCAATACACACTATCCTGTCTGGGGAGGTGGTTACACCTCCCTGGTACAGGAAACCTATTGTCCAGGCCTCCCCTGCCGGAGTTTCGGTCAGCAGCAGGAGGCCAGACTCGTGTCTGTGGCAGCGGCATCCATTTTGTGATGCCAGGGCTTGGAAAGAAGTTACCGGGCAGGCCGGTGTGTACATGTCTCTCCATCTAGAAGGGTGGAATGCTACCCCCGCCGCCAGAACTGGCGGGGGGGTAGTATTCCAAGATGTTTGACACCAAACACGACATGTTTCCGTGCAGCCATCCCAAAGTTAGCATTTAACGCGAGGTTATAATGCACTTAAGAGTATATGGTCAAGCTGCACTACAAACAGCATCAGAGAAGGGTCTCCGAACGCTGCAGAGGGGCCCTGCTCATGCAGGGGCACCCTCTCACATAGGAACCACGCACTCTGCCTTCAGGATTGATAAGGCCTGCCATAGGAGTGACTTATAGGTTTATATGTGTGTATGTATGTAGTGATATAGGTAGCCTATATCACAGTAAGGGGTGCATGCACCACCTTACCCAGGCTGCAGTAGCAGACCTGTGGTATCCCTTTGGCTGGCCTTCCAGGGGTGGCACAATACATGCTTCAGCCCCTGGCAGGCCTCTGAGGTACCTATGCCCTGGGTACATAGTATACCATATACTTGGGACTTATAAGGGCACTCCAGATTCCAATCAGAGATGTGCCTAAGGCACATGGAAACCATTTTAGAGAGGAAGCAGCTAGGCTGGGGTTCTGATTAGCAGGGCCCCAGCCAGACTAAGGTCGAAAAACAGTGAAGCATCAGCAAAAAGTGGGGGTACCCATGTGAAGCAGATCCTACTCTCCTACACCATGGATGCACCCGGACCGAGTGCAGAGGACAACCCGAACCCCACAAGCCCCACGGAGGACCACCCAGGACCCCCGTGTCCGGGGAAGGGCAAGGAGAAGAGGAAGACGGGGATCAGTCCGCAGGAAGACCGGATCATCGTCACGGAGGTGATAGAACACTACCAAAAACTGTTCCTCACCTCCACTGCGTCATTGGCAACACAAACGGAAATATGGCAGTCCATCGTCACCAACGTGAATGCAGTCGGGGTGTCGAGGAGGTCAATGGAGGAGGTCAGGAGGTGCTGGCATGAAGTGCACAGCCAAACCAAACAGAAACTCGCTGCCAACATGAAGGTAGCAAAGGCGACTGGAGGTGGGAGTCCTGCGCCACAGGAGGAGCTGGATGAGCTGGAGGAAATGGTGGCCACAGTCATCAGCGTGGAGACGGTGCAAGGAGTCGGGGGTCTGGACACAGCCCGATATGACCTGCCCCAACAGGGTGAGTAACGACCAGGGACTGGGGGGACGGGGGCAGATGGGCACAATGCCACACATTCACAATCATGTGCTGCACACTGCACACCCACGAGTGTGGAACATGTCCCTGATAGCCATGGCACACTGCAGCACACATAGAAATACCAAGTAGTCCCCCGTCCAGAATCTGCACAAATGGGCCCCCCTCCATATCACCAATGCCACAACCTACCCATGCACATGTGCTGAATCCCGAAAAGTAGCGGCTCTGTGAGCCACACCGACAATGCAAGTGACACTGCATGACAGATAGCATGGCTGAAGTCACAATACATGACATGGTGCACGAGACAACACTGAGGTGACTGAGTGTGGACCACATCCGTAAAGGAGCAGGTCACACTCTGACACATCCATGTGCACCTACGAACCATGACGTAAAAAACACATTTGCAGGCAAACAATGCACAAGTGTACCAAATATCTCCAGTAGCACAAATGACCCAAGTCGCAAACATCCCAGCACCCGAAAAGCACACAAGTCAAATGCACACCAACTCAAAGGGATAAGGGTCCGCCAATGCAGAGCTGCAGGGGCGAATCGCCAACAATGCAGCACACACACATAGCAATCACAGTACATCAACATTGACGACAATGTGGGACAGAGTGCAACCCCTACACCACAGGACAGAGGACACAACTGGTGCCGCTCGTGCATAGAAACTGGCCAATCACAACTGGCAATGCATGACGCTGTGAGCTGATAACGTACGAGTACAACCACACATCCGTCATGTAGTCGAAATGTCCACTGACTCCCATCAAATAGCCAGCTTCACCAAAACAGTCACAATGTACATCGTCATGCAGTCTGAATGTAAACATCTACAACTCTTTACTATTTTCAAGGAGATCTCATCACTTGCCAGAACCACAGCCCCGACCACCAGCTCTATGGACTCTTGCAATCTGGTGGCCGACTTCTTTGCGGAGAAAGTGGGGAAGATTTACTGGACCTTCCCTGTTGCAGCATGTAATGGGTGCTGGGAGGGTGAGGTGACGCCCAATTTAGGGGAGGCAGAATGTCTTCGCGAATTTGCAGTTCCCCCTTGTGATTCTCTCACTAGCGTAGCCCTAAGCATCAAGTCTGGCTCACCCAGAGACCCTGCGACCCCTAAGGTGCTAAGAGGGAGCCTTGAGATACTTGAGCCTTATATCAGGCACCTTCTTGAGCTCTCCTTTACCACAGGAACGGTCCCGACAAGATGGAAAGAGGCGATCGTCCTCCCATTAAAAAAGAAGCTAGATGTTAGTATGAGCCAACTGGAGAACCTACGTCCGATTTCTCTGCTACCATATTTCGCCAAAATTGCAGAGAAGGTGGTTAATACCCAATTGACAGCTCACATTAGTAAACACAGCTTGCTTCACCCCACTCAATCGGGGTTCCGAACATCTTATTCCACCGAATCGGCGCTGCTTCTCTCCACCGAAATCATCCGCAAATATGTAGATGCGGGACAAACGGTGGCCTTAGTCCTACTCGACCTCAGCGCCGCATTTGACACGGTGGCTCATCCAACCTTACTTCAGCGCCTGAGGAAAGGAGGTTTGGCGGACCGAGCCATGGAATGGCTTGAGTCCTTTCTACACGAGCGTAGTTTCCAGGTGTCGCAGGAACCTTACTACTCTAAAAGTATCAAGCTGAACCAAGGGGTCCCACAGGGCTCCACCCTTAGCCCCACCCTCTTTAATCTCTACATTACCCCTTTGGCAGAGATTATTGAAAAATTTGGGGTTAGTGTTGTGTCTTACGCTGACGACACACAATTGGTGGTGTCCCTAACACAAGAACATGAGAAGGCAGCCATCAATTTCTCGACGTGCCTTCAAGAACTGGGTCTTGGATGGCTGACAACTGCCTTAAGCTTAATGGTAACAAAACTGAAGTTCTTTTGATAGGTAAAGCTCCCACTATCTGGTCATCAGCTTGGTGGCCGCAGACACTGGGACCTACCCCGTCCCCCTGTGATCAGGTAAAGAATCTTGGGGTGTGGCTGGATTCCAAGCTTTCCTTTGATAATCACACTAGGCGCGTGGTGGGGAAATGTTTCGGGGTCATGAGAGGTCTCCGGAAGACCTTGGATGTACTGCCAATCTCAGCAAGGAAAACTATGGTCCACGCTCTGGTGACGTCACGCATGGATTATGGGAACGTCCTGTATTTGGGAGCTAGTTCCAAATGTGTGCAGAGACTCCAACGCATTCAGAATGCTGCGGCTCGTCTCGTTTTAATGTTACCCAGGAGAGCCTCTTCCAACAAGGCCCTGGCTTCCCTTCACTGGCTCCCGGTAAGGGAACGAATCCTGTTCAAGGCTATGTGTGTGAGCCATCGCATTTTACAGAGAAAAGGACCCACCTACCTGCATGACTTTCTCACCCCATACTCTCCGACCCGCTGTTTGAGATCTAGCGGGACAGGGCAGGTCAGCATCCCGAACATCAGGAGAGCGAGGATGGGTGGTCGCTCCTTTCGTTTCCTGGCTGCCATACTCAGGAAGGTCAACATCACCCAGCCACTCTCGGAGTCTATGAGGCTCTGGGAAGATCTTTTCCGCATACAGTTGGAAAATAGGGAGAGCAGATGACTCTTCATATCTTCAAGTTTGTTTGTGACATCCCCCTGGGGACTTACACCCAGTTCATTTATTGTGTTGCTAGATCTCTCCACCCTCACCTTCCAGGCCAATAGAGCCCCAGCTCGCTCATGTACTCAAAGTGCCTCATACATCCAGCCTGACACCTCTCCCTGCACTTCGTGTCCAGCTTGATTTTACAGTTTAGCTGTGCCTCTTCTAGCTGTTTTAATACCAATTCCTTCTCCTCCCGCCTGCTCTGCGTCTATAAGGTGGCCTCCAAAGCCCCAACAGCTTGCTCCAAATTGGCCAGTTCCGCCCTCTCCTCCCTATTCTTAAAATGAACCTGGGTTTTCAAAACCCCTTGAATAAATGCTTTGAATGCGTCCCATAAAATGCCTGGAGAGGCCGTTCCTATATTATCCAAGAAAAACTCAACAGTAACCCTTTTTAAAATGGACGCCACCTCATTATCCAGGAGAATAGCACGCTTTAAGCTCCACCTTAAGTTAGGCCTATTTCCAGGAAATTGTAATAGCATAGTGATGGCTGCATGATCCGAGATATGCCCTGGAAGATCATTAACCTCTTTTATGTATGCCACTAAGCCCCTATCCACCCAAAAACAATCCAACCTGGAGTAATGACCATATTTTTTACTTTGAAAGGTGTACCCTCTCACCGGGCCTTTTAGATGTCGCTATACGTCCACCAACCCTAGTTCTTGGAGCATATTTCTGAGGGCATGTCTCGTCCTGGGTGCCTGGGCACAATCTCTCCAGGACAATCTATCTAAGGTAGGGTCTAATAGTGTATTAAAATCACCCCAGAGCCAATGGGGCCAAAGCCTCTGTTAAATTCAGTTCCAGATCTGTAATACACTGGGGATCATCTACGTTTGGTCCATAAAATCCTACACATGTAAACTCAAGGCCAGCACATCTCATTCAAGCTAAAGCCCACCTTCCAGAGCTATCTGTTTTAGACTGTATAACCTCCACCTCGGAGCCCTTCCTTGTCAGAATCGCAACCCCTTTACAGCACTGATCTTGATCTGATACCACAAAACTCTCTATCCATCTACACCTACAGAATAGCTCCCTGCTCTCACTTGTGACCAAATGTGTCTCTTGTTGAATGATAATAAGGGCCTGACTTTCTGCCAAATAGATCAGCAACACCCTCTGCCTAGCTCGAGCCCTGAGACCATTCACGTTCAATGTAAAGAAGCATATTTTTACCTACGCCAGCCATCATCTGCCTGGATTAAGTCCCACCTCATATACTCTATATCTAAAGAGAAAAAGAACTACTTGGTGATATTGAGGACATTTATTGTTCTTTTACCACTGCTCCCCACTCTGTGCCCCTCCACCACACCCACCAGACCACTCCCCCGTCACCCCACCCTGGGGAACCCTCCTCATCCTTACAGGCATATAGATGCCTTATGACCTACCCCGGGGGTTACAAACAGGTGCCCCTCATATTACATTTTAGCCGCAGTAGGCCACGCCTGTCATCCCCAACACAGTATAGCTAATGTTCAGGGCCATCCATAATTCAGAGGTCATATTCTTTCGTCTTAATAGAGTCTATCAATACGTCCACATCTTCCACCATGCGATAATTATACATTTGGTTATTCCACATGATGTGGAGCATTGTGGAGAATTTTAGCTGTACTTTTGCTCCCAATTTCCAAAGATCCCCCATCCTCTTGCCTAGCTCCCATTGCCGCTGCTCTGTTGCCTTGCATACATCCGATCTAATCATGAAAAAGAAAATCTCTGACAATGCAAGGGCCGTCCCTTAGGGCCGCACTTCAGACTGCCTCCTTGACCTCATATGAAAGAAAATTAACCAGGACTTCCTTGGTTTGGTCCGTTGGGGGTTCCGCTTGAAAGGATCCCTGTGCACTCTCTGAATCGCCTGCTCTAAATTAATTTCTGGCCTGTCTTTTAAGACTGTTTCTTGCAGCAGGCTAATTATAAAGGTCTTCATGTCTGTACCTTTCTCTGCCTCAGGCACATTCAAGAATCTTAAGTTGTTTATCTGTGAATGATTTTTAACCCTCTCAAGGTCATCCCTCAAATTTTGATTTTACTTAACCAGCATGGTGATTTTTGCCACATCTTGCCTTATTGATCCTACCTCCTCTTCCAGTGCTTTGGTGCCGGCAGCGACTTCATCGAGCTTCTGAGCTGAAGCTGAGCATGAGGCTTGGATGCGCACCTGAATAGCCTCCGAGACTTTCAATCGATTTTATATCTTTCTTTTAACCCTCAAAGGATGGCCACCAGTGATTCCTCTGCTTTTTTCTTAGATGTCTCTCCACATTTTTCGTTCAATTGACTCCTCAAAGACAAATCCTCAGACGTTTCCGGCTCTTCACTTAATGCAAGGGCTTCAAACCTTTTACTAGTGGGGACCTGAGCCATATTCCGTAATGCGTCACCTGAGCTCATCTCTTCTTCAGAGGATCTTATTGTGGCACATATTTCCGTGGTGATAGAATTAATGGTATTGAGAGCCACTGTAGGAGTCTCCATTCTAGGACTATTCCATAGGGTGTTTCCTTCAGCACAGCTTGCTGCAAATCCGGTAGAACTCTGAAGAAGGATTTAAGCAAGGGGGTTATCTTAATCTGTTGGGCCGAAGACCTTCTACCCCTGCCACCAGAACTTTTGCCAGGAGACTTAGCAGGTTTTCCATTTTAAAAGGCAGAAGCCATACCCCCTCCTCCCTCCAGGGACACATCACTTCCACTTTCTTTTGTCCTTTGTAATACCAGGGACTACAGCAGTAGACAAGTCTGGCAGATAACACGCCTTACCAGCCACTCCTGTTATGCAACGTGTACCTTGAAGCCCCATCTGCAGTCTTACCGGTAGTTGGAGCACCCTTCTCCATATGCAGAGGACTCCTTACCCACAGTTTCTGTTTCTGTTCCTGACTTGTGCTGCCTCTGCCATATGCTTCGTGCTTGCCGCCCTGCAACGCTGGAGCTTCCGTGCTGCCTCTTACCAACGCAAGCATCCTGTGCTGGTCGAGCCTCGAGCAAACACTCTGGGATACCACCAGCCCCCCAGGCACTTCCATCCAGGAACGAGAGACTCTGACAAACTAGCCAGGTACGTTCCGGTAAGGAAAAACGGACGTGTCCATGCGGCAAAGCAACCTCCCCCCGGAGCGCCCGCAGCTGCTCAGCATGCAGCTGCCATGTTCCCCGGTGCCTCCCCCAGCAGAGACACGGCCAAGACTACCTCTGCTGCTTATTGTCTAAGTTTAGCTTTCTAACAAACTTGTAAGTCTTTATTCGTGTGTTATTAAAATCAGGTGACTTAGTGGGGCAGAAGGTGAGTCCCAAATGCCAGAGTCTTTCTTGACTTGCAGTTAGTTGTACCTTACAGATGTTAATAGTTAATGGTTTCTCATCTTGCTGGGAGGTGTTATTTTTTGTTCTTGCTCCTCCCCCTTTCTCTTGTCTCTCCTAGTTCTGAATTTCCCTGCTTGCGATTCCTTTGCATTCCTCCCCCTCCTCCTTATTGGGTAGTCATTCAGAAAAGTCTTAACTCCCTGTGAAAATCCAATGTTTTTGTGAAGTTTTCATCAGTGCTGGAGCAAGCATCCAAGCTCTCCTCACTCTCACTGACTCTTCAACTGGTTTATCCATTTTCTACTTTTTAATCCAACATCCCTTTCCACTTATATGCTGATGACACGCGGTTATATCTGGAAACCTCCTCCATTGACGACATCCAGAGAGTCAACGCCACGCTTAGAGAGGTTCAACATTGGCTCTCAAGTAACCACCTGAAACTCAATCAAGAGAAAACGGAAATACTCCTCATTTCCAACAAAGACGAAAACCCCCAAATTGCAGAATGGCTCAAAGCTATTGACGCCCTCAAGGGTAACCTCATCCTGGCAGATTCGGTAAAATATCTAGGTATCACCCTAGACCCGAAACTGGACATGAAAAAACACATTACAAGATCCGCTAAAAGTTCCTTTCTCAACTTGAAATTACTGTACAAAATAAAACCCTTCCTCCCGCCCAAGGACCTTCAACAAGCCACCCAAGCACTGGTGCTCTCCAGAATCGATTATGGGATTGCAGCCCTGACTGGTACAGCAAAATCCCACCTCGCCCCCCTGAAAACAACCTTTAATGCAGCAGCCAGAATGGTCACCGGTATTAAGAAATTCGAACACATCTCCCCTGCACTCAGAGAACTTAAATGGCTCCCAATTGAGTTGCGAGCCAGCTTCAGAACAGCCTGCCTCACGCACAAAGCTCTGCACACAGGCAAACCGGAATACCTAGCCGCCAAACTCAAAAGGGCCGGCCAGTCCAGGAACCTCAGGAGCTCCAACACTCTGCTACTCATCCCGCTGAAAACTCGCAAACAAAAAACTGCGGCCAAATCGTTTGCTGAAAACGCCCCCAAAATCTGGAATTCCATCCCCCCCACATCAGAACGATCCCCTCGTTTCCAAAATTCAAAAACCTGCTCAAAGTCCTCCTCCTTGACCGCTCTCGAGCGAACCGATAGGAGCCAAGGAAGTACCTTAGCCGGCATGCCACCTAACTTCAACTATGTGACCGGTGACACTGACTCTGATCAAGAAAACTTTTTGGATACTTTCATTGCTTGATCAAGAAAACCTTTTGGATACTCGACTTAAGGAATGTGGATTATTATTTTCATAACCAAGTCACTTTCCAGGACACTCTGCATATATTTTCTTGTGTAATATGACAGAACTGTAATATGCTCTGACGTTATAGGAGCATTTTTACTGATATATCTATTGTATTTGTTGCTTATATGTTCATGTAACATTTGTGGTTTATATGTGCATGCAATGCTTGTTTGACCTGCACCCTCCATGCTCCTTCTGCTCGATCACTCCTTTGTTCGATCTTTATCCGGCACGAACCCCTATGTTCTTCTATATTCTCTGTACTGCCTATTTGCACTTAAGTTACTTGCTGTGAAGCGCTCTGATACCCTCGGGTCCAGCTAGCGCTATATAAAACTCCTTAAATAAATAAATAAATACTTGACTCTCAATCTATCAGACTTCTTCGCGGACGTATAAATACGACCATACTGGTAGTCAAGGCGGTCTCATAAATTTGCACACTTTTCTTTCCATAATTTCCTCATCATAAGTATCCAGATATTTTTCCATTTTGGCCAATAGATCTTTGACTACTGTATTCTCTTTATTCCTGTCAAGTTCTTTCATATTTGTCACAATATATACATGCATATATGTGATCAAGCCCACTGGATGGGCGAAACGCGTCATCTGCCATGCTGAGCGTCAGCTAATAAAGAAGAAAATTTGCACTTACCTGGTGTCCGTGTCCCGCTTTTCGACTTGCAGCAGTCGTGGGAATTTCGGTGAAACATAAATATTTATATATATATATATATATATATATATATATATATGTATCACTGCAGACTTCGCTCGTGGTACTTCCGTATTTCCAGGAAACAAACGAATGCAAACCCGTTCTTTAGTGCAACGTAAAGGATTTATTGAGGCCTTACACCACCGCCATGACGCGTTTCAGCCTGAGAAGGCCTTGATCACATGACGCGCATGCAGAATACCTTCACTTTTTTAAAGTCCTAATGCTAAAACACGTAACAAAACAACATCATAGACATAAAAGACCTATTGTAGTACCGTGAATACAACTTATATGTTTAAATACATTGCATTGTTGATCACTGGTCAGATTGGTAGAAGAAAACCTTTCAACTCAATAAATATTTATAAATAATGTAAATATTATAAATATTATAAAAGGCATTACACACATAAATAGATAAGTCAATAAATATGTGGGAAAAAAACGAGCTAGGGAGTCACAGTAAGTCCTGGCATGTAAAAAACATTATGCACGTATTAATAACAAGTCATGACTATGCTGTTTTAACTCGATGCCTATTAAGACCCTACCCTTGTATTCATAGAGTGTAGGGTCATATGATTTACCATTTATGCAACATTTGAAATTGAGCCCAAGTGGGCCTTGCCATTGTCTTTCTGTCAATGAACAAAGTGCTAGTGCAAGAAAAAGTGCCACCATATTGGACCATATTGGCTCAGAAAGTGCAAATGTGCAATGTTAAAATTTAAAGATTAAAAACTAACGAGAGGTTCAGCAGCATTTTAGTACTAAAAGATGTCAAAATAACTGTTTAAGGGGAAGGTGTTGCAGGCAGGTATAAAAATCCTTGCTCGAGTTGTGGCCCTGTGGGGTCTTGGTGTCCAGTTCAATTATATACCTGGTTTCCAACTTACGTAATAGTGCTTCCCAGTTGCCCCCACGTCTAAGCACTGGGATTGCATCCACAACAAAGTATTTGAGATTTTCCAACTTATTGTTGTGGACGTCTTTGAAGTGTCTCGCAACCGGGTACGCTGCGTCGGAATTTGTGATTGCCCTGATGTGCTGGAGTATTCTTTTGTGGACTTGCAGCTTGGTACTGCCCATGTACTGCAGCCCACAAGAACACTCCAGCACATAAACCGCATACTCTGTTTTACAATTAAGTAGTTTGGAGATGGGCACTGGTTCTGCTTTAAAAGGGGTTGTGTAGGTCGTTTTATTGACCCCAAATCTGCATGCACGACATGTGGTGCATTTCACAAATTCCTTTCTGGAATTCAACCAATTGAGGACTGGTCTGATCTCTGGACTGCTGCTCACTAGGGCATTACTCATCGATCTTGCTTTCCTGAAGGTAATGTTGGGGCTTTTAGACAGTGTACCACCAAGGACAGGATCACTTAGTACTAGAGGCCAATTTTTATAGATAATCCTGCGTAAGGTATGATGTTGTCTGTTATACGTCAGGATCAGCCTGGTTGGTTGGTCTGCTGCTTCAACGTTACCAATTCTTGAGATAGCTGTGTTGATCAATAGATCATTTCTATTGGACAGTTTAGTCTTTCTGATAGCATTGTCAATAATGTTTTCAGCATATCCCCTGGCCAAGAACCTGTGCTTGCTCTCCAGCTGTGCCTTCTCACAGTCACCATCCTTACTACAGATTCGCCTAATTCTAAGCATTTCTCCAAAGGGAATGCTATGAATAAGGTGCCTAGGATGATGACTAGTGGCATGCAATACGGTATTTCCTGCGGTTGGCCTTCTATGCAATTTAGTTTCAATTGTACCGTCAGCCACATAGATCTCCACATCCAAGAAACATACAGACTGCTTACTTGTGGTTGCCGTGAAGTGTAGGTTCAAATTGTTCACATTGATTTGTTCAATGAAATGGAGAGCGCTCTCTTCTGTACCTCTCCAAATAACAAACAAATCATCAATGTACCTGTACCAAATTAAAACATGACTTTTCAAAATGTTGTCAAATTTTACTTTTAACACTTGTTCCTCCCATAGTCCCATGTGGAGACAGGCATAACTAGGAGAAAAACATGCCCCCATTGCTACACCACGTGTCTGATGGAAAATTTGATTTTGAAATAGAAAGTAATTATTTTCTAAAC
This sequence comes from Calotriton arnoldi, assembly GCA_963921515.1. Lineage (NCBI taxonomy): Eukaryota > Metazoa > Chordata > Amphibia > Caudata > Salamandridae > Calotriton > Calotriton arnoldi. The sequence goes on from CAWUFW010002582.1 coordinate 491,320, forward strand.
AAGTCGAAATCATGCTAACAAGCATTTTGTTGTGCTGGTACAAGTGCCATGGTCTGGTACCCAAATAGTGTTCCACCGCCTTTATACCATCTTGGTGATAAATGCTTGTGTAGAGTGACGTAACGTCAAGCGACATCAGCACATTATCTGGATTCCATTTGAAATCTTTGATGTTCCTTCAAAAATCAGTAGTGTCTTGTATAAAGGACGGTAGCAGTCGTACATGTTCCTGAAGGAAAAAGTCTATGTAGCGTGATGTGTTCTCTAATAGGCTGTTGCGTGCAGAAATAATCGGCCTGCCAGGCGGTCTCGTTCTATCTTTATGTATTTTTGGAATGAAATATATCACTGGTATTGTAGGGTGATCATTCTTTAAAAATTTGAATTCATCACTGCTCAGGAGGCCAGCACTTTTCCAAGCAAGTAGTTTAGCAAAGAACTCATTCCATTAGTTTTTTACTATTTAGAGATTGCTTCTCCTGTAGCATTCCCTATCATTTAGTTGTTTTAGGGCTTCATCCATGTAAAGGTCTTGTGGCCAAATTACTACATTTCCTCCTGTATCAGAGTTGCGTATTATAATCTGATCATTTGATTGTAGTTTTATCATCAGGTGGAAATATGTGTTGTCATGGTGCATATATCTTTTACGAGATCGTGATATTCGATGGTTCCATTTTTTAAGTTCTGATGTTACCTTGTCATTAAAGATATCGAGACTGTCATGAAGCATAATGGGGTGGAACATAGAATTCGGTTTACATTTTGTTACTGCAGTGCCACCTGTTACAGGCAGAATTTACATAGATTCAACTCCAGCCTCTGTGTTCTCATTTTGTAATTGCTGGAGGTCCTTTATTAGGTCAATGTCAGCTGCCGTTAGGATGCCTGGACTTGTAGGCATCATTGATCCACTTGCAGGCTGTTTTTTTTTATTAGTCTCTTGCAGAAGATGGTATTTCCGTAGCTTTAATTTGCGCATAAATTTGTATATGTCAATGCGGGTTTGTGAGTAACAGAAGTCACTCTGTGGGCAATAGGATAACCCCAAGGATAACAGTTGCTTCTCCGCCTCATTCAGGGTTACATTTGATAGATTGATGACTGTATTGGAGTCATTAGATGTTGCGTTTACTTGCGTTTCCACTTGTTGGTCATTGCCCTTCTGTTTGTCGGCTTGTTGTTTCCGACTTTGTTGGCGTCTTTCCCGGCGTTTTTGGTTGTGTCTTTGCTTGCATTGACACTTGGCACACGTGGTCGCAACGTTTGTTGTCGGTCCTGCCTTAGGAAGTCCACCTCCTGAGCCAGGGAGAGTTTTGAAAACCCCAACCGTGGACCCCCTCTACCTTGTTAGTTCTCTGACTCACTTTCAATGGCAGAGCTGACGTCAGAAGCAGAGGTGGACAGTAGTAAGTTTGAGCTAGTACTGGCTTGGCTGTCCTGTCTCGGGACTTCTTTTCTCGTGGCTTTCAAGGAGTCGAACTTCTTAGCAAACGTGAAGATTTGTCCGTTTTCATAGTCCAGCTTATCTCGCTGCAATTTGAAAGCTTTACGTTTTTTGATCACCTCCTCCTCTCTCTGCAAACGTGTCAGCATATCCTCTGAATATTTATTGATTATGCTCGTGACTTCCAATTTACTTATTTCTTCATTTAAGTCATCAATTCATTTCTGCAGTTCAAAGCGGTCACTTTTGGCATATTTTACTAAGATTTGCACCAACTTGTGAGAGGATTCTAAATTGCACTCTGCCCATTCACGCAGCATCCTGGGATCGGGATTTTCACAGCTGGGTGCAAGCATTATCCTCAGCCCTCTTGGAATCCTATTGACCTCTAGGTATCTTGAGAGTGATTTGTGCTCCCACCACTTAGATTGTTCGCTCTTCATGAGCTTTTCTAGTCGTTTGAACAAGTCCTTCACGTTAACATTTTCTCCCTGAGTAGCGCTTATTAAAATGCTGCCTGATTGATCCCCACTCGGGGAATCGTCAAACATTTGGTTAGCTGATGCCTCTCTACTCCGCAGCGTTTCGGTGGTCATTGTGTAATTGTGCGGGCGTTAATTTCAATCGTACAAGCTGTCGGATAGATGCCTGTGCTTGTATTATGCACACCCCCTCACCAGACTCTCCGTAGATCCCTACCTCCGTGTGCTGAAGGCGTCACTCGAGTCTTCCGACACGGGTTCCGTCATCCACACAGGTGGTGGGAGTGTTCCACTGTCCGGGGGCTGCCGCGGCTGTTCTCTGTTCTGAGATGCAAAGTGGATTTTTCAGCAGACGCCAAAAACAGCTTCCTGCCGCACGGCCCAAGCGAGGGAGGGGTTTCGCAGTTACCGAGGAAGCCAACTCGGTATGGAAATCACTGCAGACTTCGCTCGTAGTACTTCCGTATTTCCAGGAAACAAACGAATGTAGCCCGTTCTTTAGTGCAACGTAAAGGATTTATTGAGCCCTTACACCACCGCCATGACGCGTTTCGGCCTGAGAAGGCCTTGATCACATGACGTGCATGCAGAATACCTTCACTTTTTTAAAGTGCTAATGCTAAAACACGTGACAAAACAACATCATAGACATAAAAGACCTGTTGTAGTACCGTGAATACAACTTATATGTTTAAATACATTGCATTGTTGATCACTGGTCAGATTGGTAGAAGAAAACCTTTCGAATCAATAAATATTTATAAATAATGTAAATATTATAAATATTATAAAAGGCATTACACACAAAAATAGATAAGTCACTAAATATGTGGTAAAAATACGAGCTAGGGAGTCACAGTAAGTCCTGGCATGTAAAAGACATTATGCACGCATTAATAACAAGTCATGACTATGCTGTTTTAACTCGATGCCTAATAAGACCCTACCCTTGTATTCATAGAGTGTAGGGCATATGATTTTTACCATTTATGCAACATTTGAAATTGAGCCCAAGTGGGCCTTGCCATTGTCTTTCTGTCTATGAACAAAGTGCTAGTGCAAGAAAAAGTGCCACCATATTGGACCATATTGGCTCAGAAAGTGCAAATGTGCAATGTTAAAATTAAAAACTAACGAGAGGTTCAGCAGCATTTTAGTACTAGACATCGAAAAAGGCTGTTACGCCGAAACGCGTCTGTCGGTGCGGGGGGGTCTGCACAATAAAGTGACTATACAGAATCCATCCGTGAGTGCGTCCTTTTGTAGCCTGAATTTTGCTATTGTGGAGGAATATATATATATATATATATATATATATATATATATATATATATATATCGCCACACTCCGCCTCAACGTTCCTCACATATATATATTATATATGGCGGTCGCCAGTAGGTAGCTATAGTTAGGATCTCGTTTCTATTCAAAAAGCGTTTTTTCTTTTGCCAATATCTTTGGCGTCGTTTGACGAATCTTCGCGAAATTTTCAAAACTAATGGCCCGCTCAGGTCAGCTCCTGTCTTGAAAGTTTTGGGGTGATTCGTCAAGCGGGGGCCGAGAAAAAAGGGGGGTCCCAAAACGCGTTTTCCCCATGTTAATTTCCATAGGAAAAATTGGAACAGGCTACAGCCCGAACTGCTGAACGGAATTACACCAAATTTGGCAAAAAGGTAGCTGTTGGTTCAGAAGGAGACCTTTTTTTAAATGGTGTAAATCCGTTCAGTAGTTCCTGAGAAATTAGAAAAAGAAAAGTTTTGATATCTGAGCACCGAGGAGGGTGTTGGCAGCCATCTTGTGACTCGGTAACCGAGTCACAAGAAAAGAGTAAAAAAAAAGGTGAAAAACAAGAAAAGGGGGCAGGGTAGAAACACCCTGAGCCCCTAGGCCTGCTCAGGGGGTCCCACAGGGACCCCCAGGGCCAAAAAAAGCATTTTTTTTTTTAAACGGCAGAATTCGCGTTGGGGTCGCGAATCCTGCTGCGAAAAAAAAAAAAAATGAAGCGCGGGCTCCCGTGCTTCGTCTTTGAAAGCCCCCGGGTGAGCCAGGTCCCGGGGGCACTCGCAAATTAATTTTCGGGGGCCCACGGGGGCCCCCGCAGCCCGCCACCTCCCCAGGGCTTATTTAATAAACTGCAGGGGGCACTGCGGCCCCCCGCAGCCCCGGGGACTGCCACCTCCCTGGGGCTGTAAAATAAATGCGTGGGGGGATCCCAACCCCCCAGACGCTGCCCCGGGGACCGCCACCTCCCCGGGGCTAAATTAATTAAGGGCGGGGGGCCTTGCGGGCCCCCCCAAGCCCCGGGGACCGCCACCTCCACAGGGCTATAATCAATAATTAGTGTGGGAGGGCTTCAGCCCCCCCACACTGCCCCGGGGACCACCACCTCCCCGGGGCACTCTGTAATGAAATGCGGGGGTCCGTTATGGACCCCCGGGCCCCGGGGACCACCACCTCCCCGGGGCTTAAAACATTGGGAGGGGGGCTTCTGGTGCACTGGTGGTGGGGCGATGAGGTACTCTTGTATCCTGAGGACCTCAGGACACAAGTGGACTTCATCCTCCGAGCAGCAGTGCGCCAGAAGCCGCGTTTGCAGCGTGGTGTAAAAAGGGGCATGGCCTCAGACCACCTCTCTGCAACACAGCTCTGTGGCGCTTACTGGAGGTACCTGGTGGGCTAGTTGGCCCCCGGGGACCCTTAGGATTCAAGGGGACTTAATCCCCCAACTTACAACATGCCAGGGGGCGCGTTTGCAGAGTGGTGCAGGGAGGGGGCGGGGCCTGATATAACAAGTATGCAAACGCACCCCCTGGTGCGTTGTAAATTGGGGGATTAAGTCTCCTTCAATCATGAGGGTCCCTGGGGGCCAACTAGCCCACCAGGTACCTCTACTAAGCACCACAGAGCTGCGTTGCAGAGAGGTGGTCCGAGGCCATGCCCCTTTTTACACCACTCTGCAAACGTTGCTTCTGATGCATTGGTGGTGGGACGATGAGGTCCTCTTGTGTCCTGAGTACCTCAGGACACAAGTGGACTTCATCCTCCGAGCAGCAGTGCACCAGAAGCCGCGTTTGCAGCGTTTTGTAAAAAGGGGCATGGCCTCAGAACACCTCTCTGCAACGCAGCTGTGTGGCACTTACTGGAGGTACCTGGTGGGCTAGTTGGCCCCCAGGGACCCTCAGGATTCAAGGGGACTTAATCCCCCAACTTACAACGCGCCAGGGGGCACGTTTGCACAGTGGTGCAGGGAGGGGGCGGGCATGATATAACATGTTAGCAATCCTGCTGTGTGGGACTTACTGGAGGTAATAGGAAGGGTAGTTGGCCGGCCCCCAAGGTTGACATTGGGGGCTAACTACCCCTTCTGTTACCTCCAGTAAATCTCAGACAGTGGGATTGCTAAGAGGTGTTCGGAGGCCACGCTCACCTTTCCCACCACTCTGCAAACATGACTGCTATGTTATAGTTAGTAATTAGCTTTTTAAAAACCTTTGAAATTCACTGAAAAAACCATAGGTTTCAGGGACGTTATAGTGAGAAATTAGCATTTAAAAAACCTTTGAAATTCACTGAAAAAACCATAGGTTTCAGGGACGTTATAGTTAGAAATTAGCATTTAAAAAACCTTAGAAATTCACTGAAAAAAACACAGGTATCAGGGACGTTATATTTAGTTGGACATTTCACTCGTACAAAACCAGAGAAATTCGGCCGTTATAGTTAGTAGAGATAGCTATAACTCGCGCCCCCACAATGCACTGCTGATGACGTCACATATTACATCACTCATGACATGGTCAGTGACATCACTGAGGATATCACTCATGACATCTCAAATGACATCACTCATGACATCACTGATGACATCATCCATGTGATAATCTGATGCACCTCCTCTCACCCTAATAAAACCTTTTATACACCCACTCTAAAATACAGAATACCAATATCGAAACCATAGACAGACCAATAGCAGTTACTTCATACCCGCTCAGTGATTCCTAGGTCTACACACACACACATCCACTCATTCACCCATACAGTAACTCATACATGCAGTCACTCATCAATACAGCACTATCATATGCACTCATACACCTATACATACACTCACACACTGCCACTCATCCATAGAATTACTCACACACCTACTCAGTCATGCAAAGAATCAATCACACCCATTTACTCACCTATACAGTTATATACAGACCACCTTACTTATTTATACAAATACTAACACATACTTACTGTCTTTTTAATCACTGATACAAGCACACACTCATCCCTACAGCCACTCTCACAATCACTCACTCTCACGTATAGTCATTTATATACTCCAACACTCACATATACTGCCTTTCACATATGAAGTTACTCACACATATTCCACTGAGACATCCATTCACTCACCAACACGCCCATACACACACTCACCCACCCATACAGCCCTTCACAGATGCACTCTTGAACCCATACACCCAGTGAATCACCCACTCACACATCTATGCACAGAGTCACCCACCCCCACCCACTCACACAGACACTCAGGCACCCATAGAGATACTCAGACAACCAATCAATAACCAATATAGACAGTCATGTAGCTACTCACCAACCCATACAGCCACTAATACACCAACTGACAGACTGACACAGACATTTGCACAGTTTACTCACTTACCCATGCATTCAGTAAGACACATTTAGTCACTCACTTATACAGTCAGTCACGCACCTACTAAATCATCCATTCAGACACTTATACACCCACTCATTCTTCAATACACCTTAGCATATATCTATATAAAACATATTTAAACTTTACAGAAACACACATTCACTGGATGATGTCATGAGTGATGTCATTTGAGATGTCATGAGTGATGTCATGAGTGATGTCATGAGTGATGTCACTGACCATGTCATGAGTGATGTAATATGTGACGTCATCAGCAGTGCATTGCGGGGGCGCGAGTTATAGTTATCTCTACTAACTATAACGGCTGAATTTCTCTGGTTTTGTATGAGTGAAATGTCCAACTAACTATAACGTCCCTGATACCTGTGGTTTTTTCAGTGAATTTCTAAGGTTTTTTAAATGCTAATTTCTAACTATAACGTCCCTGAAACCTATGGTTTTTTCAGTGAATATATATATATATATATATATATATATATATATATATATATATAATAGTTAGGAGATAGAATTTAAAAACCTTAGAAATAATTGAAAAAAACAAAGGTTACAGGGACGTTATACTTAAGCTGACATTTCACTCGTACAAAGCCAGAGAAATTCAGCAGTTATACTTACTTGAGCTTACTATGCACTGTTTATGACCTCACATATTACATTACTCATGACATGGTTAGTGACATCAATGATGACATCTCAAATGACATCACTGATGACATCTGAAATTACATCACTGATGACATTATCCAGTGATTGTGAGTCTTTTCTAAAAGTTACTGAGTGTTAAACATATATTCTGTGGAAGTGCCTGTATGGGTAAGTGAGTAGCTGTGTGAGTGGTGTATAGAAGAGTGACTGGGTATATAAGAGACTGTATACATGAGATAGTGGGGGTGTGAGTTTTTGTATAGGTAAGTGAGTGGGTGTGTCTGTGTGTGTATAAGTAAGTGAGTGGCTGTGTGAGTATCTGTATAGTTGACTGAGTTGGTGTATCAGTGATTGTGAAAGGTGGATCAGAGGGTGCATGAGTGGCTGAATGTTTTTTTTAGCAGATACATAAGTATCTGTATGGGTGAGTGGCAGGGTACATAAGTGGCTGCCTCAATGCATCAATGGGTGCGTAATTGGGTGAATGGGTGAGTGAGTAGGTGTATTAGTGGCTGTATGTGTGAGCAAATGGATGTTTGAGTGGTTGTATGGGTAAATGTGTGTGAGAGAGGTTGTATGGGAAAGTATGTAGTTATCTCAGTCACTGTATAGGTGAGTGAGTATATGTATTAGTATATGTATAAGTAACTGAGTAGCTGTGTGAGTAATTGTATGGGTGAGTTAGTGGCTGTGTGAGTGACTGTATGGTTGAGTGAGTAGGTGTGTGAGCAGGTGTATGGTTACCTGATTTACTGTGTCAGTAGCTGTATGGGTATATGAGTGGGTGTGTAAGTGTGTCTATGTCTCTATAACTGAATCTGTGACTGGCTGTATTTGTAAGTGAGTAGGTGCATGAGTAGCTGAACATGTGAGTTAGTGGTTCTGTTAGTGGCTCTATGGGTGAGTTGATGCGTCACTGACTGTATGGATGAGTGACAAGATGTGTGAGTGTTTGTATGGGTTCGATGAATGAGTTTGTAAGTGATTGTGTGGGAGTTTGTGTATGACATGTTTTATGGGGGTGTAAGTGGGTGTGTCACTGTTTCTCTGAATGATGTCATCAGTGATGTCATTTGAGATGTCATCAGTGATGTCATTTGAGATGCCATCAGTGATGTCACTGACCATGTCATCAGTGATGTAATATGTGAGGCCATAAGCAGTGCATTGCAGGGGTCTGAGTTATAGTTAGCTCAGGTAACTAGAACCGCTGAATTTCTCTGGTTTTGTACACATGTGAAATGTCAGCCTAACTATAACATCCCTGTAACCTTTGTTTTTTTCAGTGAATTTCTAAGGTCTTTTTAATTCTATTTCCTAACTATAATGTCCCTGTAACCTTTGTTTTTTTAGTGAATTTCAGCCACCACCATATTCAAAACGTATAACTGCAAAATGGATTACAACCAACACACTAAACACATTACTATCTAAATGACTCTATATTAGCATGTATAACTCCCTTAATATCTCTATAAAACAGTGTATAACTCTTTCAGTGGAATCTGTGACTGCCTGCATCACTGTATCAGTAAGTCTGTCATTCACTTTATAAGTATTTTAGTGGATCTGTGAGACGGCGCATCAGTCTGTCAATGGTGCTGTTCTGTAATGAACTGTGTGACTGTCTCAGTGCATCTATGAGTTCGTGCATCAGAGTCTCAATGGGTCTGTGATTGGTTGCATGAGTCTGTCAGTCAATCTGTGAATAGTTGCATGATTGCCTATGAGCATTTGTAAGTAAGTATATGATTGTCTGACTGGATCTGTGAGTGGATACATGAGTGTCTAAGTGGGTGTTTGAGTGGTTGAGTGAATGAGTGCATGAGTCTCTCAGTGGGTGCATGACTGGGAGTGTGAGTGTCTGAGTGGTTCTGTGAGTGGGTGCATGGGTCTCAAAGTGGGACTGTGAGTTGGTGTGTTAGTCTCTGAGAGTATGAGTGACTGGGTACATAAGTCTCTAAGTGGGTCTGTGAGTGGGTGTGCAAGTGGCTCTATGGGTGTGTGAGTGGGTGCATGAGTGTCTGAGTGGATCTGTGAGTGAGTATATGAGTGTCTCAATGGGTCTGTGAGTGAGAGCATAAGTCTCTGAGTGGGGGAGTGAATGGGTGTATGCATGAGTGTCTGAGTGTGTCTGTGACTGGGTTGGTCTGTGAGTGGATGTGTGAGTCTTTGGGTGGGTGAGTGAGTGAGCCTGTGTATATCTGAGTGTGTTTGTGAGTGGGTATGTGAGTCTCTGAGTGTATGAGTGAGTGGCTAAGTGCATAAGTCTCTGAGAGGGTATGTGTCTGAGTTTGTGACTGTATGGGTGTGTGAGTGGGTATATGACTGTCTGAGTGGATCTGTGAGTAGGTATATGAGGGTCTCAGTGGGTCTGTTAGTGGGTGTATGAGTGTCTCAATGGGTCTGTGAGTACATACATAAGTGTGTGAGTGGGTCTGTAAGTGGGTGCGTGAGTCTCTTAGTGGGTCTGTACATGGGTGTGTCACTCTCCCAGTGAGTCTGTAAGTGGTTGCATGAGTACCTGAATGGGTATATGAGTGGGTCTATGAGTATCTGATTGGGTATGTGACTGGATGCATAAGTGTGTGAGAGGGTATGTGAATGGGTGTATAAGTGTCTGAGTGAGTTTGTGAGTGCATACTTGAGTCTGTGACAGTGACCAGCGAGGGTGTGTATATAGATATAGATACTTTTTGTTTTATATTTCCACCAATCTTCGCGATGAAGTCGCAATAGTCACGATGCCCCAGCGATGGTACACGGGGGACCGTGCTGGAGGTCGCAGCATCGTCGTGAATATTGCATGTGTTTAAAAAAATATCCATTTTTGACTCATAACTTGTGTCACTAACACCAACATTTCTCAAACATGGGGTCAGAGTACCTCCACCCTGACCCCTTATGTTAGCTTTGACAGAAATTTTCAGCCCCAGGAACCGTCCCCAATCAAGAAAAAGACAGCCGCAACTTTCTGTTCAGGTTGAGCCTAGCCAATCACAGCATTCCAATTGTCGCGTGCATTCATCATATCAGTTATACCATCGAGTTATATTTAACGTAGTGAGGCTACAGAGTTGAATACAGTGTGTATAGAGGTGCACGAGTTATAATAATTTGAAGGTGTTGCATACATTTTAAATTAAATGTAATTATAAATTAAAGGCATTACATTTCGAATTTTACATTTTGGTGTAGTTTAAGTTTGGTTTGTAGATAAAGAATAAATACAGTTATATTAATTTAAAGGTGGTGCGTAATTTATCAATTTAAGGTATAACTATAACTTTAGAATTTGTAATGTTTGTGTATTTTAGGTTTGGTTTGTATAGAAATAATACATTTTGTTTCCCTAACTATAAAAAGAGTTTAACCTTTGTTTTTTTGATTGAATTTCAATGTTTCTAATCATAGAGTTCACTGTCGTTGAGTAGAGTGTCATTAAGTGGAGTGTGGTACTGTAAAGTAGAGGTGAGTGTCGTACAATGTACTGTCGTAGAGTGGGGTAGAGTGGAGTGGAGTAGAGAGGAGTGGTGTAGTGTACAGTGGAGCAAATTGTTATATAGTGCAGTGGCGTGTTGTATAGTACAGTGGCATGAACTTCACTAGAGTGGACAGACGTAGTGTAGAGTTGAGTAAAGTGTTATAAATTGGAGTGGCGTCTTGGACAGTGCAGTGGAGTGATGTGTCGTATAGTGTTGGAAAGTGTCATAGAGTGGAGTAGAGTGCTATACAGTGAAGTGTAAGGACATAGAGTGAAGTAGAGGATTCTACAGTGTAGTGTAGGGGCATAGAATGGACCACAGTGTTGTCTAGTCACACAGAATGTAGTAGAGTCCTGAAGAACGGATTTGCATAAAGTGGAGTAGAGTATGGTAGAGTGCAGTGGTGGAGAGTGGAGTGTAGTACAGTGCCATAGAGTGGTTGTAAAGTGTTGTGCAGTAGAGCAGAGAGGAGTGGAGTCCATTGGAGTGGTGTAGAATACAGTGGAGTAGAGTGGCGTGGCGTGAAGTAGAGTGGAGTGGAGTAGTATTCACTGGAGTAAAGTGTTGTACAGTGGAGTGTTGTGTAGTACAGTGGAGTGAACTGGTGTGTTAGTAAGTGTCAGAAGGTGTTGTAGAGTGGAGTAGAGTGTCAAAGAGTGGATTAAAGTCTTGTACAGAGGAGTGGTGTAGAGTGGAGTAGAGTGCAGTAGAGTATGGTAGAGTGGAGTGGGATAGAGTAGAGTACAGTGGAGTTGCGTACAGTAGAATAGTGTACAGTGGATTGGTGTACAGTGGAGCTGCATAGACTGGAGTGGCATTCATTGGAGTAGCGTTCAGCGGAATAGTGTGCAGTGGAGAGGTGAGCAATGCAGTGGCGCAGAGTGGAGAGGGGTAGAGTGGACTGGAAAAAACTGTAGAAAAGCGTAGAGTGGAGTTGCATAGAGTGGAGTGGCATAGAACGGAGTGGTGTAGAGAGGACTTGCATAGAGGGGAATGTGGTTCAGTGTAGTGGCTTACACTGAAATAGCGTAGAGTGGAGTGGCATATAGTGGAATAGTGTACACTGGAGTGGCGTACAGTGGAGTGGCGCAGAGTGGAGTGGTGCAGAGTGGAAAAACGTAGAGTGGAGGGGTGGACAGTGGAGTGGCATAGAGTGGAGTGGTGTAGAGTGGCAGATATATGGAACAGCCTAGTTTATAAAATATTTAGAGGATCTTCCTTCATGGAGGAAATGCTTTCTTGGGCTTCACTGACATTTTCTAACCTGTTAACGGACATGTCCTTCACCACCTTGCACGAGGGTGGATGTGAACAGGTAGGAGACTTATATCTCAAAAACAGGTTCATAACATTTGAGCAGACTCCGGTGTGATTTGGATTGGGATTGGGTTATTTCCTGAAATAGGCTAGGTTAGCTCATACTGCCCATATGATCTGAAACTAATTCCCTGAGAATCCACAGGAACACGCTGTAATACAATAACTGTTAGAGTTGGCGAGCTGTAAATGGTTAATAAATAACACTCCTTCACATGGCCTTTGTGGCTGATATGGCAGGTATGACAGACAGGGCTATAGACCACGGGAATGTGGATCGCTTGGAGGAATTGACCATAGCTGAGTGGAAGAAGACATGCAAACAGGTCAAACAGATGTCCATCCCAATGCACCATTCAAACTGATCAAATTTCATTTTCTACACAGAACATATCTGGCACTTAGCAACTTCACGATGATCCACCCTGCCAAGTTCACTGTAAGCGGGCAATGTGGGCTGCCTTCAGTTGATTTCCCCTTATGACATGGGCCTGCCTGCAGCTTGTGGTGGGAGGTGGTGCAGGTACTTTCCCGCCTCGCGGAACGGGCACTAGAAGGGTCCATAAAAATGTGCTTGCTGGGTATAATGACAAAACTGAAGTGCCATAGAATGCAAACCCTCATGGTGGCACTAGGTAAGGTGCTGGCCAAGCATCGAATAGCTATACATTGGGTGGTCTCTGGAGCTCCGGCGGTCATGGCTTGAAAAAATGATCTATTGGAATGGCCGTTCACAGATGAGCAGCATATGAAGTTGACCCGGATCATGGACCCTCTCCCTCCCCACTCAAACCCTGAAACACTGACCTCTCTGAATGTACAGAGATGGGCATTTGGGAAATTTATCTGCAGAGAAGTGTGGATAATATACTGATAAACATTTTCAATAAAAAAGAGCTGATTAAGAATAACTGTAAGAAATGAAGGGCATAATTTACAAGGCTATTGCGCTGACGGTACTGCCCATATTTACAAGGCCACGTAAAGTCACCCTGCGTGACTTTTCATGCCCTTATGGTAAATATGGGCCCCTTTCAGGCATTACTCTGCATTAAAGGGGCGATCTTTGGGTGTTGCTGTGGGTGTTCCCACGCAACATCTATGGAACCTGACACATTCCCAGATTTTGTAAAGGTGGGAATGCGTCAGAATCCTACGCCTCCCCAGGGGAGGCATAGGAGTGGCAGAACGAGGAGAAATACTTTTATTCTCCTCAATTTTTCCTTTCTATGCATGCTGCAGAAAGAGGACAATGCCATCATTGATTGTTTTTGTGCAATTAAGGTGTCCCTTCCTGCACAAAAACAATCATCCCCACAACACAGGCATGCTTGCAATATGCGCAAGGGTGCCTGTAATGGCACATGGCAGCCAATTGTGCACCAGCGCCGGGGAAAGCACACAGGTGCATCGTATTGTTGTTAAGACAACACATCCCTGTGCTTTTAAAATGACACAGCTTAGCGCAGCAAAATGGCTTGCAGCACCGCGCTGTGTCATTTTTTTGTAAATGAGGCCCTAAGAATGTGTCATCTGGGATGGCGATCTTGGTTAGATATATAGTGTTGTTTGTGTTTATGTTTTAAAATCTCAATAAAATCAATTACAAATACTTTTGCATACCTGTGTTTAGAATACATATGCAAAGCATAGAATTTGTAGTGACAAAGTCCCATTCATGAGTCAAAGGAATAAGGAACTTGTACTTCCACAAATGGGATTGCAGAAATGATGTGGCTATGGTGGAATTACGATAGTTTTAAATGTACTTTTATGGGTGGGTTGTAAATGTTCCTGGGAGGGTCCACTTGTAAAAGTTGACAACACCCCACAAATTCATATATTTATGGATATCCCCATAATTTGCAGGCTGGTTCTCCCTAGAAATATATGCAAATTTACACCTGCCATGCACATGATTAAATATGTTTACAGTGTGGGAGTGACAAGGGATCATCTTCTTATTGCATAGTTGTATTGGGAAGGAGTTTCTCCTCGAAAAAAATTGTTTTCCTCATGGACAAACAAAGGAAAGTTAAATGTGATAATGAACGGTTCAGTTACACTTCCTCTTGCAGATTGTTCATTTGAATATAATTCTGCTTGCAACTGTATTTTCCCTTTTTGATGTTCGTAGAAATCTACAGCTGTTAGAGATTTCCAGGACTTTGCCTGGGATTCATTGTGAATCCTACGAAAGTCAGACATTTCTCTTAAAATAGGAGTCCATTTGTGAAGAGCAGAACCAACCCCCTCAGTGATGCAGTATATTCTCCTATATGGAAGTCACAACCAGTTCCCTGTCCTACATTACTTGCTATTTCTGCAGATACACAAATGCATTCCTTAAAACGTCCTTCAGTGTTTCCTCTAATGAAGTAAACTAGCAGCGGTGCCAATATTGAACCTTCAGAAATATTGCCTCAGCTTCATTTTTATTCAGCCGACCCCTCCCCCATTTCTCGGATGAATAAACGATACATTTGCGCAGTATTTCCAGCTCACATATGAGAATGTAGGGGCATAGTTACAAGCCAGCGCTGGCTGAAAGGACAGTGATGCACATATCTTGTAAATACGACGGCATATTTACAAGAACGGTGCACAGCCAGAACGTCACTTTTTGTGATGTTCCGGTGGCGCTAAGGGCTAAGCCAAATCTACAAGTCAACGTAAATCCACCCTGCGTGGCTTTTCATGGTCTTGTAGATATGGAGTAAGGCAACGCAGCGCAAGTCACTGCCTTGCCTTACTCTGCGTCAAAGAGGCATTCCCTGGGTGTTGCTGTGGGTGCTCCCACGCAACACCCATGGACTTTGACGCTGCGCCAGATTTACAATATCTCCGAAATCTGGGCAGCACCAAAAGCTTGCCCCTCCCTAGAGTAGGCGTAACAAGGACAAATGTTGACATTTCTTCGTCTTTTCCTCTTTCCATGTGTGATGTATTCTGCAGCACACATGGAAAGAGGAAAATGCCTCTCATGATTGTTTTTGCGCAGGAAAGTGTCTCTTCCTGCACAAAATCAATCATGCCAACAACGCAGACACCCTTGCGCCATGGTGCAAGGATGCCTGCCTTGGCGCACTGCTGCTAACTGTGCACCGCGCTGACTAAAAGGACAGGAATGCACAGTATCTTGTAAATACGGTGCATTCGTGCCCTTTCGAATTTGTGTAAGGCAGCACAGCAAAATGACTTGCAATGCAGCCCTACACCAATTCTTTGTAAATATGCCCCACGGTGCATTCGTGCCCTTTCGGACTGGCATAGAGCAGCGCAGCAAGAAGCTTGCGGCGCTGCCCTGCACCAATTCTTTGTAAATATGCCCCACGGTGCATTCGTGCCCTTTCGGACTGGCATAGAGCAGCGCAGCAAGAAGCTTGCGGCGCTGCCCTGCACCAATTCTTTGTAAATATGCCCCACGGTGCATTCGTGCCCTTTCGGACTGGCATAGAGCAGCGCAGCAAGAAGCTTGCGGCGCTGCCCTACACCAATTCATTGAAATATGCCCCTTAATGTCAACGTTAAATATTTCAGGCAGAATGTCACCTTCTATTACAGGGTCTAATTAAAAACGTATGTACGTTTCTGTGTGGAAGCATATTTATAGCGTCAAAATGTTTCTGGCTAAAAACCTTGCCAGCCCTTCGCCACTTCTTTGACAGCAAAAATAGACCTTTTGTCTCATCTCAAAGGTCCGCTAGACAAGCACAATTATTTCAAGTATTTTTTAATACTGTGATTGTAAATACCATTTGTGTAGCTATTTTTGCGTTATTATGAACAAGGCTACTTTATATTGAATATACAGTATTTGAAAGATGTCCATGACGGCGGCGTGCCAACAGGACACTGATTATAATGTTATCAGTGGGTGGTGGCACCAGGTGCAATCAAGGCCTGATTCAAGGGGCCTCTGCTCAGAAAAATTGAAGGACATCAGGCAATCAATCAAATGGACTTGCTTCCCTGCCTGGCAGACACCTTGACCTTCATGCGAAGGAACAGAGGACACAATCAGTGGGCACATCCAGCCAGGAAAGGAAAGTTATGTGCAATATCCACTTAAACATACTGGGGCAGATTTACAAGCCCCTTGCGCCACTTTTGCGTCACTTTTAACATGGGAAAAGTGACGCAAAAGTGGCGCAAGGGGCTTGTAAATCTGCCCCACTAAGTACAGTTGTTTGAATATGCCACGGAATGATCAAAAGAGGTCAGCATTTTGAGTCCATGTCAGTAATTTGATTACCTGATATTTCCCAAAATGAAACTTTCTTCCCAGGCAATTTTTAGCTTATTCTTTATTTCTACGGATGTTTTATGTCTAAGTTGCTCTTTTAATTTGCATTTTAAATGCTCTAGGTGAACTGATTGTCAAAGGTGGATTCTGTGATAAAATAGATATTGTGCTACTCTTAACAGGATTGCAGTGCTGCTGCACCTATCTCACTGCTGTCATAGCTTCTAAAAATATAAGTTGGATAGTTGCTCGTTTCTGCTGTGTATGTTCAGGAGCCAGCGTTGATTTATTGTTGGCAATGCGAATGCCCTCTCTACCCAGCACAGGGCAGGCAGCGCAAGCACCTCCATAGATTGCACATGCCAGCTTTTGTCTCAGTATTTATGTGGAGAAAGAAAGGGTGCTTACTGTTAAGCTTTAACAAGAACTGAAACGAGTTTCCCCCTGTGTACTTTGGTAATGATTCTTGCATGGCAGCTGCTGGGAGCCCATAGATCCAATGCCTTCTGTAGAGACCGCAGTTGCCTGGAAGGTCACTCATCAAATGGGATTAATTTTTCACCTATGACAAGGGAGGTGCCACGGTCTTTTGTGTCTGAGATGAGTTTGATTTTCACAAATATGGGGGCATTAACTGTGACATTCTTCTGACCCCAGTGGCTTTTACAACCTCCCCCAAATTGTTCACAGTCTGTCCGCATCAATTTCATTCTCGCAAATAATGACATTAAAAAAAAGGAAGACACCTTCAAGAAGTAGGAACTTGTGTTTTTAATTTTACCTAAGATACTGAAAATCTTAACACTAACTACAATTTAAACTGTGCCCTCCTCTCGGCTCATTGTTGTCTTTTTGACTTGCTATCAGAGCAGGATGTTCCCCGTTTGTATACGAGGGCTGAATCCATGCCATCAGTCCCTGTGCACTTACAATCTAATAATGGAGGTTTAGATACGCACAAGCTTACTGGCGGAATTCTGTCCCCATCCCGCATTTTAATTATGGGCATCATGATCACCATACTTATCAGAGTGCACCAGTCACCTCCAAAATAAGAAAGGCCATGGATACAGCAAGATGTACAACAAGAGCATGCTGAACTAGAATTCCTAAACTAAACTAAGTTTTAAATGCAAGGAGCCAATCATGAGCACTGCAGTAATTGCAGTGATACAACGTTGCGCCTGAAATTACCCGTACTGTGTGGTATATCCCTGTTATTAGTGTGCAATTACAAAATAATGACCAAGTAATTGGGGTTAATATACATGTGTGGATTTACCTCAACTCTTTCGCTGGCTTTGAGCTCCACCTGCTTTTGGCAAGTTTCTGGGCGTGTGGCAACCAAGGTCTTAGAATCGGGTACAGTTGTATCTCCGACAGAGATACCATTGCTCCCTACTGGGCCCTAACAGTCTGCCACCAGATCAATGTGTGCAGCATGGGGTTGGGGGCCCAACCCACTGCTGTGCACGGCCTTTGGACATGCGTGACTGGGGTTGGGTGCAGGGTCTGGCCTCTGGCCCTGCACTCAACCCTGCGGGTGTGTGTGGCCAACTGAATGATGTAACAATATAAAGGGTGTCATTTTAGGTAAGGCAGAACTACTAACTTTATCAAAGGGTCAGAACACCAAAATATAAAAGCCTATTAGCTTTATCAAGGGGTCAACACAGCAACATATATATATATATATATATATATATATATATATATATATATATATATATATATATATATATATATATATATATAGCAGACCAATTGTTTTTATCAAAAAGTCATCAATAATTGTAATCAAATGTATATTTTAAAAATACACATATTGCAATGTTTACCAAAAGTGATGGTCCTACAGTTTTTTAATAGAACCTCATTGATAAAATCGTCTTTGAATCTTTCTTATAACATTTTTCAGTCCTCAAACTGCAGACACAGAACAGACCACAAGGTGTCGCTGCACTCCAGCTGAAGAGTAGAGAGCTCCACCTAAGAGTGCTTTAAAAAAACATGGTAAGCTCCCCTAGGCCGTGAATTCAATGACCCAGGAGACTTACTTTTTTTAATGTTGCTGGAAGGCTGCTGTACTCCCTGCAGACCATCACAACATTAAAAAATGGTTGGTGCTGCCCCTGCTCCTTCTAGTAGCACCACAAGGCTTCACAATATATAAGCAAAAGCCCTCGCAAGACATTATGGGGTTCTCCTTCTCTGGAGCAGTAAATAATAAATGATGTACCCCTGCTGCTCATTTATTATTTATTTTATTCTCCTTTTGTATATATTTTTGAGTGCTCTGGTGCCCGCTGGGGGCACCCAAACCTATTTTTTTACATTAGGGGCTGAGTGGGGAGCTCCAAGTCCCTGCAGCCAGCTGATAGCCATTGTGGGCTCTGGCGGGAGCTGGCATTGGTTTTTTTCACCATGGGTACACCCGTGCCCACCTGAGGAATACTCAATAAGGGTCCGTTGGAGTCTGCAGTGGGAGCACCAGGGCCCCCGCTGCCCCTGCCTCCCCTGGTGGGAGGCAGCAACTTACACAATTGGTGGGTGCCCGGGTGCACACCTGGGGCACCCACATCTCCAAAAATCATTGGGGGCAATGAGAATAGCCGCCCCAATGCCCCCACAGCCCCAGTCAGCTCTCCAGCCAGCTCACATAGTGGGACTGGCAGGAGCCAGCTTAGTTAATTTGCTCTGGCCCAGGCAGGAGCAGCATTTTTCCCTGCTCCTGCCTGGGCAGGGAACTACAGTGTCCAGGGGATGAGGTTACTGGGGATGGGTTCCCTGGGTCTAAAAGAGGCTCGGGGAGGAGGACTCCCTTACAACAAAAAAACACTCAGCCCTGAGGGATGTGTTCCTAGAGACTAATAAGTCTCAGGGAGGGAGGCTGTATGCCTAATCTCACTTTTTTTAAAGTATCCCTCAGGGATGGGATCCCCTGGGCCTAATAAGGCTCAGGGAGGGGGTGGCTCCCAATGTAAAATAAAGGGTCTCCGGGTCTCAAAGAAAGCTCAGTGAGAAGGGATGCACGCCCCACTTCCCTTTAAAAAAAACACAGCGCTGACCTCCATCATTTATTTGTAAAAAATGTCACCAACATTTAGTTTTTTCTACTGCAATTCCCAGAAAAACTGCGGGGATGTGGGATTTAAAAAAAGAAAAATGTAGCCATAAGACGTATCGGGCAGGGTATCCCTACTATGCCCCCTTATATCATTAAAAAATTGAGGACAGGGGAACAAGCCCCTGAGTCCTGTAATGGCTGCCGCAACATTTCTTTATGTGTTTCGGCCAGCCAATCAGAGCGAGAGCTCATGCAGGAAAGAGGCGTCTGATGGGAAAAAGGCCCCATGGCCAGTCAGATAGCTCTATTATTTGATGTTGCGTGATTGCGAGACTCCTAACCATCCAGGTCTAAAAAGTTTATCAACCTTAATTTCTCAAAAGCTGCTGGACGGATTTATATTGTTAGACTTGACTTTTTCAGTGGGTTTACCCCCAGACTTTTTGCTTTTTGGCCTCCGGTTTTTGACCCTGCTTTGGTTGGTTTTATGACTCTGTGCACTTTACCACTGCTGATCAGTGCTAAAGTGCATATGCTCCCCCTGTAAATTGTGTTTATGGATTGGTGATTCCATCATTGGCATATTTGATTTACTGGTAAGTACCTACTACAGTGCATCGTGTGTGCCCAGGGCCTATAAATCAAACATTTTTTATATTGTGCTCTTTTTGAAAAATTTGATCAATTAAAGTAAGTTTTCTAAATATTTTGCAAATATTAATTTTTAACAGCCCGAAGAAGTGGCAATTCACTTTAAGCTGCGAAACATGTGTTGGTTGTACAACATCAAAGAAACCAATTATTGCACTTGATATGAATGGAACATGACTAGTGAAATTTGAAATTGTTTGGCTGTACTACATTAATAACATTCAAACAAGCAACACTGAATGTGACACCCACATGAGCAGCCTGTAAATGTAACTCAGACCTGCCACTGCAGTTTCTGGGTGCAGTTTGGTACTGCCATGTCGACCTGCCAAGTGCAGCCACTTGCCAGGCCCTAACCTTCCCTTTTCTCACATGTAAGACACGCCTAAGGTAGGCCCAAGGTAGCCCCATGGGCAGGGTGCAGTGTATGTGTAAAGTAGGACATGTACTGAGGTGTGTGACATGTCCTGATAGTGAAATACAGTGTATTTCATTTTTCACAATTCAAAGGCTATCTGTCCCATAGGAAAGAATTCTAGTCTATTTATAACATCTTATAAATATAACTTCCCATTGGGACAAAATAGAAAGTTGGAGTTTAGTATGCCTGAACTCAGAATATAAAAATGCATCTTTTAGTAAAGATGATTTTTAGGTTGTGTTTGAAAATACCACTTTTAGAAAGTGGGTATTTTCTTGCTTAGTATCCTGTGTGCCTCTGCTGGTTGGTGGATTGACTGTCTGGCTTTGAAGTGACAGGGACTGGGGATGTGCATTCTCTCAGACAGCCACTGGTTGGGGTTGATGTGTGTCCTGCCTTTCCTGAATGAGTCGGGCTGGTCTGAATAGACCTGGGCTGCATTCAAAGTAGTGGGAGGAGTTTCATTAGCACTTGAATAGGCCTGGTCTGCATTTAGAGTGGTGGGAGGAGATTTCCCTTGCACCTGAATGGGCCTGGTCTGCCTTGGACAATGCTGTCTCCACCTCCTGCCGGGAAGCTGGACCGGAGAGGACAAACTGGTTTGGGCTGAGCACAGAAACTCTCTGCCCAAAAGAACAAAGAGAAATTGAGTATAAATATTGGGGCCCAGTCCTCAGAACGTTATATTACTGCTTAACTAAGGAACCTGCCAGGAAGAAGAGCTGGAAAAGCTGTCAGGAGGAACTGCCACTTTGCTGCATTGTCTGCTGTGTTGGCCTGCTGCTTGCTGCTTCTGTCTTGGGCAGGGAAAGGACTGGATTGTACTTTCATCATGCTGCTGTTAGAGTTTTCTCCAAGGGCTTGAAGTAGAGCTTGCCTCCTGTTGAAAGTCTGAGGGAGACAAAAGACTTCAGAGAACTCGCTGGAATCAAGGAACCTGCCAAGAATAACAGCTGGAAGAACTGCCAGAAGGAGTACTGCCCCTTTGCTGTGTTGTTGTTTTGCTGGGTTGGCCTGCAGTTGCTGTTTCTGCCTTGGGTAGTGAAAGGACTGACCTGAACTTTCTCAACTTGTTGCTGAGTATCTCCAAGGGCTTGAAGTAGAGCTTGCCTCCTGTTCTGAAGTCTCAGGGACCGCAAAGACTTCACCGACCTCTGGGTACCGCCTCTGGAATTGTGGTTTCAGTTGCCACAGAGGGGGGAAAGCAACCGACTCCGTCACTGACTCCGTCGCTGGCTCCGTGTCATGAAGGCACCGCAGAGGGCACTGCCACATCTCGCACTGCAAACCTGGTCTCACTGATGATGACGACCGCCGCCGCCACCGACCTGCTGCTTGCACAGTGACCTGTGGGCACTGCACTCCGCACCGCCTCTCTTCACTTCGCTGCCCTGGTCTCACCGATGCCGTTGCTACCCGCTGACTTCGACACTTGTGACCGCATGGTGGTTTGGGGGCACCGCTCATAAGTCTCTTGACTCACCGCCCCGTTCCACACCGCAGTCCGGACCGACCGACGCCAGCTCCCCACAACTGGCACTGTCGCCTGCACAGTGATCTGTCAGCACCACAATGAGCACTGCCTCCACTCTGCACCGCAGCCCTGGTCTCACCAACGCCGCTGGATGACCGTTCCCATGCAGCTGCCTGCACCACGACTTGAGGGCACTGCATACCGCACCGCTTCACACCGCAACCCCGACAGTTGCCACGACTGACCGCACCAACATGAGTGGCCGCAACAAAAAGGTACTGTTTACGAGTCTGCTGACACTCCGACCGATGCGTTCAGATGGAACTGTTGGATTCCGGACGGAGCTACTGACTTCAAGGAACTGCATTTTTAATGTTATTCTTGCAAAGTGCCTGTATTTAAGTACTGTATGTTGGATTTTTATCGTTTTGGTCTTGTTTTGAATATATAAAGTATTGGGAATTTTTCTAAAACTGGTGTGGTGTCCTTTTGTAGTGTTTCCACTGTGTTACTATTGGTTATGTGCAAATGCTTTACACACTGCCTCTGAGATAAGCCTGACTGCTTGTGCCAAGCTACCAAGGGGGTGAGCATGGGTTATTTCAGTAGTGTATCGCCCTTATCTTGACTAGAAGGAAGGGTCCCTACTTGGACAAAAGTACCTACCTCTGCCAACTAGAGACCCCATTTCTAACATACATCAAATTACAAAAAGCATACTTTCTTGACCAAGATCTAGCATTCTGCAAAAGTTGGTGCAATTCCGTTCAGCTGTTCTTTTCTCTTGTTGTTCAATTTTCCTTTGGAAAATTGGATTGGAAACTTGCATTTTGGGTCCCCTTTTTTTCTCAGCCCCCACTTAATGGATCACCCTGAAACTTTCTAGAAAGGAGCTTAGGTTGATGAACTTTTTAAAACAGCGCCAAAGTTATTATCAAACCATAAAATACTCTTCCTATGGTAACTAAGTCCTCACTATAACTACACAGTGATGACCGCCACTGTATAATATATAAAAAAGGTAAGCAATGGTTAATATAACAACATCCATTACATGTTACATTGATGTTTTCAGTGCAACATGAATATTGCCACTCTTGCCACTGTTTCAGGTAGCTGATTCTGTGGAAAATTTAGGGGAATGGACACCACGTTCAAAGTTTAAGATGGCAGTAACGATTGATAGAGTGTGAGTTGCCTAAATATACGATTGCCACACTGTACAATGACACAGGGATGAAGTTGAGATTTTCAATTAGAAATTGTTGAACAGAATATATTTTGATTATCTGTGTGAAATGCAGTAAGCTCCCAAATCACAATATAAAATAGTAAACACCCATAATGTATTAGTTGTTCTCAGATCTTGGTTAAGTGTAGCTCTATTAGCATAGGTGTTGTATTCCTTACTTGTCTCCTTGGTGTAATATGAGGCAACCTTCACCTAATCATCTTTTTCAAGTTTATTTTAACCAGAACTCAGGTCATTGTAACACTCTACACTTGGCATATCCAGCACATGTTTAAAATCGTGTAAATAAATCATGGATGCATTAAATAACTACCGAAAGGGGACCAACTCTATAGAACCAGAACTGCATTGTGACTGGTGTCAGCCATCCAGACTGTCAGGCTGGCTCAAACTTTCTTTATCATCTTTCCTTCCTTGCCTTGGTCTCTTGTTTGACTTCAGGTGGATAGTTCTGCCTTTTTGCCAGTAAGTCCATGTCCTACTGCAGATTCCAAGAAAAGGCAATATTTCCTTATGAATAACACTTAGGATAGAGTAGTCCTACCTATGCACATGAACCTTGGAATGCTTTTCTGATGGACTCAATGTCCTGCCTCTGTTTCTCTGCTGCCTGGCTAACATCTAGAAACAGTAGGACCTGCACTGAGTTAAACAGTTTTTCCCTATTTTCTGCTTTGGTTTTTGTGTGGCTTATTTTGCGTTCTGCCTGTCAGCAAGGCACCTAAACCTCATCCAATTTGGGTTCTATCATTTATTATTGTACTCATCAACCAATAAGTAACAATCAACAAAATGAGGGAAGCAATTCTTGAATTAATCTCAGCCCCTGGCAATTGCTTGAGTCCCCATTCCAGTCCATCACTTTTACCTACTATGCCACTCTAGAAATATATGAGCCATATGCAATTCTGGAATCTGCTTTGATCCTGCTGCAATAAGCACTGTTTAGACCAAAATGCCAGGCCATGTCCTCTCTAGGTGGGAATGCAAGCAACCCCAAACCGGTTGCAACATGTTTGGGCCTTTTCAGTGAGGTACAGCTTGAGTTCTGTTGCACAGTGAGCTTGGGACCCACATCTCGGCATTCCTGTCACACATAGGACATACACTACAACAAGGTGACGGAAGGAATACTTGAATTAATCTCAGCTACTGGCAATTGCTCTAGGCCACATTCCAGCCCACCATTTTTCACCTACTATGCTGCTATAAGCACAAACCAGTGATATGCAAATCAGTCTTGATTTTGTTCCATTGGGAACATTTTAGCCAAAATTGCCCAGAGAAGTCCCCTCCAGATGGGAACACAATCAACCACAGACTGATTGATATCAACCTACTCAGGCCTTGCCAGTGAGGTATAGCTAGAATACTCAGAATTCAAGAACCCAGCAGTGACCGTAGTTGATACTATACCATCACAACAGTTTTGAAACTCACTAGACTCTCGCTTCAAAGGCAATTCAAGAAAACTGTATATGCCCCAGGCAAACCAATGATCCTATTCATTTGTTTTATGGCAGGCAGTAAGAACGCAACTCATTTTAGAATGCTGAATCTTAATCTATGTTTATCGACATTGCTGGTGAACTTTGTAAATTCTGGAAATTGTAACATCTTGCATTAAGTCATAATCTCCCCTTGAACACTGTCCACCACAAACGTAATGAACATTCTCTTAGCCTCTAAAACTACCCACACTATCAGACATTATCAACAACTCATGTACAAAGGGTGTCATCCCACTAGAGAAAATAAATAACTCTCATATAACCCTTCTGAAAAAAACATGACTGAATGCAACAATACCAGAAAACTACAGGTCAATTACAATAGGTTTAATAACACAAAAGATCAAAAAAGGAGTCTACCTACAACTATTGAAATACAAGTCAAGAAACAAAACAACATGCTATCAAACTTAAAGGTCCGACGCCAACCCCAAAGATGAATGGATTCTGAAATGGTTTTAATAAGTGTTGGTCTCCTCTTGTCTGATCATGACAAGCCTTTAATATTGAAGATTAGAGCACCCTCATCAGAAAATCAAGCCTGGTGGACGTCTGACGGAAGTCCTTGGAATGGTGTGGGTATCCAAGATGGCTGTTTTTTTTTTATAAACGGCACATCCACATAATTAAATATATCAGGCGCATGTGAGGTTATAACTTTACCAACACACCAGAAAATATTGCCCTTCGTGAAGGAAGGTAAAGACCCAAATTTGAGCAACTTTGATGAGGTGAAGTTATATTTTGCCACCAATGTCCTGGAGCCTGATGCTCTGCCTGATAAGGGAGGGACCTCAATAGTCTTGTATGGTGATAGAAAAATGCTGCTCTTCTCAAGCACCATCCATTTCCCGCCAATCTACATCCCACCCTAACCAGTGGAAGTTTGGGTGGGTGGCGAATTTAGATACTCAACAGGAAATTAACCATGTGAACATTGGAGGGGCTGCTGCAGGGTGGCTAGTGGTAGCTCAAAGAGGCAGTGAGACCATTGGACCATTTCCATCTGTTGCGCAGGGCTCCTTTTTTAACTTCCAGGCTTTTCTCAAAGCTAGTGAAGTTTTAAAAACATGTATGAAGTTGCAAATTATCATTGAACTTAGCAAACTTGCAAATTGCTAGACAAATCATGGACACAGCATTTGCCTTTTTTGGGAAGTGATTGAAGAGTTCAGTTTACATCTAAAAGTGGTAGGACCGTAAGTGAATTATTTAATAAGGATTTGTACTTTACATCGACATTCAATCTTCTTGAACAGAGTAAGTGAATCATTTAGGCACAAGAACAATGTTAGAGGCGCTTTATTAAACAATTTCAGGTTAATTAGACAGAGCTTTTGTCATTGTCTTGACTTTTATACAATAATGCAAAGCATTAATCTTTGGAATATTCAGCATCGTATTGCATGCAAACAGGTCATCAGTGTTGTATTTCTATGTGGTCATCAGCAAATCCAGGTCCTGGTGCAAACAATATGGTGGCATTCATGTGTTTATTCAAGATAAAAGCAAAACGTACAAGATACATGCTGATGCCATGAGAAAAACAGCCCCCGGTTACCACATTGGAAATTTGGCCAGGTTTAACACAGAGTATTTGTGCTTTCCTGGTCTCATCAGAAATTGCAGCCATGAGTTATTCATCATTTTGGAACTATGAAGTTGTTCAATCTCACGACCAACATTTGAGATTTCTAGACAATGGAAAGTTAACTCTAGCGTCTAGACCTACTGCAATAGTGGTACCAGTTGTCTAAGTCCTCTTGTTACGGATGGCCCAAGACTTCGAAATACATGGGATTATAGGGCCAGATGTATGAAACACTGAATGTAAAATACTGATCACAAATTGCAACCAGTGTGGAATTTTGCAAAATGCACTATGTACTAATAGGGAGGTTCACAAAATTCCAAATCATAATGGGTCATAACCTACCTAGTTTATGAATGTTCATGAGCTAAGTAACAAATTGTGGCTTGCTACGATTGGTGCCTATCACAAGGATGGTGGACTGCTTGGGTCAGTAGAGCACCTTTCCTGTGATCACTTTTTAAATATATTTTTATGTAGCCCATTTTCCTTAAAGAAAACAGGGCTGTGTTTAAAACACAAGTTTAAACCTTTTAAAAGTTTGTTTGAAAGTAATCATTGGTCTGCTAGACCGCTGATTACTCCCAACTTTTATTTTTTTTTACATGCACAAAGGGGGAGGGTTCCCCAGGAGACCTTTTCCTGTTTGTGAATGGCTTACCATCTCTTGTTGGGAGATGGTAGAATTTCAATGTTTTGCGGCTGGATGGCGGTCTCAAAACATTGATATTTACCATAACAAATTGCTATCTGGAAGGGATGCTCTAAACATGCCTCTTCCAAATAGCAATTTGTTATGCCCTTCTAAACCCATTTTGCGATTCAACAACCTGTTACCAAATTGCAAAATGAGTTTAGTACATTCTAAAAAGCCATTTAGCGTCACAAACCCTGTAAGTTAGAAAGCTGCAGGGTTAGCAAGAGCTAAATAGCTTCATACATCTGACCCTGGGGCCCTAGGTTTAGTGTAGTTCTTATTTGAAAATGCATTATACTCAGCCTCAGTGCATCGAGTTTGATGAGGGTGTTTATGCAGGAAATATTATACCATGTTTTTATACTGCTACCCAAAGGAACTTTGGGGCATATTAGCAAGGAGTTGCGATATTTATCGGAAAACGCGCTCAGCGCAGAATTTTTTATCGCCTTCTATTGCTGGATTTCATCGCGGAGATAACGCAGTATTAGCAACCATTATCTCCACGGCGATGAAAAATCCAGCGACAGCGGCGATTCCCATCTTTAACGTGAGATTCCCAGCGATAAAAATCCTATCGCTAAGGGAAATCTCGCTAATAAGCAGGTGGGGACTTGGCTGTAGAATCCACCTCCCATAGACTATTATTGCTAAGTCAGGTTTCTACCAGGTGTAAAAACGCGCGCTAATCGCGGTTAGCGCGCGTGTTTTTATCGCCTCGCCGTTCTTGCTAATGGCGATAACGATTTTAGCGACTGCTTTCAGTCGCTTTTAGGTTGGGAACGCCTACTTTGCATGTCATTAGCGATAAATATCGCTGACATGCAAAGCGGCACCCAAACCGCTCGCTATCACCTGGAAGCTGTCGCTAACACCTGTTAGCGACAGCTTGCTAATAGGGCGATAAAAAAATCGCCGCTTTAGCGAGAAAAAGTCCCGCTAAAGCGGCGATAGGCTCCTTGCTAATATGCCCCATAGAAATTCAGCCTCTCCCAGATGAGGGTGATTTTTGAAAGACTTAATTGTCAGGAGGGAAGAGAGCCTGTTAAATGATGATAATAATAGATTACTGCCCCTATGCAAGATGGTGGAGACTGGAGGCTGTGAAACGAGAGAAAGCTATATGTTTTTACACCTCTTTATAACCCAACAGAATATATAGAAATGCTTGAATTAAATCCAGTGGTCTGGATTGAGTTTTGTATCAGCTGTGCGTGGATGTGCGTATCTGTGGACGATCTACAGTGACATTAGCAGATGCAGCAGAGATATGGTGCCTAGATGTGTATCGCAAGAAAGTGCTGTGTGCTAGTGAGTGGGAAGATGTGTGGTGAAAGACAGTTGATTGCAATGAGAAGAGTGTGGGGTGGAATCACACAGGGGAGAATGCAGTCACAAATACAGTGACAGAATCAAGTCCTTTATCTAATTCTCACTAAGTGGTGGTTTTTTGTTCACTGAATACTGGTTCTGGGATGAACATTACCATTGTATGTCTGCTCAGGTGCACTGCCTTTGAGAGTTAACTAGGCATGGCCTCAATGCTTTAATTGTGCTCAGACACCCGTGGCTGGCGCTATAAAATGTCAGAGTGCAAATAGCAAGGGTGCACAGTCCCGAATCTATTTCAGGCCTCTTTATTCTCACTGCCAGTCACTCCCTGCCACGTTATTTCACTCTTAAACGTGTCTGCTTTCTCTCTTGGTGACAGATTTTCTGTGTTTCTTTTCCTCAGTGTTTTCGTTTTGTTTGTTATTCCCTCTGTTGGACTCGGGAAATGTCTGATAAGTGCCGGTGCCCAAAAATAAGTGCCAGTGCCCCCCACCGGCAACCACCGGCTCAAATTAAGAAATAGAAAAAAACTACCTAAGACATGGTTCGTCCTGAGCACTAAAAAAGGTAAATGTTTCAGTGTGGTCTTCCCTTGGTATATGTAATCACCCTTTGGGTTGAGCTAGTCTCCATCCAGGTGACGCCTTGCCTGACTTCATATTTGTTAGATCCTGTAAGGAGAATTTCCTGGAGGAATGAAAGGCATCCTTTGCACCTTAAAATAAAAAAAATGTCTTCACCAAATTGGGGGATTCATTGATTGGTGGCTAGCAACTACAGGGTTCTTCCATAAAGGCAGTAAGGATGCATACTTCTAAACAAAAAGAGGTATTCCCTTGTGCCTTAGTCATAGTACTGGAGTGGTGCAAGTAACCAAAAATGTAATTGTGTCTTAATCACATCCAGTCAAGTGGATCTGCGCCCCAACAATCCAAGGCAGATCCACTATTTCTGGTTGAGGCAGACCTTAACATCAGCCCATCTCTGCCATTAAGATAAGAGGACATCTATTTGACCAGTGGTGCAGGTGAAATATCACTAATACACTGTTGGCCAGATTACGAGGTGGTCGGTGAATTCTTACCTATCCATAAACCCCTGTTTATGCACGGGTAGGAATTATAAGTCGTTAGGTAATTACCACATTTGATAATTATCGGATGCGTTAAAGGCCTCAACCTTCATTACATTTCAGCAGGTTAAACATACCGAAATTTAACAGGGGTAAAGCATACAGGGGCAGATTTACAAGCCCCTTGCGCCACTTTTGCGTCATTTTTAACATGGGAAAAATGACGCAAAAGTGGCGCAAGGGGCTTGTAAATCTGCCCCACAGTATGTACCATATCATTCGGATATTGGTGTGTTAAACATCAAAATCCGCATGTTATTCTCCGTCAACTCCTAATAGGTGTTATTCATCACACCCGATACAGAACGTACCCCAAGGTATCATTATTTATCAGAGGTGATGAATAGCACCCAAACTCGTAATCTGGGCCTGTGTTTGGTGTTGTTTAGCATAAAGAATTATCAAGGGGTGTAATATAGAATTGCTGCTGGCAAACTACAGCACATCAGCCTTCAGGACAACATTAAACTCTTTCTCATTGAGATGCTGTGACATTATGTGCAGAGCGGTCTACCATAAAATAAGCAAGCTGCTTCAATGTGGCCTTCACGTGTAGGCCTTCATTGCAGCAGCAGCAGCCTGTATGCAGTGTCGAGATGTCCTCTCTACAGTGGTGGCTCGCAGTGGGAGTGCTGCGGGGCGGTGGTGCGGGGCAGGGTGGGCGGGGGGTAGTGGAGTTGGACATACGACGTCCACGAGTAAAGTAGGTAAATAAATAAATAAAACTATTTACCTTGCGCGCTGCATCGCCAAACTCGGCGATGCAGCGCGCTAGGTAAATAGTTTATTTATTTACCTACTTTACTCGTGGACGTCGTGTATCCATTCACTACCCCCACCCTACCCTCCCCTGCCCCACCGCCCCGCAGCACTCCCACTGCGAGCCGCCAGTGCCTCTATCATGGTGCCCAGGTATTAATATGTCACATTCCACCAGTCCCATGAACATACGGCTCCCTGTGAGAGAGCACAGTCACATACAGCGGGGGAACGCTACGCGTTGACTCTGTGGTCATTATGGTCTCTTTCTACCTGACCTGACAACCCAGCAGGTAACCATGGCGTCTCTAATGGTTTAATTACTGAGCAGAACATCAACCTCAAACTGGGGCGCCATGTCTTCAAATTCCAGAGCTGACCTAAGACCGACAGTCGCCAAACACATGGAATGGACCCCAGTAGAGAACAGGGTATGAAGTACCACTCTCCTCTAGGGCAACGTTCAAACAGCAGAAAAAATAGAAAGAAGAACCCCTTTATTTTTTGGAGTTTTATATAGCGCGAACTAGACCCGAAGGTATCAGAGCGCTTTACACGCGCACTAGTTGAGTTACAGACGGAAACATTCATTTCATTTTTTTGTGAGGCATTGGGAGATTAAGTGGTTTGCCCAGAATCAAAGTATGGGAAGCATTCCATCCGAGACTCGAACGCTGGTCCCTAGCTTCGAGGTCGACTGCTTAGACCACAGCCTCTGCCTGGTATGGAACATACAAGTATCTTTGTTGAAAAAGTAAAACATGCAGCTGTACATCTAAGAACCTGGAGTTATTGCAAGTCCACATTTGATGATATTATCAATCACAAATGTATCTTGAGAACCTGCCTCCTGTGAAATATAAACAGCTTAGTTGTCGGGTGACGGTCCCGTTTCAAGGCACTGTTTCCTGCCCGGAATTTATAACCTACAAAGCAATGTTCTCAGGTGTGTTCGTGTGATTGGGTCCGTGAAGCAAACCAAGACTACAATGCCCAGAATGCATTCGGATGTCACACAAAAGACCAGGAACGGAGCCAGTGTTTGCGATGACTTGGAACGAGGTATCCATCCTATAACTGTGAGCACAGGGGGGCAGATTTACAAGCCCCGTGCACCACTTTTGCGCCGCCGTTGCGTCACTTCTGTGACGCAGCGGCGGCGTAAAGCTAGCGCCATGCTGCGGGGGATTTACAACGTGACGCATCTAGGGAGATGTGTCACGCAGTCCCGGCTCCTGGAGGGAGTTCCGCCGGGCGGTGACGTGCGGCGGGGGAGGGGCAGGGTGGGGGGGTAGTAAAAACCGGAATCCGGCGGAATCCAGGTAAGTTAGCAAATAAATAAATAAAACGAATTTCGTAGCGCGCGCTGCATCGCTGGCGATGCAGCGCGCTGCGAAATTCGTTTTATTTATTTATTTGCTAACTACCTGTGTTCAGCCGGATTCCGTTTCTACCCCCACCCTGCCCTCCCCCGCCGCACGTCACCGCCCGGCGAAACTCCCTCCAGGAGCCGCGACTGGTGTCACGTTGTAAAGCCCTGCGCCACATGAAACCTGCGTCAGGTTTCATGTGGGCGTTCCGGTGCAGGGTGGGCGTTCCGGTGCAGGAACGCCTCGGAAAAGTGCATGAGTGAAATCTACAAGATTTCACTCTGTCACTTTTCCGACCCCGATGCGTCAAAACCTTGCACCTGCTTGAAGCAGGCGTAAGGCATGACGCACCATGTTGAGGATAGGCCAGGTTGGAACAGTGCTGGAGTTGCGTCGCGCCCGCGACACAACTCCAGCACTGCGCCAACCTTACGCCGGCAGATGCGACAAGCATCTGTTTATCTTTGCGCCATGATAGACCGCATTGTAAATGCGGCGCATCTGTGGTGGCGCAAGGGTAAACTTGCATCACGCATCTTTCCAGGCGCATCCCTGCTGATTTGCAGGGATGCGCCAGGAAACGTAAATCTGCCCCACGGAGTCTACCGTGGAGTGAAACACGGTAGTCTGGAATCATTTACTGCCTCCCTGTGCTGACCACTCAAACAAAAGTGTTAACATGGGCAATATCAGTGCTGTTCAAGGGATTTGAGAATAATACATGCTTCATGTTACTTTGCTATATATGGCTTTTGCATTTTACGGTCAATTCGACAGCCCCATTCATGTTTTTACACAAAACATAATTGCATATCCATTGTGATAGAACATTACATGCTTCGATTGCCTCTGTTAGGTAATTGTAAAGTGGAAATATAGGCATTATAACAAATCACATAAGAGAGAGATTTTTAAACACAGGAGACTTGTATGTGAAAACGGCTCTGACCAGCAATCTCTCCTATGATGCCTACTGTGTCTGTTTGTAATGACTACCCCTGAAGATTAGGGGGCGCTAGAACTGTCTGCCTGCCCTCTCCTTCAACGTGCCTCCTTCTTTTTCCACAGCGCCTCCTTTATCTTGGAATTTGATTGCATCTGGTAAATAATAAATTAAATATAACTACATATAAATGATGGCTATTTCAGGAGCCTGAACGTAAATATGTAAAATAAAGCAACATTCGTGCATTTAAGGATATATGTCTCTTTCATATGTAGAAGCTCCTTTTTGAATGAAATATATTCTTTTAGATGGTAATTTCCTATTTCTGATGAGCATGTGTAGAAACCTACATCACTTTAGAACTGAGTTTCATAATATTTGAGGCAGCATGAACGTCTAGAATCTATTAATGCTCATTCATTCCATCCCTGATTGAATTACAACAACACTCAAAATGTACCTAGAATGCTCAAAACCATAGGCACAGAATGTTGATGATATGGATAAACATTCTTTAGAAACCAAGGCCTGTCTCCAGGGTTCTGCATACCAATGGTCCTTCAACAGCCGGGGCTGTCCCACAATATGCGTTAGTTCCATCGATTACTACTGATATTTTAGCTTGGAGATAGTCCTGCCATCAAATTATCAACTCCGAAATTGTTTTACACTGTCACAGAGTAATGAAGCAGTACTGATCTCTGGGGGTAGCTGTATGGCTGCAAGTAATGCCCACAGACAGTACTGTGGAGACCTACTATGCACAGGTCCTACACTGCCAGCAGGCATATTGTCTATTGGAAATGTCGAAAGTGTATGAGCAGTGAATTAGTGGGAGGGGTTGTGGTTGTATGGCATGCAAAGAGCTTAATACAATGCTGTGTGCAAATCTTTGGGCCTCATTTACAAAATGTTGACACATGGCAGAACAGCAAGTCTTCCTGCAGGATAGGGCGCATTCCTGTCCTTTGCCCCTGTGCCAGAGCACAAACAGCAGCCGTGTGCCAGCGCAACCACCCTTGCGTCATTTTGCAAGGGTGCTTGTGCTGAGGGGATGATTGTTTTTGTGCAGGAAGGGACATCTTCCTGCACAAAAACAATTATTAGAGGCATTTTCCTCTTTCTATGTGTGCTGCGGAACGCAGCATGCATAGAAAGATGTAAAAACGAGGAGATATAAAAGTATTTCTCCTCGTTGCGCCTCCTTACCCCCCACACCCTGGGAGGCATAGGATTCTGATGCATTTCCAGGTTTACACAATTTTGTAAATCTGGAAGTGCGTTAAGTTCCATGGATGTTGCGTGGGAACACCCACAACAACACCCATGAAATGCCCCTTTCACGCACAGTTATGCGCGAAAGGGAAACATATTTACAAGGCCATGAAAAGTCACGCAGGGTGACTTTACATGGCCTTGTAAATATGGGGAAGCCCATTGCACTGCTGGTCCGTCAATAAAAGTGACGCACCAGCAGCGCACTGGGCTTGTAAATAACGCCCTTTGGGCCTTATTTACAGCAAACGGATGCTTCACTGCGTTAAAGCAGTGATGCGTCAGTTTTTGTGCGCCTGAATGAGAAACCCTTGCGCCACCATGGATGTGCTGTATTTACAATTCGGCGCATTGCTGGAGTTGGCTTGAAAACCGATGCAACTCCAGCAATGTGTCAAAATGCAGAGGCAATGTGTCAGTTTTCAGATACGCATCGTCTACTGTATGGGGAACAGTATAATAGTGCATGAAAAGCTGGAAAACTCACCTTGTGCTCTATTACATTGGTCCTGTATGTCACGCATACAAGTGGGCAGAGTGTACTTATGTGTACCACTATGCCCTCTTGTATGCTTGACATAAGACAGTAATGTCGCAAAATGTGACATTTACTGTCTTACTTACCATATGTATGCACTTACCTGTTTGATCATTTCCATTGTAGAAACTCACTTCAGCTGGTCAACTTCCATTGCAACAGCCAATGCATCATCCCTATGCCTGGGTTTCGCAGGCGTAGGGATTGTGACGCTTTGGCAGCACAGCTGCAGGCTGCATTAAAAAAAAAACTGGTAAATGCCCCTGCATCAGTTTCAAGGTAGGCATTTCTGACGGAATGCCTTCCTTGCATAAATTTAAATCCCAGGCGGCGCAGGCAATTTTCACGCAGGTGAAAACCAATGCCGCCTGTAAAAAGTGACGCATCTACATCCATGTAAATATGGAGCAGATGCAGCGCCGCTGTTGCATCAAAAAAAGAGATGCAATGGGGGCGAAAGGCGGCGCAAGGGGCTTGTAAATAAGCCCCTTTGTGCGCATCATGTCATATTATCGCTAAACTTGTTTGTGCCAGATTACTATGGTGTACAAAATGTGCCACTTCTAAGAAGCCTCAGCACATATTGCACACCAAAGTAAGTTCTGAAACTTCTACTATTAGCAACACACCAGTATTTTCGAATGCAATTGCCAAACAGCCAAATCTCGCCATTTAAGATTTGATTTTTACGCCAAAGATTGACTCGTTTTTTATACACTGACTGGTTTTAAATTTGAGCTGATTGTGCAACTCCATACTGTGTGCTAATTATCTCTACTTCTCTGTCATGGTGATTAATCTAATATAATATTTTCAATGGATGTTAAAGGAATAATTAGTGTGGACTACAAACAATGATATCTCAAAATGGTTTCAATATGACGTTTAAGTTGCAGGTACAAATAATATATATCATAGTAGGACACAAAATCTTAACTTAGGCTGAATAAACACCAAAAGCACATGCATGATGTGACACCATGTATTATTCATGGTAAGTTAATTGTGTAGCATTATGGCAATTTAAAAAGCACATTAATGGATATATTTCAGTGTTTTGGAGACTTTTACATGCTGCGATCTGCACCAGTTTTTAAAACAAATCTGGCTATATTGATTTTGTCAGAGAATATAGCATATATACAAGGGCACATGGATAACGATATATGTCCATTCTCACAATATCATTAGGAGTGTGCCCATCTAGCGTAATGAGTAAATATGTGTGATGTCCTCGCCTTCTTGGGTTATAATAAGAAGCCAAAGGAGCAATACTATGTCTTCACGATGTAGTTTTATTTGCTTATATGCAGTCTTTGCGATAGGTAAGGTCCATAGGATTAATCGCTTTCTCCCTTTTCTTTACAGGTCTGGAATCAGGAATCTCCACGTTGATCCCTCAGGAGAAAAGAAAAGTGGCGGCTCCTTCGCTAAGGTGGAGGAGTGTCGCCCCACTGAATAAAAGAAAAATTAAAATGATAATAACTATTGTTATTATCATTTAATTTTTCCTATGTACTTCAGTGGCTCTCGGGCGGGGCGGGGCTGACGGAGTACGGAGAGGAGTGGTTTTCACTCCTGAAGTGTGCAGGACTGCTTGGCCAGCCCTCTCGGGCCGCCCCAAGCAGTCCTGCACACTTTTCACGTCCCCTCACCAGGCTGCATTACACAGCCTAGTGAGGAACATGCAAGCCCTCCCAGTCCTCGTCTGAGCGCCGATCCACGGCGCTCAGACCAATCACAACCCTGCATTGCAGCGTTGTGATTGGCTATGGAGAGGCTGGGAGGGCGGGTGCTTCCTGCTGCAGGCCGGAAGTGCAGGAAGATGTTGGAGGGAAGTAGGATGAAGGAGAGGCGGCAGCCGTTTCAGGTAAGTGTTTTTTTTTCTTTATGCTTTCTTTTTTTGTCCTCCCTTCCCCGCCCCCTGGATCACCCACCGCCCCACCACCCGGGTCCAGTAGCAGCCGCTACTGGAAAAGGAAAGCAAATCCATGCAAGTTACCCTCTATTTATCAGTTGTAAACCACCACCTTCACTGTGTTTTATTGTGTAGTAGTCCCCTTACTACGGGCAAAACAAATCATGCTCAGTCTCCAATCCAAACAAAAATAAAGTGGGGGGGTGGGATTCATCAAGAAACCTCAAATTGCAGACGTAGGCTGTTTGTAGAACTACCCTTGACAGTGCAGTCACCACCAGTTGAAACTAAAGGTGAAAAGGAACAGTTTGTGACTAGGACTGCATTTGATAGTGGTCCGGGCTCTCACCGCCCCTTACGCTATCCGCCCATCTTCCCTACACCTAACCCAATCTCACACCTGCAGGAGCCACACTTCTCCGAGAGCGTGGCTAGACCAGCTGGCATGCCGGTCTGGTTCTTCGTCAGTAAACAGCATACAGCCACTCCGTATATTGCAGTCGACTCCCTCGCTGCTGGCTGGTTGTTCCATCTCTTCTCCACCTGGGCTTGAAGCCGCAGTGCCATGCCGGTTCCTCGCTGCTCTGGCACCACCACCGGGGTCTCGGCTCCTTGTCCATGTCATCTGCTTGGATTTCCTTTGGCACACCGGTCCCTTGCAACTTCTCCTCTTCCAGTGATGCGCCGCCTTGGTATCCATGTGTCATTTTGTATTGGTACTGGCTCTGGGACCAAAAGTCAAGTCCCGCCTCCTCAGTCCAGCTGAATCGTCCATAAAGGTGCAAGGTTTTCTTTTCCTCGTACTTCAGGTAAATAGGACTCCTGGTCATAATATGAAGAAAAAAAAACTTTGTAAGCAAATATTTATGGCAGCTGCGAGAAATTGGGTTGCTAGTTGAAGGGGGAGTGAGCCCTTCTCAAGCAACAGCCACAATCCTTGTTAGGGTGAACTACAAAAGTCACTAAATTAACCTGTGCTTAACCCTCCGATAGCTTGGCATGAAAACAGTCAGGCTTAACTTAGAAGCAATGGTTAAAGTATTTATGCAGCAATTAAACAGTAATAAAGTGAAAACACAACACAAGAAAAATCCCACACCAATTTAGAAAAAATGGAGTAAAATTGAATAAATTATTTGAAAGCAAAATGACAAAAATCCAATGAGTAGAACCGGGGTTATGCAATTTCAAAGATTTAGGTGAATATAGTGCCTAAAAGCACAAAGTGCCACTCGAAGTTATCTAGTCATGCAAGATCAGGTAAAAGTCTCAAGTAAAGGCCGATCACGATGGAGTGCGGGCCAGACACAGGGACCAGACTTGTCCAGCTGATGGAGTTACTTTCTCAAAGTCCAGTGTAAAGAGTCCAGTTCGCGGTGGAGGAGGCCATAATGCACAGAGAGAGTGTCACAGATGGCCATTTCAAATAGCACAAAGAGCAGGCTGGGAGTTATGGAAGGTCGTTGCATTGATGGCCGGCACGGGAGGCAATAGTTCAGCCAGAACAAGCCTGTTCGCGAAGAACCCAAAATTTGAGGGTTTCTCCTTTGTGTTCATGGAATTGCCCTCTGATACCAACCAAGGGACCAGTACCTGGGGAAGTGCCTCTTGGGGATCAGGGACTCACTTTGTAGAGGCCAGCAGAGCTCAGACAGGTTCAGATACAGGTCCAGGCAGGCCAAGTTTCAGCAGGTCAGCTGGGCAGTTGCAGGAAGGCCTGTTGAGATTCTTGTGGCTTTGTATCTCTGAACAGGCAGTCAGTAGCTGGCCCTGGGAGTTACTTCAAAGATCCTGGGATGAAGGGAGCAAGTCTAGTCTTCATTCTTAGAAAGCAGGGCAGGCCACAGGCAGCAGGCAGTCCTATGGCAGCAGGGCAGTCCTACTGTAGTATCCACTGGTCCAGGACAGTACTGAAGAGTGGGTATGAGGGTCCTGTTTTCATACCTAGTGCCAGCTTTCAAGCAGAAGAAACTTCTATAGGCTTACCCCAACAGATGGTGTTGGAATTTCCTGCCTCTATTCCCAGGCTCCACTGGGTCTGGGGTCACAAAAGGCTAGTGCAAAGTTCTTTGTGTGTGTGGTGAGGCAGCTGGTTTGAAGTGTCTGTGCATAGCACTGCCCCCCTTCCTGCCATGATGGCCCCTCCTACCAACACTTCCTATTGTGGTTCCCCTATTGTGTGGCTCTCTGGGAAGAATACACAAAGGCCAACTGCCAACAAACACCTAATCATGTGATCCAGGAAACAAGAGGCAGGCACTTAATGTTTAGGACAAGAAAATGCCAACTTTCTTAAAGTGGCATTTTCCAAATCTGACTTAAAATCTGACTTTACCAATAAAGATGATATTAAATTGCAATTCCTTAGACTCCAAGCATGGCATGTCTACCTGCTCTCAAACAAAAGTTACCACTTACTTAACATAATAAGATAACACAATGTTATCTTGTGGGAATGAGTGGGTCTCACAGTAGTGAAAAAAGAATTTGTGAGTTTATCACTGCCAGAGCATGTAAATATTAAAAGTACATGTCCAACTTTTTAACTACAATGCACCCTGCCCTATGGGCTGCTTAGGGCCTACACTAGGGGGTGGCCTATATGTATTAAAAAGGGAGTTTTAGGCCTGGCAAAATGTTTATTTTGCCAAGTCGAACTGGCAATTTAAAATAGTAACCAGGTGGCAATGAGACCTGGACCTGAGACATGTATTAAGGGGCTACTTAAGTGGGTGACACAGTAAGTGCTGCAGTCCCACTAGTAGCAGTTAATTTTAGCATTCCTGGATATATATTTGACCACTTTACCAGGGACATATAAGTAAATTAAATATGGCAATCAGGTGTAAGCCAATTTTACCATGTTATAGGGAGTGAAAAATCAAGTCACACAACCCTTTGAAATCACTTACTTTACTGTCCCTCATCCAACCACTCAGTGCCTTGCTGGAGTAGTCCAAGAAATCCATCCAAGAACGGTTTGGCAGTTTCTGGCTGCCACTGAACCTGAGGTGGTACATCTCAGGGGTCAGCCAAAGCTTGGCAAGTAAAATGGCATTCAAAGCGCCACACTGCATTTGTTTCCCCATTTTGGAAAATAGCCCTCTCTAAAGGGTCACCTTAAACTTTTGCCTTCCTCCTCCTCTTTTCTGACCTTCTTTTTGTTGACTTTAGGACTTTGAGCCCTTTAACACTGCTAACCAGTGCTAAAGTGCACGTGCTCCCTTCTCTAAACATGGTATAATTGGTATACACCTGTTTGGCATATTTAATTTACTTGTAAGTCCCTTGTAAAGTGGTATACCATACACCCAGTGTTTGTAAATTAAATGTTACTAGTATGCCTGCAGCACTGATTGTGCCACCCACATAAATGGCCCTTTAGACCTGCCTCTGGCCTGCCAGTGCAGAGCCTGTGTGTGTAATTTACTGTCACTTCGACATGGCATTTAAAACCCTTGGCCAAGCCTCAAACTCCCCTTTTATTACCCATAAGTCACATTTAGGTAGCCGGTCAGGTAAGGTGCTGTGTAAGTAAAAGGTAGCACATGTACTGTTAATTTTTGCATTTGCTGGTAGTGACAAACACCCCAATTCATTTTTCACTACTGCGAGGCCTACTCCTCTCATAGGTTAACATTGGGAATTCCTTAATACACTTTTAATCTGTAATTCCTGATTAGAAAGGAGAACCTGCATCATGTTTTATATCTTTGGAATGGTATTGATAAATCCTCTTTACTGGCAAAGTTGGATTCAGTATTACTATTTTAGAAATGTCACTTTTAGAAAGTGCAAAAAGAACAGATGATGGACGGAATGCTGAATCAATCGAACATTCACCCCCAGTCACAAATCTGGGATTAATCCATCATTTCTTTGCACGCCACGCAATTCCAGTTTTGACCCAGCCATATGCAAATCAGTCTGTGGGCATTTCCCTGCTCTTACTGCTCTGTGTGCCTGCAGCCTGTCTCCAATACACGTGTCTGGGGTGGGTGACTGCTACACTTTGTGCATTCCCTCTAGACAGCCACAAACACAGGAAGGTTAGGTGTGTCTGCATACTCATATGCATTCTGATGGCTCTTCCTGAGCAGGATGGGAGGGAGAGCTGACAATTACACCTGAATAGGCAGTGTCCTGTTTCCCACACACATGTCTGATTACCCCCTACTGATAGTCTGGAGCCAGGGCTAGGAAGGAAGGGCCTGTATGCACTTCAAAGACCCTTCTTTGAAGTCACCCCCACTTCAAAGGCACCACTGGGTATACCTACTGGGTCTCTAAAACTACCAAGACAGTACACTACTGGACCTGTGAAGAGCTCTGCCAGAAGTAAAGACTATTGTGCTACAAGTATTGCCACTCTGCTTGACTGCTGTCCTGGGAGAATTGCTTTTCTGCTTTCCTGTTCTACCCTTCCTCCTGCTGATCTCTGCCCTGCTGAGGACAAGGACTGGACCTATCTCACTTGAGCACAGAGTGTCTCCAAGGGCTTGCTGGCTTTCCCCTTGTGCTGAAGTCTCAGGGCCATCAAAGACTTCCTTCAAACCTGCACAGCACATGGACTCTGCCATCTGTGAGTCCTGCTCTGCCAAGTGGTGCCAATCCA
Source organism: Calotriton arnoldi (assembly GCA_963921515.1). Taxonomy (NCBI): domain Eukaryota; kingdom Metazoa; phylum Chordata; class Amphibia; order Caudata; family Salamandridae; genus Calotriton; species Calotriton arnoldi. Next base: position 532,193 of record CAWUFW010002582.1, read on the forward strand.
GGCCTGTGCCCTTGGAAGGTGACTTTTGCTGTACAGAACCATGAAATCAACTTAGTGATGACTTTGCACCGATCGGAACAGACACATTGCCCTTTGACCACAGCGCACCAGTTGGTTGATGACATCGCATTGACTGACTCGACGACAATGGACAGCGCTGCCACGTGGGTACACTAGGTCTGGTTAAGAAATGCAGTTTTACATGCTCACGTTCTTAAGTTGCCTTTTCTCTCCAAACACATTTGCAAACATTCATTTGCATGCACATATAGATTGATATTCTTAAAACTCAGTTTTGCTTCCACTTCCACTTCGTAGGCACTCTATCAGGACACCTTAAATACATTCGGTACAAGGGCTAAGTTCATCACGCAAGATGTTGTTATTTGTTTTGGCCGCTCAGTGACAGAGCAGTTAAACATTACAAATAATAGCGGCCTGACTGGGGATTCAGCATGGTAATATGGAGGATGTTATTATATATATGACATCAAGCCTTTGTTTAGACAGGGGAGACATTTGCTGGCACTGAGAGGTCGATCCATGTCAGAATTCCAGCTCAGATGATTCCTGTTTACCTTATGCGAGGGGTACTGTCCAGCTCTACACCAAGATGGGAGGCTTGATGGCACTTCCCCACAGGTAACAGGGAGTTAAACCACCCTACAAGGATTTGGCAGATTTAATCACCCTAGACATGATAGGTTAGGATGCGCTAAGTAGGAGTACACTATATTACAGTACTTGTATGCAAGCATATATTCCCTGTAATAAGCAAGATGGTTGAATTGTTTATCTTTCTCACCATTCTAGTAATGCTAATCACATTATTCTGATTCCTTCTATTGATTATTGTAGCGCAATTATTTTACTCAAGAATCACAATGCGTCAAAAAATATTGAAATGCTTTACTGTGTATCTCTTTCAGCATGCCTAAGTAACTAAGCTAAGGGATTCTAGATCTGTTATCACTATTTCCTTGGGGACTCAGGGCTGACATGTTCTGAGGTTGCACATCCATTTGCTTCCCTGTAAGGTTAGGGGTACAGCTGGTGTACTGTGAACTAGCAGGACTTAGGTCAACATATCTGGATGGTGTGCGCTGAATCAGTCTCACACAGTTCTGATGGTTATGTTGTCCAACAAATGCAAAGTTTTACTTGGAAAAGTATAAGCTGTACAACATGCACAGCCAACGTTCTAACCTGGGTTCTTATTTAATGGATCACCTGAGTCGTTTTCTTTTATATACCCAAAGACCCCTACTCACCTACTAACAGGAGATGTCATTGGTGTTAGGGAAAAAAATCCTGCTCAACTGAGTATGTAAGCCCTATGTATTGGCTGAAGGTTGTACAAGTTGGAACCTTTCAAAGGGTCACTCCATAGAGTTACTGTCTCTGATTCCACATATTCAAATGTTTGAGGATGAATCAGCAATTAACATCACAGCTAACTGCAGACATGCGGTTACACAAATGCTGTTACAACATGGTCTGCCCCAGACGGGTGTAGACGTTACCTTCATGGTTCAGGCCCACAAAGCATTTATGACAGGTATTCTATCCATGGGTTACATTACCAGCAGCTAGTACAACTTCAAGACGGTTCCACACATACACTGCAGATACAGTTCCTAACAACCACACAACTAATGAAGCACTAGAAATACCATTAATTTTCCAAGAACATCAAAATTGGTTTGAATGTGCCCTAGCACATACAAACAATAATGTTAGACTAGGTTCCCTTAGCAATGACGGAGCAACATGGACAGTCTTAGCCGGTTACACACCATATCTAGAAATCTGACAGCTCCAGAGCTACGTATGCTATTTACAGATCTGGTTAAATCATATAGATGTTTATCACAATTTGTCATGTGAACAATGACAATAAATCCTGTAACGGCTGCTCAAGCTGCACAACCACAATTGGCTACACTTGGAATTAATCCACAAACCATCAATGCAGTCATTGGTAAAATTGCCATCAGATGGGAGGAAATTCTGTTCTGGATTGCACATAAAACAAGCCAGATTGAAACAATGTTTCTCCATACAGGACCTCAGGAAAAACAGAATTGCCACCATATGTCTGCCAATGGGGACGGCTCCCCTGGTGAAAGACTGCTTTACTTGGGGTACAGTCTTTGCTGCAGTATATACCAGAACACATGGTACACCCTCATTAGCGGTTTTGCCAAAGGTGCTTAAACAGATAAAAAATTAGTAAGGTCAGCCCCTGCCCTGGATTTGGGGATAAAACTGATGGGCAACTTTGTTGCAGTATCTGCCAAAATGTTAAGTAACATTTAAGAGAAAGTTGGGGTGGGTGAAGAATTCCGCTCCGCTGGCGGAGTTCGCCGAGCTTAGAGTTCTGAAAAACACCACGAAGTGACGCACAGTAGAGTTTTTTCTCTAAGCGGCTCACCAATGTTAAGTTGGCGAGCGCTTGCGAGAAAAAAGCACGCGCTAGACATCCTCCTGGCGAGATTTCTCAATGCGGGTAGTTGCGGCAGGTCTCAACCACTCGCGTTGAGAAATCTGCTACTCATGTTGAGGAAGCTGCCGCTCAGTATAAAGCAGAAGCGCCCTCTGGCGCGACACGTCATGCCATTCACGTTGGGACAAACTCCTGGTGCTAAAAATCAGTGTTCGCAGCTCAACTTAGCAGACTCCGTCCCTGGCGGAACTCCGCACGCAGAACGTGACAGAGTTTTTCCGGCACTCTGCAGAGATCCACGAAGTAAAACTCTGAGAACTCTTCCAGGCCTAAGGGGAAGCAGCAGCGTTGGTGGTATGCCAGCGACTCACACACTTGACTCCAAGAGAACAGGAGCGCGAGTTACCATAAATTATTGAGGAAACCTATGCAACAATAGGTAGAGATAATTTGGGAGCCAGACCTAGTAAACCACAAATTAAGAGTAATTCTGAAAAGAATAACTTAAAGGAGGCATCAAACTCTTCTAAGAAGTGGCATAATAAGAAACATAAAGAAAAGACTAAATCGCGGGGCAGATCAGGAAGCCACTGAAAAGCGCTATATTCTGGGAAAACTGTGATAATAGTAAAACGCCTGACAGGTATCAGGATACTGACACACGTTCCTCCTATTCCTTTCAGGAGCCACCCAAAAAGTGCTTGGAGAGAGGTGGGCAATCAGAGCGCAGATCAGAGGAGTACATGAAACCGAAGAAGGACTCAACGCTCTTCTGACTTTATAATAAAAAATTAAGATAAACCTAAACAGTTCAAACCTCAAGTCAAAAAAAAGAAGGTGGCTGGCATTAAAGTAAAGCCAACCACGGATATTGAGGATACTGCTTTTGAGCGGGGAGTAGGCTCTGACCATACTGGACAGTGTGGTAGAAGTAACAATAGTTCACTGGAACCTGATGGATTGTCTGGATGACAGTAGCATTGAGTGACTATATCCACCACTCAAATTACTTTCATATTTCACTATACTAATTCAACACTAATCCTTTATGGGTTTCCAGAGTAGCGTGCTACTCGCCCCCCCCAAAAAAAGCGCTGCAACACCCCATCAGGGGTAACAAGCGCTATATAAATACAAACCTTTTTTCCCTCTTCTATCCTTCCGCTATCTTTCTGAATCCAAATAATTTACTAACCTATCCACCACTTAAATCACCTTCATATTTCACTATACTAATTCAACACTAATCCTTTATGGGTGCCGGAGTAGCATGCTACTCGCCAAAAATGCGCTTCGACGCCTCATCAGGGGTAGTAAGCACTATATAAATGCAATTACAATACAATACAGTACAATGTCCAGGTGGAAACACCGGATACAAGACTGAGTGTCCTGCATGGATTATACGAGATGCAGCTCCAAATGGAGGGGGACATTAATGTTCTCTTTTGGGAGAACTTGTCATTCAGCTATGACATTCTCTTGGCTGAAAGGGATTGGCTACCATAATTTGTCATGGACTGCCCAGAGGGAGAAATGGTAATTTTAACTGCTTTTTCCACCCTCACCCCAGATGCAGTTAAACATTCATACGCCAGGGAGTGGGCTTTAGCACTAGCTCCTTCGTTATACCGCGACCACGTAGGGTGGGAGGATGTTCTCCTTATCACGTTATACCAATGAGGTGAACCCCACAACCTCAAAGACAATGCCTATTAAAATGAGGCTAAAATACAAGTTAAAGAGATACTCTCATAACTTGAATACCAAGGTGTAAGAGAAAGTTGCACCTGCCCTATGAATAATCCTTTGTTTCCAGTATTGAAACCAGACCATTAATTTAATCTAGTACCATATTAGAGTCACCTGAACACAGCTACATGCACATTCACAATGCAGAACTTGCACAATGCAGCATTAATGAACAACATAGTGCGGAAAAAATACAAAACTACTTTGAAAATTTTTAATGGGTTTTTCTGCCAAAACATAGCACCTGAAAGCAGGTACTTGACCACATTCAGCGCCCTTGGCTATCAAAAGCGATTTCCCATGGGTATAAGAACAGCCCATGGTTGTTTTCAACCCGGGTTACAAAACTTTAGCAAGATTATGATGACCAGGCATTATCCTATGTCATTGACATATACTTGACAGATAATGACCTTTCAACTCACTTTGCCAGAGTAGATCACATAGTGTTGTGATTTGCTCACATAGGCTACAGATGTAATTTAAAAAAATCTAAAATAGCCCAGCTCAATGTCCTATTTTTAGGGTACAAGTTGTCAAGTGAAGGCAGAAGCCTGGCAACACATTTCCTCAAGCAGTGTGTGCTTCTACAACCACCAAACACACTAAAAAAACTCCAGTCAATGTTGGGTTTCCTGAACTTTGATAGAACATATATACCAGATTGTGCAGTGGGTAAAACCATTCTATGACTTGATACGTCCAGAATTTTCAAGCACACATTGGACAACTGAACACACACAAGCTGGCATAGTAGTTTCAAAACGCGAGCACGAGTATAAATACCACAAACCCAGTGATCTGCGTAGTTGCAGGTGCATCAGGGTATACTTATATCACATTCAATGAAGGAGGCACTGTACAAAGGGCATATATATCACATTTATACACCATTGCGGAGATGTGCTTTGCACCAACAGAAAAGATCCTGATGGTGGTAGAGACTGCTGTAGTGAGAGAAAAATCCTTGGCTCATGGGAAACGCATCATTGTAGTGACTTCAGTTCCAGCCTTACACACAAAAGCCAGCATTCCTAATGCTAAAGATTTACATTGACAATGGATACGGTGGGCCAACTCTCTCAATGCAACAGATGTAGACTACAGATTTGATTCTACACTACAAGCACAAGCATATCTGCAATATAAAAATGAATATCCTCTGCCCAATGAAGTCATGCCTCTAGATCAGTATGATTACATCATTTATACTGATGGTTCAGCACAGCCTGCAGTAGGGACAAAACACCAATACCCTGCAGCGTGCGCCTCTGTTAAGGGTAAAATGGAGGATGGTAAATTCTGCTCTCACAAAACCTGAATACAGTCACTAGGTGATTGCACAGGTCAACTGGCTGAACTTAGAGCTCTAATTCTGGCACTTCAGAATACGGATCCCATATTCCCCACACTTATGTTACGTTATGTTTATGTTATGTTTATGTTATGTTATGTTATGTTAAATAAGCTTATAAAGTGCTCGGTACCTGGAGGTGTTTTGGCGCCAGCTGGAGAGGCAGCCTCATCTAAGCTCAGATCAAGTGCACATGGTATATAATGTAAGTCAAACAGAGTTAAATAACCAGGTTTTTAAGGCTTTCCTGAATGCCAAAAGGTTGTTTAACTGTTTAAAATGCGGGGCAGGGCATTCCAGGAATGAGAAGCGCTATTCACAAAACTTTTGCCTCCCCAAGAGAGAAATCTGAATTTGGGAACAATCATGTTGTTAGAAACAGATGATCATAAGGTTCTTCAATGGCCTATACCACATTCATTTCTTTGTCAGGGAATCAGGTCCCCTACCATGCAGGGCTTTGTAAACAATGAAGAGTGCCTGAAACCTGACCATCTGTCTTATTGGCAGCCGATTAAGCTGCTTTATTCCATTGGTCACTGAGTTAAATTTGGGAATAGCTAGAAGAAGGCATGCAGCTGTGTTCTGCAGCGTCTGAAGTTTGCTAAGGTGTTGTTTTTGTAGGTTAGCATAAAGACCATTGCAATAATCAAGTTTAGATAATACCATAGATTTAACAACAGTTTTTTCCAATGAGAAAAGAAGAAAAGGGAGAATCTTTTTCAGCAAGTTGATGGTGTCAAAAACGGATGAGGAGACCGAGTTAATGTGATCACTATAGGTAAGTCTGTTGTTGATGATCACTCCAAGATTACGTGCCTTCTTAACTGGGGTAGGCAAAGTTTCTAACTCAGGTGGCCACCAGCACTGGGACCAGAAAGACGATGATTTCCCAAATAGAATGATCTCAGATTTACCTGAGTTCAGCTTTAAACAATTGTTGGCCATCCAGTTATTGACTGCCAACATACAGTTCTAGAACTTGGAATCTACATCAACATCTTTCTCTGAGAGAGAGACAACTATTTGAGTGTCATCTGCATAGCATGTAAGAGAAAATACGAACTGTCTGATCAGATCAGCCAGATTAGACACATAAACATTAAAGAAAGTAGGGTTTAGTGAAGAGCCCTGTAGGACTCCACAAGGTAATGAAATGGGTTCTGAGTTAAAATCGCATAATGATACATAATGTTTGTGTCCTACCAAGACGGATTTTAAAAGGGCCAGGGCTTCACCTCTTATTCCGATGTCAAATAGAAATAGTCGACCTGCCAGCAGCTCATGAGTCACTGTGTCAAAAGCTGCTGACAGGTCGAGTAGAATGAGGGCTGCTTTGCCCCCCTGGTCCAGAGTCTCTCTAATTTCTTCTGTGGCTTTAATTAAAGCTGTCTCTGTACTGTGTTCGGTTCTGAAACCATATTGAGTGGAGTCCAAACAATTTTTTTTCTTGTAGGTATATGGCTAGCTGAGGGTTCATAATTTTTCCACAATTTTAGCGGAAATGAGAAGTCTTGCGATATTAAGTGTGAGTCGTATTATTGTGTCCAGTCTTATGAGTACTTACACTATTGAAGCCAGAATGGATTCAGAGATTCCAAAGGGTACACAATAAAGGACAAACAGTTTTGGGCAGGAATTCCATGTCTGACAAAGCCGCAAAAGCGGCAGTGCAAACTGCTGCAGTCTTTGCAATTACTCATTCTAGTACGAGGACAGATCGAGACATCATGGTGGCTGTCAACACTGCGTGCACTGGCACCCACCTACCGAAAGGCTTTCCAACAAAATACTCCTTCCAGTTAAGTGAGCAAAACATTCCATTTGCTCAGATTCCCAGAGTGGGGGATCGAGTGATACCTAATTCAGATTGCAGGTTAGGGTTAACCCTAGCAGCACATAAGGGTTTAGCATCTGCTCTCGCAGGGGTGGCAGGTACAATTTAATTAATGCAGCAACGCTATTGGTGGCTAAGTCTATACAAACAGACAGGATGTTGTCCTTAAATTCAGCATCTGCCAGCGGATGAAGGTTTCCACCGTAGTGGTCCACCACAAACATCTCTATTGATCTCAGACAAGCCACTCGCTTGTGTTTATCCGGACCACTGTAGCCCTTTAAATTCAGATGGGGCTTACAAATACATCTTGGTAGCAGTGGACTCCTGCTCTCAATTCCTAAGGGTTTGGTCACAGCGATCTGAACTGTTATAAAAGATCTGCAAGTCTTTATCAGGACATACGCAGTAGCCACATTCAATTCAGACTAGGGTCTGGCATTTGCTTCCAGGGCTTACAGAGACACCATGGGAAAATTGAGTGTGACTGTGCAGTACTTTTCCCCCTATCATCCCAAGGGAAATGCAGTAGTGGAGAAGAAGAACCAGGACTTAAAGCAGTCTTTCACAGCTAGGGTATTAGGTTCAGGTCGCAGTTGGATCCATTACCTGTACGGGGTCCAGAAAGTCCTAAACTATCTGCCTAGAAAATCCTTGGGTGGTCAGACTCCCTATGCTATCCTGTTTGGAGTTAAGATGTGGGTTCCCAACCTCGACAGTCCAAGTACAGTGGAGGCAGACACACCATTTCACAACTTGGATGTTTTATAGAATCTGAACAATTTTCGAGACGCTCAGAGCAATGTCCAGTTGAAATGTTACACCATTGGAGAGGTGAAGAAAGCCCCAGCAACTAGAACTGGCCACATAATGTGTATTGACGAAATAGATTGACACGAATCTCTTGTTTTTGCAATCAGCAAGGGGTAGTAGAAGTACAGTTCTCGTACCTTCAACAGCCAGGACAGATACAGGTAAGATGGCCCAAAATCCTTTTTGTCCACAATCTTCTCCTGGACTAGTTCATCAATCTTGGGGATCCAACCAGCACAGTAGGCCAAGAGGGCTCCTAGGTAGTTACCTGCCTCCTCTCACTATCCTACAGGAAGTCCCTATGGAAGCTCTGATCAGTGATGAAGCTTCTTCTCTCCTCAAGGGGACAGCTAACACTGAAGTATCAATTGTTTCTGTTACATCAACAAACTCCTTACAAACACCATGCACAGAAACTCAGATTTCAATTAGGCAAACAAACAAAGATGGTATCTACAGAAACGTACCACCACAGGAGTCAACTCCCAGTTCTACACAGCCTACAGAGCTGCCAAATTAGATTGAACAGTCTCAGGCTACTTCTTTGACCATGATGATTCCTTTTCGGATTAATCTGACCCACCACCACTACCGCCCCGAAGTAGACTTCCACTTTTGGTGGAAAAAGACATAGTTTATCCAACCATGGATATACATTTGGTTTAAAATTTTTCATTACTTTTCCTCTTCATCTAGATTGGTTTTGTGACAGTCTTTTCATTGATTCTGAACAGACACTATCTCCCAGAACGCTCTGCTGTTGATTGTTGAACTTGTGAACCTAGTTTTAACGCCCCATTCTTCATCACAAAAACTGAAAAGAGTCCTTTTCCTGGGGAATATTTCTGCTGTTCTGGTTCCTGGTGGAATTGTTTGGGGATAAGGTATCCTATGATATATTTGGAACTATAGGAATAATTCAAGACCTCCTGTTCGGAGTCACTGCTCTCCCCCCACGCAGCTCCACCGTTAAGGCACTGCCCTCAGTGCCAACTTGAGCTTCAGATAGGTGTTCAAGGCCCTCCTCCACCTGCAGGCTCATGCCTGCGCCTCATCCCTGGTGGTCTAGTGGAAGAGCCAGCTCTTCTGCTAGTCTGCTCTGTGTCTGTCATCCTTTTCTGTTTTGCCTTTTCTGTTTTGCTTTTTTCTGTTCTGCCTTTTTCTATCTTGCCTTTTTCTGTTTTCCCGCAGGTGCTGCCCTCGCGGCCCCTCCCACCCAGCGTGTTCCCGCTCCTGCTTCCCAGCTGCTTCCCCTCCCCAGATCCCTACTTATTGGTGGCCGCTGCGCACCAAGGAGAGCAAGACCTCTGACCTCCTGGTCGGAGTCACTGCTCTCCCCCGTGCAGCTCCACAGTTAAAGCACTGTCCTCAGTGCCAACTTGAGCTTCAGGTGGGTGTTCGCAGCCCTACTCCACCTGCAGGCTCCTGCCTGCGCCTCATCCCTGGTGGTCTAGTGGAAGAGCCTGCTCTTCTGCTAGTCCGCTCTGTGTCTGTCATCCTTTTCTGTTTTGCCTTTTTCTGTTCTGCCTTTTTCTATCTTGCCTTTTTTGGTTTTGCCTTTTTTCTGTTTCCTGTTTTCCCCACCGCTGCTGCCCCCTCGGCCCCTGCCCCCCAGCGTGTTCCCGCTCCCGCCTCTCAGCTGCTCACCCTCCCCCGACTCCTACTTAATGGTGGCTGCTGCACGCCAAGGAGAGCAAGACCTCTGACCTCCTGGTCGGAGTCACTGCTCTCCAACCACGCAGCTCCACAGTTAAGGCACTGCCCTCAGCACCAACTTGAGCTTCAGGTAGGGGTTCGAGGCCCTCCTCCACCCGCAGGCTCCTGCTTGTGCCTCTTCCCTGGTGGTCTAGTGGAAGAGCCTGCTCTTCTGCTAGTCCGCTTTGTCATCCTTTTCTGTTTTGCCTTTTCTGTTCTGCCTTTTTCTATCTTGCCTTTTTCAGTTTTTCCTTTTTTCTGTTTTCCCTGCCGCTGCTGCCCCCGCGGCTCCTTCCCACCCATCGTGTTCCTGCTCCCGCTTCCCGCCTCCCAGCTGTTCCCCCCACCCGACCCCTAATTAATGGCGGCCGCTGTGCATCCGCGTGCAGTGGGCACACCACTGGTGCACCGAAGGCAAGCCCGTCTGTGCCCGTCCATGACCCGACCGCAACCAGCACTAGATACCCTGGTCCCCTCGACCCCCGCTGTTACGACCCCAGCACTCTCCACACACTCAACCTCGGATGCAACAACGACTGCCAGCTCTTGACACCGAGCAACACCCAGTGCCCGATCTCCTGCCAACACTGCCACCACACCTTCACCCACCGCCGGACGCAGACAGCAACTCCCAACCCACCGGATGCCACCGCACACAAGCCACCGAGCTGCATCCTCCTTAACATTCGCTCCCTGCACAAATAGAAATCTGGGACCTCAACACTCACTCGCCCGACATCGCCTTCTTCACAAAGACCTGGACCAACGCCAGCTCCGCACCCGACATTGCAACCGCCATCCCCGACTGATATAAGATCCTGAAGAAAGACCGCCCCAACCACCCAGGAGGAGTCCTTGCCATCGTCCACAAAAGCTCCCTCCGACTAACAAACACCAACTTAGACAACGCCTCACCCCTCATTGAACACATCCACTTCCAGATCCAGCCCAACCCTAGAACGATGCTCCATGGAACACTCACCCACAGACCCCCCTGGACCCCGCACCCCCTTCACCAACGTCATCGCAGACAACATCACTCCCCACGCCCTCGGCTCCACGGACTACATACTACTTGGAGACCTGAACTTCCACCTAGACAACCACAGTGATCCCAACACCACCGCCCTCCTGGAGAACCTCACCAACATAGACTGAAGCAACTTGTCGCCACCCCCACTCACACAGCAGGTCACACACTTGACTCCATCTTCGCCGGAGGAAACAACATTCGCTTCAGCCACACCACGGAACAGCTCTGGGCAGACTACCACTGCATCCATTTCTCCTTCTTGAACCCCACCGCACACAAGCGCACACCCGCCCCTCACAGAAACTGGAACAGAGTCTCCGAAGAACACCTCACCTTTGCCCTCAACAGCACCCCTCCCCCAACTACGACAGACACCAACAAAGCAGCAAGCAACCTCCACCAATGGATCGCCAACTACACAAATGCTCTCGCCCCCCTCCAGAACACCACGAGATGACTCAACAAGAAAGCCAACGGGTTCACCACGGCCTAGAGAAGACGTGGAGAAACTGCAAAACCCCAGAAACACGTTCCGCCTACAAGGCAGCCACCACAGCACACCACCAACTCATCAAATCAACAAAGAGAAACTTCATCCAAGACAGAATCCTCTACAACTCTCACAATTCCAAGGAACTCTTCGCCATCATACAAGAATTCGCCAGTGAAACAGCCGACGTCCCACCCTCCCAAGACCTCTGCAACAAACTCAGCTCCTTCTTTCACCTCAAGATCAAGACACTCTACGACAACTTCAACGACCAAGACCATGGCACCGCCCCAGCTCTTACCCCCAGCGACGCCAACCAACAGACCCTGCTCACCTGGATCCCTTTCGCCACAGAAGACACCGCAAAGACAATGAAAAGCATCCACTCTGGAGCACCTACTGACCCCTGCCCGCTGAACATCTTCCACAGGGACGCCATCGCATCCAAACTACGCCGAACTATCAACTGCTCCCTTGAGACCGCCACATTCCCCGACAACTGGAAATGCGCTGAAGTCAACCCCCTCTTAAATAAGCCCTCTGCAATATCAGGCCCATCTCACTGCTTCCATTTGCAGTCAAAGTCAACGAAAAGGCCATCAACACCCAGCTAGCACACTTCATAGAAACCAACAACATCCTAGACACCCCTCAATCCGGATTCTGCAGCAACCACAGCACTGAGACCGCCCTCATAGCTGCCACCGACGACATCCGGGCCCTCCTCGACCAAGGCCACACAGCAGCCCTCATCCTCCTGGACCTTTCAGCAGCCTTCGACACTGTCTCCCACCGCACACTAGCCTCCAGGCTCCACGTTGCCGGCATCCAAGGCACAGCCTTAAACTGGATTTGATCCTTTCTCTCAGGCAGAACACAAAGAATAAGACTCCTGCCCTTCCTCTCCGAACCGACAGAGATCAGATGCTGAGTACCCCAAGGATCCTCCCCCAGCCCCACCCTCTTCAACATCTACATGGCACCCCTCGCAACCATCGTCAGGAACCACGGACTCAACATAGTCTCATATGCCGATGACACCCAGCTCATCCTCTCCCTCACCAAGGAACCCGGCATCACCAGGTGCAATTTCCAAGAAGGGATGAAAGACGTCACAACCTGGATGAGCAACAGCTGCCTGAAGCTCAATTCAGAGAAAACAGAGGTCCTCATCCTTGGCTCCACCCCCTCCACATGGGACAACACCTGGTGGCCCCCCGCCCTCAGAAAGCCACCCACCCCAATGGGCCACACACGCAACCTCAGCATCATACTCGACTCCTCCCTCACCATGAACCGCCAGATCAACGCCATGTCCTTCACATGCTTCAACACCCTCCGTATACTTCGAAAGACCTTCAAATGGGTCCCCCAACTCCAGGAAGACCATTATTCATGTGCTCATCACCAGGAGACTAGACTACGGAAAAGCTCTCTATGCCGGAATAAACAAAAAACTCCTCTGCAAACTCCAGACTGTCGAGAACGCCACAGCCAGACTTGTCCTCAATATCCCACGACATGACCACATCACCCATCACCTCCGCGACCTCTATTGGTTCCCCATCGACAGAAGAATAACCTTCAAACTGCTCACACACACCTACAAAGCCCTCCATAACACCGGACCCCAATAACTCAACAAACAAATCTCCTTCCACGCCCCCAAGAGAAACCTCCGCTCTGCCGACCTTGTCCTAGCCACGGTCCCTCGCATCCATAGGACTAGAGCAGGTGGCAGATCTTTCTCCTACCTCACAGTCAAGACCTGGAACGAACACCCCCTACACATCCGATGAAACCTGACACTGCACCAGTTCAGAAAGGACCTCAAGACCTGGCTCTTCGAATGACCAACAGAGCTGCTCGCACCCCCCCCCCCCTCAGCGCCTCGAGACCCTCACGGGTGAGTAGTGCACTTTAAAACCCCTGATTGATTGATTGATTGAAATTCCATATGCATTTAGAAACTCTTTGAATGACTTCATCACTACTAGTACGATCTCTTAAGATTGGGACATTGATGCAGTGCATAAAATGCAACATGATTTACAGCATCCAACGGTTTTTAATGGGAATGAAATGTATGAAGGCACAGCTAATTATGATGAAATATTCTGTTTTCATAATTTTGGTCACCATTTCCTACACAAAGCATTATTTAATTACGCACAATGAGAACACTGCCCTACACCACCACGGTCCAGCTCAAAAGAATTTGCACAGAAGTTTGAATTTTTTCTGGTCATAATCCAGCTGACCCAGAGCCCTATTATTATATACTCACACCCTCCTGGGCTCAGAAAACTATGCTCACTGTCATCAACCTGATTTATTCTGCATTTTTCATTTCTCAGGTATCTGTACAAGGGTTTGACTTTGTTAAAGGCAATGTTAAATGCTAATGTTAATTAAAATGATTTTGGGGAACTAAGGATTGGCAGGTTCAGGTGAATGAGGCTTTGTTTAGACCATGGCTTATACCACAAGAAATGATTTTCCTGAACAGGACTGTGCAGCAAACTTCCTGTTTTGGCCTGGCCAAGATAAAAGATTTAAATACACCAAACATTCCCACATTTGCACGAGTTGCGAACTGGCAACAATTAAATAATTACACAGAGGAAACATTAGACAACATGCTTTGCAATGTCTCATACAATTCTTCAGTCACCAATAAAAAGGGATGGTTAATGTGACTGTTAGACACTAACGGATGTCAGGCTCATTTTCTAAGTGACACCTACGGGTTTATGATCAGTAGGCCCGAGCTATGATACTCGCAGACACAACACTCAGGGGTGATAACAACTTACAATTTTGGGAAATTATGCCTAGATTGGCTAAAAACCTCAACATTGTCTCGGGTGAAACAACACTTGCCCCTTCTTTCTGATGACGTGGAGTTGCAGGACTTTTTATTAGGGCCTCGAAGACCACATCAAAAGCGCTTTCAGTATGCAATGTACAATGAAGTGTGGAAGATTTTACAGCAGAAATCTGCTGAGAGATTGCATGAAATTGACAGGGCAAATTTAGAAAGGGCTCTTGTATTAGTAGAAAATGGTATGACTATTCTATCCACCAGGATTTACTTTCTGGGTAAAATTGTGTCTTCTGCAATTGACATCATATAGAATGTCATTTCTTCTTTACAACAATCGGCAGTCGCAGATTAGGGCTATAATGTTACTGAGTTGGACTCTGCAGACACTTCAGCCTGGACACTTTACAAGGAAACCCCTTAATGCCACTAGCTTGTTTCTGCCATATAACCTCATAAAACAACAAACCATCATGGCCAAGAAAGGATGCAACATATGTCATGTTACACATAGAGAAGTTAGAGAAATTACCATTCACTATTGCTGAAACACCTTCTGCAGATTGGATAATCCACAGGTTTATTTCTCTGCTAATTTCGACATTACATTTCGAATATTGCTTACAACACCATCAAGTTGGCAGGTATGAGGCGCTAGGAGAGGGGTATGTACACGAGTCATGGATTTTACATTTCAAATACCGATGTCGGAATGGGGAGACTGAGGTTTTTCTTAGCGGGACTGACTGCGAGAATACCTTGGGACATTCCCTAGTGTGCAGGGAAGTTTTGCTTCATGCGCATGTAATGCATCTAAGGCAAACTTGTCATGTTATTTGAAGCATTCTCAGGCTGCTGTGATGTGTCCAGCTTTCAGACTACTCTAGGCCTGGGCGTAAAATTCCACTCCGCTCATGGAGTTTGCGGAATTCGGCAACTTCGTATTCCATGTACAACACGAGCTTACCGCTAACTCCGCAACGGGACGGATTTTGTTTTCCGTTGGCATGTTTATAATGTGATTTCATGCACAGAGAGCGCCACGAGACTTAATGGGTGCTTGTCCAGGAGGCACGTTTGTAGGGTGTCTGAGAAAGGGGGCGGGTCTTTGATGACATCTCAGCAGTCCCACTGTGGAGGACTTGTCGCAAGAATAGGGGTTTGTGACCCCCAACAACCCTCAGCAGCCAAGGGGACTTCATCCCCCAACCAATAGTGCACCAGGAGGTCCCTTTGCAGAGTGGTTGAGAAAGGGGTGGGGCCTCCGACGATGTCTCAGCAATCTCGCTGTGGGGGATTTACTTGTGGCAACAAGAGGGGTCTTGGCACCCAAGACCCTCAGCAGCCAAGGGGACTTTATCCCCCAACGAGTAGTGTGCCAGGAGCCCCCTTTGTAGAGTTGTTGAGGAAGGGGGCAGTCCTCTGACATCGTCTCACCAATCCAGCTGCGGGGGACTTACTTGTGACAAAAATAGGGATTCTTGGCCCCAAAAACCCTCAGCAGCCAAGAGGACTTCATCCCCCAACCAGTAGTGTGCCAGGAGGCCCTTTTGCAGAGTGGATGAGAAAGGGGGCGGGGCCTCCGACGATGTCTCAGCAATCCCACTGTGGGGGACTCACTTGAGGTAACAATAGGGGTTCTTGGCCACCAACGACCCTCAGCAGCAAAGGGCACTTCATTAGGGGTGGCCGAGCAATACTCCACCCGCTCACGGACCTCCGCAGAATTTGGCTGAGTCTTCGACGTTGGCACTTCCCTCCATCCAAGATACTTTTTCAGCAGGACCTACGTGAGTCCTGTAGCTATCCTGCCCTCCATCGCGGTCTGCCTGAACTTTGAATTTACCCTGGTGCAGCGAGACCTCAAGTAACCCCTAAGCTCTATTTACTTGCCTACCGGGCGGAAAAGGCCCATAATATGGTGGCGGTGCCTTGCAGGCATCACCATCCATATTAGCATGTGGCATTTACAATGCCTTTCCATGGCGGAGAGTTGCGGGCCCCCAGGGGGTGGGGAGGTGGGGGATGCACTTGGGGGGTACCTATGGTAGCCCCCAACATTGGCATGGACAAGGTGGCAGGCACCGCACGGTGCCTGTCACGTTGTGCATGCCAATGCACAACATGCATATATTGCATTGTGGCGGGTGCTGCTTACAGCACCGCCTGCCGCAATGCAATATATGCGGGATGCCACCGCCACCATGGCGGTGGCATCCTAATTGCCATTGCGGGACCGCCGCACCTCTTGTGGGCGGTCCCGTTTGCTGTTGCGGTGGCGGGCGGACACAGTCCGCCCGCCATCATAATAGACCCCTACATTTTGATTTAATCTTTAAAAATTCATATCTCTGATTCTACTTATTGGATATTTGTCGTTTTGGTCATGTTTTACTAATTAAAATATAGCCTATTTTTCTAACTGTGTGTGCGGTATTTGTGTGGTCTTTTCATTGTGTTACTGTGTGTGTGTTGCACAAATACTTTACACATTGCCTCTTTAGATAAGCCTGACTGCTCAGGGCCAAGCTGCCAGAGAGTGAGCACAGGTTATCTTTTAGTGTGTATCTAGCTTACCCTGACAAGAGTGGTGGGTCCTGCTTGCACAAGGTGCATACTCTGACAACCAGAACGCCCATTCCTAACATTGGTGATCAGCAGTGAGGATAGGACTTCTGTTTGTGCAATACCATACTGTAATTCATTGTTCACTACAACTCTATACTAAGACCATTACAAGTTTTAAAATCTTTTTTTTTCTCAAGTGGTCATTTTTCTAAATTTGACTCTGGCTTCACCTTCATCAATTTGGGACTTTTTTTGCTGTTGCACTTGTGATACTGTGACAGAGCACCCTTGGAGGAGGACTACAGATGCCCCGGGGGTACCGCAAAGGTGTGTTCGGCGTCTGTGGAGGGGCGGGACCCAGGACCTCTGCGAAACCCGGAAGTGGGTAAAGGTTCGCTAGGTGAAGGTGAGGAGGCATTCGGCGATCGAGGAGGAGAAGCGTGGCCAGGAGGGAGAGAAGGAAACCCAGAAGAGACGAGTGCAGAGTGCGGGAATGGGACCAGAGACGAAGGGGAGTGGAGCAGACCAGCAGTGTTGGCTATCCCTGAGGAAGGCGCTCCAGACGAGGCAGCCGTGGCTCTGTCATCGAGCCACGGCCTCAGACAAGTGACCCGAACAACTGGCCGATTAGTGGGTGGGTGGTTTCTCACCTGCGTGTTTCTCACGGGGCTGTGAAGGAGCTCATACGGGGTCTTGGAGGGAGGACAGAGATTCCCTTTGCCTAGAGGGAAGTCCCCGGTTCTGTGCCATACTCCCTATTGTAGTGTTTTACTTTACTTTCTTCTCCCCCCCCCTTTCTTTACTGCTCGACTGCCTTAGAAGACAGTACAGTAACCTCCACTTGCCCCATAATCCAACTACCCGGTAAATGTTAGTGGCGTAACTAATATTCTAGAGGGTGGCTGGATAACTGATTGCCTTTCCTTTTCTTTTTCACAGAGAGAAAACCAACCCAAGGGAGGACAAATGAAGAGCCGACGGGCTCAAACGAAGAGTGAGCCGGAAAGAAGAGGAGACCCGAGCCAAACCTTAGAACTATATCTGCCAGAGGATCCGGTGGCACTTGGCAAACTGATAATAAAACCCTCTTTGCTACAAACCTACCACCTTTCCTCGTGGTTTGTCCTGTCACAAGTGGTGTCAGAAGTGGGATATCCCATTCCCCTTTACCAACACGGGACAAGACCGTGACGCAAACCATCATCCTGGACAATATGATAAAGCAGTTGGCCGAGGGACAGAGCCATATCCAATTGGTGGTGGAAGGACAGACTACGGAGGCGCAAAAAGATCATGAACACCTGCAGGAGGCCCTGCAAGCGCAAGCAGGTCTTATCACCCAGAATCAGGTGGTCCAGGATACAGTCATCCAAAGGCTAACAGACACCATTGCAAGTAGTAAGGTGCACCCCAATGTACCGAGTTCGGTGCTACAAAGATACAAGCCGGGGGAAGACCCGGACTTCTTTTTAACAAACTTCGAGCGGGTCGCCAGCACCGCCTAATGGCCAGTGGAGCGATGGGGCCAGTATATTGCACCCCTTCTGTTGGGGGAACTACAGACCACCTACCAGGCTGCCAATCCTGCAGGGACTACCCCCTATGGAGCGATCAAAAAGGCCATATTAGAGAGGTTGAGGTATGACCAGGAACATTATCGTGTCAAGTTCCGAAAGGAGAAATGGCTACCGCAAGATAACCCTGTGCCCTCTTCTACAGAATCCAGGACTTAGGTACCCGGTGGTTATAACCCAACACCTCTCACATGGAGGAAGTGATGGACAGGATTTTTCTTGAACAATTTCTGGAGGGGCTACCGAGTCCCACAAGGGCTTGGGTGAAACAACATCCGAACATAACGGTCACCAGCGCCATTGAGCTGGCATGTGCATACCAAATGGTACCGGAGGTGCGGGTCTCCCAACCATGGATGCCGACGCTAGTGGCTTTGCGGTGGAGGTTCTCCGCTCCCAGTTCCCCTTGTCCCCCTCTTAGACCCTTTTTGGACACAAGAATCCCTGCACTACCCATACATAGGGAGGGTGGACAAGCACCACAGTGCTACCAGTTTGCAGAATGGGGCCATATCGCACAGAACTGCCCCCAAAAGACCGCCCCAGTGAACCCATGGAGGTGGGATACACAAGAGGTCGAGTATTGTGGGCAGGGGATGGGATGGAAGCATACCACCTATATCTCCATGTCAACGGCATGAAGACATAGGTCCTAATTGACTCGGGTTGTCGTCATTCCGTTATTAGTTGTGAGCGGATACTGGGTCATCAATGGCAGGAAAGAGAGAAAGTAGAAATCACTTATGTTCATGGTCATCAGAAGGCATACCCCATGGCTGTTGTAGACATAGAGGAAGAAGGGCAAAGAAGACCCATCTAAGTCAGGGGAATACCAAGATTAGTGGAAGAAATGATCATAGGTACCGATTACGTGGACTTCTCTGTCCTCCTGTCCAGAGCCATTAGGAGGAAGGAGGAACTCTCGTGGCTGAAGGGGGCTCCCTTTTCCGGAGAGGACATAAAAGGGGGTAGGTATAAGACAGAGAAAACCCGTAGAGAAAAAAGAGAACATAACCGTCATATGGTGTTGAACGAGTTGACTAACAACCCTTCTACTTCCTCCGTTACAGATGGAGAAGAGGGAACATCCCGCAGCTTCAGGGCAGCCCAGAAGGAAAACCCCACCTTAGGAAATGCATGGGCATAAACTGTGTCAGAGGAAGACAACTAGGTAGGCCCTTGTTTTTATATCTCAAGGGGATTACTGTATAGGAGGATCAGGAAACCCACTGAAATGGTAGTCCAACTCCTAGTCCCTTTTCCTTTCCGAGATCAGGTGTTGCACCTAGCCCATAACCAGGCGGGTGGGGGCCAGTATGGGAGAGAAAAGACAGAAGAATACCTTTTGCGCCGGTTCTATTGGCCTGGGGTTTTCTCGGACATCAGATGCTTTTGTGCGGCTTGTGCCCTGTGTCAACGGGTCAACCCCTCCCATATCCCTAAGGTGCCTTTGTAGCCCTTGCCCATCATTGAGGTTCCCTTTTCCAGGGTTGGTATGGACCTAGTGGGTCCTATAGTCACCTCTGCCAGGGGATACCAGTATATACTGGTGCTGGTTGATTATGCGACAAGATACCCTGAGGCGATACAGCTCACCAGCATGACAACCAATGCTGTAGCACAGGCGATGATAGGATTCTTCAGCCGTGTGGGGTTCCCTCGTGAGATCCTAATGGATCAAGGCACGCTCTTTATGTTGCGGCTCATGGCACAAATTTGTACGGTACTGGGGGTCCAACAAATACGCACCTCACTCTATCACCCACAAACAGATGGCCTAGTGGAGCGGTATAACCGAACCATCAAAAGCATCCTGAAAAATACCATATCAGCGACAGGGGGGGATTGGGATAAGCAGTTGCCTCTGACCCTTTTTGCTATTCGAACCCACACCCAGACCTCAACAGGGTATAGTCCATTTGAGCTCATGTTTGGGAGGAAGCCCAGGACTCTGCTAGACATGGGGGCAGAGAGGTGGGAAGATGTAGAATACGAAGGGAAGGGGCTCCTCGATTATGCCGCTCATCTAAAGGAGAGGTTATCTACGCTATGGGAGAAGGTACAGCATAGCCTTGAGACAGCCCAAGACAGACAGAAAAGCAGGTATGATGGCAAAACAGTGTTGAGGGAATTCCAAGTCGGGGATAAGGTCCTCCTCCTCCTTCCCTCTACAGATAACAAGTTATTGGCGAAGTGGCAGGGGCCCTTTGAGGTTTTGGCCTGGGTAACACCGGTTACCTATAGGGTAGCGGTACCCCATTCGGGGAGGGCGGGTAAGATATATTGCATCAACCTCCTGAAGACATGGGTAGAAAGGATGGAACCAGCAGTTGCATCCTCTACGGACTTGCTGGTAACTGATACCCAGCCCTTGGCCATTTCCTTTCCCTCAGTTGAGAAGATCACAGGGACAAGTGGCGTCCCCATGGGTTCCCTTTTGACAACAGACCAATCGAAAACCCTTCGCCTTCTAGTGGACGGCTATTGGGACGTCTTCTCCCAACAACCAGGCAGCACCCCCCTTATATACCATGACATCAGGACTGACGGGCCAAGCCTATCAGACTACGACCCTACAGAATACCTGAGGCTAGACGAAGGGTGGTGGAAAAAGAAGTAAAGGAGATGTTACGAGATGGTATTATAGACCTCTCCCATAGTCCATGGTGTTCCCCAGTTGTATTGGTACCAAAACCCAACGGGTCTCTCCGATTTTGCATAGATTTCAGACAGCTTAACAGGATCTCACAATTCGACACTTACCCACGGGTTGATGAGAAGATAAAAAACTGGGTACGGCCAGGTTCCCAACCACTTTGGATTTAACTAAAGGCTACTGGCAGATACCCCTAACAACAACGGCCTGGGAAAAGACTGCTTTCTCCACCCCCTCGGGCTTATATCACTTTAAAGTCCTACCCGTTGGTGTTCATGGAGCCCCGACTACCTTCCATCTCCTGATGGATGTGGTATTACGTGCATATCAGGCGTATGCAGCCGCCTATCTGGATGACATTGTGGTTTTCAGCCAGACATGGGAACAGCATGTCACCCATCTACAGGCGGTGCTAGACAGCCTCAGACATGCGGGTCTTACAGCAAACCCTGAGAAATGTATGTTGGCCACGAACACAATACTTTACTTGGGCTATCACATACAGGAGGGGATGATACGGCCTCAGGTGGATAAGGTAGAGGCCATCAGGACCCTGGATCGTCCTTCTACGAAAAAAGGCATCAGGGCGTTCTTGGGTTTGGTGGGCTACTATCGTTGATTCAACCCCGGTTTTCTGAGGTGGCTGCTCCGTTGACGGATCTGTTGACGAAAGCACACCCCAATACGATCAGTGATTGATCACCCTGTCAGCAGCAGAGCTTTGAGACATTGAAGGGTTTGTTATGTGACGACCCGGTTCTTGTTTGTCCGGACTTCACTAAGGAGTTTACACTACAAACTAATGCCTCGCATAGGGGTTTGGGGGCTGTCTTGTCGCAGCCCAACAGAGATGGACTGCTGCACCCCGTGGTCTTCTTGAGCAGGAAGCTGCTGCCCTGTGAGTCCCGTTACTCCACTGTGGAGAAGGAGTGCTTGGCCATAAAATGGGCGGTCCAAGCCCTTCAGTACTATCTCTTGGGTCACCCATTTCTGATTTACACAGATCATGCTCCCCTGGTGTGGTTGGCCCAGAACAAGGACTCTAATGCCCGCATCCTAAGATGGTTTCTGGCACTTCAACCTTTTTCGTTTCAAGTAATACACCGTCCTGGTTCGCAGCAGGGCAATGTGGACTACCTTTCCTGTCTGCGGCTGTTTCATGGCCCAATCGGCCATGCCTGGTTGGGGACCACTGTGACAGGGCACCCTTGGAGGAGGACTACAGGTGCCCCGGGGATACCGCAAAGGTGTGTTCGGCGTCTGTGGAGGGGCAGAACCCAGGACCTCTGCGACACCCGGAAGTGGGTAAAGGTTCGCTAGGTGAAGGCGAGGAGGCGTTCGGCGGTCAAGGAGGAAAAGCGCGGCCAGGAGGGAGAGAAGGAAACCCAGAAGAGACGAGTGCAGAGTGCGGGAACGGGACCAGAGACAAAGAGGCACGGAGCAGACCAGCAGTGTTGGCTATCCCTGGGGAAGGCTCTCCAGACGAGGCAGCCGTGGATCTGTCATCGAGCCACGGCCTCAGGCAAGTGGCCCAAACAACCGGCCGATTAGTGGGCAGGTGGTTTCTCACACACGCGTTTCTCACGGGGCTGTGAAGGAGCTCGTACGGGTTCTTGGAGGGAGAACAGAGATTCCCTTTGCTTAGAGGGAAGTCCCCGGTTCTGTGCCATACTCCTTATTGTGATGTTTTACTTTACTTTCTTCTCCCCCCCTTTCTTTACTGCTCGACTGCCTTAGAAGACATTTCAGTAACCTCCACCTGCCCCATAACCCAACTACCCTGGAAATTTTAGTGACGTAACTAATATTCTAGAGGGTGGCTGGATAACTGATTGCCTTTCCTTTTCTTTTTCCCTGAGGGAAAACCATCCCAAGGGAGGACAAACGAAGAGCCGACGGGCTCAAACGAAGAGAGGAAGAGTGAGCCGGAAAGAAGAAGAGCCCGAGCCAAACCTTAGAACTATATCTGCCAGAGGATCCGGTGGCACTTGGCAAACTGATACTAAAGCCCTCTTTGCTACCAGCCTACCGCCTTTTCTCATGGTTTGTCCTGTCACAGATACCTTCTCAGAATGGAAATCGATCTCAAATGCATGGCATCCTACACTAGGAAGGAGTTGACGAGGTTCTGCAAGGAAAGGGGACTGCCTGTGAAGAGAGGATCCACTAATCTGGACCTCAGGCTGGCCCTACACGCATTTTAGTTCAAACACTGTGATGGAGCAACAACAGAGAACACTGGGGAGGACTTTGAGGAGGACCCCTTTGAAATTCTAAAGAATGCAAAGCCTTGGTACCACCTAGATTATCCAAAACCAGAGGCTCAAGAGGGCATTGGCCCTGAGGAGGAGGCAGAGGAGAGGAAAAATGATTTGGTAGATGCTCCAGAGGAGAGAGGAGAGAGGTGAGCCTACAGAGAGGGAGTCCCCTGCTGGATACCCTGCAGGAAGCAGTGTCTCCTCATACACCCTGTCTCCTGAGAAGTTAAATGACAGACAGGCTGAGAAGTACCTGAGGATGCAGCTGGCCCAACTGGCTGCAAAGGAGGGAAGAGCTGAGACTGACAAAGTCCTGGAGGTGGGAAGGAGGGCTGAGGTTTACACCTGTTTGGCATATTTAATGTACTTGCAAGTCCCTTGTAAAGTGGTATACCATATGTAAGTCCGTTTTTATATAGCGCAGCTACTCACCCTTACGGGTCTCAAGGCGCTGGGGGCCGGAGTGGAAATTAAGTGAGCTATTGGCCAGAGTCACATGGTGCTGAGCTGAGCTGCCGCCGGAGCCGGGGATCGAACTGTGAACCCTGTGCTCCGAAGTCAGCTGCCCTGGCTGCTGCACCACACCTCTCCACCATGTACCCAGGACCTGTAAATTGAATGCTACTAGTGGGCCTGCAGCACTGATTGTGCCACCCACAAAAGTAGCACTTTAAACCCGTCTCAGGTCTGCCACTATAGAGCCTGTGTGTGCAGTTTGCTACCACTTCGACTTGGCATTTAAAACCCTCTTCCAAGACTTAAACTCCCTTTTTATTACCCGTAAGTCACCCCTAATGTGGGACCTAGGTAGCCCATAGGGCAGAACGCTGTGTAAGTAAAAGGTAGGACATGTGCTGTTAAGGTTTGGATGTCCTGGTAGTGACAATGTGAGGCCTACTCCTCTTATAGGTTAACATTGGGAATTCCTTAATACACTTTTGAGATGTAATTCCTGATTAGAAAGGTGTCACTGCATCATGTTTTATATCTTTAGAATGCAATTGATAAATCTTCTTTACTGGTAAAGTTGGATTTAATATCACCATTTTAGAAATGCCACTTTTAGAAAGTGGCCATTTCTTTGCTCTTACTGCTCTGTGTGCCTGCAGCCTGTCTATTTGCAAAGAACAACGGTCAGAGTTGGAGGCCAGATAGGTCCTCGGATAGCCGGAGCTATTATTAATACAAAGGTAGTCTTAATCTAAGTATTATTAGTGAACACAAAGTGCCAACAAAAATTGGAGAACAGAGTATGCAGGGACACAAGGTTGTTCGAATGATACCTCATTTATTAATATCATAAATGAGTATCAATCACATTAGGAACTAGTCCTGGTGCTCACACAAAAGGTGAAAAGTGTGTGAAGTGATAAGTGCTAGTGACTTAAAATTTACATCGCATTGACAACACTATACAAAACTCCATAATTAATAAAATATATTTAAAGAGTTTCGGTTGTGAAAGTCCAGCCTGTCTCCAACACATGTCATGGGGGGGTGACAGCTACACTTTGTACATTCTGTCTAGACAGCCATAAACACAGGAAGGTTAGGTGTGTCTGCATACTCATCTGCATTCTGATTGCTCTTCTTGAGGAGGAAGGTGGGGGAGCAGACACAACTGAATAGGCAGTGCCCTGTTTCCCACACAAAGGGCTGATTACCCCCTACTGTTTGGAGCCAGGAGAGGGATGAAAGGACCTGTGTGCCCTTTGAAGTCAACCCTACTTCAAAGGCACAACTGGGTATAGGTACTGGGGCTCTGACCCTACCAAGACAGTACACTACTGGACCAGTGAAGAACTCTGCCCGGACTAAAGACTGCTGAACTACAAGGATTGCCACTCTGCTTGACTGCTGCTAGCTTTCCTGCTTTGCTGTGCTTCCCTACTGCCTGCTGATCTCCGCAATGCTGAGGACAAGGACTGGACCTATCTCACTTGAACACAGAGTGACTCCAAAGGCTTTCTGGCTTGCCCTCTGTTCTGAAGTCTCAGGGCCATCAAAGACTTCTTTCAACCCTGCAACAGCACCTGGACTCTACCATCTGTGAGTCCTGCCCTGCCAAGTGGTGCCAATCCAGTCCTGGGCCCTTGAAAGGTGGCTTTTGCTGTACAAAACCATCAAATCGGCGCAGTGTTGAGTTTGCACCGATCAGGAGTGATGCATTGCCCTTCGACTCCAACACAGTAGCTGGTGTTCGGCATTGCCTCAACGGACTGCGCAGCTCGATGAGGATGGACAGCGCGGCTCGTCGATAAAGCCTTCATCGCCGGCGTGGATCGCAACAGACGAATTGAGTAGTCAACATTGATGCTTCCCCCTTCCAAAGTACTTTTTCAGCGGGACCTGTGTGAGTCCTGTAGCCAGCCTGCCCTCCATCACAGTCGGCCTGAACGGGTTTACCCCCATCCAGCGTGACTTCAAGTAACCTCTATGTGCTTTTACTCACTACATTTTAATTTTATCTGTAAAAATTCATAACTCTGTTTCTACTTATTGGATTTTGGTCGTTTTGGTCATGTTTTACTCATACAATTATAACCTATTTTTCTAACCCTGTGTAGGGTATTTCTGTGTTGTTTTTATTGTGTTACTGTGTTTGAGTGTTGCACAACTACTTTACACAATGCCTCTTTAGATAAGCGTGTCTGCTCTGTGCCAAGCTACAAGAGGGTGAGAACAGGTTATCTTTTTTGTGTGAATCTAGCTTACCCTGACAAGAGTGGTGGTTCCTGCTTATACAGGGGGCATACTCTGGCAAGCAGAAACCCCACCTCTAGTGTTGAAGTCTATCCCTCCCCACTGTGGGCATGTGTTTCCTCAAGCTTGCTCCCCAATCCTCCTTTGGGACTCTGTGCATTCTCAGAGCTAACTCATGGGCAGAAAACCATTTGTCTATGTCACTTCCAACCACATAGCTGGACACCAGAACATGTAGTATGCAGTCTCTCACCTCTCCATGGAACACTGTGTGAAGGTGCCACCATTGTTGCTGGACTCTGCTTGCTTGGCTCTGATGTCCAGCTACCTCAGGCTTCTCTCATGAGCCAGTCTCTTTTCCTCCAGAGCCAGATTTGCACCTAATTTAAGCTTGGCCAGTTGCAACCTAAAATCCCTTTCAGGCTTCCCATCTGCCAACTCCTCATGGGCAGACTGTGGGAGGACACACTGCTCCTTGCTTTGGCAGGGGCTCCCCTCCTGTAGGCGAGTTGTCCTCTTCCTCAGTAAGGCGCAGCTCAGAGTCTATGGCCAGACCCACCTCCTTCTCTACATCCACTTCCTCAGGGTTGTCATCCTCTGACTCCTCTGTAGTGGACTGCATTCTCTTGACCAGGTCCCAGGATGCTTGTTTCCGGTCCAGGGAATACCTGGCTTGGCAGTTCGGGCTGGACTGTTCCCATGAGGCACAGGGACAAGACTGATTTGCATATAGCTTAGTCTGAACTGGGGTGGCGAAGTGAACTAAAGAATGATGATGGATTCAACCCAGATCTGTGACTGGGGGTGAGTGTCTGAAAAGTTTCAGTGCTCCGTTCATCATCTCCTTGTGTTTGCTTTGTTCACCCTAATTTGTCAGGGTATGCCCAGACGTGGGTCCCTTGCTCACTGCCACTGGTTTCAAGCCAGCCTGGCTGATGAGGGGTGTTACCCTGAAACCGATCCCAGGATGCTTGTTTCCGGTCCAGGAAAGACCTGACTTGGCAGTTCGGGCTGGACTGTTCCCATGAGGCACAGGGTCAAGACTGATTTGCATATAGCTGGGTCTGAACTGGGGTGGCGAAGTGAGCTAAAGAATGATGATGAATTCAACCCAGATCTGTGACTGGGGGTGAGTGTCTGAAAAGTTTTAGTGCTGCGTCCATAATCTCCGTGTGTTTGCTTTGTTCGCCCTAAGTTGGCAGGGTATGCCAAGGCATGGGTCCCTTGCTCACTCTGCCACTGGATTCAAGCTAGCCTGGCTGATGAGGGGTGTTACCTTGAAACCGGTCCCAGGATGCTTGTTTCTAGTCCAGGGAATGCCTGGCTTTGCAGTTTGGGCAGGACTGTTCCCATGAGGCACAGGGTCAAGACTGATTTGCATATTGCTGGGTCTGAACTGGGGTGGCGAAGTGAGCTAAAAATTGATAATGGATTCAACCCAGATCTATGACTGGGGGTGAGTGTCTGAAAAGTTTCAGTGCTCAATCCATCATCTCCTTGTGTTTGCTTTGTTCGCCCTAAGTTGGCAGGGTATGCGCAGAC
Source organism: Calotriton arnoldi (assembly GCA_963921515.1). Classification (NCBI taxonomy): domain Eukaryota; kingdom Metazoa; phylum Chordata; class Amphibia; order Caudata; family Salamandridae; genus Calotriton; species Calotriton arnoldi. The sequence goes on from CAWUFW010002582.1 coordinate 559,738, forward strand.
GTGAGTCCCTTGCTCATTTTGCCACTGGATTCAAGCTAGCCTGGCTAATGAGGGGTGTTACCCTGAAACCGGTCCCAGGATGCTTGTTTCCAATCCAGGAAAGACCTGGCTTGGCAGTTCAGGCTGGACTGTTCCCATGAGGCACAGGGTCAAGACTGATTTGGATATAGCTGGGTCTGAACTGGGGTGGCGAAGTGAGCTAAAGAATGATGATGGATTCAACCCAGATCTGTGACTGGGGGTGAGTGTCTGAAATGTTTCAGTGCTCAATCCATCATCTCCTTGTGTTTGCTTTGTTTTCTTGACCTCCTCATAGGCAGGAGGGCTATCTGGAGGTCCCCCTTTGTGGGCTTCTTTCCGGAATTCAGCCGCCTCTCTTTTCAGAGCCTCTGCAGCTCACCCTTCTGAGGTCATCAATCTTGATCAGCTCCATCTCTATTGTAGCAAAGAGGAGGTGGGGTCGTCCACACAGGCAGCACCCCTATCAGTTCATCAGCAGTTTCCTCACATCTCGCACTGGGAGTCCACTTCACAGGGCTCTCCACTGGACCTCTCTTGCGCCAATGCTCTCCTCTTCCTCACAGGGCACACTGGTCTTGTCAAGCAGGCAGGCAATGGTGCTCCAGGGCAGATGGTTTGGATTGCCAGTGTGATGTCCCCTCACCCGACAGGAAGACTAGCAGACCTTGGCCTCAGGCCCTGGTCACAAGCAGAAATCTTGCAGAGCTTCCCGTCCTCACACAGCCTGCCTGGCTGCTTGGCAGATGACAATTCTTGGGTTCTCGAACTCCGTTTCTCATATCCCATTTCCAGACACGAAATCTGATTTTGGGTCTGAGTCTTTGAAGTTTTATGTTGGGGGTTGTGCTTCTTTTGAAGTGTCTACTCCGCTGCTCCCTCCTCTTCCTCTTGAAAAGCAGTCTGTCACAGGGGGGATGTCTCTGAAGCTGCTAGTTCTACAACCCAGGCCATGGGAGTGAGTAGAGTTCACACCTGGATGTCAGCCACAGTGAAGTGTTCCTCAAAAGGTTATTCCTGGGCTCCTCCCTGCTCTTTATTGATTCTCGTATCAGCCCAATCTCATTCCTGAGTTTTACCCAGGCCCCTTCCTTGTGCCCTTTCACTGAATCAAAGAGCACCCGTTGAACTGTACAGGGAGGCCTAGTCCGCCCAAGTGTGTGTGCCTCCCAGCTTACAGGAATTCAGCAATACACAAATCTGTCTGGGGGTCACTGTCTACCTCTCTACCTCCTCTCCATGTTTCACCATGCAGGCCTGGGTGTCCCAAAATTGAACCCCGGGCCCTCCATGTTTTGTACTATCCACAGGTATACATACTCCCAGTACACCTATTCAGCATGCACACACTGCACAGTACTGTATCCTCCATGCACTGTACCACTTGCAGACATACATACATCCAACACATTCATTTAACACGCATGCACTGCTTAGCACTGTATCCTTCATGTACTGTACCACTCGTAGGCACACATACACCCACCACATGCACTTATCCTGCACACACTGCATCCTTAATGTATTTTTCCACTTACAGTACATGCACACCCAGCACATGCACTTATTCTGCATGTACTGCACAACACCACATCTTTCAGGTACTGTACCACTCACAGGCACCTGCACCTCCAGCACATGCATACACCATGCAGGCGCTATTCAGTACTGCATTATCCCTGAATTGCACCTTTCCTAGGCACACATGCACACAGTGCAGATACACCACTTCTGCTCTGCACAGCAGTTCACACCACTCTGATGTAACCAAGGGTAAGTTAAGCACACAAAAGCGGAACTTCTAAAAGAGATTGAGCCTGTAGGCCTCACTCCAGTGACGCAGGTTAAAAAGGACTTGTTCAGTCCTACTGATCACTACATTGTATGCTGCCACCACCATTTTTGTGCTGCCTAAATCCTAGCGAAGGCAGTAGCCTTCCACCACTGTTAAGGTAGCACATTGTGTGCCCCTCACAGCCCAAAAATACCGCAATCCGGGAGACAGAGCTATATCATCGCACACACTCATGATCTGTGTTTGCCCATGACAACAAAAATCAGCATTAGGGATCCAGACATCAGTACAGTTCGTCACTCAGGGCAGGGGTGCATATCAGTTACCATGCAGAACACCTTTCTGTCCCAATAATCTGCATATAATGAGAGAGAGTGTACCTAACTGAGTAGTCATCTGCCCCTAGTGGGTTCTCTCTTCTGGACTGTGTCTCCACTGGCTCCAGTGACAGCGCAGACATCAACTGTGACAAGGGGCATCTTTGTTCCTCTATACACTGGCCATGAGGCTGCTATTACTGGACACACTTGCTCGTGCAACAGGGAGTGTGTAGAAAAGTCTGATCCATTGTGTGGTATCATTCCCGAACCTCATCTCGCCCAGGACCATAAACAGGCAGCTATTCCTAGCTTCAGTAGTCAAAGGCCTCTCCCATATCAAAGGAGCCACCACTGGTACTGCAGCAAACTTCAATGGGCCAATCAGTATATGGAAAAAATGTCTAATGTTCTGTGTAGTGCATTTATGTGGTATAAATCTAGGTTAGTTTGCATGTATGAGTCGGTCGAACCTCATTCAACCTGCCTGCTAGTACCTTACTGAATATTTTGCCATCTAGATTTAGCATGAATAGAGGATGAGAAGACCTCACATCCAATGGATCTTCATTGGGTTTTTGACCACAACAGCCTTCCTTGTGACTGGTGGGATTCCACCAGAGCCCACGGCTGTCATGTATAAGTCCAATGGTCTAGGAGATATTACAAGCTAGAACTATGATGGGGAGCCATCTCTGCCATAGGTTTTGCCAGTTGCCCAGCATCTTAATCATGGATTTGAGTTTGGGCAGTGACTGGAGCATCCAGCTCTTCAGAATGTGTCAGTTGAGCCTCCTCAATCCTGTTGTCTGGCCATATTTCTTCAGCTCATAGCTAGCTCTGCCCGCCAATGGGTTACACAACTGCCTATAGTATGATGACAGTGTAGCTGGGTCAGACTTGCCTAGAGGGCAATCTGGACACTTTCAAAAGACTGCTCAGATAGGTCAGTATGTGGGTGGTTTTTTGGCTGTTTATGGAGTCTGTTTTATGGTAGGGAGGCACGATTTTTGATGTTGATTTTCTTAATATTACTACAAACATTGCCTGCAGCAAGAACAAATTTATGCAGGCTTCCATACCTTGCAAAACACTTACCAAGTTTAAAACTGCCCGATTTGCAAAAGTGGGCCTTTTTTTTAGCTATCTCGGCCAATTTTTTGTCTTAGTCTGACTCTGCACTGGATTATTTATGATATGCAACATCATCATTATATCAAACTCACAAAGACAAAGGGCAGCTCTGTCCAGCTGGTATATAGTGAGAACCTACAAAAAATACAATAACAGCTGATATACCTACTTAAACAGACTAACAAACAGGGGCATTGTTAAGAGTAATAGAACATTCTTTATTTAAGCCTATGTTAGGACTCATTTAAGTTAAACTTATTATTCAAGCATCATCACATGTATTAATGGCCTCTTAGCACTGAGGTAATAAAACAAACCACCTTTATATTGTATATTCCAATTTCGCATATATTTGTCTTCACTTATTATTGAGCAGGCAGAGCCTTCCTCAGATTTTTTTCAGTCATATCATTACTGACTTTGGGCCTGATTTAGACCTTAGCGGATCTGGCCCCACCATCACTTTTATGACAATTTCACCATGCGCCTACTTGTTGGTCCCTCCCTCTATGTAGATATTATCGGGTCCATGGACAAAAGACCACCCAAGTGCCGCCGACACCGTCAGGAATTTTCACTCGCATCAATTGCGTCATAGGCAGAACGGGCTGCTGGCGGTAGTCCAACCAAGTTTACCGCTGGCCCAATTACGATGTGCCTTTCCGTCAAGGATACCTCCTACTTTGAGTTGGTGGAATCGAAGGAAATTAGGTAAAAACATACTTTTTTTTTGTTTCCCACTTCCGTTTTCATCTTGAACCCCATTGTCCAGGTCCTCCCTTTGCTGCTACTACATGACCACAATGCTAATCAACTCCGCTTTCACCGGGATCTAAGGTAAGCTTCTTTTACACTTGTCTTACTATGAATAGTGTGTTGACAATTGCTTTAGTCTCGTGTATTTTTACATTACTCTTACATGCATTTTTTCATGTGTAATACATTAGTGTACATTTTGTTACTTATCAAGGTAAAATGAACACACCTGTATTGACACTTAAACACAAATTTATGCTGTGTGGTGGTTGTGGGTGTTGTGCTTGTGGTGCCTGTGGGTGTGCATTCAATAATGTTTGTGTGTTGTTTGTGTGCTATGCAATATGTAAGAAAAGGGCCATAACACATTACCTACAAATATTTTAGAAGTAAACACAACATATATGAGTATTGACACATAAATCAGTAGTACTTACCAGTCTCCACTCAATCCGTCAGCGAACCGCCAATAAGACAACGCTAGCACAACAGGGACATCTAAATAGGTTTGGTGCAAACTCACCAACCAGATGGCATCGGAGTGCTAATAGCCAGCAGAGGAGTCCGCCTCCACGCCAATGATGCACCGCTTATGGGACCGGAAACATTCTGTCGATGCAGACAGTGATTCAGCCAGCACAAATCTAAATACGGCGGGCGGGATACCTTCAGCTTGGTTGGGTACTTGGATGCTCCACCGCGGCGGGACGACGGAAGTCAAGCTAAGATTTAAATCAGGCCCTCTGTCTCCTGATCACCTTGTGATGGGAGGTTTCTTGCTCTGTAGTTTATTGTGTTTTTTAAATATAACAACGTACATGGTTATTACTGCTGTGATCCGGGAAGGTGTTTGATAAGGCTCATTTGGAAGTATTGCGAATAACAGAAGTGTGTGAAGCTGTGAATGGGCCTTGGGCAGGATATTCAGGATGTCATGTACAAACCTGCTCTACCTTTCATATCCGGGCTTGGATAAATCAAAAATTGGCAAAATTAAACCTTCCTTTAGAGAGGAACTCTTGCCCAACTATGAGAATGAAAATGCCTTGGCAGGTTTTTATACAAACATACCCAAAAATACGTCAGTCAGAACAACCTATGACAAAGCGAGGGGCGCCCCTTTCATAATCATGGCGGAGTTTGTGAGGCGATGTAGCTGTCCTTGCTCCTGCTAAGATATGATGACCTCCCGCCATCTACACAGTGGCAGCCGCTCCATTAGGGCATCAGAGCGCCGCCCTACTGCTTTCTCGCAGTGCGAGAAGCAGAAAATAAAATGGTATTTAAAATACCATTTTATTTTCTGCTTCTCGCGCTGCGAGAAAGCAGAAGGCAGGGGTATGCGTGTGCCTGGTTGGGGGCGGGCGGGAGGGTATGCCTGGTTGGGGGCGGGCGGGTCGGGTCGGGGAGGAGTGGCTTGAACCACTCTGAGTGCCCTGACTGTTTGGTCGGCCCTGGGGCCGACCAAAGCAGACATGCGCACTCTACATTTTCTCTATGTAGGCTGCATACAGCCTACATAGAGAAAATGGCCTCCCTACAGTCGCCCGGCTGGGCGCCGTCCGGGACTCCACACCAATCACAATGCTGCCATTGCAGCGTTGTGATTGGCTTACAGGAGGGGAGGGAGCATGCCTGTTCCTGTCCAGGAGAAGAGGCGGCGTGGGACCCGGCCCAGGAGCAGAGGCGGCGCGGGACCCGGTCAGGTAAGTTTTATTTGTTTTTTGTTTTGCCTCCCCTGTATTGCGAGCCGCGACTGAATGAGACCTGTGCCTTATCTATGCTAAAAAGAAATTGGCAATAGCTCGTCGTTATCCGTGTCTAATTCAGAATTACATGCTTCACGTGCGCACATTGTTTCACTCAAAGATGTTTAAACTGGATTTAGAAGAATGCTACCTATTTTTTGTACTTGATAATCTAAGATTTTTGCTTCAGACATAATATGCGGGCAGGGTGAAGATATAGAACTGGCCCCTTGAATCTGCGACACACATAATTAATATCTAATGTGCAATAATTATTGAAATGAAATCTCCCTGGGCCGTAATTGTACGTGAAGCCATTGTGTACTCACCGGGTTACACAGGAGTGTGCTGTGGAAAGAACCAATTTGCGTCAAGAGCGTCGGTGAAAGGCTGTGTGTTGTGCTGGCGGTGTTCTGGGGTGGAACCGGGAGGCATTTCTGCAAGTAGTCATGTTATCAGCTTTGCTAGTCAGTGAAGGTCGAAATGAGAACAAACAGCGGAGCAGCAGGCTTTCAAAAGTCAGAAAACCCAAACTACTCCGCTCACCGTCGTTAGGGGGCTTTCACTGCACCCACCATTAGAACCTGCCCAGCTGGGGGACGTGCAGGTGGAACCTCATTTACAAGTGGTGGTGGCGCTGCTGGGGCATAGCTTCACGGCCCCACTTAAGAGGAGGTAATGTAGGGTTATAGAGCTGTGAGATTAATGTTATTATGGTGAATTTTTTAACAACATATGCATTTGCACGCGCTTGGCCTTTCACATACTTTCAGGTCGTGAACTCATTGCAGCCTGCTAAAAACATCAGCTTGCCTCTGGTTTAAAAGAAATCAAGGCAACCTTCTCTTGTTTCCCAATAGCGTGGAACGGCCCTCATTCGAGAATATTTGCAGAAACAGCACATGGTAGGAAGATGTCAGAAAAATGCCTTTTGAATTAAAACGCCACTCTGTTGTAGTTTCCAGCATGAGCTGGCAAGACCAAAAATATTTATCCCTTGGTTATTTTAGGAGGAGTAATGTGTTGACGAATGAATACACACAGGGTGTTTGGGGGTTTTCTTTGTTGGTCCCGTTTTAGTTTGTGTTCTGCTCACTCTCTTAAAATGGCCACCCATCTGGTTTGTTTGAGTTCTAGTAAACAAATAGCTTGAAATTACAATACCATAATGTTTTGCTTTATTTAGGCTGTGGTGTAAAGATTTGTAAAACAATCTCGTGGTGTTGATGTTTTGTTTAAGGCACAGAATGTGTTCTTTAGACACATGTCCGCACTCACACACACAGGTTATGGTCAAGACTTGCAGGGGCCAATAACAGGTGGGCCGGAAAACATCCAAAAACTACTGATATACATTGAGCATCGGTAAATCTTGGTGGGAGGAATTACTTCCCGTTGCATATTTCAGGGGCGTTTCCACTCCAATTTCCGTGCATTTTCTTTCACCGCATGTCACCGGGATACTTCAAAGATTCCCATTAAACAGCACAGGACCCCTGGTGTTCCTACGGGACCTATAATAGGCTTGGAGCAGGTAAATTCCACCACCGGCTCGGAATCCTCGGCCCAAATGTAAGGAGGGGGTTAAAATTAACCATACTCATGCCCTTGCACCACTCCCTCATTTGAAAAAAACACTATTGCCTCACATCCTGATACTGTGACGAGCTGCTCTGTGGTGGTGTGATGTGTCTTATGATGTTACAAGTTGCCTTGAGCTCTGATGTTGTGATGGGATGCAGTGAGCTATGATGCGAGGCAGTGGTGTGCCTTGAGTTGTGATATTGTATTGAGCTGTGATGTGTTCATATGCTTTGCTGGGTGCTATGTTCTGTCTTGTTGTGCTACATGGTGTCTACTGATTTTGTTATAGATTTGAGAATTGCCAAACATTTCTTCTTGCAACCTCGAAATTTCTCGCAGAAAACTATAACTAGTGTGAAGCTTAAGAAGCTGTAAAGCTGAGCTTTCGCATGTAAATCAGGTCTTTGTGACTCTGTTGTGTATAAGTGTATGTCTGATATTGAAACTCACTGATCACAGATGTCACTGCCTTATTGATGTCCCTGCATTGGCCACCAGCCAGACACAGGATCCAGTTTAAGACCTGCTGTATCCGCATTAAGGTCCTGAATGGCATGGCTCCTTGCTTTGTGGACAGGAGAGTCAAGAAATACATCCCTAATCAGATTGGTAAAGAAAAGTAAAGGAGGCTGTAGCTTCTCAGTACAAGTTCCTGTCCTATGGGACTCTCTCCCAGATCACTTACGCCACGTAGGTAATTTTATTCGGTTTAGGAAACACATAAAAACAGTGTTCTTCAAACAAGCGTTTCACTGTTTACCATCTTCTTTAGCACTTAACCCCTAGACTACTCAGCGCCAAGAAACCTCTGGTGAGCGTGCTCTTCATCAAGTGCAGTTAACATCACATGTCGACGTACCTTACAAAGGGGAATGTTGATTCCCTAAAAATGAAAAGCTAAATAAGTTATACATGGACGTACCCTACAACCAGCCAGGACTATAGGCTTTGTCAATGGTTGTAAGTTGCATAAGATAAATAAGAACAAACTGCAGCATTTACATTATTATATACAATGAAAACATAGGTGGTTCAGAGATATGTTACCGGTGGGAAACACTTAGTGCTTGGCTTGGGGGTCATTTTGCAAGCAGGCCAGTTTGAGGATTGGGCACATTTTTGATTTGATTCTAATGTTTTCTTCACACTTGTGCTTCAAAATGCTATATTTGGATCCCTATTTTTTCAACAATTTGCAGTAAATATGTGGTGTAAAACCCACCATTTGAATCCATTTTTTTCAAAATTTTCTTGCGGGGGGAGAACGCCCCCTCACCCTCCTTTTGCAGTTCGGGCTCGCTCGCTTCTCTCGCTCGCTTATTGCATTAGGGTACAACATTTTCGCCACACCACTTTAAAAATCCACCAGCCGCCACTGCATCTACAGAGAACTGACTGACTGTCTCTAGCTCGGCAGGCACGCGCACTAATGTATGTGCACATGATTCCCACTTGTCCTGAGTCCGCATATTCCGAGTCTGAACCACCCCAGCTAGGCTAACCTTTCAAAATCCACAACGAACAGAAAGCACGTCGGATGTCACGCCCTCCACCCTTATAATTAATCTGGCTGTCATTTCCCGCCTGCTCCTACAAATCCCTAATGGATGTGCGCCACGCTCCAGCTGTGACCCCTCAGGAGACTTGCATGGTAAAAAATTGGAAAAAAGTTTCCCTTTTCGCTACCGCCAACCTTCCTTTAAACAGTACGTGTAGGTCAAGGCATAGTTACGTGAATACGTATTTGATTTATAATCTGCTAACCATGTTTATACGCTTGTATTTTTACTTTTGCTGCTTTTTGCTGTGTCTGTCTCAAGTAACAGGACACCAGCCTAGTGCTTGGCACCGCAGCCTATCATCGAGCGCCGAGCTCAAGGTCTCAGCCATTTTCTACAGCAGGTCACAGGTCAACATTTGATGCATGTTCAAACCAACAGGTTTGGCCAATTGATGCTGTCAGATGTGCAGTGTCATGCTTGCTATTCGGACACAATAGTGAAGTTGTAAAATAATTTAAATATTGTTTTGTCTTTAATTTGTTCTTCAGAAGCATTTCACCCCTCGTAACTGCAGCAAACACGGGCTCAGCGAGAGACCCGTTACCTAAAAGCGAGAAGAATGCGGATTCAAAAATAAAACCCATGACTGTTAATTAATACAAATATTGCTTGTCCGTACATATGCAAGCGCTTTTATGGTTTCACGATTCTGTATGTAGATATGTAAGCAATTAGCAGTTGCAAAGGGAACGGAGGTCTTGTAATTTATTTAAGTAAATTAGATGAAAATGCTCTGGTTTTTTTTCGTTTGTCGGACGTATTAGAGGTAGAAATCAATTCAATATTCCCCTCATTTATGTACTTTTCGGAAACTATTTGCTAAACTATATCACAAAACCTGACTGCACTAACATCAGCTTACTGAGAGTTTGAAGCAGTGAAATCAGTGGCGTAACGAAACCTGAAGTAATGGGTGGGTGGACATGGGTCACTGACCCGGTGCACTGGCCAGTCCAAGGGGTGGCAGAGAATTGCTCTCTCTCCTGATATATGTTTAATTCCAAAGAGGAGAGTATTCTTCAAGCATCCTACCAGTTATGCTCATGGACATGGCATAGGGTGCAATATGCAAGTTAAATTCAGAACTTTACTGATTTCACTTATGCTGACTGTGTAATGAGTTTATAGTGAATTTGAACTTTATCTAACAAAGGCACATGATGTTAGCCCACGTGTGTATGCCGACTCAACTAGCCCGTAGGCCATAACTCGGTCAAGGTTCTTTGGTTACTTATGCATCCGAAGCCATGCTCGACACTTTTTATGACATGGCCCCAAATGCACATTGTTCGTGATGCTTTGAGGCCCGCTCACTTTTCATGCAAGTTGAAGCATTGCCTAGAAGTTTTTTATTGCATTCAAGAAAACACATAACAGATTCAAGCAAGCACATGACAGAATTCAAGCAAACACTTGGCAAAATAAAAGCAAACAGTGGCATAATTCAAGCAAACACCTGACAAGCAAGCATGTGACAGGATTCAAGCAAGGATGTCTCATGGTTCAAGCAAACACGTGACAGTCTTGCTCTTTCTGATCTAGCCCAAGTCTTTTCAGAAATATACCTGACTTTCTGCTTCCGCCGCCCATCTTTGCCAGGCTAAGATCTCAGCTTGGGCCTGAGCTCACATGAGGCACAACAGAGATGCAGCACCTGCAACCAGGTCACAGCGGCACAGCATGCTTCTCCCCAGCACCTGGCACCAACCATGCACACTCTCTGGCATTGACACTGACCAGCATGACCTGAATACTGTGGCAGCGTGTTCACGGTCTGCTGCTTGCGCCTAGCTCAGCTGCGGCTATTGTCCTTCCTCGATCTCCATTAGTAGATGGGAGGGCCAGTGATATGGTTCAGTGGGCACCTGCTGCGCACTTCTCTGCAATTGGCCATGCCCTATGTCCTTCGGGGCGCATCCAGACAAGCAGAGTGTATAGAAGGGTTGGTACAGTAAGTAAGTCCGTTTTTATATAGCGCAGCTACTCACCCTTACGGGTCTCAAGGCGCTGGGGGCCGTAGTGGAAATTAAGTGAGCTATTGCCCAGAGTCACATGGTGCTGAGCTGCCTCCGGAGCCGGGGATCGAACCGTGAACCCTGTGCTCCGAAGTCAGCTGCCCTGGCCGCTGCACCACACCTCTCCACTAACTACTACAGTTCAGCAGTCAGTGGCATAGCAGGGCGGGGAGAAGGGGGGGTCCGCACCCGGCGGCACGAGGTTTGAGGGGGCGGTATACGCCCCCCCTACCTGTGGCCATCACGGGGGCGGTGTTGGAAATCGCCAGCACCCCCTACCCCCTCGCTCGCTCTTCAGATGGCAGCCACGGGCGGCCGCAGGTCTAGCTACGCCACTGTCAGCAGTACAGAAGCACAGAAGCACAGAAGCCCTATCTCAGGCAGGATTATTAATGACCACTAGAAAGTACTCAGGACTAACTGTGGGTCACAAATAAAGAAGGAAGCGATGCTGGCAAGAGTAAACCTCAATTTTTTTGTGTGCAGTTTTATATAGTGAAAACTCGACCCAAAAGTATTAACCGAGCGCTATACATGAGCACTAGATGCATTACAGACGGACATATTCATTTTTAGGCACGGAGTGATTAAGGGGTATATTTATCAAGTAGTTATGTCACCCTTGTGCCACGCAAAGGGGCGCAAGGCTGACGCTACTACTAAGTTAGATCTATCAAGCCACACAAGGCCACCTTGCAGAACCCTGCGTGGCTTGATAAATCTAGAGTAACGCAATGCAGTGCAAATCGCTGCGCTGTGTTACTCTGCCCCAGGGAGGCCTTCCATGGGTGGAGCGTGGGTGTTCCCACACATCCACTCATGGATTTTGGCCCATTACAGATTTACCATTACAGGTAGACCTGGGAATTCCTCAAAATGCTACGCCTCCCCAAGTGAGTCGTAATGAGGAGAAATATCTTTATTTCTCCTCAGTTTTCCTCCTTCTATGTGTGGTGTATTCTGCAGCACACTTAGAAAGAGGAAAATGCCTCAGATGATTGTTTTTGTGCAAGAAGGCACCCTTTCCTGCACAAAATCAATCCTGTCTGCAATGCAGGCACGGTAGTCTGGAGCCAGGGCTGGGTTGAAAGGGATCCTTGTGCACTTCAGAGAACTCTTTTGAAGTCACCGCTAAATCAAAGGCACATTTGGGTATAAGTACCAGGGCTCTGGCCCTATCAAATCGGTACACTACTGGACCTGGGAAGAACTCTGATGGAGTAAAGACTGCTGTGCTGGAAGGATTGCCACTTTGCTGTGATTGACTGTTCTGATGAACTGCTTCTCTGCTTTGCTGAGCTACCCTGCTGCCTGCTGAGGACAAGGACTGAACCCTCTAATTTGAACCCAGAGTGACTACAAGGGCTTGCTGGCTTGCCTCCTGTTTTCTGAAGTCTCAGGGACACAAAAGACTTCTGGTGCTGCTGAACTCTGCCATCTGTGAGTCCTACCCTTGCCTGAGGTGCCCCCTCCAGTCCTGGGCCTCAGAAGTGGGTTCTGCAGCTGATTTCTGCAAAAACTGGTGAATTGCCTCGACTGTTTGAGACTTTTCACCGCAGTGCCACTTAGACACCAATGAAGAGGCTGTTCCACAATAAAGAATCCATAGTCTGTGTGGCTTGATGACGACGCAGAGTTGGCCCGACAACAAAGCTTTTCATTCACTTCAACAGAGCTCGAGGGCAACGTGGAACCCTCTCTGCGTGGCTCGACAACTACGCAGTAGAATCTCGACATCGACAAAAGCTCCACCCAAGGTATTTCTTAAGCAGGACCTGTCTGGGTCCTGTAGCCAGCCTGCCCTCCATTGTGGTCGGCCCAAACATTGACTTTGCACCAGTCCCTTGCAACCTCAAGTAATCTTTTGACGTCTAGTGACTTCTAAGCACTATTTTTGGTTTATTCATTAAAAATTCATATCTCGACTTCTACGTATTGTTTTTTTGTCATTTTGGTCTTGTTTTACTCACATAAATAATCTCTACTCTTCTAAACCTGTGTGGAGTCTTTTTGTGGTGTTTTCACTGAGTTACTGTAATTTAAGTGTTACACAAATACTTTACATATAGCCTCTAAAGTTAAGCCTGACTGCTCTGTGCCAAGCTACCAGGGGGTGAGCACAGGTTAATTTATGGTGTGTATCTGACTTAGACAGGGTGCAAACCTCTGCCAACTAGAGACCCCAGGCCTCATTTATAAAAAATGACGCTGCCCTGCAAGCCATTTTGCTGCACAGAGCTGCATCATTTTAAAAGCACAGCGATGCATCATATTAACAATACAACTTATACGTGTGCTTTCCCCTGCGCTGGCTCACAAGTGGCTGCTATATGCCAGTGCAGGCACCCTTGCGTCATGTTGCAAGGGTGCCTGAATTGCGGGGAGGATTGTTTTTGTGCAGGAAGGGATACCTTCCTGCACAAAAACAAACATTGATGGCATTTTTCTCTTTTTATGCTTGCTGCAGAATGCAGCATGCATAGAAAGAGGGAAAAACAAGGAGAAAGAAAAGTATTTCTCCTCATTGCGCCACTCCTACACCTGCATTGGGGAGGCGTAGGATGCTGATGCATTCCCAGCTTTACAAAACTTTGTAAATCTGGGAATGTGCCAGATTCCATGGAAGTTGCTTTGGAACACCCACAGCAACACCCATGGAACGCCCCTTTCAGGCAGAGTAATTTGTTAAAGGGGCTGATATTTACAAGGCCATGAAAAGTCACGCATGGTGGCTTTACGTGGCCTTGTAAATATAGGAAGGCACACTGCGCCGCCGGTGCATCAAAAAAAGTGATGCACCGGTGGCGCAATGGCCTTGTAAATGAGGACACCCATTTCTAACACACCCCCTCTTATGAAGTAAAGTCCAGATGAATTCTGCTGAGGGGCAGCCACACCGGTAAATTATTTAGCCCAGAGTCTCTCATTACTAATTAATATTGAAATTGAACCCATGGATTTAAAATGTGACATTGAGTGGCGTCCTTCTTGGGATGTGAATCATGCTAATACATGTTTTTAACAGAAATTACAACCCAGATAGTTTTCATTTGCTGGTGGCTTTAAACTGAAATCTAACTAAACCTCGCAGAACTGTTACTCAAATGCGGAAAAAAATGCATAAGGCTCCCTGCCTCCATTGCTCGTAGTGAAATTTATGTTTTACAATCTTTCCAAAGACAAACACAAACAAACCCAGCTAAATTCTGATTCCTTGGTATTTTTCAATCTGTAAAAATATAAAGTTAAGATGTTACCCATTTTGGTAACTGTTAAAGATACTGCAAACTGTGGCCTGCACAGTGATTATTCCGTATTTTAAGCCCCAGTTAGCATGCCATCATCACTGGAATCTCCTGCTCCCGTCTGCCCATGGCCAGTGCAGAACACAGAGGATTCTGACAGATTCAGAGAAATTTAAATGTGTTTCAGAAAGATGAAGGATGTCCTAACCGTGCATGTGATGACGCAAAAAATGGTATTTCCACACCCTTCCCCCAACCAAGATCAGAAGCACGGATTACCCCCAGTGGGGTAGCAGGGTGCGCTGGGATATTCAGAATAAAGAGCCGGATGGACACAGAAATCTTGGCCCAGGAATTCCATTGGCAAATTGGATAGTTTAAAAAGCGGCTCACATGTGCAAATCAAGGCTGTTTTGAACTTGTATAGTCACTGTATAGGTGTTCTAGAAGGTATGGGGGACTGCATGCACTTGTGCTTGCTGCAGTCAATGTTTGTGGTGATATCAGGGAAATCAACAGTAAAAACTGGCTCACTACACCATAAAATGGTGCACAAACCGCCAAAAAAACCCACTCCCTGACCTATTAGACCAGCTCTTCGGCCAACAGCAGAAACAGGTTGAGTCATTTTAAGAGTCCTTACTAGATCCATTTTGTTTCTTATCCAATAGGGGTGCACAGCTATTAATAAGTCCAAAAGTCAAATAGTAATTATGAAAATAATTTCTTTATTTCAAATCAGTAAAATTTATCCAGTTAAGAAACTCCAGCCAACGCGTTTCATTCCCTTTCTGGGAACTTCATCAGGGCTGCAAGAAGTAACAAATAATACTAACATTACAATCAAATTAAAAAACACAGGACCAAACTACAATACACATCAATAACTTATACAGATGTACATAAATCAGAAAGAAGTAACAAATAATACTAACATTACATTCAAATTAAAAGACACAGGACCAAACTACAATACACATCAATAACTTACACAAATGTGCAAATATCTCAACATAACAAACATAAATAATATTATTAACCACTCAAAAAACCACTAAACATATCTAATACATACAACGTATAAAATTGTGCCAAAATGTGTAAAAAGGAAAAAGCAACCGAGTATTGGGACAAAGCTATGTCCATAATCCAAGACACTTTAGCTCCAAGAGTCAATTACCAGTATCATTGCCTTCCCCATAATCTGTGCACTGATTGGGTTTGGTTCGTTTTGTCCTTTCATTAAGCAAAATTATATGGACACAGTGGTTGGATATCCTGTTGCCGCAATGGTAAACAGGAGATACAAAAAAGGGGCAACCAAATATTTCTTACCAATAGAAGAATAACATATAAGATGTTTCCTCCTACAGTGGCAGATGTTAGTGTTCTGTTGACATCAAAGAGCAGGGATTCTTCCAAAGTCAGTGGGCGTCCTTTTATGCTTCTGAGGAATGATATATAAAATTAAAATACAAAACACGGCGGACACCTTTCTATTCTCATCAGGTTTGAGATAATATTGACAAGAGGGCATAATCGTATCCATAGTCAAATCCAAATTGAATGTGGCAAGTTGTGTCCAAATTGAGTGAGCACAATTAGATTGGAAAAGAGTGACACAACCTCCAATATGCGCAAGGGTAAACAGATCTCAATGCAAGCGACAATATAACAATTCTTACCAGATAACAATATCTCAATTGCCCCTCTAATGGAAACAAATGTAAAAGTTCTTTGATGTCAAGATGGATGTGTTCACCCAAGATCGAAATGTATCCTTATAAGAGCCTCTCCTAGGGGGTAAATCATAAAGATTAGAGCCAGGTAAAATGACAAATTTGGCGAAAAGGAAATCTGGTATCCAACTATTCGTGATATACGATTGTAAGCATATACTCAGACAAAATCTTTTCAGTCTACCTCCAAAACATAAGAGTCTAATACCCAATGGGCATCATACCACTTTGTGTTTCAATGTCACATATAAAATTCTATTCAAACTTGCTTCTGTGTGCTACACTGAGTCCAAGTACATACATCCAGTGAACCTGACAGTTCCTGTCAGATGATATCTGTGAGATAAAGGGTGAGAAATAACAAGAATAGTATAGAAAAATATATATTTCTTCACACTCATATATGAACTACCAGATATTCCATATCGTACCTCTTACGTCGTATAATTTAACGCGGTAGATTCCTATAGTACAGGTCCCGTGTATTGCACCGGAGCCATCAAAACACCTGCAGGTATGATAAATCCTGTCAGCCCAACTCTAAAAGATAAAAATAAACATTAAAAAAAAATAGGACACGGGACCGAACCACACCGGTATCCAAACTCATATTGTCCCTTTTGCAAAGAATGTACAGAAGCATTAAAACATAACCTCCAACTAGTAATTTAACCCAATAATGGACTTCTTCAGGGCTGTAAATTTGACAAACATATATATGTACATAAATATATATATATAAAAGGACATCACCAACATCAATATACACAATCACATTCAGACAATATGTATGTACATATTATGTACAAAGAAAGTAACCATAAAGACAGGACAACTATATACAAAAATCACATTAATATTATACTTAACGTATAACAGTTTCACAACACATAACTGCTAACAAAACTTCTATCTTCAAAACAAACACCTAATTTAACATTTATATACAATATTTAAACAACTATACATCACATACTATTTACATAAAACCATAAACAAAATAACATCTTTATAGATGAGTTAAAAAAGGAGAAAAAATCGCAGAGAAGTTTGTGGAAAGTTCATGAGAAAGAGTATATAAAATATCATATTATCTCCTCCTGTGTGGACAATCATTAATATGAGGAAACAAATATTTAGAACAACAATAGTCCTGTGTGACCCAAGATTAATAGCCAAGAAGGTAGACCGGAAAAAAAGGGGAGAAAGGGCTAACGGTACTCAAGAAAACCAAGAGAAGGAAGGAAGGCTGAGGCGAGTCCTTGATTGAATTTGAATTTGTGTTGTGCCTTTTGTTTCTATGTGTGTTTGGTGATACTGCGTCGTTTGCTAATATAGGGTAACCATCTTTTCAATTGATTGATATATTGCCCACGGTTTCTTTTGTAGGCTATATTGGGTGATTGCCCGTTTCAACTGTTGGCCCACTATATCACAGTGAGGCGCACTCCGGAAGGATTCGTGTGGAGGGTACTATTCCTATGAATGAATCCTGCCTTTTCCAATTAAGGAATAGTTATCTTGATTTTATCGTGTAAGTAATTGTTATATGCTATCCGTTACAAATAGAAAGATTAGCTCAGTAGGATTATATGGTTATATTGTATTATATATTTTTCTTTTGGCACAGCACACGGAGGATAAGAGCTTTGGGCAATTTCAGCGTAACATATACCCAGGGGTGGAACTCCGATGTTGATTTATCTCCAGGAGTGTCCGCCTTTTGGCTCTAATGGTGGGTACTTTTTTGATATATGAGTGATGGTCCTAGCCTTCCTTCCTTCTCTTGGTTTTCTTGAGTACCGTTAGCCCTTTCTCCCCTTTTTTTCCGGTCTACCTTCTTGGCTATTAATCTTGGGTCACACAGGACTATTGTTGTTCTAAATATTTGTTTCCTCATATTATTGATTGTCCACACAGGAGGAGATAATATGATATTTTATATACTCTTTCTCATGAACTTTCCACAAACTTCTCTGCGATTTTTTCTCCTTTTTTAACTCATCTATAAAGATGTTATTTTATTTATGGTTTTATGTAAATAGTATGTGATGTATAGTTGTTTAAATATTGTATATAAATGTTAAATTAGGTGTTTGTTTTGAAGATAGAAGTTTTGTTAGCAGTTATGTGTTGTGAAACTGTTATACGTTAAGTATAATATTAATGTGATTTTTGTATATAGTTGTCCTGTCTTTATGGTTACTTTCTTTGTACATAATATGTACATACATATTGTCTGAATGTGATTGTGTATATTGATGTTGGTGATGTCCTTTTATATATATATATTTATGTACATATATATGTTTGTCAAATTTACAGCCCTGAAGAAGTCCATTATTGGACGAAACGCGTCGGCTGTGGTTTTTATATCAAGAATATTTTGAAAAATAAAAGAAGAAAATATATGGAAAATATTATGGACACGGACTTGATGCTTTGTGATGTGTCTATTGTTTCTTGCTACTAAGTGGTGCACCTTTGCGTTTTAGTCTGTTTGTTATTATCCTGTCTTGGATTGCACCGCAGCAGTGGGTGTGTTAACGGTGTGCACACACTATCATTGGAGAAATCCTATTACATTAATTAGGGATAGTGGGTCAGGTGCTAGGTCTTTACGGGGCACACTGCCAAACTTGTGTGTTTTTCATAAATTTACTCCCTGTGTAAGCACTGGCCTGCCTTATTATTACTTTTATTAATATTTACCACAGATATGCCTAATTTCAAGGATAGAAGACAGGAACTAGCTCAGGACCTCTTTCCCTCAAAACAAAATGTGGGAAGCACACCAAGTAATGTTGTAAAAATAGAGGGTTTAAAAACAAAGTTTCAGAGGTTGGAAAAACTAAAAAAACAAGAAATGTCCAGGTGGTGGGACGGCACCACCTTGGCGAAATATATTGAGAATGATAAGATCCCACGAGGCCTCAGAATTTTAATCTTCCCAACATTTGAGGACCTTGACCCAGAGTCTTTAAAGGAATGGGAGGAAAATCTTCATAACGCATCATTTAATATGATGCGTATATTGATTAAAAACGCAGAGATGAAAGGCTGTAAGTTACAGTCTGAAATAGAAGAACTTGAGAAAGAGATTGCAACTTCTAACTTAAAAGATATAATAAAAAGAATTATGATATTTTAGATAAAATACTAGATGAATATCAAATTTACCTAAGGGACAAAAAAGTCAAAAAATCAAGAGAGATGACAAGGACTATAATGATGGGAGAATTTATACATTCTCCCACAGATATGATAATTTGAAAGTAGCAGGGGAAGGGAAAAGACAAAGAGAGGAAACATCTGAATTAGTTTCCATTGATAGTACTAGTTCCATATCCTCTGTGGCCAGTTCGGTAAACACGGAAGAGACACCAGGCGCATCTGACACTGAAAACCGATCCACTTTTTTAGTGGAAATGGAGCGATTGAGATTAGGGGTGAAAACCATCAGAAAAGAACAAAAACAAGAAGGGGGGGGAGGAGATGGCAGGAACACTGGCAGAAACAAAAGGGTGCGGAACGACACAATTGCCATGTCAACAAGGTCAAAGACAACTTAGAAAATATCACAAGACAAGGGGAGGGCGGTTCTATACAGGAACTTATGATTGTTAATCTCTCCTCTAGAGTGTTGTCAGAAATTGAGATATCCGTATTAAGTAAGGGTCTGGGGTTTTGCCCCACCCAATTTGGTAATGACATAGATTTTTTTGTGGACCTGTACAAATTTACCAGATTATTAAAATTGAAAGATCACTTCATCCGGAATCCTGTTGTATGTATTAAGAATATGGGGGAATATGTACCACCTACCCATACTGTTTCAGATCTACATACGTTACAGTTGATGATGTCATTACAGGATGATACACTGATTAAGGTAGATACGTTGAGAGCTGAATTGGATATTTCAGAAAACATACAAATCGATAGTGGGTTAAAATCACGATCCAAATTTATTCCAGCAGGGACTCATCCCAATATAGATCTCTTTAGGGAGAGAGTTACTGAGGGTTTTCATAAAATTCTGGAGCATCCATTGCCCATAAATAAAGTAAAGTTTAACCTCTCAGTAGAGGAAAACAAGGCATTGAAACACTTAAGATCAGACCCCTCCATTGTCATTCGCGAAGCGGACAAGGGGGGAAATGTGGTGATAATGGATAGGGAGAGTTACATGAAGGAAATTGACCGTCAGTTGTCAGACACCGCATGTTACAGGAAGGCTCCAGGGAACCCCATTAACACTTTGAGCGCTCATATTAATATGAGATTGGTGGAATGGCGGGAGATTGGTCTATTAAGCGATGAGGAATATAAATATCTGATGGTGAGTGAATCCTCTTTTCCATGTATCTATGTGCTTCCCAAAGTACATAAGGGGGGCCAATTTCCACCGGGACGTCCAATTATTTCAGGGTTAATTCCCCAACAGAGAAGCTGTCAGAATATGTAGACCAATTTTTACAACCATTGGTCTGCAACCTACCAGCGTACATCAAAGACAGCAAAGACATCTTAAATAAATTTGATGGTCTTGCCTGGTCTGAAACTTTATTGTTTGTAACGATGGATGTGGCTAGTCTCTATACTTGCATCAGGAAGGAATTCGGTATAAAAGCTTTAGAATTCTTCCTGGGGCAAAGAACTGCGGACCATTATAGACATAATGAGGTCTTATTAGAAATGACAAATATCATCCTGTCCAAAAATTTCTTTCTACATGATGCACAATGGTATCACCAGATACAGGGCACGGCGATAGGCTCCAGGTTTGCTCCCGCTTATGCCGGACTCTTCATGGGTTGGTATGAGCGGGAGCATGCCTGGGGCCGTCACGCTGTAAACTGGACAGGACATATTGTATTCTGGGGCAAGTACATCGACGATGTTATCATGCTTTGGGATGGACCTGCCTCGGAGCTATTGGAGTATCATGCCTTACTCAATGAAAACCCCTTCAATGTACAACTCACTATTAATTTTAGTGGAGAACGAATTGAATTCTTGGATATTCTTTTCTTTATCCAGAACAACTACATACAAAGCTCAATTCATCGGAAAAATACAGCTTGTAATAGTACCTTACATTCATGCAGTGCACACCCCCAATACGTAATTAATAATATCCCGTATGGGGAGATGACACGTATGAGGAGAAATTGCAGTACGGAGGAGGCTTTCTCCGAAAACATCAAACAAACTAAACTGCGTTTTTTAGCACGTGGCTACCCTCGAGATAAATTGGATAAAGCTGAAAAAAAGATTGCTAAAATCTCTAGAGATGCTACTCTGAGAACTAAGGACTCAGTTAAGTCTAGTAGGGCTCCTACATCTTTCATCACGCAGTTTAATAGCAACAGCGATAGGATTTATAAAGTACTACGCAAACACTGGCATTTACTAACTGAAGTACCCACTTTACAAGAGATACTGGCAACAAAACCAAAAATAACGTATAGGAGGGGCAAGAATTTAAGAGATTTGTTGTGCCCCAGTTACATCACCATGCCAAGGACAGTGACTTGGCTGTCACATTCAATCAAGGGTTTCTTCACCTGTAAGAATTGTAACATCTGCATATTTGGGAAAGATAAAACCAAGTTTTTCAAATTTAACACTGAGCGGGTTTATTACATTAACCACCTGATCAATTGCAACACGAGGTATGTTACATATATTCTGGGCTGCCCGTGTAATAAAATCTACGTGGGCAGCACCATAAGACCCCTTAAATTGAGAATACAGGAGCACCTACGTGCAATACGAAATGGCGATTATAAATACCCCATGACATTCCACATGCAAAAGAACCATCCAGGTGATAGCGCATTACGGTTTATGGGTATTGACCATACACCAGCCCACACGAGAGGGGGAAATAGGGAATTAGCCCTAAGAAAAAACGAGGCAGGATGGATATGCAAACTACGTTGTGTTGAACTGGGCCATAATAGTGATGAGGAAATGCATTACTTCCTTTAAACATGTAGAGGGGATGGTAATCATTATGATACTCTGGATAAGGGTTGTATGCGAATAATAGGGCTTGCATGCACACGCAAATTGATGATTCTGTTTGTGCATCTTTATATGGATTGGCCATAGTTACATCTATTTACAATTGGATGATTGCTCGAGATATGTATCCAAACAGTGTATTGGATTGTTGTAATGCACATTTTTTATCTTTCTTTCTTTTCCTTTTTCTTTTCTCTTTCATTCTGTTGTTAAGCTCTCTTGTTATATTATTTTTTCTTTGTCTTTTGCTCTGACACATGATATTGAGTGTCTTAACCACCACCCGTGACTAGGGTCAAAGGCATATTGTCAAGAATCTTTGTGACGTTATAATTTGTTAGGGGTATATATGTTTTATCTCCATTGATTTAAGATCTAATGGATAAAAATATTGAAATATTTGTAATATTCGCCTTTGCTAAATTTTGGCTTGTTATTGGGAGTGCCCCACTTTTCTTCTTTTTACACATCAACACTGCTGTTGAATATATACATATACTATCAGACATTGGACTATTCCAAGATGGCGGCTGTACTGTCTGGAGATCATGATAAACTCGAAGTTATTACAGATTTTGACTCTATTAAGATTACTATCTACAAGATTGGTATATACTTTTTCTACTAATCAAAGATCGAGTGAATAGAATATGTTGACATATTTTTAATGTTGGCATTTGGTAATTTCATCCCGTCATTCAGAACGTTCTTTTTGGATATATATATTTTACACCAAAATTCACTGTGAATAAAAACATAATTTATTAGATGTATGCTGTTCTTAACCGCAGTGTTCAGGATGAACATTTATGCCAAGTAGACCATAGATTTGTACTTTTTCATTCGAATTATTGGCCACTACAAGATGGCGGCTATATTCGGCATCCCCGCGAGTTAGAAATATTGACTTCCGGTGTGCTGAATAATATTGCAGCTGTGTTCAATTAGGATTCCAGCATGGGTTATATAAATGAAGCGGCGCGTGAATACAATACATACCGTCTTCGTCCTCAGAGGAAATTGTTTGAGGTCGCCGTTTTTCTCAGCCATATCAAGGTAAGGAGACACTTCTCATTGGGTCCGGTAGCTGTGTTGCTTTACTGAGCACACTCACTTGTGAGTGGGGGGACTTAAATCTTACCACATGTGATTTTTTTGGATGGGATCGAAGCATGACTACATTCTGCTTTGGTTCTTAGGGTGTGTTTTTTCCGGTGGGAGTTAAGTGTAATAAAATCTCTGCATTGGGTTTTAAACGCTTTAAATGTTATTATTACTTCCCATGGGCATGTCCCTTTATATGTAAGGTTCATACACACTATATATGAACCGTTGATGGATTAAAATTGTGATACATGATGGTGTGCTGACTCAAGGTATTGTGGCCAGGCACTCTCATGTACTGAGTGTAAACTATTTTAGCCCTGTTATTTATAGAACGGGGATATATTTGATTCAGTTGTTGGATCTAGTACTGAACAGTTATTGATGGAAGCACTTCCATGGATTTTATGCTGTTATTGGTGGGAATCTTTTAGGACTATCATGGATTACAGCCTGAGGCGAGTCCTTGATTGAATTTGAATTTGTGTTGTGCCTTTTGTTTCTATGTGTGTTTGGTGATACTGCGTCGTTTGCTAATATAGGGTAACCATCTTTTCAATTGATTGATATATTGCCCACGGTTTCTTTTGTAGGCTGTATTGGGAGATTGCCCGTTTCAACTGTTGGCCCACTATATCACAGTGAGGCGCACTCCGGAAGGATTCGTGTGGAGGGTACTATTCCTATGAATGAATCCTGCCTTTTCCAATTAAGGAATAGTTATCTTGATTTTATCGTGTAAGTAATTGTTATATGCTATCCGTTACAAATAGAAAGATTAGCTCAGTAGGATTATATGGTTATATTGTATTATATATTTTTCTTTTGGCACAGCACACGGAGGATAAGAGCTTTGGGCAATTTCAGCGTAACATATACCCAGGGGGTGGAACTCCGATGTTGATTTATCTCCAGGAGTGTCCGCCTTTTTGGCTCTAATGGTGGGTACTTTTTTGATATATGAGTGATGGTCCTAGCCTTCCTTCCTTCTCTTGGTTTTCTTGAGTACCGTTAGCCCTTTCTCCCCTTTTTTTCCGGTCTTCCTTCTTGGCTATTAATCTTGGGTCACAGAGGACTATTGTTGTTCTAAATATTTGTTTCCTCATATTAATGATTGTCCACACAGGAGGAGATAATATGATATTTTATATACTCTTTCTCATGAACTTTCCACAAACTTCTCTGCGATTTTTTTCTCCTTTTTTAACTCATCTATAAAGATGTTATTTTGTTTATGGTTTTATGTAAATAGTATGTGATGTATAGTTGTTTAAATATTGTATATAAATGTTAAATTAGGTGTTTGTTTTGAAGATAGAAGTTTTATTTGCAGTTATGTGTTGTGAAACTGTTATACGTTAAGTATAATATTAATGTGATTTTTGTATATAGTTGTCCTGTCTTTATGGTTACTTTCTTTGTACATAATATGTACATACATATTGTCTGAATGTGATTGTGTATATTGATGTTGGTGATGTCCTTTTATATATATATATTTATGTACATATATATGTTTGTCAAATTTACAGCCCTGAAGAAGTCCATTATTGGACGAAACGCGTCGGCTGTGGTTTTTATATCAAGAATATTTTGAAAAATAAAAGAAGAAAATATATGGAAAATATTATGGACACGGACTTGATGCTTTGTGATGTGTCTATTGTTTCTTGCTACTAAGTGGTGCACCTTTGCGTTTTAGTCTGTTTGTTATAATCCTGTCTTGGATTACACCGCGGCAGTGGGTGTGTTAACGGTGTGCACACACTATCATTGGAGAAATCCTATTACATTAATTAGGGATAGTGGGTCAGGTGCTAGGTCTTTACGGGGTACACTGCCAAACTTGTGTGTTTTTCATAAATTTACTCCCTGTGTAAGCACTGGCCTGCCTTATTATTACTTTTATTAATATTTACCACAGATATGCCTAATTTCAAGGATAGAAGACAGGAACTAGCTCAGGACCTCTTTCCCTCAAAACAAAATGTGGGAAGCACGCCAAGTAATGTTGTAAAAATAGAGGGTTTAAAAACAAAGTTTCAGAGGTTGGAAAAACTAAAAAAACAAGAAATGTCCAGGTGGTGGGACGGCACCACCTTGGCGAAATATATTGAGAATGATAAGATCCCACGAGGCCTCAGAATTTTAATCTTCCCAACATTTGAGGACCTTGACCCCGAGTCTTTAAAGGAATGGGAGGAAAATCTTCATAACGCATCATTTAATATGATGCGTATATTGATTAAAAACGCAGAGATGAAAGGCTGTAAGTTACAGTCTGAAATAGAAGAACTTGAGAAAGAGATTGCAACTTCTAACTTAAAAGATATAATAAAAAAGAATTATGATATTTTAGATAAAATACTAGATGAATATCAAATTTACCTAAGGGACAAAAAAGTCAAAAAAATCAAGAGAGATGACAAGGACTATAATGATGGGAGAATTTATACATTCTCCCACAGATATGATAATTTGAAAGTAGCAGGGGAAGGGAAAAGACAAAGAGAGGAAACATCTGAATTAGTTTCCATTGATAGTACTAGTTCCATATCCTCTGTGGCCAGTTCGGTAAACACGGAAGAGACACCAGGCGCATCTGACACTGAAAACCGATCCACTTTTTAGTGGAAATGGAGCGATTGAGATTAGGGGTGAAAACCATCAGAAAAGAACAAAAACAAGAAGGGGGGGAGGAGATGGCAGGAACACTGGCAGAAACAAAAGGGTGCGGAACGACACAATTGCCATGTCAACAAGGTCAAAGACAACTTAGAAAATATCACAAGACAAGGGGAGGGGGGTTTTATACAGGAACTTATGATTGTTAATCTCTCCTCTAGAGTGTTGTCAGAAATTGAGATATCCGTATTAAGTAAGGGTCTGGGGTTTTGCCCCACCCAATTTGGTAATGACATAGATTTTTTTGTGGACCTGTACAAATTTACCAGATTATTAAAATTGAAAGATCACTTCATCCGGAATCCTGTTGTATGTATTAAGAATATGGGGGAATATGTACCACCTACCCATACTGTTTCAGATCTACATACGTTACAGTTGATGATGTCATTACAGGATGATACACTGATTGAGGTAGATACGTTGAGAGCTGAATTGGATATTTCAGAAAACATACAAATCGATAGTGTGTTAAAATTACGATCCAAATTTA
Source organism: Calotriton arnoldi (assembly GCA_963921515.1). Lineage (NCBI taxonomy): Eukaryota > Metazoa > Chordata > Amphibia > Caudata > Salamandridae > Calotriton > Calotriton arnoldi. Next base: position 585,966 of record CAWUFW010002582.1, read on the forward strand.
TTCCAGCAGGGACTCATCCCAATATAGATCTCTTTAGGGAGAGAGTTACTGAGGGTTTTCATAAAATTCTGGAGCATCCATTGCCCATAAATAAAGTAAAGTTTAACCTCTCAGTAGAGGAAAACAAGGCATTGAAACACTTAAGATCAGACCCCTCCATTGTCATTCGCGAAGCGGACAAGGGGGGAAATGTGGTGATAATGGATAGGGAGAGTTACATGAAGGAAATTGACTGTCAGTTGTCAGACACCGCATGTTACAGGAAGGCCCCAGGGAACCCCATTAACACTTTGAGCGCTCATATTAATATGAGATTGGTGGAATGGCGGGAGATTGGTCTATTAAGCGATGAGGAATATAAATATCTGATGATGAGTGAACCCTCTTTTCCATGTATCTATGTGCTTCCCAAAGTACATAAGGGGGGCCAATTTCCACCGGGACGTCCAATTATTTCAGGGGTTAATTCCCCAACAGAGAAGCTGTCAGAATATGTAGACCAATTTTTACAACCATTGGTCTGCAACCTACCAGCGTACATCAAAGACAGCAAAGACATCTTAAATAAATTTGATGGTCTTGCCTGGTCTGAAACTTTATTGTTTGTAACGATGGATGTGGCTAGTCTCTATACTTGCATCAGGAAGGAATTCGGTATAAAAGCTTTAGAATTCTTCCTGGGGCAAAGAACTGCGGACCATTATAGACATAATGAGGTCTTATTAGAAATGACAAATATCATCCTGTCCAAAAATTTCTTTCTACATGATGCACAATGGTATCACCAGATACAGGGCACGGCGATGGGCTCCAGGTTTGCTCCCGCTTATGCCGGACTCTTCATGGGTTGGTATGAGCGGGAGCATGCCTGGGGCCGTCACGCTGTAAACTGGACAGGACATATTGTATTCTGGGGCAGGTACATCGACGATGTTATCATGCTTTGGGATGGACCTGCCTCAGAGCTATTGGAGTATCATGCCTTCCTCAATGAAAACCCCTTCAATGTACAACTCACTATTAATTTTAGTGGAGAACGAATTGAATTCTTGGATATTCTTTTCTTTATCCAGAACAACTGCATACAAAGCTCAATTCATCGGAAAAATACAGCTTGTAATAGTACCTTACATTCATGCAGTGCACACCCCCAACACGTAATTAATAATATCCCGTATGGGGAGATGACACGTATGAGGAGAAATTGCAGTACGGAGGAGGCTTTCTCCGAAAACATCAAACAAACTAAACTGCGTTTTTTAGCACGTGGCTACCCTCGAGATAAATTGGATAAAGCTGAAAAAAGATTGCTAAAATCTCTAGAGATGCTACTCTGAGAACTAAGGACTCAGTTAAGTCTAGTAGGGCTCCTACATCTTTCATCACACAGTTTAATAGCAACAGCGATAGGATTTATAACGTACTACGCAAACACTGGCATTTACTAACTGAAGTACCCACTTTACAAGAGATACTGGCAACAAAACCAAAAATAACGTATAGGAGGGGCAAGAATTTAAGAGATTTGTTGTGCCCCAGTTACATCACCATGCCAAGGACAGTGACTTGGCTGTCACATTCAATCAAGGGTTTCTTCACCTGTAAAAATTGTAACATCTGCATATTTGGGAAAGATAAAACCAAGTTTTTCAAATTTAACACTGAGCGGGTTTATTACATTAACCACCTGATCAATTGCAACACGAGGTATGTTACATATATTCTGGGCTGCCCGTGTAATAAAATCTACTTGGGCAGCACCATAAGACCCCTTAAATTGAGAATACAGGAGCACCTACATGCAATACGAAATGGCGATTATAAATACCCCATGACATTCCACATGCAAAAGAACCATCCAGGTGATAGCACATTATGGTTTATGGGTAATGACCATACACCAGCCCACACGAGAGGGGGAAATAGGGAATTAGCCCTAAGAAAAAACGAGGCAGGATGGATATGCAAACTACGTTGTGTTGAACTGGGCCATAATAGTGATGAGGAAATGCATTACTTCCTTTAAACATGTAGAGGGGATGGTAATCATTATGATACTCTGGATAAGGGTTGTATGCGAATAATAGGGCTTGCATGCACACGCAAATTGATGATTCTGTTCGTGCATCTTTATATGGATTGGCCATAGTTACATCTATTTACAATTGGATGATTGCTCGAGATATGTCTCCAAACAGTGTATTGGATTGTTGTAATGCACATTTTTTATCTTTCTTTCTTTTCCTTTTTCTTTTCTCTTTCATTCTGTTGTTAAGCTCTCTTGTTATATTATTTTTTCTTTGTCTTTTGCTCTGACACATGATATTGGGTGTCTTAACCACCACCCGTGACTAGGGTCAAAGGCATATTGTCAAGAATCTTTGTGACGTTATAATTTGTTAGGGGTATATATGTTTTATCTCCATTGATTTAAGATCTAATGGATAAAAATATTGAAATATTTGTAATATTCACCTTTGCTAAATTTTGGCTTGTTATTGGGAGTGCCCCACTTTTCTTCTTTTTTCACATCAACACTGCTGTTGAATATATACATATACTATCAGACATTGGACTATTCCAAGATGGCGGCTGTACTGTCTGGAGATCATGATAAACTCGAAGTTATTACAGATTTTGACTCTATTAAGATTACTATCTACAAGATTGGTATATACTTTTTTCTACTAATCAAAGATCGAGTGAATAGAATATGTTGACATATTTTTAATGTTGGCATTTGGTAATTTCGTCCCGTCATTCAGAACGTTCTTTTTGGATATATATATTTTACACCAAAATTCACCGTGAATAAAAACATAATTTATTAGATGTATGCTGTTCTTAACCGCAGTGTTCAGGATGAACATTTATGCCAAGTAGACCATAGATTTGTACTTTTTCATTCGAATTATTGGCCACTACAATATGGCAGCTATATTCGGCATCCCCGCGAGTTAGAAATATTGACTTCCGGTGTGCTGAATAATATTGCAGCTGTGTTCAATTAGGATTCCAGCATGGGTTATATAAATGAAGCGGCGCGTGAATACAATACATACCGTCTTCGTCCTCAGAGGAGATTGTTCGAGGTCGCCGTTTTTCTCAGCCATATCAAGGTAAGGAGACACTTCTCATTGGGTCCGGTAGCTGTGTTGCTTTACTGAGCACACTCACTTGTGAGTGGGGGGGCTTAAATCTTACCACATGTGATTTTTTTGGATGGGATCGAAGCATGACTACATTCTGCTTTGGGTCTTAGGGTGCGTTTTTTCCGGTGGGAGTTAAGTGTAATAATATCTCTGCATTGGGTTTTAAACGCTTTAAATGTTATTATTACTTCCCATGGGCATGTAAGTGGGTGAATGTAAGGTTCACACACTATATATGAACCGTTGATGGATTAAAATTGTGATACATGATGGTGTGCTGACTCAAGGTATTGTGGCCAGGCACTCTCATGTACTGAGTGTAAACTATTTTAGCCCTGTTATTTATAGAACGGGGATATATTTGATTCAGTTGTTGGATCTAGTACTGAACAGTTATTGCTGGAAGCACTTCCATGGATTTTATGCTGTTATAGGTGGGAATCTTTTAGGACTATCATGGATTACAGCCTGAGGCGAGTCCTTGATTGAATTTGAATTTGTGTTGTGCCTTTTGTTTCTATGTGTGTTTGGTGATACTGCGTCGTTTGCTAATATAGGGTAACCATCTTTTCAATTGATTGATATATTGCCCACGGTTTCTTTTGTAGGCTGTATTGGGAGATTGCCCGTTTCAACTGTTGGCCCACTATATCACAGTGAGGCGCACTCCGGAAGGATTCGTGTGGAGGGTACTATTCCTATGAATGAATCCTGCCTTTTCCAATTAAGGAATAGTTATCTTGATTTTATTGTGTAAGTAATTGTTATATGCTATCCGTTACAAATATAAAGATTAGCTCAGTAGGATTATATGGTTATATTGTATTATATATTTTTCTTTTGGCACAGCACATGGAGGATAAGAGCTTTGGGCAATTTCAGCGTAACATATACCCAGGGGGTGGAACTCCGATGTTGATTTATCTCCAGGAGTGTCCGCCTTTTTGGCTCTAATGGTGGGTACTTTTTTGATATATGAGTGATGGTCCTAGCCTTCCTTCCTTCTATTGGTTTTCTTGAGTACCGTTAGCCCTTTCTCCCCTTTTTTTCCGGTCTACCTTCTTGGCTATTAATCTTGGGTCACACAGGACTATTGTTGTTCTAAATATTTGTTTCCTCATATTATTGATTGTCCACACAGGAGGAGATAATATGATATTTTATATACTCTTTATCATGAACTTTCCACAAACTTCTCTGCGATTTTTTCTCCTTTTTTAACTCATCTATAAAGATGTTATTTTGTTTATGGTTTTATGTAAATAGTATGTGATGTATAGTTGTTTAAATATTGTATATAAATGTTAAATTAGGTGTTTGTTTTGAAGATAGAAGTTTTGTTAGCAGTTATGTGTTGTGAAACTGTTATACGTTAAGTATAATATTAATGTGATTTTTGTATATAGTTGTCCTGTCTTTATGGTTACTTTCTTTGTACATAATATGTACATACATATTGTCTGAATGTGATTGTGTATATTGATGTTGGTGATGTCCTTTTATATATATATATTTATGTACATATATATGTTTGTCAAATTTACAGCCCTGAAGAAGTCCATTATTGGACGAAACGCGTCGGCTGTGGTTTTTATATCAAGAATATTTTGAAAAATAAAAGAAGAAAATATATGGAAAATATTATGGACACGGACTTGATGCTTTGTGATGTGTCTATTGTTTCTTGCTACTAAGTGGTGCACCTTTGCGTTTTAGTCTGTTTGTTATAATCCTGTCTTGGATTGCACCGCGGCAGTGGGTGTGTTAACGGTGTGCACACACTATCATTGGAGAAATCCTATTACATTAATTAGGGATAGTGGGTCAGGTGCTAGGTCTTTACGGGGTACACTGCCAAACTTGTGTGTTTTTAGTAATTTAACCCCTTGACTGTGACACAGAAATAATTGTGCACCCCTATTGGATAAGAAAGTATTTCCTTGATCTGGAGCACAGTAGCGTCACGCAACGGCTGGCGTTGGGGTTGGTTGCACAGCTAATTCACTGATTGGAACTGGCTTGAGGTGTGGAATTAGGGGTCCACCGTTGCTTCATTGAACAATTAGATCCATTTTGTTAACTTTACTCCAGGGCCTTACTAATTTGGTTTGAGTAGGTTGCTTCAAAGGTCATATAGTACTACTAAAAGTAGCATAATTCAATCTGCCATGTGATCAGACCATGTTAAAGGAAGCATGTCTCCCAGCTGTAGTTCAGGTAAGGTTGTAAAAATACCATCAAGTGTATGTCCTACTTGATGGGTTGGGGAGTTTACCAGTTGTTTTAGCTCAAAGTTTAATAAGTTATCAATAAGAGATTTAGTATCTCTATGATTAATGTCCTCCAAATGAAAATTAAAATCCCCTAATTCTGTGAAATTGCCAAATTACACACTTCCTTCTAGAAAATCACTAACCGCATCTAAGAAAATGGCCCTAGGGCCCAGGGGTCTGTAGATCAATAATCCATAAAACATTGCATTGTCATTTACTTTACATCTAAAGAAAATGCTTCATAGTCCGTGATATTTGCTGGGTCGCATTCAATCTGCATGGCGTTTTTATAAATAAGTGCTACTCCACCACTGCGTTTACCTGTTCTATCCAGTCTATTGATTAAATTGCCAGCAGGTAGTGCAGAGACTATATCTGGGTCAGCAGACTCATCTGCCCAAGTTTCCGCAAGGAAAATAATATCTGGACTACCTGTCTTATGAATAGTATCATGAAGTCAGGCTGTTTTCCAACAGAGTGGAACAAAGCGTCCATCCTGCCTTTAATAAAAAAGCCGAATCTTGACCCTTTGGACAAAAAAAGCTATCAGCATATATCGCGCCTTCCCATGCTAGCAAAAGATTTAGAAAGACACTTAAACACCATTCTCTCAGCTTTTTTAGATCAAAATGAGATACTTGATGTGAGAAGTTGGCTGTTCACTAATTAAAGTGGACACCTTGCACCAGAACAATTCAACTCTTATGGTAGATAGGTTTAAGACAACCTTTATAGAAAGCTATCCTAGTGGTAGCTGTGGAGAGCAGCCTTCAGGCTAAGTCTTGAAGGAATGTAAAGCAGCTTGTTTTATCACACAATATCTTGAATCACCAAATGAAAAGACACCACACAGGTATATAGATCAAATATATATGTATTTATTAATAAACAACTCTCTACTAATCTCTTTATGAGATTAGAAGTCAGGAACATATGTACAAGTCAAATGTTATCAAAATAAGTTTAGCACAATCGAATATCACAATCTTAGTTTGGCTAGACCTAGGTCTAGGGCATCTAGAATCGAGGGACCCCCAAGAACCACCCCAGGTAGTTGAAGGAGACCCACAGGGGACGGACGCGGTGTCCTGGCACCGGTGCGAGTCCTGTACGAGTCTATGCGAACAGACGCGATTGAGATTTCAATGTTAAAGGTCCCTTGCGTGTTCGAGGCGAACACACCGATCGGTCCTTGTACGAGTCGAAGGACGCGGTTACAGATAGAGTTGCAAGGGAGTTGGACGCGGTGTGTCTAACACAGACGCGAACCATGTACGAGTCAGCGCGATAGTCGCACTTGGAAAGTAAGAGTTTTAGGGGACTTCTAGGGTAGCTACAAGCAAGTCACTTACAGGGTAAGTAGTTCTAGGGCCCACACCCACAGGAGCACCATAGTGCTGAAGTTACCTCACCCAGGGGAGCCGGGTGCATAGGTGTTCTTTGGTGTCGGGTCGCGGCGTCGTTTTCAATGGGAGCCAGTGAAGACCTGCTGCTTGTGGCGACAGGAGAAGTGTCCGGAGGAATCCAAGCCTGGATTCAGAAGTTGGAAGACCTGAAAGCAGAGGGGACAGTGTTCAAAGTCACTTGGCAGTGACTCGGGGCAAGGAAGATGGATGCCCACCGTCGTCGCAAGATTCAGGTCGTTCACGGCTGCCTTGACTCTTCAGCCACGAGGTCCAGGAGGGGTTGACGACAACCAGGAGCTGGATTCTGCGTGGCCCACGATGTCTGCAGCTTACTGCGGTGTCGGCGACTGGATTGGAGCCAACAAGCCTTGGTAACAGCAAGTCTCGGGGAAAGTGTAAAAAGTCAATGGCGCAGACCAGCAAGGTCTGAGGGACTCACCCAGCGAGGGTAAGTCAGGGCAGGCCTGGACCAACCAGGGGAGTCCTTTGGTTCTGTAGGAAAGCCTTCAGAGGACCCACAAGCCAGCTGGCAAGGGATCGCAAAGACGCCTCGGGAGGATTCGCTCAACAGGGGTCCACGGTCCATGGTCACTCGAGACATGGTAGGCCTCTGATCTTTGGAGGGATTCCTGCTGGAGGCTAGGACCACACGTGGTCCAGAGCACAAGTTCTTAGAACGTTGTGAAGGGGTTGCACTCAACAATAGTGCACAGTACCCAGGGGTCGCGGTTCCTCGTCACTCTTGGGGTCCACTGGCCTCAGCTTCGCTGGGGACTCACGATGGCCTTGGAGAAGTCAGGAAATCTACTTCTTGGGCTGCAGGGACTTCGGACTCCGGCGGGAGCGGCATAGTTTGCGACCGTCGTTTGTAGTTTTTGGTGCCTGCCAAGCAGGGGAGTCACTCCTTGACTCCAAGGGAGATTCTTCAGTCTTCCAAAGGTAGTGGAACGTCGAAGGTCCAGGATTCTTCTTCAGAGCGTCGTCCAGGGGTATCTAGGGTGCAATGCACAGGTTCCCCTCTTATACTAAAAGAAAGGGAGGGACTAGCTCTATGACCCTACCTATGGGAGGGTCAGGGAGTGGGTGGCTACACCCACTTCCCTTTGTCCAGTTTCGCGCCAGAGCAGGGGCAGGTAGCCCCTGAGCCGGTTTGAACTGGGGTATGCACAGAGGAGCCTTCTGCTCCCCCAGTGCAGGACTTCAAAGCACTCTAAGAGTGCACCCACCCAGCTCCAATACACTAAACCCTGTCTGGGAGGTGGTCACACCCCCTTGGGACAGGATATCTATTGTTGGGCTTCCTCCACTGCGAGTGTTGGTCATCAGCAGGAGGGCAGCCCAGTGTCTGTGACTGGTGGCATCCATTTTGTGATGCCAGGGCTCTGCCGGATTCTACCGCGTTTCCACAGTAGGTACATGTCTATCCCTCTAGAAGGGTGGAATGCTACCCCCGCCGCCAGGACTGGCGGGGAGGGTAGTATTCCAAAATGTTTGACACCAAACACGACATGTTTTGATGCAGCCATTCCAAAGTTAGCATTTTACCGCGAGGATATAATGCACTTAAGAGTATATGGTTTAACCGCATCCACAAACAGCACCAGAGAATGGACTCTGAGAGCTGCAGAGGGGCCCTGCTCAGGCAGAGGCACCCCCTCACATAGAAGCCAAGCACCCTGCCCTCAGGATTGATAGGGCCTGCCTTAGGGGTGACTGATAGGTTTATATGTGTGTGTAGGAGAGATATAGGGAACCTATATCTCAGTGAGGAGTGCTAGCACCACCTCACCCAGGCTGCAGTAGCAGGCCTGTGGTGTCAGATTTAGTCTGCTTCCCAGGGGTGGCATAATACATGCTGCAGCCCCTGGTAGGCCTGTGAAGTACCTATGCCCTTAGTACCTAAGGTACCATATACTAGGGACTCATAAGGTACCACAGTATCCAATCACTACTGCACCTGGAGTGCACTCCAAGTCGTTTAGAGAAAACAGAGAGGCTGGGGCCCTGATTAGCAGGGACCCAGCCAGACTATAGCCAGAAACCAGTGTAAACATCAGAAAAAAAGTGGGGGCAACATAAGAGGCAGATCCTACTCTCCTACACAACCCCCCCCAAACGCAGGGACACTAAACTAACCTTGACCAGTTGAGTCTTCGTGTTCTAAGTGGAAATACCTTGAGAGTCCATCTGCATTGGCATGTTGGGTCCCAGGTCTATGTTCCACTGTATAGTCCATCCCCTGTAGGGAAATGGACCACCTCAAAAGTTTTGGGTTTTCTCCTTTCATTTGTTTAAGCCATAGGAGGGGCTTGTGGTCAGTCTGAACTATGAAGTGAGTGCCAAACAAGTATGGCCTCAGCTTCTTCAGGGCCACACCACAGCAAAGGCCTCCCTCTCTATAGCTCACCAACGTTTCTCTCTAGGGGTCAGCCTTCTGCTAATAAAAGCTACTGGCTGGTCTTGACCTTCATCATTCAGTTGAGACAGTACAGCTCCCACACCCAGCTCAGAAGCATCTGTTTGGACAATGAACTTTTGGTGTAGTCTGGACTCTGTAAGATGGGGGCAGTGCACATGGCCTGCTTTAGGTCTTCAAATGCCTTCTGACAGCTAGCTGTCCACTGAACCTTTTGGCATTTTCTTTGAGGTCAGATCATTCAAGGGGGTCACTATAGATCCATATCCCTTGACAAACCTCCTATAGTACCCAGTCAGGCCTAAGAAGGCTCTCACCTGTGTCTGGGTGGTTGGAGCAACCCATTCCATTATGGTTTGGATTTTGCTCTGTAAAGGCTGAACCTGGCCTCCACCTACAAGGTGGCCCAGGTACACAACCTGACTCTGCCCTATCTGGCACTTAGTGGCCTTGATAGTGAGGCCTGCTTTCTGCAGAGCCTCCAAAACATTTCTGAGGTGGACCAGGTGATCCTGCCAGGAGGAACTAAAGACAGCAATATCATCTAGATAAGCTGAGCAATGTTTCCAGCCCTGCCAGAACTTTATTCACCAACCTCTGAAAAGTGGCAGGTGCATTTTTCAATCCAAAGGGCATCACCACAAAGTGGTAGTGCCCACTAGGGGTCGAAAATGCTGTTTTGGCTTTTGCATCATCAGCTAATCTGATCTGCCAGTAGCCAGCTGTTAGGTCAAATGTACTTAGATACTTGGCTGAGGCCAAAGTATCAATCAGCTCATCTGCCCTTGGTATGGGATAGGCATCAGTCCTAGTGACTGCATTGAGGCCTCTGTAGTCTACACAAAACCTCATTTCTTTCTTACCACCCTGGGTATGAGGCTTGGGTACCAGGACTACTGGGCTAGCCCAATGGCTATCTGAAGGCTCAATTACACCTAGCTCCAACATTTTCTGGACTTCAGTCCTGATACAGTCCCTGACATGGTCAGGTTGCCTGTAGATTTTACTCTTGACAGGCAGACTGTCCCCAGTGTCCACCTCATGGGTGCACCAGGTAGTCTGACTAGGGGTCAGGCTAAACATATGTCTATACTGTTGCAGAACTTGTCTGCACTCAGTTTACTGATGGTCAGTGAGGCTGCTTGCCAAAGCAACACCATCTACTGACCCATCATCAGGGTTCTGAGAGAGCACGTCAGGGAGAGGGTCACTCTCCTCCTCCTGGTCCTCATCAGTTGCCATGAGCAAGCCCATGTCAGCCCTGTCAACATATGGCTTTAATCTGTTGACATGGAGCACCCTCAGGGGGCTCCTTGGAGTTCCAAGATTCACCAGGTAGGTGACTTCTCCCTTCTGTTCAACTATTGTATGGGGGCCACTCCACTTGTCCTGGAGGGCTGCTGGGGCCACAGGCTCCAACACCCACACTTTCTGTCCTGACTGGTATACAGTCAGTACAGCCTTTTGGTCATGCCAAGCTTTTTGTAATTCTTGGCTGGCCTCCAGGTTTTTGGTTGCCTTTTTCATGTACTCAGCCATCCGGGAGCGGAGACCAAGTACATAGTCCATCACATCTTGTTTGGGGGGCTTGAGAGGTAACTCCCAGCCCTCTTTTACCAAACACAATGGACCTCTTACAGGATGCCCAAACAGAAGCTCAAATGGGCTGTAACCAACCCCCTTCTGTGGAACCTCTCTGTATGCAAACAACAGGCAGGGAAGAAGAAGGTCCCATTTCCGCCTAAGCTTCTCTGGGAGTCCTTTAATCATTCCCTTCAGGGTTTTGTTGAAGCGTTCAACTAACCCATTGCATTGTGGGTGATAGGGGTGGTGAACTTATAAGTTACACCACACTCCTTCCACATTGCCTTCAAATATCCTGACATGAAGTTGGTACCTCTGTCAGAAATGACCTCCTTTGGGAAACCCACTCTGGAGAAAACTCCAATGAGGGCTCTTGCCACCACAGGGGCTGTGGTGGTCCTCAGGGAATTACTTCTGGGTACCTGGTGGCATGATCCACTACCACCAGGATAAACCTGTGCCCAGATGCAGTTTGAGGGTCATGGGGACCAACAATGTCAATCCCTACCCTTTCAAAGGGTACCCCCACCACAGGTAGTGGTATCAGGGGGGCCTTTGTTGTGCCACCTGCCTTACCACTGGCTTGGCATGTGACACAGGAGTGACAAAACTCCTTTGTGTCCTCTGACATATGTGGCCAATGAAAATGTGGAACAAGCCTGTCCCAGGTCTTGTTTTGGCCCAAGTGTCCTGCTAAAGGGATGTCATGTGCTGGGGTCAAGAGGAACCCCCTAAACTTCTGAGGTATTACCATCCTCCTGGTGGCTCCAGGGGCTGGATCTCTACCCTCAGAATATAGGAGTCCCTCATCCCAATAAACTTTATGGGACCCACTAGCACTCCCAGCAGCCTCAGCAGCAGCCTGCTGTCTGAGGGGTTCAAGAGAGGGGCAGCACTGTTGCTCCTTACTCAGATCTTCCCTAGAAGGGCCCCCTGCCCCCAAGAACTCAACCTGATCAGGCTCAAGTCCCTCTGGGGCAGTTCCTTCTTCAGGATCTGCTTCACCTCCCTCTGGGGGTGAATCTGTGATCTGAGACAGAGGGGAAGGCACTGCCTTTACCCTACTGCTCCTCTTCTTGTGAAGCATCTGGTCCATTGTTCCAGGATCCAGAGCTGGTTCAGTGTTATGCATTCTTGCTTGTGACCTGGTCACAGCAAATACCTCTGCAGGGATGCCCAACATCTCAGCATGAGTCCATAACTCTACTTCATACCAGGCTGAAGTCTCTAGATCATTGCCCAATAGACATTCGACAGGGAGGTCTGCACTGACTACAACCTTCTTGAGGCCAGTTACCCCTCCCCAGGAGAAATTCACAACTGCCAGACTATGGTTGGACCTGACATTGCTTGCATTGGTCACCTGGTACATTTCGCCCAGGATGATCTGTCCAGGGTCCACAAGATCCTCTGCCACCATGGTGACACTAGCACCTGTGTCCCTAAATGCCAAAGCCTGTTTGCCATTTATTACAGGCTGCTGTTTGTATTTGCCCAGATTACTGGGGCTTACTAGGAAGGACATATCAAGGTCTCCATCACAAATCAGCATTGCCTGAGTGGGCACTCTGACTAGGTCAGAGTCCACTTCAGAACCCAGGGTCAACCCTACTACACCCTTATTCTGAGTACCACCTCCACCAGTAGCTGAGCTAGGGGGAACAGTTGCCTTAGGGGCAGGAGTGGTGGTGGTTTGGTCTTTGGACTTGTTACAATCAGAAGTCCAGTGCCCTTTCTGTTTACAGAATTTGCACCAGGGCTTCTTTTGGCCTTTTCCCTTGTTGGATTGTGACTCCCCACCAGATGCAGATTTTTGGGGCCCTTGTGAAGACTTCTGGTCTTTTGACTTATCCCCACCTTTCTCAGAGCCCTTAGGATCTTGCTTCTTGGTGTCACCCCCTTGGTTCTGGGGTTTCTGCCTTACCCTGGTTCTGACCCATTTGTCTGCCTTCTTTCCCAATTCTTGGGGAGAGGTCAGATCTGAGTCCACCAGGTATTGATGCAACAACTGGTTCTGGCAATTATTAAGGATCTGTTCTCTCATCGTCAGATTATACAATCCCTTGAAATCAGTAACCCTACTGCCAACCAGCCAAGCCTCCAGAGCCTTGGTTGCACAATCTACAAAGTCAGTCCAGTCCTGAGTCTGTGCCTTCTGGGTGTCTCTGAACTTCAACCTGTACTGCTCAGTGGTTAAGCCAAACCCATCTATCAGTGCACTCTTCAGGACTTCATAATTATCAGCATCCTCTTCTCTTACAGTGAGGAGCTTGTCTCTACCTTTGTCTGAAAAGGAGAGCCACAAGATTGCTGCCCACTGCTTTTGGGGGACCTGCTGTACTCTACAGGCCCTCTCCATAGCAGTTATCCACTTGTGGATATCATCCCCACTCTGGTAGGGAGGAACAACCTTGCTCAGGTTCCTATGGTCTGGAATAGATTCTCTGCCTCTAGGGACACTGTTGCTGCCACCAAGGTGTTCTAACCCCTCTCTTCTAGAAGCTCTTTGGATTTCCAGGGCTTCTCTATCCAGTGCCAACTGCTTGGTTCTGAGGGCAACTCTTGCTTCCTCATACTGCAGCAGTTTGCACATTCTGTCAGAGGAGCTCTCTCTTATGGGAAAGTATGAGTTCCTCTGCTGGACAAATTCTCTGCCAGAGTGATAAGAGTGGTCAGATTCCCTGGAAGGGGACCTATGCCTCTCATCCACTCTGTCAGTTCTCTTAGGGAGAATTCCTCTGTCCTTTTCAGGCCCCTTGGAGCCTGGCCCTTCAATCACAGAGTCTGGTCATTCTGATTTTCATCATCTGACCCAGACACTGTAATTGACCCACCCCCTGATTCAGACCCATTAGCTCCTAGAGCCAATCTAAGATCATCTGCTGTCAGCAGATCTATCAGGTGTAGTGTGGAGGGACTCTGTCCTAGCTTCAGGTGTCTTTCAACACACATGGCTCTCAAGTCAGAGAAAGCCATGTCCTTATACTGAGGCTGAGTGGATCCACTGGTTCCACCCTTTAAGGACATTCTAGTGTTGTGCAGTGTTGTACTACCTACACTAGTTTGTGGCCTACTGATACTAGCTTGAGCTGTAGAAAGGGTGTGCTATCCCTTGGCACACAGCTCTAAGTTCAGTAGAACTTATTGATACTAAGCTTGACTTTATATGTACCTTAAGTACCTATAGTGGTTTTCAGTTAGTAATTCAAATAGAGATTTTCTGGTAAAACAATAGCAAGCTGGAATCCCACACGCTGCCCACCAATGTGAGAAGTTGGCCTGGTATATGCTGTTCACTAATTAAAGTGGACACCTTGCACCAGAACAATTCGACTCTTATGGTAGATAGGTTTAAGACAACCTTTATAGAAAGCTATCCTAGTGGTAGCTGTGGAGAGCAGCCTTCAGGCTAAGTCTTGAAGGAATGTAAAGCAGCTTGTTTTACCACACAATCTCTTGAATCACCAAATGAAAAGACACCACAAAGGTATATATATCAAATATATATGTATTTATTAATAAACAACTCTCTACTAATCTCTTTATGAGATTAGAAGTCAGGAACATATGTACAAGTCAAATGTTATCAAAATAAGTTTAGCACAATCGAATATCACAATCTTAGTTTGGCTAGACCTAGGTCTAGGGCATCTAGAATCGAGGGACCCCCAAGAACCACCCCAGGTAGTTGTAGGAGACCCACAGGGGAAGGACGCGGTGTCCTGGCACCGGTGCGAGTCCTGTACGAGTCTATGCGAACAGACGCGATTGAGATTTCAATGTTAATGGTCCCTTGCGTGTTCGAGGCGAACACACCGATCGGTCCTTGTACGAGTCGAAGGACGCGGTTACAGATAGAGTTGCAAGGGAGTTGGACGCGGTGTGTCTAACACAGACGTGAACCATGTACGAGTCAGCACGATAGTCGCACTTGGAAAGTAAGAGTTTTAGGGCACTTCTAGGGTAGCTACAAGCAAGTCACTTACAGGGTAAGTAGTTCTAGGGCCCACACCCACAGGAGCACCGTAGTGCTGAAGTTACCTCACCCAGGGGAGCCGGGTGCATAGGTGTTCTTTGATGTCGGGTCGCGGCGTCGTTTTCAATGGGAGCCAGTGAAGACCTGCTGCTTGCGGCGACAGGAGAAGTGTCCGGAAGAATCCAAGCCTGGATTCAGAAGATGGAAGACCTGAAAGCAGAGGGGACAGTGTTCAAAGTCACTTGGCAGTGACTCGGGGCAAGGAAGATGGATGCCCACCGTCGTCGCAAGATTCAGGTCGTTCACGGGTGCCTTGACTCTTCAGCCACGAGGTCCAGGAGGCGTTGACGATGACCAGGAGCTGGATTCGGCGTGTCCCATGATGCCTGCAGCTTACTGCAGTGTCGGCGACTGGATTGGAGCCAACAAGCCTTGGTAACAGCAAGTCTCAGGGAAAGTGTAAAAAGTCAATGGCGCAGACCAGCAAGGTCTGAGGGACTCACCCAGCAGGGTAAGTCAGGGCAGGCCTGGAGCAACGAGGGGAGCTCTTTGGTTCTGTAGGAAAGCCTTGAGGGGACCCACAAGCCGGCTGGCAAGGGATTGCAAAGACGCCTCGGTAGGATTCGCTCAACAGGGACCCACGGTCACTCGGGACGTGGTAGGCCTCTGATCTTTGGAGGGATTCCTGCTGGAGGCTAGGACCACACGTGGTCCAAAGCACAAGTTCGTAGCACGTTGTGAAGGGGTTGCACTCGACAATAGTGCATGGTACCCAGGGGTCGCGGTTCCTCGTCACTCTTGGGGTCCACTGGCCTTAGCTTCGCTGGGGACTCACGATGGCCTTGGAAAAGTCAGGAAATCCACTTCTTGGGCTGCAGGGACTTCGGACTCCGGCGGGAGCGGCGTAGTTTGCGACCGTTGTTTGTAGTTTTTGGTGCTTGCCAAGCAGGGGAGTCACTCCTTGACTCCAAGGGAGATTCTTCAGTCTTCCAAAGGTAGTGGAACGTCGAAGGTCCAGGATTCTTCTTCAGAGCGTCATCCAGGGGTATCTAGGGTGTAATTCACAGGTTCCCCCTCTTATACTAAAAGAAAGGGAGGGACTAGCTCTATGACCCTACCTATGGGAGGGTTAGGGGAGTGGGTGGCTACACCCACTTCCCTTTGTCCAGTTTCGCACCAGAGCAGGGGCAGGTAGCCCCTGAGCCGGTTTGAACTGGGGTATGCACAGAGGAGCCTTCTGCTCCCCCAGTGCAGGACTTCAAAGCACTCTAAGAGTGCACCCACCCAGCTCCAATACACTAAACCCTGTCTGGGAGGTGGTCACACCTCCTTGGGACAGGATATCTATTGTTGGGCTTCCTCCACTGCGAGTGTTGGTCATCAGCAGGAGGGCAGCCCAGTGTCTGTGACTGGTGGCATCCATTTTGTGATGCCAGGGCTCTGCCGGATTCTACCGCGTTTCCACAGTAGGTACATGTCTATCCCTCTAGAAGGGTGGAATGCTACCCCCGCCGCCAGGACTGGCGGGGGGGTAGTATTCCAAAATGTTTGACACCAAACACGACATGTTTTGATGCAGCCATTCCAAAGTTAGCATTTTACCGCGAGGATATAATGCACTTAAGAGTATATGGTTTAACCGCATCCACAAACAGCACCAGAGAATGGACTCTGAGAGCTGCAGAGGGGCCCTGCTCAGGCAGAGGCACCCCCTCCCATAGAAGCCAAGCACCCTGCCCTCAGGATTGATAGGGCCTGCCTTAGGGGTGACTGATAGGTTTATATGTGTGTGTAGGAGAGATATAGGGAACCTATATCTCAGTGAGGAGTGCTAGCACCACCTCACCCAGGCTGCAGTAGCAGGCCTGTGGTGTCAGATTTAGTCTGCTTCCCAGGGGTGGCATAATACATGCTGCAGCCCCTGGTAGGCCTGTGAAGTACCTATGCCCTTAGTACCTAAGGTACCATATACTAGGGACTCATAAGGTACCACAGTATCCAATCACTAGTGCACCTAGAGTGCACTCCAAGTCGTTTAGAGAGAACAGAGAGGCTGGGGCCCTGATTAGCAGGGACCCAGCCAGACTATAGCCAGAAACCAGTGTAAACATCAGAAAAAAAGTGGGGGCAACATAAGAGGCAGATCCTACTCTCCTACACTTGACAAAGACCAATTTGGGATCAGGAAATCGCAAGCACTGAAACAGCATTAGTAGCAGTTACAGAGGACATTAGGGACATCCTGGATAGGGGAGATAAGGCGGCGGTGGTCCTTTTACACCTATCCGTGGCCTTTGACACTGTAAGTCATGTACTATTGAAACACCAGCTGATGGAGATAGGTGTTCAAGGTACAGGTTTTGAGCTACTATGCTCTTTTCTTGATAACAGGGAGCAAACCATCAACATGGGAGATTGTTGCTCAAAATCATTTGTTCTACCCTGTGGAGTTCCACAAGGTTCCTCATTTAGCCCTACATTTTTTGATATATATGTAGCTCCTCTGCTGGAACTAATTAGGTCCTACGGTTTCTTCACAGTCTCCTACGTGGATGACACCCAGATTGGCGAATCCAGGACCAAAAATATAGAAGAGGTTGCCCTGTGATTCAACAACTGTATGAGTGCCACAGTTAACTGGATGAGCTCTCATTGTCTGAAACTAATTTCTGAAAAGACAGAGGTGCTCCTTTTTGGACGGGATACTTCCTTTTGGAATGTGTCCTGGTGGTCACAATCCCTCAGCTCTCTTCCCATCCTAGTTCAGAAATCTGGGAATCATTTTTGATAGTAATCTCTCTTTTAAAGATCAGACTAGTCATGTTACATCCTCCTGTTTCTTTGTTCTAAAAGTTTTAAAGAAAATTCTCTTTTTCTTACCCCACGATCTGCAAAAAACGGTGGTCACCTCCCTGGCATTATCCAAGTTAGATTATTGCAAAACTCTCTATATGGGGGTTCAGAAGGGCATCTTGGATAGATTGCAGAGACTGCAAAATGCAGCAGTCCGGGTCCTTAAAAATATCAAAACATTTTAGTCAGTCTCCAAGGCTAGGGAGAGCTTCATTGGCTCCCCATAAAAAAGAGAATTGCTGTTGAAGCACTCTGTAGAGCACATAAAACGCTTCATCAAAACGTCCCGGATTTCCTGAAAAATAAAATTTCGTGGTACATTCCGAAAAACAGCTCAGATCAGTCACAGCCAAAAATGTGTCAGTTTGACTGACTCATAAAGCCTCTTGGGGAGGCAGAAGCTTCTCCAATGTAAATCTCGCCTTTGAAATCAAGATGCCTTGGCATTTGAGAAAGCAATACAAATGTATGGCTTTCAGAAAATCGCTTAAACCCTGGCTGTTTACTCTTTCACTGTAAATCATCTTAGGTTGTCTTCCTTCTTTCAGATGGCCGTGCCAAGGCACCCATGGGCAGTGGCGTAACAAAACTTGAGGGGGCCCCCCTGCAAGATAAGTGGAAGGGGCCCCCTCCGGACTCAATCAGGAGGTCTCCAGCCAGGGTATTGTGCTGAAGGAGCCCTGGGAGCTTGCCCCCCCCACACCACGGGTGCTACGGGTGCCTATGTTACGCCACTGGCCTGGTGCTCCTGCTGCCTTCTCCTTTACGGTCGCTGCTTGGTCTCTGTTCTTGGAGCCAGACATGGCCTTATTCTAGTAGCGCCTAGTTACCTCGTCTCTTCTTGTGACACTATACTTCCTGCAGGAACCCAGGCATTTCTAAATGCTTCCGCAGACACGATGCAGGCCCCTCACTGCTGTTTTCTTACACTCTAAGCTACGTCTGATTTGGACGGAGAGGCCTCCCCTGAAATGTTGCTGTGAAGTGGAAGGAGATTAAATTTCCGCAAAGTGGAGCACTCATTCCTGAAAGCGGAAGGGAGGGCCTTTATCTATAATTTTGTTCTTCTATGGGTTTATTGCCTCACTTGAACCAAGCTCATCTGCTTGCCAATTCCTACAGCCATGACCTTTCCATGTCCTGCTCTCTAGTCCTCTCTCCTCACTTCTGATGATGCTTTGCTTTGGCACAAAGTTTGGTACCCCTCGCTCTTCCCTTTGGGCCCCTATGTGCTCCTTTGTTCTTGAAGCAAGAAGACTTCAAGGGCTGTTTTGAGAACTTCTTTTTCCAGGGCCTTCCATCAGGGAATGGCTCCGGCTCCCTGGTACTCACTTCACGAGCCAGGTCTTTGCTTTTATGCATGTGAAAGAAGTTTGCTCCGCTGTTAATTATATTTATATGCACTTTATTGAGTCTTCGGAAAACCCTTTTCAGTTTACAAACAAACAACACAACTACTGACTCATTGGTTGTTATTTTTCAACAGGCTGTTTTGTGTTAACTGTGTTAGCCCCAGGACTCATAATGACATGAAGGACAAAAAAAGAGCAGATCCAAGAACTTTAACCCTGTATAAGATGTCTAGGAAGCCGAGGGTTTGGTGGGGCAAATTCTCCAGCCACACAGTCATATGCCTGACATCGTCAGGCAAACACTGCTTCTCTAAGACAGCTTTGTCTACCCCTTAAGTACAGATTTGAGTTGGAAGGCTACTTTGGAAAATGTTTGGTATGGACTAGTAGTATCAGCACAACAGCAGAATCAAGAAACCTCTCAGTAAATGATCCCAGAACTATTTAGTAACATCAGAAAGTATGTTATGATTATAACAGGAACAAAACAACAAACATTGGATCTGTCACTGCAAAGTTATAGCAGTGTAAAGTACCATTCCCATTCACATGGACAGTCCATTAATTCCGGCGCAGTGCTCACAAGTGGCCCTGGAGGCTTCTTCCCACTCCATTAGCATAGCATAACTCCAGGCTTCAGACAACCTCTTACCTTCAGGCAGGGTGGAGGGGCTGGATGAGAGTCAGTCACCTTGTTCAGCCAGGCACCGTTCAGGTCCCAAACTTCACAGAGTTCCTGGGACGGTGTCTCTGGTTTGACCAATGGCAAATTAGCAGAATAAGACTAGGATTCATGCTTGGCTGACAACACCTAGACCGCCAAGATTTCAGGCATGGGGTGCACCAAAGACAACACCCTTTCAGCCATACATCCTATATGGCGTAGCTTGCAGTCCATGTAGGTACGTGCTTTAGAGCCATATATAGGGGTAGTAAGCACAATATAAATCGCCAAGCCCTGATCAATGATAAACAAGACCCACTGGTTCTTTGCCACCATAAATGCAACTGTTCTTTCTTTTTTGGTGCAGACTGGGGACGTGAAATGTCCAGCTCGCATGATGTCTACGGGTTACCAATATTAAGTGCCCAATCGTGCAAGCAGGAGCAAACTAACAGCCCTGCCAAGTACCATGCATCAGGCATTAGACTAACGCATTTTGGTGTGGTGGTCCGCATCACCGCACCAAAATGCGAAGTCACGCATTTATGGCGCCTCTTGAAGTTGGCTGGCAAACGGAGATGGAGTGCCATGCTATTAGCGCTCATTAAGCACAGCTGCACGGACCGCGCGCTGCTCTGGCAGCATGAGCCTACACTGTACTACACTCTACGGTGGAACGTCACTGCTCTGCTCAGGTGTTGGGCTATTATATGTTTACAATCTCTCTCATCTGCCAGCCAGGAGGTAGCTCCGGTCCCGCCGACCAGGCTGGGCTCAGCTGTGCTCTAATTGGCTCCAGCACAGTGCCATCATTCACAACAACTAAGAGTCAACTAAGTGGGCGGCACAAGCGGGCGTAAGTTAGTAAATTTAGTTGCAGTCCGCCTTTACTCGCACCCCCTCCTGTGCCTCTAATCCTGATGCCGTGCGACTGGACCAGGCTGTTGGAGACTCCTCGTCGGGCCGTGGGTTTCAGTCAGTCTCAGCCTCAGGTGCAGACTCGTACTGGCCACTGAGGTTAGTCATGTGTGTAAATACATTTTTACATCAATCATAATCCCACAACATGGCGTCCCTGTACAGGCGGCCCTCTTGTGTGGGAATGTTGTGCACGGTACTCTCTCTCCCGTGCTGAGGTTCCATTCAGGACCTGAGAGATCGCAGCCACTGTCCTTGTGTCTGTGCTCATCATGGTGTGGGAGTGTTGTGCACTGCACACACCCGTGCTGTGCTCCATTCATGGCGTGAGAGAGCACATCCCCTTTCCTGGTGTCTGTGCTTGTGGTGTGTCAGTGCCGTGCACGGCACACCCACATGTCGGGGCTCCATTCAAGGCCTGCAGGCCTGAAAGAGCATGACTTCTGATCTGCAAAGAGCCGCTGGATCCAGGACTGTGACTCGGACCGGAGGCGCTTTAATACAGCGTGACACACTAGGCACTACACACAAGGCAAGTATTCATTCACTCAGAATAAGGGAAATGACAAATATTTGGCCTGATCCATTTTGCATCTTTCAGCCCCGGTACCTGGCTCCGTTGCTGCTGCTGCTGCTGCCCCCTTAATTATTGGTCTCCAAGAAAGTGACCTTTAACCCAGGACATGTCCTCTCTTGGAGGTGGCAGATCCCACTGGGGGTATTTATGACTTCAGTGGTGACGCTTGTGTGTTGTGCAGCTGGCATTGTACCCCACTATTAATGTCTGTGCCTCTAAGGAATATTATACTGTGTGTATCCCCTCTTGTACATCTCTGGTGATACTAAATGTATAATACAAGGTGCCCTGACTTCCTCAGGCCTCGTTCACACTTTATAAACATCCTGAAGTCAATAGAAAATAAAATCATTCTCTGAGGATGCTGCTGCCTTTCCCTGGTGAACCCTTCTAGTGTGTTAGGAGGGGCTGCGCAATCATGCCATGCTGTGACTGTCTGCGACAGCAGGAATCCGAGAGTTAGCTCACTGCCGAGATCCGTGTTGGGGCCTCTTGCGCCCTGGTACAGACTCGGCCTGGGTCCAAGATGGGTGTAATTTATGATAGTTATACGTTTCCCTCGTCTTCATTGCTTAATTTTGCTCGAGAAAAAGCGTCACTCATAGCATTTGAAATTTCACTCATAATTACACAAAAATTATGACAATGTCACACATAGCAATCTGAAACCTTGGCAGCTATGAACTAAAGAGGACATACATTCACAATAACTTGTGACTAACTACAGCTATCCTGCCAGGGAAAACAGAGGTCCTCAGGCACAGCTCAGCATTTTGTAAAAAAAAAAAAAAAAAAATCAACTTCTTTTCATATCAATGTAAGCAGCCTTCAGAAAGCCATCTATATGGAAGCAATAGGTCGGTTCTTCAAATAGACGGTAGCGCAAAAGAAAGTGGCAACGAAAGAAACTAGCAGCGATCATGACCGCTAGAACGCATTAGTGCCCCTATAATCAGATTCCCTCTATGCAGAAAAGTAGAACAAGCATAGGTTTCTACTGCTAGTTGTCTCCGACTCACCTGAGGCCTGCAGCTTCGGTGACTGGCACAGGCGGGCTGCAGAAGACCACGGCCAGAAATTATTAAATTATGGTCTTGCCGTCTCAGTGCATGAGACAATCCGTCCGCCTCACCTGCAGTTTACACTGCGCATGACAATACTGGCCCAGCCCTGCCCCACCCTATGCCTCACCCTGCGGCTGAAAACCACGCAGCTGCGTGGCGCGCAAAATTGCATTACTTACGCACCATTTAATTTATGAGGTGCGGCGGCGGGCGTTACTTTGAAAGTACGTTCCAGACGAACCCTGCTGTCAGCGAATGTACTGTGTGCCGAGGGGGCCCCTGGAGCTTGGGGGCTCCCCCGCAACGCGGGGGCTGCGGGGGGCCTGTGTTACGCCCATGCCCATGGGCATTTGTCGCGATTTATAAAACTCAAATCAAATAAAACTGCGAAGTTGCCGTATAGGCCAGTCCGACCCTGCACACAAGAAGACATAGACTGCTGAATTGTATACACTGCTGTGCACAGCACGTCTCAGGAGTACACAAGCATACAGGTGGGAAACAAACAGGGCACCTCTCAGAAGTGAACACTTAGGCATGAAGAGGTATACTGCACATGAGAACAGACTGCACCTTTCTCAAATACACATATGTACCAAGTGAAAGGTAGTGCAGTTCTCTAAACTTCCTGGCTGCAAGTACGCTGAAGGGGTATATGGGACTTTGGGCTATGGAGGTTGAAAAGATGGTGTGGGGTGATAGATCTCAGCAGGCTCGTGGGGTTGGGGGATACAGAGCCCTCAACACAGCCTAGCGCCTATGATACTATATTTTTAAATTCATGTTATTTTTCCTCCAGGTCAAAGGAGCTCAGGATTTCCCCGAGTATCCTCTCGCTTGTGGGGGAAACCCCCTGGTTCTAGTGGCCAAGATTGCAAAGGCCTTTGGTCTCAAGTGCAAACTCTGGAAGTACGGGTACTCAGGGCCCAGTGCAGGCTTTAATTTCAAACAATGGAGGGGAGGGGGATTCTGTGGGATGGTGCTGTGGCAGAGAGGGGAATTGTGATACAAAGGGCAAGGGGACTGTGGACAGAGGGGCACTGAGATACATGTGAAAAGGCCACTGTGGAGAGAGGGGGGCACTGTGGGAGGGAGCGGTGGGGCACAGTGACAGTGGCAGGGGTGGGAGGTGCTCTTTAAGGTGCTGTGGTTGAAATGGTGGCCGCTGCAGAAGGGAAGGGATGGATGTGATAGGGACGGGAGGGTAGTGGGACAGGTATGAGAGAGGTACTAAGACTTTGACTGGCAGGAGGAGACTTTGGACCTGATTTAGGTCTGGGCGGACAGGTTACTCCATCACAAAGGTGACGGATATCCCGTCCACTGAAACGTTAATGCCATAGGATATAATGGGATTTATATTTCGGCAGACGGGATACCTATCACTCTTGTGATGGAGTAACCGGTCTGCCAAGATCTAAATCAGGCCTTTTGTCTCTTCCTTAACACCCCCAGCTGCTTTTCCCGTATTTTGAATTTATTTCTGCAAGGCATAACCTTGGCTCCTAAGGTAGGCCGTTACCTGACAGTTTCATGCGGTTGCCACCGTGCTGGAGCTTTACCTATGGTATCCCAGGGCCAAAGCACTATTTCACTCTGTTTGATAACCACGTCACTCCACCAGGGCTCTGCGCTCTCTTTAGGTACTGAGGGCGACCAGTCAAGGCTTGATCCGGGATGTTAACGGAGGTAAAAACCCAGAATCAATAGAACAATAACTACCACTTAATGACGCCAATGTACAGTCAAGTGTAATATACCACATGCACTACTCACCTAACCTTGCAGCTTTGGTGGCATTGGCAGGCGCAGACCACTGGCTGGCACCATGTAAATTATGGTCTCAGTCCACAGCACATGCAGTTTACACTGTGCATGAAACTACACACACGCCCTTCCCCACCCTGAAGACCACACAGTGCCGCATGCCGCAGCATGCACTCTGGCACATGAACGTCAGGCCACGCGGACCTCGCTCCAAAGGGCAATCTAATGGCCCGTGCACAGTGCCGGCAAGTGCGCTGACTGCGTGAACCAGCATATCAAATTGGTCCCACACCCAGTCAGTGACAGTGTACTGTGCTGAGGGGACCCCCTGGAGCTCAGATCCCTCTGCACTTTGGGGGATGAGGGGGCTAATTTTATGCCACTGAGTGGAATCAATTGCTTTAGCCACACACTGCATTCCAATTCCTGTTTTGAATGCCAGCACCATCTTGAAGAGTGTTGAGGCACGGCAAAGACATATTTGGGGGAACCCTGTTCGTAACAACTTCAAACTTTTACCCACTGCCAACAAATGTAAGCCCTTGTGATGCCAAACATTATTGAACTATATGTTAAACTTTCAGAAACAGGAGCCCAAAAAAGCAGTCAAAAAAGTAAGGAAGCCATCATCCCCTGCCATGTAGAAAAAGAAAGCTTGAATAAAATACTTTAAGGCAAATACATATATTAATATCATCAGTTATGCCAAGTTTTTGTAATATATGTCATGTTCACTTCTATTTGTTCCACTTTCACCTCTGCTTTTGGCCATTTAGTAAACATTTGCATAGTACTAAACAGCTCAAAGCCTGAATCAACAGTGATATTTTACTTCAGCATTCTTGTGTGCATTGAAATGAATCATTAATGTAGTAGAAGCGTTTTTAGCCAATATCATTTTAGTGATTATAATATTGTAATATTTAAGTGAATATAACAATAATTTTTTATTGTAGGTATAATATAGGTACTGAAATAATATGATTTTAGTAGACACAAATTTAATATGATATACAGAGGTGTGTTTAATAACGTAGTTTAGTTGTGTCACATTTTCATAGATTCGCTATATTAATTAATATGGATGCTGTTTTGATGCTGCTCATTCCACTCCTGCTCTTCCCCCTCCTATCCCATTGCCCTTTGATGTCTTCTCTCGTCATAGGCTCCATGCAACAAGAGAGAATCAGATATCATAGTGTACTTTTGCAATGTACATGTATTGTGAATGAGCTTTCTAGTATTAGTTAATTTTTCCGCTGTACTGTTGCTAGGCTTAGCACTCTTCGGCCTGTGTATGACCTATTGTTTAATAATGTTGCATTTTAGTTGCGCTTCCTATGACAATGTGTTGATAAGACTGCTTGATTCTTTCTTAGAAAATGGGACAATGCTGATGTGCAATGTTATTATTTGGATTTCTCTGATTTATCAACTGAAATGTTGCATGGGATCATACCATGCTGAAGCCGTGGTTTTGCTAATTTCATATTTGAAAACTGGGTATAAGAAGCCCTTGATTCTGGGGGTGAGCCAGAAGAATTTGTTAACCTTCCTACTCAGTAGAGGCCCTGTCCATTTTATTAGAATCAAGAGATTATTTTTGATGGCTTTCCTGTTCTACTAGGGACGCTGTCCATTTATTTATGGTTTAAATCTTTTATTGATTTTCAAACAGATATAAAAAACAAGACCCTCAGCTCCTTAGAGACAGTGCTAAGAGACAACGAGGTTGCAGTACATATCATTACCATGGGCAATAAGCGTGGAGCGGGCCCACAACAATTAACCAGGGAGGGAAACAAAAGGAGAAAACCCAACTACCCCCACTTCCCTGTCCCCCCACACCCTCCACCCACCCCTCATCCACCCTGAACAAAAAATAAAGGGGAAGCAGCCTAATGTTTAGCGCCGTCGTTTACGGCTTTTCACGGAATGGCAACTTGGAATCTGTGTGTCTGGGAGGCGAAGTAGTCGGAGGTACCGAGGGCACGTCAGCTCTCGGAACTCGGACACTAGTAGAGTCAAAAAGGGCCGCCACAACTCTGGGAATTCAGACCCTCTACCGGCCAGCGTGAGAGTGAGCTTCTCCATGCCTAACACCAGCCAGAGTCTCTGGAGCCAGCCAGAATGTGTAGGGAGTTGGGTGGAGCGCCAGTGCATCAGGATGTTTTGTGTGGCCGCTCCTAAGGCAATCGCAATCAGCCGACCCTTCCGGGATTTGAGTGGGTATGTCAATGGGTTGGGCAAGCCCAGGAGGACGTAGGTAGGGAAGCGCGGGAGCTGCGTTTCGAAGTGTAGGTCTATTTCGTCAAGGACTTGGGACCAATATGGTGGTATACAGGTACAGCTCCAGAGAACGTGTTCTAGAGTACCCACCTCCCCGCACTCCCTCCAGCACAGGTCGCTCCGTCGGGGGTCGAAGCGGTGTAAGCGCTCCGGTGTGTAATACCAGTATGTGGCAATCTTGGTCAAGGTCTCTGTGAGACCCATATGGTAGGCCGAGTGCCGTGCCCTGTGGTAGATGCCTTCCCATTCTTTGTGGATTAGTGATCTCCCTAGATCCCTTTCCCAGCGGGCTCGGCCCGCGTTGTGTGTGTGCGTGGTATTGGCTAGGAGCATTTTGTATAGGTCGGAGATGATTTTCTTATCAGAGGTACGAGTTATAAGCCATTTTTCATATGGCATCAGAAGACGCTGTGCCTGTGGTTTGACATGTGGGTGAAGTGCCCAGTGCCTGATTTGGAGATATGGCAAGCGTTCTAGTTCTGAGAGGCCATAATCTTCTTTGAGCTGTGGAAATGGAATGACGCCATCTAAGTCAAAAAGGTGACCCAGGGACCTGCAGGGGGAGGAGCGCCAGGCCTGAAAGGTCCGGACATCTGTACCGGGGTGAAACTCTGGGTTGTCAAATAGTGGTGTAAGGGGTGATGGGAAGGTGGTCAGCTGAGTTGAAACGTTAGTGCGGTCCCAGGAGTCCATAATGGTGCTTGTGATGTATGAAGCATAGAGATTGGGCGGTCTGTGTTGTTTGCGGAGAAAGGGAATACCTTGCAGTGGCCTGCCCACTACCGCCTGGTCCTGAAACAACCAGTGTTTCTCCGATTCCAAGCGATGCCACTCCACTAGATATCTAAGCTGGGCAGCGTGAAAGTATAGTTGAAGGTCGGGCACCCCCACTCCCCCCTTTTCAGGTGGAAGGACCGCGACCTGGTGTCGGAATCGTGGTTTTCGGCCATGCCAGATGAAGCGTGATAAGTCTGCTTGGGTCTGTTGAATCCAACCCAGTGGGGGCCGAAGGGGAAGGGTCTGGAAGAGGTACAGAATTTGGGGAAGTATAGTCATTTTGGTAGCTGCAATCCTACCTAGCCAAGACATTGCGCAGTGTTTCCACCTATTTAGTTCCCTACGCATGTGGGTGCGGAGATTAGAGTAGTTGATGTCAGTGGTGGCCTGTATGGTGGGAGCTAGCTGGATACCTAAGTAGGGAATCGCAGCAGACGCCCATTGCATCGGGTGTTCCTCTTGTAGGTGAGTGAGAGTAGGCGGAGAAAGGGAGATATTAAGAGCTATGGATTTATCCATGTTAATTTTAAAACCCAACCCTTGCGCAAAGCTATATAATTCAATAAAGAGGGAGCGCAGAGCCATGATCGGATCCGAAAGGGAGAGCAGGATATCGTCTGCGTAGAGGCTTATGGTGTGAACATCCCCTCCAAATTTAATCCCGGTTATCAGAGGGTGCTGTCGAATTCTAAGTGCCAGAGGTTCCATATAGAGAGCGAAGAGGAGGGGTGACAGAGGGCACCCCTGCCTAGTGCCCCTCCCAATGGGGAAACGAGAGGATGTGTAACCGTTAACCCGGACTGTCGCCACAGGAGAACGGTAGCAATTTAGAATTCGAGTGCGGAGTTTCTCACCAAGGCCAGCAGCCATCAGGACCATCTCCAGATAGGGCCAATGCACCCTATCGAAGGCCTTTTCCGCATCAATGGCCAGGAGCATATATTCTCCCTGGGTGCGAGACGCTTTTTCGATCAGATGTAAAATTCGTTTAATGTTGTCGCTAGTCTGCCTCTGCGGGATAAAGCCCGCCTGGTGTGGTTCAACCAGTTGGGCCATATATGGTGCTAGGCGAGCCACGAGGATGCTAGTGTATAGTTTAATATCTATGTTTAGCAGAGATATAGGCCTATACACGCTACAGGATGTCCTGTCCTTCCCAGGTTTCGGGATAACGACTATTGCCGCCTCTAACATCTCTCCCGGTATAGCTCCTGTTTGTTCAAAGGTGTTAAACAGACCTGTCAGGATAGGGGCTAGTTGGCTGCAGAACGTCTTGGAAAAGGCAGCCGTGTAGCCGTCTGGGCCGGGCGATTTACCTAACTTGAGGCTGGAGATCGCGGAGATAACCTCCTCCATCTGTATAGCTCTATCTAGGTGGTCAGCTTGTGCTTGGGACAAAGAGGGCATATGAGTCGTGGCTATATAGTCGGCGCTGTTCTGGGCATCCAGGGGATCTCCCATGTAGAGGTCCGCATAGAAGTCCCGGAATATTTCAGCTATAGCCGCATCGTCAGAGACCGACTCGCCCCCCGGCGTTCGGATAGTCTGGACACCCTGCTTTTGCCTGACCTCACGCAGCTTGTTGGCGAGGAGGCGGCCGCATCTATCCCCTCCCGTATAGTAGGAGTGGCGGAGTCTGAGGGCCGCACACTCGGGAGACTAGTATGGCCACCCCGGCCGATTTTGAGGTGTTAGAGGAGAACATCTGCATTGGGAATGCCTTGGACTTCAACCTATGGTTGTCTTTGGAAAGGAGGTGAGTCTCCTGAAGAAGGCATATGTCCGCCTTTGAGTGCTCTAAGTAGTGAAGGACGGCCCTGCATTTGATTGTGTTGTTCAAACCCCTCACATTGAGAGTGAGGACTTTAAGGGAATCATGTGGCATCGGGGGGCCATAGTTGTGTTAGGATGCGATGTATGCTGCTGGCAGTATGGAGCAACAGGGACCGAGAGGGCTGGCCATCCAGTCGTGAGCTATGGAGTCCCAGAAGGGCAACTAAGGAAGGTGGACGAGGGAACCCACACCCAAAAAAAAACAACAAAAAAACTGTAGTCGAAACAAATGTCTCAGCCAGATAGGAAAAGACAAAAACAGATAAAAAAGTCAAGTTCCAAGAAAAATGTCTGCCATCCTGGAGCAGCCAGGAGGTTGTCAAGGTGGAGCTCGTAGTGTGGCCAGAGGGGGGGGTCCGGTTCCCCCCGCCGCCCACCAGGAATCAGAGAGCCAGTTTCAGGGAGAAGCGGGTACCAACTGCTCACTCGGCGGTAGGGCTCGCCCCAGCTAAGGCGTCAATTGCGGAAGCTAGTGCATCCTGCTGGCCTTTCGCTATGTCTGATTTGTTCGGCTTCCGGGTCCGTCGACTTTGGCGCTGCCACCCCGAAGGTGTAGTCTCAGGCCCTGAACTGGTGCTGAGGCGGTCGTCTTCCTCGCTTGGCACCGCCAGGCCCAACAGTCGGCAGGATTCGATGAGCGAGCGCATCTGGTGGAGCTTGCCATTAAGACGAAAGATGAGGCGGAATGGATGCCCCCAGGAATACGGGATGCTTTGTTGCCTGAGATGTTCTGTCACTGGGCGGAACTGCCGGCGGCGCTGCAGAGTGATCAGGGCCAAGTCCTGGTAGAGTACTGGGGAGTGCCCTTGGTAGGAAATAGGGTGTAGGGACCTCGCCTTCGTGAGAATGGCTTCTTTGGTTTTGAAGTCCTGTAAACATACAAGGATGTCCGCTGGAGGGGCGTTAGGTTCTCGGGGTGGGCCAACTCTGTGTGCTCTGTCCAGGATGATTTCAGTGCCATCGGGAGCCACTAAGATGTGGTGGAAGAGACCCTCCGTGAATGCAAAGAGGTCCTTGGTGTCATCCGACACCCTCACGCCCCGGATCCGGATATTGTGCCTGCGTGACCCGTTTTCCAAGTCCTCCAGGTGTGTTTGAATATCCAGGTGCTGGTCTTTCAGGCGAATTATCTCCTGTTGGAGCATGGTCACCTCAGTCGCAGTACTGTCGCTCTTGTCCTCCAATGTTGCGACGCGTTCTCCCACGTCGTCCACATCTCTGCGGATCTCTTTCATTTCGGCTGTTAGTTCCGTCTTAACAGTTTGTATATCAGCTCTGAGGGTATTGAAGAGTGATTCCAAGAATGCTTTGGTGATAGGCTCATCCCCGGAGCTTGGGGGTTGCTGCGGAGTCGCCATCTTGGGTGACGCAGTTGCTAAGTTGGGAATTGAGTGTGCACGTCCAAAGATATCCTTCAAGGGCTTCTGCTTTCTCGTCCTGGCCGAGGACATAGTCGTGGGGTCTCTGGTGTATGGTCAGCTCCGGAGTATCTCTATTGTATGCACCCCACTTGTAGAAGGACTTCCGTTTTCGTTTCTGGCGGTGCTGAGTTGGGTCGCGTGTCTCCGCCTCCCCCAGGCCCACGGGCGGTCACGCACACGCCCAGTCAGGGGGTCTTCAGCACGTCTCGGGAGTGGCGGGTCCACACGGCCCGCAGCGTGTCGCAGCTCGCGTGGGATCTGTAGGACGGCTGATGTGCAGACTAATCGGGTGCGGGCTCTCCCCCGCAGTCGGGGGATATGCTGGACCAGACGCCACTGGGACAGTAGGTGCACCCCCCACCCGGCGTGCCCAAGGGACCACTCCAACAACGTTCTGGTCACTTAAGCCGGCGATGTCCTCTCCTCTGCCCTCTCCGCTGCTAGACCGATGGTAGGCCCAAGCGTGGAGGCCAGTCTGAGTGCAGGGTAAGCCGCGTGCCCCTGGCTGCGGGTCCGCCCAGGTGGGCCACAGGAAGGAGAGGGCGACACGCCCCACGAGGGCACAGCCGAGCCGCAATGTCTCTGGACCCCTGACCCATCCTGCTGCCTCCGTGGATGTCCTCAGCGATCTGGTCGGGAGTTTTGCGGGCGTTTCTGACCCCGCAGGAGCCAAGGACTCACTGTCTAAAGCACCGGGGGCCCGCAGCAGTCTCACTCAGATGCTCTGCCGGAAGGGGGCGCCTCCAGATCCCACGGCAGGTGTCGGTGTCCTCCGCTGGGCCCCAGGTCTCAGTCCTCGCCAAGCATCACCATGTGTGGTGGCTCCGCTTCTTTTAGGCCCAGCACTAGCGTGGCGGCAAAGTGTAGAGGATGCGGCAATATGGCGCCGCGGTGCCTCCCCCCCACTCTTCACTCGCGCCGAGGGGGTAGAGGCTGGTCCCGGTGTGAATAAGCCAGGAGTCGCCGCGGCTACAGGAAGACAGTCAGTGGGGGCGCCAAACCAGGTCAGGCCTCAGGGGATGGCCCCGCTCCTCAGGCCGCTACACGAGGCAGTTAGCGGGCCCAGCCGCCGTCAGCCCCACTCAGGCAATGTCATGGGTCTCACCCCCAAGGGCAGGGTCAAAGCGGCCAACTGCACCCTCCGCCACGAGTGATTGTGGTGCCGCAGATGCGAGGTCGCCGCGGCCAGAGCGGGAGAGGGGGAGACCTCACCTCAATCTCCGCTCCCTGCGGCTGGCTAGATATGGATCCTCAGGTGCGTCTGGTGGGCTCCGGTGCCACGCAACAGCGGGGCACGTCTCTCTCCGAATCGCTGGTCCCCAGGAGCTCGGGGCCAGGATTGCAGGCTCTCCGCCGCGATGGCAGACGGCCCTCGTGACCACAGGTTTGCCGGGCAGAGGCCGTGGTGTCGAAAGCTTGCCTCGGCGGTCCCCGTTACGGGCCGTCTCTGTGTCAAGGCCTCTGCCGCGCTGTGGACATCGCAGGTCGGGCCGCTCTTTACCCCGCCGGTAATTGGTGGCTGCAGCCGACCGCCGCGGCCGCCAATGTCAGAGATGGGGCGAGGCAGCCTTCCGCCGCCGATTTCAGCTTTCCCCGGCCCTCTTGGAAGCTGTTAGACGCTAGTGTCGGCGGACGGCGGGCAGGAGCTCCGCAGAACGTGTCCTACCTCGCCGCCATCTTGGCCACGCCCCCACTGTCCATTTATTTAGAAGATTATTTTTGATGACTTTCCTAATAGCTAGGGATACTGTGCGTTTCTCTTATGATTTTTGCTGTTTGTTTGGGACTTAGAAAAATTCAGATTTATGACTATGTATTCTGTATTTGAGCCTTCATGGCATATTTTCCATTTCTCTAAACCGCTTTAATTGTTATATTTTGTAATAAAACTCTTTAACTTTTCCACTGATCAAGAACTCAGTTATTGATTGGACCCAGTTATTATTCGCTACTCTGCTAAACTAACGTTGGGTTTATCTGATATAATGGAGGTTGACTCTTAAGGCAAGATCAACCCCCAAAGAAGCGGGACCGCCAGTGGTAAATGTTGGATGATTTTAATTTTGGTGTGTCTTAAGTTTTGGTGTTCAGGGTTCCGCTTCCACAATATGCATTCTGAGGATTAGCTATACCTCAAATCTGAATTCAGGCATACTTGGTGCAGGCTATCATTCTTCTGATTTACATAAAATGAGGTCTTATTTTTTCTAATTCCTCATAAATTCATAGCTGTTCACCACTCCATCTCACATAGTCTGACCTTGTGGCAATTCTATTTTCTTTCTCTTTGAATGACACTGCCTCTCCTTGTGCCAAACTTTCAAGGGCTTTGTGCAGAGTTACTGGGGAGAATTTCAACAAAGTACTGAGCGATCAACTGTTCTCCCCCATGGGGAGTTTACCTACTAATGCCATCAATTTCAATTCTTGGATTTCCTGAGCATTGGACAAAGTCTCCTGCTTAAAAGAGCACAAACTTAAACACACCTGCCTTCCCGCATCATGGTTCAACAATAATCTCAAAAAGGAAAAAGGCAACTGGAATCATCTTGAACAGATCTGGCATTGTAGCTATGTTCCTGCATCTATGAATATCTACAAAAAGACACAGAAAACCTATCATAAATTGCTTAGGAAAACACGTGTGGGATCTTTTTCAACTCCATCGTATCTACCTATCATGCACCTAGGGAAAGCTTTGCTGTAGTGAATTATTTTCTTCTACCTGTTGCTTGCAGTCAGAAGATATCCTCTTCCCAAGAGCTTTATAATACCATAGCAGAATTCTCTCAAGAAAACATTCTTGCCATTTCTAGAGACTACATCAAACAACCAGATTTATCCACCCTTGAGCTCCCAAGGACTTTACCTGACAGAGTTTTCCTAGCTCATTTTAATTCACTATAAAAGGACAATTTGTTAACTGAAATCCATAAGTGTAAATCAGGATTCCCTAATGATCCATGCCTTCCTTTCATTTTCACGAAGGGCTTTATCACTGTCTGTCCTATTTTTAAACCATTGCATATTATGTCTCAATCTTGTCAGCACAGGTACCCTCAATCTAGAACCCCGAACTCGTGATTCAACTTCTAAAAAGCCTTCTGCTGATCTAGCTATTCTATTCAACTATGGACCAATCTCTCTGCTACCAAGTCAAGCTAAAATTCTGGAAGGAGTAATAAATAAGCAATGATCCAACTGGGTTGAATCCTATTCCCTGTTGGATGATACCCAGTATGGTTATGGTCACATTTACAGCACAGAAATGGCCCTACTAGAATCTACAGAATCCATTCAGACAATCTTAGATAAGGGATGTTTAGTCGCCTCATTCTGTTGGAACTCTCTGCCATGTGTGACACGCTTTCTCATAGAATGGTTAACCTAGGAGTCTGCGGTGGCTCGCTAGTCTGGCTAATCTCTTTTTGTTTTTAATCATTCTCAAAGGATCTCTATATACCCCTTCCAATCTCCCAGCTTTGACGCGACCTACTTTGTTCAACATATTTATGGCTCACCTTGCCAGCCTAGTTCACTCCCTCAGCATTCAAATTGTGTACTATGCTCATGACTCCCAATTGATTGTCACCATCTCAGAAATGGACCGCAGTCTCCTAGCAAACTTTAAGGCCTGTCTTTCCTCAGTAGCCAAATGGATGACTTCCAGCTGCCTTAAATTTAACTCAGATAAAGATGAGATCAGTCCTTTCAGGTGGCAACCCTTGATCTGGTTTCCCACCTGGTGGCTAGAAGAACTCAGCCTTCCTCCTGAATCCCCTTTTGTCACCAGAAATCTGGGCGTCACAATTCTTTCCAATCTCTCTCTTGCCCTGCAGATTATCTTTGCACCTGCCACCTGTTTCTCTCTTATGAAATCCCTTAGAAAAATCTTTGAGTATATTCCTTCAGCTACTCACAAAATAGTTGTCCATGCTTTAATTACCTCTAGACTTGATTATGGTAATCCTGGCCTTCCTGGAGGCCCTTAATATCAGATTTAGCACATTCAGGTTGTTAAGAATTTGTTGTTGCTAGATTGATCCTTAACATTCCTAAACAGAAGCCTAGTTCTCCAATGTTGAAACTCCATACTGGCTTCCCATCATCAGGAGAATCCAATTTAAGACACAGATTCACAAAGAGTTCACGCAATGCAGTGCAGCAAGTAAAAATGCTGCACTGCATTGCATGAACAGCAGAGAGCAGAACTGTGCCATATCTAGTGGAGAAGTTCTGCACTCTTCGTAAGCTGGTGAACTTTTGGCAGTCATTCGCCAACGGAGGCACACTTGCGCCATAGTGTCTGCAATGTGGTCTGCATAGTTTTTGTGCAGGAAGGGATCCTTTCCTGTACAAAAACTATATGGGAAGCCATTTCCTCTCTGTATGTGTCTGTCAAAAACATTCTCCTCGTTATGCCTCGGGGTGGCACAAGGTGATGGAAGGCGACCATTCAAGTAAAAAAACTAATCTTTAATGCTTTTCCTGCATTACATAACTGCCGGATAGTGCAGCAAACATGCAAAGTTTGAAAGGTTTTGGGGAAAAAACGTTTCTCACACCTTTAAACATGCCTCGCAGAGGCATACTTTTTGGTGCTAATCTAGGTGTACCGATGTTAGTAGATAGGGTTCTCATCAAAACCCATGGGTAGTTGCATGGGAATGTCCATGTACTATCCATGGACCTCCCCTCCTTGAATCAAAGTAGCGAAAGTAGAGCATTAGGCTACTTTGCATTACTTTAGCCAAAGTTTCCTTTTTTTTAAATGTTCTTTTTATTTTGCAATTAAAATCAGAGAAGGAGCAAAATCCAATAAGCACTGGCGTAGCAAGGGGGGGGCGGAGGGGGCGGTACGCCCCGGGCGGCACGAGATTTGGGGGCGGCAGGTAAATTTATCGCCAGCACCCCCCCCCCCTGCTCTTAGGCGCTCGGCGGCGGCGGCAAAAGGCAGGGACCGCCACGGGCGGCAGAGTGCCTAGCTACGCCACTGCCAATAAGCCAACAAAATTGATAAGCGTCTTAAACTAGAAAGATGAAATACATTCGCTATACAATTATATACATCATTGCTACAAAGGAAAAGGTATACACAGCTGTTCAAACATACACTGAGTAACATACTATACCATACAGATTAGTGCAAATAAACAGCAACCATATAAAGTGCAAGTGCTTCATATAGTACCAAATTAGTTAAATATAAATACCATAGATTATTGCAATCTTATTACACAAAACTGGATAGGGACTAAGAAATGGTATAATAAGATAACAGAGCATCTAAACCACACATATCAACACAATACAAAATGGTACCACTGATGATATATTGCAAGTACCTCATGTTTCCCCAAATCAATTAGGAGTTGAAATAATTATACAGCAATTAATTTTCTATTTTACTTATTTATTTAGAAGAGTCTCAAAATATATGATCCTTCCGAAAAATCATGGAGGTTGGGCTGTAACCAATATAACTTTATATGATAGGGCTTGCATGTTGCAAAACATCGGGATTTTAATCACGGGTAGAATACATATGCTAAAAACAAGTGGAAGCTCCCTCAATCTATGAGCTCATTATGGGTGAGGAGGCCAGGGGATATTTGGTGGAACAAATTGAACCTAGCTACCACAAAAAGACGAAATTTAAGATTTTGCAAGGTGTATTTCGGCTGTGGCGAAAATTGAAAATAAGGGCGAGTATTACCAAATATAATTTTTACACACCATTAAGGGGGTCATCGGCTCTACCTTCTATATTTCATGATCTAAATGCTAGAAGGTGGCTGCAGATAGGTATTTCTCAGCTGGGGGATCTATTTGATTGTGAACAGGTATGCTTATTTTGGTGATCTTCAGGAGAAATATGGGCTCACAATACTTTTGTTTTTTAAATATCTCCAGATTCAGGATTTTGTTAGTAAATTGCCTGAGAACCAATTGTCGGTCTGTCGGATTCCTTTGATAGAGGTAATTGAGAAGAGGGCAAAGATTGGGGTCCTATATGATCTACTAGTTCAGGATTTACCTGACAATCTGGAATTCCAAAATACTAAGGGGCCGATTCCAATCTTGTTCGGAAGGCCATCCCAGAGCCATCCGGAGCCGGACCTTACAACCAACTCATACTGGGAGCCGGCTCTACCAAACGACGCAGTACGATGCCCAAAACCCTTTACTTACCGAACGACTCAGTCACTCTGAATCTGTCCTCATTTTCCAAACGAGAAGCCTCTGGAAATGCAGAATGGAGCCATCCAGAGGCATTTCCAAAGCCCATTCTGAATGCCCAAGTACGATGCGTACTTCCTATGCACCGAATCGGTCGCCACAGCCAACACGTCAGAGCATCCATAAGGAGAGTATTTCAGCTCCGAATCGCGCCACAACACGAATCCTTTGAACGAGGCGGTGCAGCCATGAATCCCATCATTCATGTCATCCCTATACTCTACCTCTTTGAGCAATACTAGAACCGCAACCGACGCGGTTGTCGCAGAAGGTAAGTCCGACACCTACCCATACACAATAACGTAACTACCCCGCGAAAGACAATATAAGAGAAAGCAGGGGCGCAACTACAGCCAAAAGGGGGGGTGGGATACTTCCTGCATTGTAGTGTCAAATAGGTGGTTGTGGGGCAAATACCTCCAGCAATGTAGAGACAATTTGGAGTTTGGGGGGCAAATACCCACAGCAATGCAGAGCCAAATTGGGTTTTGGGGGCAAATACCCTCAGCAATGTAGAGATAAATTGGTGGTTGTGGGGCAAATACCTCCAGCAATGTAGAGACAAAATGTGGGGGGCAAATACCCCCAGCAATGTAAAGACAAATTGGGGGTTGGGCAAAATACCCCCAGCAATGTAGAGCCAAATTGGGGTTTGGGGGGCAAATACCCACAGCAATGTAGAGATAATTTGGGGTTTGGGGGCAAATACCCACAGCAATTTAGAGACAATATGGGGTTTGGGGCAAATGCCCCCAGCAATGTAGAGACGATTTGGAGTTTGGGGTGCAAATACCCCCAGCAATGTAGATACAAATTGGGGTTGGGGGGCAAATACCCACAGCAATGTGTCCTTCACAAATGTAACAGGTGTTCCTGTAAAGTGCCTCAAGACCTCTGGGTGGAGTACAAGCTGTAGAAAACAGCAAAAAAACAAAGCCTAAGGTTACTTGACGGGAAATTCATTCTCACACTGTGGTAGCAAATGTAAATGTTAACTTTAAGGAATGGGCAGAGTGGAGATGCTGGTGCACTAGGGACTGTTGAAAAACCAACAAAGCCACATCAGCTAGTAAATGATCCCTTAAAAACATGAGAAATACTTGTGTGCTGATGTGCAAAGACGACAGACCAGCCACCCACAGAAGCTCAAGAACTGTCTGTGTGTGTGGGGAAGCTGCTGCAACCTGGGCTGACGTACACGACGGGGGGGCTGAAGCCCATAGAGCCCTATGGGCGTTGAGTTCGCTCAGAAAGTGTCCTGCATAGGCTTGGATTGGGAATGTGGGCAATTAAGCATTGGCGGATGGGCCGGTGCACCAGGGTCACCTGTGGAACACAGTTTTTGGACCTTTGTAAACCACACCAAGAGACTGACTTACTTCCTCAATCACCACCAGGCCACTGCAATGTGGTGCCAGTATGTTGTCCGCTCCACAACTGTGCTGTAAATTGAGGCTGGGGGCCAGCCTTTGTGACATACTTACCTTAGCGCCCTGCCTCGCGTGCCCCGACAGAAGCAGTGTTATCTCCCCCAACCACCCATCACTGTCAGGTCAGGGCAGGTGCAGGGAGGTTGCTTTTCATGTAGTGGCCTCGCAGGGAGGCAAGTTTCATTTGGCCAGTCTAGCCTACCCCACACCCCTTTGATCAGCAGCTGTGTGCATTTTGAAACATCCCTTGCCAGGGAAATGCACAGAGGCTACAATGAAAGGGATGATCACGGAATGTGTGCCAATGACTTTGAGAGAGCCCAAGCATCATTGGGATCCCAATATGACCCTGGTTCCGTAGCATGTTGAGTATGTCAAATTGGGGGATGTAATCATCATGTAGGTACAGCCAGACTGCTAAATACTAGGAGAAACACACATTTGACGTTGGAACAGGATTGCCCATAGTCTCAGTTATGTATGTATCACAAAGTGAATGCATGAGTCCACCACAACACACAACAAAACTTCACAGGGCAACAGAACTCCAATTTACTCACAAAAGTATGTCCACAGAGACATATTCACTGGCATTATGTCTGCACCTACGTCCATTCATGATATAGGCTAAATCCTAAGATCTGAAATGCATACAAAGACCACTCCATCTCATTTCATAGGAAGTCACATTGCAGGAAGTGACATCATTCATCCATATAAACTTACCATTTCACAAACACCCTAGAGGAAGTACATGGTTTACTCTGGATAGCTGAAAAAGAAGATACAACATGTAGAAATCACACAGGAAAGTTAAGTCAAAAGCAATAGCTGATCTACCACATAGCAAGACAATGCATCCACACAATCAGATGGATGACCTAGGCCTAGCTTATGTACTATCTCACACCTCACTTTACACAATGCACAAATTGTTGACAGAGCAATACATGTCTACAAACAACAAATTGAATACTACAGTCCAACCAGGACATACACTTCCCCATCAGACCAATCACACAGTCCCACATCCTGTGTCATGATGAGTACACCAGTGTCAGAACAGGTCATCATAGGGAGACACAACCAGAATGGGATGTCAGATGTGTCAGGAAGAACAACATGGGAAGGACCCAGC
Organism: Calotriton arnoldi; assembly: GCA_963921515.1. Classification (NCBI taxonomy): domain Eukaryota; kingdom Metazoa; phylum Chordata; class Amphibia; order Caudata; family Salamandridae; genus Calotriton; species Calotriton arnoldi. The sequence goes on from CAWUFW010002582.1 coordinate 625,096, forward strand.
ACAGATCCAGAGCAGGAATCAGATAGATTAATCCCTTACATACAATCACAAACATGCACACAGGTCAGATAGCACGCACAGCGCACTCAAAAAAATAAAGGACACAACAATCTTGGGGCACACTATGCTTTGCCAGGCCAGGTCAACACGCCCCTTGTGGACCTGGGCCATTCAAACACCACTGTTCACTCAGGCCAGCCAGCAGGGCACTGTTGTGTTTTAGCAATGTACAGTGAAGAAATTTTCACATGGATTATGGGTCTCTTCAATCACTCAAGGTGGTCCAAGAGAGATACAGTCACCTGTGTCCAAGTAAAAGCTCACAGGCATCATTGAGGCTGGGTGGGTGGCTGTCCAATGTATGAGTCGTCAACGTGGCAGCGTGCAGAATCACTCTGAGTATCTCTTGTACCAGTCAACGGGGTGTTGATCACTGCACGCACTGCCATATCAAGTTCAGTTAGCTTCAATCCAGTCATGAATCATTAAACATCTACCATGCTTTCAGAGTAGGGGTGAATGTATAGGCCAAAGCAATACACTGAACAATTCATGGATGGTTGCCTCACAACTGTGCATCTGTTGAGGGTTATCCATAATCAGCAACATCTGCTGGCTTGTTGACAAGCAACAGAGGAGGCAGGACACATGTTGTCCTGACTTATCCCACTCTGTGTTTATCACAGCTTGTCATGTGGCAAAGTAAAAGCAACACTGTTGCTCAATCAGATTGGTGTGGTGTATTTGAGCATTTGTCAGCATGACTAACATCACAGCCTGCAACTGAACCACAGTCTATTGATGACATAGTGATGCCTCTGTCTACAGAAAAGCCCCGAGGAAATTGGCCCAGACAACATACAAGTCAACAGACACAGCAATATAGCAATGATTTCAGTGATTGCCACTCAAACAACATAGAAGTTGTTGTGTCCCAGACATCAGTGAATTATTTGGAGACAAAATCCAGCAGGAATGCAAAACATTCATGGGCCGACAACAATGTAGGCTACAGTCACCATGTGCGGACTGGGTGCAGAGCACACGACACCCAATCTGTATGTGTCTAGGGTCATCTCCTGAGAATGTCATTCACACCAATTCAGCATCTGCCTACCCAGGCTGTACTGTGTGCTGCTAACAAATAATTCCATTCTAAATGTGCAGATTGTGTACTGCAGAGTAGTGCGAGTACACATGAGTCTCAGGATGTAGGTTGCACTGACAGTGTTGGAGTGACCAGTGCACAGCACATTGTGTAAGCTGAGCTGCCACCATTGTTGAGGATGCGGGGGGGGGCTTAACCTGTGGCTCGGACACAATTGACATAGACATCCCAAAGCCAAGGGATATAGGTACACCTTGTGAGGATGAGGGATATGTGCAGAATGTAGCTTGCTCTGTCCACATGAAACACTGCCCCAATTATATTTAAAAACATCAAGGTGACCCTCTACAAAGACATATTGCCCTCTGGTACTGTGTCACTTTTCAATGTGGTAAATGCAACCTCATATGGACCCACACAAGGGCTACACTTGCCAAACCAGATTGCAGGAGGTAAAATACATTGACAATGAAAACACTTATGGAACTGGGTGTAATGTTCCGGTGTCACATGTGTGGTTTGTGACAGTGCACTGTATTTAAATCAGCACAACCAGAGATATCATTACAATGAGTTCACCTCCCTTGGTGTACCCATATCTCTGACATTCCAAGTCTGAGTGACATCAGTACGCATGTGTGTGTAGTCTCCTGGGAAGTGTGGGGATGCTTTTCAGGAGTAGTCTGACCCCAGGTGGCCCAACAACACACATCCTTGACGTATCACTTGGGGGGCAATAGCCCTCTGAGCAATGGACTGCCATCCAAAGTTTCTGCATCATGACAGTACTATATAAGTAATCTCCACCTCCATCCAAGGGCATTATCCATAATGAAGAATGATCAATCAGTGACATCTACTTACAAAGGGTAACTCGCCACTCATGCCCACACACACAACTTAGACAAGCCAAGGCTAGGTGGAGGCAAATTGTTCTGTGAGGACAATAGGTTTTGCATATGCCACTGCACTCAAAGCGGACATTCCAACAATCAGTCATGAACATTCATTGGCAGACAGCAAGCAGCAGAAAACACATACTACGGGCCCGATTCACAGAACTAACTTATGACAAAATCCTAAACTTACTACCATTTTGGAATTCACAGAATGAACTTACTCATTTTGGTATTCACAGAATGAACTTACTCATTTTGGTATTCACAGAAGGCACTTACACATTTTGTGTAACTTACTCATTTTGTGTAACTTACACATTTTGTGTAACTTACTCATTTGTGTAACTTACACATTTTGGTATTCACAGAAGGCACTTACTCATTGATGAGTAAGTGCCTTCTGTGAATACCAAAATGAGTAAGTTCATTCTGTGAATACCAAAATGGTAGTAAGTTCATTCTGTGAATACCCAAATGTGTAAAGTTCATTCTGTGAATACCCAAATGTGTAAGTTCATTCTGTGAATACCCAAATGTGTAAGTTCATTCTGTGAATACCAAAATTGTTGTAAGTTTAGGATTTTGACGTAAGTTAGTTCTGTGAATCAGGCCCTCCATCCTCACATTTCATCCGCAAACTGTTTTTGCCTACTTACATACACATAATCAACACATATGTACATTTCAACATGTGTGTGTTTGCGTGTGCTTGGGTCAGAGAGGATATTTGGGAAAGTGGATGGGGAAGAGATAGGAGGGGAGAGGTACTGCTGGAGCAGGGACACTGCTGCCTTCAGTGTGGAGACCAGAGCCTAATTGGATCTCTGTAGGGCGGACAAGTTAGAGTGAATGCCCTCCAGGAATGACAAAAGTTGTGTCAAAAGAGTGGTCTGTGCATGGAGGACATTCAGCACTGCTGATGTCTGCCCCCGAGAGATCTGCCTCAGGATGTTGTTGGCCTCCACACTGAGGGCAGCAGGGGAGACAGGGGCAGGGGGTGAGGTGCCTGGCCCAAATTAGACAGCTCCCTTATCACGGGAGCGGCAATGGACACTGGCACTGGGAGCAGCTGGGAGGGTGGAGATGGTAGTGGTGGTGGTGGTGGACTCTGAGGCTGAGGTTCCAGTCACTGTCTCCTCCACAACCACATGGGAGTCTTCACTGGGGCTGTGATCTGCTTCTGAGCTTGCTGATGGAGTTGCAGAGCTGGCCCCAGTGAGGTTCCCCTCACCCTCTCTGTCTCTGGGTCCCTCCTCCGATGACAACAACACACATCCTTGACTTATCACTTGGGAGGGGGGATAGCCCTCTGAGCAATGGACTGCCATCCAAAGTTTCTGCATTATGACAGTACAATATAAGCAATCTCCACCTCCATCCCAGGGCATTATCCAAGATGAAGAATGATCAATCAGTGACAACATCTACTTACAAAGAGTAACTCGCCACTCATGCTCACACACAACTCAGACAAGGCAAGGCTAGGTGGAGGCAAATTGTTCTGTGAGGACAATAGGTTTTGCATATGCCACTGCACTCAAAGCAGGTATTCCAACAATCAGCATGAACATTCATTGGCAGACAGCAAGCAGCAGAAAACACATACTACATCCTCACATTTCATCCGCAAACTGTTTTTGCCTACATACATACACATAATCAACACATATGTACATTTCAACATTACCTCTCGGCCTGCATAATCTCTACTTGTGCGGGTATGACCCCTCTCACATCCACCTCAAAGTACATGCTCATCTTTCAAAATTATCATACATACACAAGCACGTCATAAGCCCCCTCTGGTGCATTTTTCTCAAAAAGCATGTCTGCCACACAAGCTCCTGCCTTGTACTCAAACTCTTCCTAAATGAATCTCAATATCTCACACTGGTGCTGCCCTTCTTACATCCACATCTACATTCACAGCACCACTCTTCATCACTATGTACACAACTCTCACATACATGACACGTGCACAATGTACTGTACTCATCACCTCATCAGCAAATGTCAAACGTTACATGTTAAATGGACCACTCTCATACCCAGTTGCATCCTCAAAAATGTTGTAGACTGCACTCATTTAACAACGTACAGCATCATAGCCCACTCTGACATGCTCAATTAACACATTAACACATCTCACAACAAGACACTTGCATTGCTCAATGAATATGTCCTCAGCCATTTTCACATGAACGGACACCCACCATACTCTGTTTAAGTACTTCAGATTGTCATTTCTGAAACAGATGCTTCCATATATTGGAAAAAAACATGCATCAACTATACTACACCTCATATATCACTGTTCAGCACCCTAAATTACCCAAATGATGTATACCCTTTACATACACTTATCCCCTTTGCACCAAATGACAAGTTGAACCTTGTCTCACTGTGGCCCTGTCACTTCCACATATGACTTCAATGTTCCATACCACCATTGACTTACGCACATCAACAACTATCCTCACTCATTGGAAATGCACAGTTACAGTCATCCCTCACTGTAGGGGCACAGACTACAGCTCTCATCTCCTGCCAGAATAAAAACCTTGTCTAAGTGGTTTAACACCTATCACATCTACCTATTCATACCATACCTTGCACAGGATTTAACCAGTTGCATATTCTGAATCACATCATTCTATTTGTAAACACTCACATTGGGTGAATGTGGATACCTCGTGTTTCCTACACATGATCTGCCTATGAACTCCGCTTATACCTTACACTCTCTGACAATCACTAAATTTGTCCTGCCACCATGATGTATGTATCTCCACTCCAACTCAAAATTAAAATACTAGTCAATTTCACCTTTACCCTAGTTTAAGCAAGCTCAGCACATGCAACATGAACCCTTGATAATACATCTGCAGCTAGGACGTATATTCCCATAAACACATCCTCCCATGTGTGGCAACTAAGAGCATGGTGGAGACTCACGATCTTGGAGCATCTGCACAGTAGACGGACACACATCCTTTCTGTGCACTCACTTTCCACTTGCCTTACCACATGTAGAACTTGGCAATCCAACAGACATCACAGCACTTATAGTTCAGGTCGGTGTTATATGGAACAGCATCAATCATAGCTTAAATCAACCCCATTGTCAGAAAATCCACAAAAGAAAAATTACACACAATTCATATGCTCAACTGCGACTGGTGTGTGGTTGTAAATATGAAATCCAAGCTTGGACAATCCATAAACACCATACATGTAATGCTACCAAACAAAAGCAGGATGGCATGACTGACTTATAAATGAGTAAGCACTGGACTATTAAGACAACACACACCTTGCCTAACAAGACTCCCTGCAGTAAGTGGAGTCCTGTTGAGGCAACATGGGCTCAGGATATGCATCAGATGAGTTCACAGCCATGAAGGGATTTTGCCCACAGTGGCATGCCACCTGTGGCAAGGTTGACTTTGCCACTATTCTACCAGATCTGAAGAAGATACAGACATGGGTCCACCACCATTAAGTCACATACAAGTATTTTAACATCACTTTGTGTACATGGGTGTGTCCAAAGTCACTGCCATGTAGTCAAACTCTATATGTATGCAGGTGTATTGATGAGACAGGTGTCTTACTGCACATCACAAACATATGCAGCATGCTTCACCTAAACTGTTGCACTTTGAGACACTTGCACTATGTTGACAAATGAAAGCATGACCTATGTGTAAGTGTGTTTTGAAAATGAAAAGGTTTGTGACTTCATGTCACACTCTTAGCCAAAACTGATGTTGACGATGACACCCAGGAAATGTAGATGCAAAATTCTTGAATACATACTGTCAAATAGCTCATACTCCATGGACCATATGCAATCCATGCCATACTAAGATCATTGTATACGTAAACTACTAATTGTTAATGTTATACAGTTAACAAAAAACTAATTGGAGGGCTCAGAAATTTGAAAAAAAAAAGGAAACATGCTTTATTCAGCATCAAAATTATGGAAAATAAATAGCAAAAGGCCAATGGCCAGTCCATTATTGTTCATTGGTGTTATGGGCCAAAAACATCATGCCCATCTACTCTTGCATGTACAAATTCTGCTAGGGGATACCTCCCCTGGGAGGGGCTTCTAGGGGGCATGCCAAGCACCAAAGGGTATAAACTAGTGGGGACTGGGTTGGGTTTTGGGAGGGATGGGATCAGGAGGGGTGCTATGGTCCACTGCAGTGGTAGATTCTGATTGGAGGGGTGGCTCTACTGCAGGGGTTGTCTCTAATTGAGGGGGGGCAGCTGTAGTGGTAGGGACAGATGGAGGTGGGGATGGGGTATCCTTAACTATTTTGGGGATTTTGTAAAGTTTGAAGGGTGTGTCAGGAATGGGGATGGGACAGGTCTTTTTAGTGTTTTATTTTTGTGATGCAGGTACTGGGCATGTCTGGTGAACTATGGGTTGCTGGAGCTGATTTCTTCTTCTGAAAACGGGGGATTTCCTGGTGGGGTTATTTTGTTTAGGTGGTTTCTTCTCAGGGGGGGCAGGTGCAGATGCCGGGTCAGGGGGAAGGTATTTTCTCTTCTTAGGAGGGGGGTGTAGGTTTGGGGAGGGAAGAATTTAATGGGAACAAGGTGGGGTGCCTGGGCTGAGGATGGAACATTAGAGGAAAGGGTAGGGGTTGTGGAGGCAGAGGTTTGTGAGGTATGCGGAGTATCTATGGATGCATATGTGTCATCTGCTGTCATGTCCCTTTTGGAGAGTGTGCTGTCTGTCTCCTGAGTGTGCGTGTGTGTGGTTTGCAACTTGTGTCTGTGTGTGATGCGTGGGGATGTTGAGGTGTAGTTGGGACAGTGGATGGGGAAGAGATAGGAGGGGGGAGGTACTGCTGGAGCAGGGTCACTGCTGCCTTCAGTGTGGAGACCAGAGCCTAATTGGATCTCCATAGGGCAGACATGTTAGAGTGAATGCCCTCCAGGAATGACAACATGTGTGTCAAAAGAGTGGTATGTGCAAGGAGGACATTCAACACGGATGATGTCTGCCCCAGAGAGATCTGCCTCAGGATATTGTTGACCTCCACACTGAGGGCAGCAGGGGAGACAGGGGCAGGAGGTGGGGTGCCTGGCCCAAATGAGACGGCTCCCCTGCCACGGGAGCGGCCACGGACACTGGTACTGGGAGCAGCTGGGATGGTGGAGATGGTAGTGGGTGTGGTGGTGGACACTGAGGTTGAGGTTCCAGTCACTGTCTCCTCCACCACCACATGGGAGTCTTCACTGGAGCTGTGATCTTCTTCTGAGCTTGCTGATGGAGTTGCAGAGCTGGCCCCAGTGAGGCTCCCCTCACCCTCTTTTTCACTGGGTCCCTCCTCCGACGACTCATCACTGAACCCAGACTGACGTACTGCTACCACCACATCCATGGCACTGTCTCCTCTGTTGGCCGCTGATGATGCTGCATGGTATGCAGAGATCCATGGGTGCTGTTTGGGAGGGGGAGTGCTTGTCCTGACTATATCTCCCATCAGGCTCTGTCCTGGACACACCTTCCCACCCATCCCAGCTAGCCTCTCTGGGACTCTGATTTCCTGGCAGTGAGTGGCAATCTACTTGCAAGATGTGTGACACTGGGGTCTGGTGTCTGATTTTTTAACAACTCCTAACAGGGCCTTGTGGTCCAAACAACAGTCTCTAGTGCGAAACATCTTGTTAGTACATTGCCAATAACTGTCAGGTAAGCAGAGTTTCTGGTAGGCTAGTTTGGCTGGGTGTGAAGAGTGTGTGTAGGAGAAGGTCTGATGTGAGTTTTAGCCATTGCAAATATACCTCCTCCCACCCAGCCCTGCTAACTCCTCTGTGCCTATGGTTACCTCACAGTGAGAGAAAGTATACTGGCAAGGTGGCTGGCATTGGGGACTGCTGTGCAAACCACAAGGCCGATGGGAGTTGTGGTAAACTCAGACCACAGGCATCACTGTCAGACATCTTGCCAGTTCACTTTCCGTCATTGTCAGGACACCACTCTTCGGAGTGGGCTGTTTGAGCTGAGTAGTAAGGTGTGTGTGGCCCCAGGCCTCATGGGAGTTGTAGTGACAGCAAACACTCCTCCTCATACCCAGCACAACAAGCCTACCCAGAACTGTGTTTCCCTGACAGTGATTGTGAATGTACTGTCAAGATGTCTGGCACTGGTGACTGATTTTGGAAGCACAAGGCTTTGTTTGGAGTTGGCTTCAAGTTTAACACCATACAGCTGTGCCAGCCATCTTGCTAGTCCACTTCCCCTCACTGTGGGTTTTGAATAGCCCCAGAGGAGTTACCTAGTCTGGATGGGAGGAGGAGGAGTATTTGCAATGGCTACAACTTGCATAAGGCCCTGTCCTACGTACACCTTCCCACCCAAATCAAACAGCCCAGCATGTACTATGCTTACCTCACTGTAGTGCAAAATGTCCCAGCCGGATATCTCACACTGGTGCCTGTTGTTTGACTTGACTGCAACACACATCAAGGCCTTCTGCTCCAGACACCATGCAGCAGTGTCTGCCATCTTGGCAGCACGTTGCCACTCACTGTCAGGTAAGCAGTGTCCCAGGTAAGCTATTTGGGCTATGTAGGAAGGTGTGTGGAGGCCAGAGCATGATGGTAGATGTAGTTAGGGCAAACACTCCTCCTCCCAACCAACACAACCAGCTCATCTGTGGCAATGGCTACCTGACAGTGAATGAAAGTGTACTAACAAGATGGCTGACACAGTTGTATGATGTTTTGTGCACAGGGCCTTGATGGGAGTTGGTTTAAATATCAACAGCATGCAGCAGTGTCAGCCACCTTGCCAGTACACTTCCCCTCACTGTGAGATAAGCATAGGCAAGGAAGAGTTAGCATGGCTGGGTGTGAGGATGAGTATTTGCAATGGCTACAAGTCAGATCAGGCCTTGTCCCACACACATCTTCACAGCCAGCAGCAAAAGCCTACCTGTAACTTAGCTTCCCTGACAGTGAGTGTGAATGGACTTGCAAGATGTCTGACACTGATGACTGGTGCCTATTTTTCCACAACTCCCAGCAGGGCGTAGTTGTCCAGACAGAAGTCCCCAATGTCAGTCATTTTGTCAGTATATTTCCACTCACTGTGAGGTAAGCATGGTTCATGGTGGTTTGTTTGTGCTGGTTGGGAGGAGGAATGTTTGCCCTGACTCCATCTCCCATCAGGCTCTATTCTCCACACACCTTCCTACCCATCCTAAATATATTACCTGTGACTCTACTTTCCTGAAAGTGAGTGGCAATGTGCTTCCGAGATGTCTGACACTGTTGGCTGGTGGCTGATTTGTCCAAAACTCAACAACAGTGCCTTGAGCTCCAAACAGCAGTGCGCAGGGCCAATCATCTTGCGAGTACATTCACATTGACTGTCAGTGAAGCTCTGTTCTATGTGGGCTTGTTGGTCTGGGTGTGTTGTTGGAGCTGTGTGGGAAGGTGGGTGTGGGTACAGGCCTGATGGGAGTAGTAGTCACAGCAATCACTCCTCCTCACACATAGCCCAAAAAGACCCACTGTAACTATGCATCCCTCACAGTGAGTGGAAATGTACTAGCAAGATGTCTGACACTGCTGCATGGTGTCTGGAGCACAAGGCCTTGATGGTAGATGTAGTCCATGCAAATACTCCTCCTCCCACACTGCCCAAACAGCTCATCTGTGCCTATGGCTACCTGACATTGAATGGAAGTCTACTATCAAGATGTCTGACTGGTGCATGTTGTTTGACTTGACTACAACTCCCCTCAGGCCTTGTGCTCCAGACACCATACAGCAGTGTCAGCTATCTTGCTAGTACATTTCCACTCACTGTGAGGCTCGCATAGTTCCAGTGGGTCTGTTTGGGCTGTGTGTGAGGAGGAGTGTTTGCTGCGACTGCAAGTCCCATGGGGCCTGTGCCAACACCCACCTTCCCAGCCATCCCAAACAGCCTACCTGTGACTCAGCTTTCCTGTGAGTGAGTGGAAAAGTACTAGCAAGATGTCTGATGCTTGTGCATGTTGTTTAGAGCACAAGGCCTTGATGTGAGTTTGTGAGAAGTATGTACATGGTTATAGTTTTGTGCATTTTCAATTTCATTGAAGGTATATTTGTTATCAATCTGACATACACATCACATGCTCTTTGAATACAGTCTATTTCCTATGTTAATGCTGTCATTTGTTTAACTGTATCCTTTACAGTGATGTCTCTAGGGGTGTAATTGGTAACTTTATTTGAATGTGAATTGGGTACTTACCAGTCTCTGGTGCTTCTGCGAGTCCATAGATGCTCTCCGGCAGAAAGATGGTACGCACCTTCTCCTCCCAGGAAGTGAAGTGCACAGGTTGTGCAGGAGGGCCACCGCCAGTCTGCTGGCTTTGGGCGTGTTCCCTGCCCAGCAGTTTCTTGACCGTCCTTCGCACATCGTAGTACCTGTTCCTGATATCATCCATTGTGCGCATGCAAGGTGCTTGAGCATTCACCTTGTTAACTATCCTCTCCCACATCCTATTTCTCTGGGACAGGGGGGTCTGTTGGACTTGGTTCCCAAATAACTTTGGCTCTACTCTAACAATTTAATCTACAAGCACTTCCAACTCCTTATCTGTAAAACGTGGCTGCTTCCTTTTGGCCATGGTGAGGGTGAAGGGGAGGGTGAGTGTGAGTGTGAAGGTGAGTGTGAATGTAAATATGAAAAAGAGTGTGTGTCTGTGAGAATTTGTATAAAATAAAATATGTGCAAGTTGTGTGGTTTGTGAAGTGTGAGTGTGTGAGGCAGAGAGGCAGAGAGCAGGGAATGTGTGTTAGTGGCTTCTTGGACCTATTGGCAGTTGTAGCAAAGGATCATGGTCATTTTGTTGGCCCTTTATATAGGTGGATTTGTGGTTGCGGCTGAATTACTATTATTATTTGGCGATGCCAATGGTTGTTTTGACAGTTTTTTTTACTTTTCCCCGTTGACATTTGATACACAGACCGACATGGTTCTGAAACCGAGTCGAATGTATTGTCATCTGCTCACGAGTTAAAACGAGTCTGATTCGTAACCGGCATGCTATTCTTGAGCGTTTCCGAATGAGTCGGTCGCATCGGCCCTGTTTCCGGACGGTTTGTTTGGACGGATTGTGTTCTGTATGACTCGGTTAGAGTTTAACATGCAATGCATCGTACTGCGTTGCTCAAAAGGCTCGCGGTCGAGTCGGTCGGCAAGCATTCCGTATCCGATTAGGTCGGAATGCTTTCCAAACGAGATCGGAATCGGGCCCAAAGTGGGAAATCAGATTCGGTTTGGAGGGTCTAATATTGCAAGAATCACTTGATATAAGTAGTAAATTACTGCTGACAGCAGGATTGAAGAGCCAACCTTTTAAAATTATATTTGATCTTTATTGCACCTCAGCGAAATTATATAAATGGGGCAGGAGAGAGAATGACTGCTGTCACTGCGGTGGGGCTGCACAAGCAGAAATAGTGCATATGTTTTTTTATGTCCAGCTTTATGTCTTTTCTTTTGAAAGATTGGCATGTTTTTAGAGCATGTTATTGGGGGTCAGATTAGGATCAGTCCTTTACTGGCAGTATATGGGGTGGTAAAGGATTTGGGGGACAGTGGGCTAGCCAAAAAAAGAAGGGTATATGTTTTTTATTGCCATGGCAGTAGCACAAATGTGTACAGCCACAAGCTTGCTGAATCCAAACCCCCCCACATTTTCTGAGTGGAGATCTAGATTCCTGGCAAGCTACAATATGGAGATTAAACTGTATGAGTTCAAAGGGTGAAAGTCACAAAAATGGGGAACCCAAGTCTGGCACTTGGTTACAAGTTGGATTGAGAATGTGTTATAAATCATTTAGAAGGGGTTGGGAGCAGGTTTGGGTCTCTGGGGTTAAAAAAAAAAAAAAAATAGTCAAATTTCCATTGCAAATCAGGATTTGCGTTTGAAAGTAAATCCCAACACAACATTATGCGCTAGGCTTCTGTCACTTTTGTGGCACCAATCCGACAACATTTGGTGATAAATTTCCACCCTTAGTGTAGAACGAGTTAAGCTAATTCAAATTCTCAAAGGAATCTCTTATTTCACAGTCCAAGGGAGAAGACTCAGTCCTCGCACCATAAATGGAAGATGAACCGGTCAGGGTCACCTTATTGCTGGATGTGCTAATGCCTAATTTCTTTGCAGCCCCTGCTCCTGTTGCCCCATCCTTTTTGTTTAAATCCAGAAAGTGGTAGTTTCTGAAAAGCCAGTTGCAGGAGCAATTGAAATAAATATTGGCTCAAAAAAATCATCACAGCATGATAATACGATCCAAACATTGTGACTAGAAAAATATTGTCGACTAAGAAATAATGAAAGAATAAATTAATGATGGATTTATAAAGCGCACGGCTACTCCGAGGTGTGTAATAGGTAAATAAATATTTTTTTAACTGTTTTACTGTTATATTGAAGCTTAAAATAGTGTACACTTTGATATCATTTTTTATTAATGTGCTTTATTGTATTGACTTATGTTTTTATTTTATTATATATGTTAGAACTTGGGTTACTGTTTAACTGAGGTGTGAGCCCTGGTCAAGCAGCAGCCACAACTCTAGTCTGAGTAAGGCTCAAGCAACCCCAAAATAACATGGGCTCAATCCCTGGGTAGCTTGGCACAGAGCAGTCAGGCTTAACCTAGAGGCAATGTGCAAAGTATTTGTGCAACACTTCAAACAGTATAACAGTGAAACACCGCACAAAAAGATCCCACACTGGGTTAGGTAAATACAGCTGAATTTAATAAATAAACCAAGACCAAAACAACAAAAATCCAATCAGTAGAACCGGAGTTAAGAATTTCAAAGAGTAAACTGCAATATAGCACCTAAAAGAAGAAAGTGCCAACCGTCGGCTAACTGGTCGCGCTGGACTGGGTCAAAGTCAAAGGTTAAGGCCAACTGTGATGGAGCATGGGTCAGATACAGTCCCAGATTAGTCCCCCCCGAAGGTTTACCTTCTCAAGTTTTGTGCCAAGAGTCCTGTTCGCATTGGAGAGGGTTGCGAGGAGTAACGAGAGCATTGTGGACAGCAGTTGGCATGGCGCGAAGAGCAGGCCAGGTGTCGCGGACGGGTGGGCTGGAGCTTCGTGTTGATGGTCCCCCATGGGCTGTTGATACTGCTTTGTGAAGAGATGGGCTGGCGGCGGATTGCGCTGATTTTCGGTGTGAGCGGCGCTGTACCAGTGTAAAAGGGCCAGTTTGCAGTCGCAAAAACCCCAGAAGCTTGATTTCAAGTGCCCGAAAACCACACCAAGTGCCCAGGACCTGAAAGGTACCATTTGAGGGTCAGGAACTTGCTGAAGACTGGTCCACAAGCTGTTGGAGAGCCTTTTTTGTCCCTGAGGCTGGGATCAGAAGGCCAGCAGACTAGACCTTTGAGTCACTCTGGGGTCCTAGGCCAAAATGAAGTTGCTGGTCCAGTTCTTCCCAGGCAAGAGGGTAGTAGGCAGTAGGTCAGCAGCAGGGCAGCAGTTCTCTTAGAGCAGCAGTCCAGCAGAGTGGCAGTCCTTGTAGCAGCACAGCAGTCATTCTTCCTGGAAGAGTATCCACAGGTTCAGAAGTGTACTGAAGAGTAGGTGTCTGAGGCGCTTCTTTTATACACATGTTGTGCCTTTGAATTGGGTAGAAGCTCCTAGAGGCATGTCTTTAAAGTACACAGATACCCTGCCTTCCTGGCCCTGACTCCAGACTCACTTCAGGTGGAGTATGCAGCAGCACACAGCCTATTCAGGTGTAAGTGAGGATTGGTCCAGTTCCTCCCTCCCATTCTGCCAGTGATGGCCAATCCAGTCACACCTAAGTTCCCATTGTGTGTGGCTTTCTAGGAGGAATACACAAAGCCCAGCTGCCAACTACACCCAGTCAGGTGACCAGAGACAGGCTGCAGGCACCAAATGGGTAAGGCAATAAAATGCCAACCTTCTAAAAGTGGCATTTTCAGAATTTCAATTTAATATCCAACTTCAACTTCTTTTTCACTACTCAGGCGAACATGCTCTCCATAAGCTCTGCTACCACCATTATGAACAGGGCGAGAAGGCAGGCAGATTGCTTGCAGCCCTACTCCGCTAGTGGGAGGCGGCTGAAGTGGTTGTAACCATTAGGGATCCTACGGGTCACCTAGTCACACACCACCAGGGGATTGTGGACACCTTTGTGGCTTTTTATAGCCACCTGTACACCCCGGAGATGGTAACCAATGGGCCCTGTATCCAAAGCTTTCTGGACACAGTCACTCTGCCCTGGCTGAACGATGATGGCAGGGCCCTGCTCTCCGGCCGTGTCATCAAGGATGAGATCACACAGATTATAACTGGTGCTCCATATGGCAAGGCACCTGGGGAGGATGGCTTCCGTGCAGAAGTTTATAAGTGGTTGGCTGAGGATGTGGTGGAGTCCCTCACGGTGGCTTAATCCTAAGCTGGGCATCCTGGGGCCGCTTAGCAGTAAGACCCTTATAATAATAATAATAATAATAATAATAATAATAATAATGACTGTTATAAAGAACATGGTTACTCTAAAAAAGTGTGTCCCCGCGCTAAGCAAAACTCTACATGGAAAGAGGGCAGAGAGAAGACCTATACTTGGAACAGCCATGTTTTCAGTTTTTTCCGGAAGAGAGCCTCAGAAGATTCCGAACGGAGATGCTTTCCAAAGCAAGCAAGACCCTTTTTCCTGTGACGGCTGTTGGCCTATCTTGCTCTTGAATGGAGATGTAAAGTTTATAGGGAGTGTCTTAGCCACCCGTCTCAAGAAGGTCATCCCTATCCTGGTCCACCATATGCAGGTCGACTTTGTCCGAGGCCAGTCCTCCCATAACCACCTGCGCACCCTACCTCATGTCCTCTGGAAGGTGAAAGACCTACCGGGGAAGGCTCAGGTCCTCTCTCTGGATGCCAAAAAGGCCTTTGAATGCATTAAGTGAGTTTATCTCTTCGCTGTGCTGCGCTGTTTCAACCTTGGGGAGGATTTCATTTCCAAGGTTCAATTAATATATAACGACCCATCAGTGCATGTGAATTGTGGGGGTTTTCTCTCCACACCCTTCCCAATCCAATGTGTGATGCATCAGTGCAGCCCCCATTCCCTGCTCCTCTTCCTCCTTGCCCTGGAACCACTGGCCGGGGCTGTGCACCAGTCCCCGGATATAGTGGGTGTCCCAACTCGGGGCGGCCCCTCCTTGGTGCTCCTTTATGCAGATGACATTATGCACATGCTCGTGGACCTCGACTGCTCATTCTCAGCCCTCTCCGCTCTCTTGGACAACTTCACGTTGATAGCAGGTTACAAGATCAAGTGGAGGAAGAGTGAATCCCTCCCCCTCTCCTCCACCACAACTGTGGCAGCAATCCAGGGCTACCAATTCTGCTGGACACCAACCCGCCTCAAATACTTGGGGATACTGCTGAAAAGGGGGCTAGAGCATACGATGAGGAACAACCTTGAACCCCTGATGAAGCATATCAAATTGGACGCACCTAAACCATTCGCTCTGCGGTCGCGTACAAGCGGTCAAGATGGTCAGTCTCCACAGGTTCACATGTTGAATGTTGCCCTTCCAGGTTCTAGTCACCTTCCTCCGCTCTGTGGACCAGCTTATCAAGAGCTTCATATGTGGTTCTATGCGCCTGTGTGTGACCATTTCCAAACTGATGGTGCATAGAAAGCACGGTGGACTAGGTCTCCCCTCGGTGGAACACTATGCTATGGTGCGAGAGGAGATAGAGCTACCCCGAGCAATTACAGACCCATAAGTCAAATTGATAGCATTCCGAAAATGTTTAGCTCTTAAATACTAATTAGACTAAGGGACTGGATTGCGAAGAACAAGGTATTATCCCACCTACAGATGGAGTTTTGGCAAAACATTAGCACAGTGGACCAGATCATACACTTCTTAGACATCAAGAGAAGGACTGTAGACCTTGAGAATGGGAGACTCTGTGGCTTTTGTGGATCTTCGATCTGCATTTGACCTTGTCCGAAGGGCCAAATTATAGGAGACTATGTGTAGGATAGGGGTCCCAAGAGACTTGTTGGCCTTAATCCAGGACTTTTATACAGATAATTATGCCAGGGTCAGGTGGAGACCTGTGGGCGAACTGACAGAAGAAATACCAATCCAAAGAGGAGTGCGCCAAGGGTGCATACTTGCTCCCACGCTCTTTCTTTTACATATCAACGAGTGCTTACTGTATCTTTTTAATTGAGAGACTGACTCCCCCAAGATTAAAGACATTGCTGGACCCCAAAGTGAACTCTCCAAGATGGCTCAGATCCTTCCCATACACCCATTTACACATTTTGCCATTGAGAATTCCAGGGGCTCCGGAGAGGTTAATGGACCTTTTCCGCCGTTTTAGAATTTAGAGCTTGCTGAAGAAAATCATTAAAACATCATAAACATTTAGAACTTTGGATGAGTCTAAGATAAAAGGTTGGGGACATTTAAAACCTTTATTTAATCAATGGTTAGCGTTTCTAATTATCTTTATTCAGTTTAGTAGATTACAGAATTAAAAATAATGGTTAGAAGTCAGCATTTAAAGGCACAGTATACTGTAAGGGAAACCCAATAATCTAACTAAGGGACCTATTCTAATCATGAACTTATGAAGAGTTCCATTTGGAAAAGAGCAAATAAAAGGAATGAAATTCTCATAAAGAGTAGTTCTGGAAACTCAGCCGAGTTGCCTACAGTTGCAATACCAACTGTATTTAGGAAAGAGATCTGTGTAGTAGCATTGATCCCACAATAATAAAAGCAAATCACCTCAAGAATATCTAAAACGAATCAACTCTCTGTAAAAAAGAGCCTCAAAACAATAGGAAAACAATCCAGCGTTCAGATCACCGGACGGGCAAAGGAATAAAGAGGTCTGTCTCTAACTTGCTAGGAACACTCATTATTATAGTTTTCTCATACAAGTAACAACTTTGATGGCGTCTCCACTTGATGTCTAAGAACGGTTCACAAGGTGGTGTCATCAGTCATACCATGCATCTTCTTCCGATTCCCATAGTCTGCACTCGTCATCAGGTTTGATACAGTATTCTAACATAATTGTTACATGAGGGAAGGTTCCCATGAGAACCCTCTTACCTACGCTAAAAGAGGCACTGTACACTTGTTGCATAGAGAAAGGCTAGTCAGTAATGTGGAAGCAATCATCAAGTTATTCAGATGCAACATTTATAAAGTCTTAAGTCACCATCATTCTATACAGGTTTAATAGGTTTATTGCATTCTATTGAAATGATCTAATATGGAGTGAGGAACTAATTGAACATGATACTATAGTCAGCACATTTCTAAAGATGACATTGATGGGAGGTAGTCACACAGCGGGCCTCATTTATGAGGTTTTGACGTAGGGCAGCGCCGCAAGGAATCTTGCTGCGCAGCCCTACGTCAAAACAAAAGGGCAGGAATGAGCCGTATCTATGTGATACAGCGCATTCCTGTCCTTTTCCTCAGAGCCAGCACACAATGGGCTGCCGTGCGCCAACGTAGGCACCCTTGCACCATGGTGTCTGTGTTGCGGGGCTGATTGATTTTGTGCAGGAAGGGATACCTTCCTGCACAAAATCAATTAATTCCGGCGATTTCCTTTTTCTATGTGTGCTGCAGGATGCAGCACACATAGAAAAAGGAAAGCACAAGGAGAAATTAAAAGTTTCTCATTGTTGCGCCTCCCTAACGCCACCCCTGGGGTGACGTTAGGTTCTGACGCATTCCCAGGTTTACAATTTCTTGTAAATCTGGGAATGTGTCAGATTCCATGAGTGTTGCATGGGAATACCCACAGCAACACCCATGGAACACCCCTTTCACGCAGTTTTCTGCGTGAAAGTGGCGCATATTTATAAGGCAATGTAAAGTGGCTTTATGTGACCTTATAAATATGCTGTGGCACATTGCACCGCCGGAATGTCAAAAGAGTGACGTTCATGCGGCGTAAAAGTGCCGATAAGGCCTCATAAATGAGGCCCAGAATGTTTTACTATGAACAAAGGTCAAGAGGAAAGCTTTTGGGCTTAATCACTGCACAGGCTAAAGTATAGGTATTTGGTGCAAATGTTTTGTAAAACATGCATTTATTAATGACACATTTCTAATGACATCTTCAACTTCTATAATAACAAAACAAGATATGTCTTCTGTATATTTATTAATATTTTTAACAAAGTGCATTTACGTTTTCGTTTGTGAGTTATTTTCTAAAGCAAGCATTTCAATAACATTTAAACGTTTTCTAAAAATGCAATTCTAACATAGTAAATAAGTCTTTTTCCAAATATATGGACATTTCTCCCAACATGAAGACACCCTGTGTATTATTTGCTGACGACACCTTGTTGATTTCCAAAAGCCCCTCAGGCTTATCCATACTGCTTGAGAAGTTCTCACTATAATGCAGAGATTATGGGCTGGAAATTAATACCAACAAAACAAAGTATATGGTGTTCGGGGACCAGAAGGGCAAAATAAAAATAACTATACTACTAGACGTGGAGGCCCTCAAGCGGGTTCCTGAGTTTGATTACTTGGGTGTCCGACTGGAAGACTCACATAGGTGAGCAGCCCGATTAAGGAAGAGCACTTTGTCCCTAAAACAATGTGCTGTCTCTATTATAAGGTTTGCGAACAGGGCTTCTTCTTTTCCCATTTCTCCCCCTGTGGAAATTCATAGAAGCCAAGCCTACAGGGTAGCCCTTTATGGAGCAATGGAGCAGGCATTTGGGGTCACTGCAACTTGGAGATGCTAGAGAATGCATAGAACACTTTCTTCAAGTCACTATTAACAATTTCTCATAGCACTCCCACACTTTTTTTTCCCCAGGAGTTTTATATACGCAAACTTGACCCAAAGGTATTAGGTATCAGAGCGCTTTACATGAGTACCAGTTACATTACACAAGGACACATTCACTTCCTATCCGTATGGACCTAAATCTGAGATCCATCTCCGATATTGCAGCCTTGAGACCGATTCAATAGTGGTTAAGAGTGTGGGCAATAGAGGAGTTAGAACACTATAGAGAATGGCTACGAGGTTTGTCAGAGGGTTCATGTGCTGATAGGATCCCTTGGTGTGCCTATATGAAGCCCTGATTATATAAGTTAGGCCTAGGGGGTTACTGGTCAAACCCTTCAGATTTCCAACGCAATGCTATTGAAAAGCTCAAATTGGCCTATTGGAATTCTATGCTGGGAGACAAAATTTCAAGGACATATTAGGGCAGTTTGACCGATGCTTTTCTTTCTTTCAAGTGCGCTTTTGAGTTTGATATATATTTAGACATGATAACTAAACCCTCTGCAAGAGCACATTTCATCAGGTTTAGACTGGGCACATTAATGTTGGTCACTTTTACTTGTCATTGGAAAAAGGAGTTAGATAGATCTAACATATGCACAATGGGATATGTAGCTGCAGAGTCCATTGAGCATGTTTTATGCTTCTGCACAACGCAACGTGCCAGTTGGAAAAAAACACTTTGTAAATTATTGGGCTTTAGGGATCACAGTGCTGAGAGTATGCAGTACACACTAGTGGCCAGGTGGTCTTTTCAATTGGTAAATTTTTATCAGCAATATGGTGTGTGAAGTTTAAGAAGATCCAGAAGAAAGGATGGTTGTTTCCCTCAAGTGTTGCCCCAAGATTTTTCCACACCAGTGTCGAGACTGTTGTAGTTTGTTTTTAACACTTTTTATTAATTTCAATTGTTTTTATATGTAAATATATGTAATTGATTTTATGTATTTTATTCGTGTATTACTGCATATTGTTGCATTTTATGATTTTTTATGAACCCAAATAAAGGAATATGATATGATGACTGGTTACCTCTTTACATTTGGAAATTACACTCATAAAATGTAATAAGGCAACTCCAAAGTTATCCTATGGGAGAGATAGGCCTTGCAGTAGTGAAAAATGATTTTAAACGTTTTTCACTACCAGGAAATGTAAAACTTAAAAATGCATGTCCTACTTTTAAAATACATTGCACCCTGCCCTCAAGGCTGTCCAGACCTACCCTAGGGGTTAAGTTTTGGGCCTGGCAAAAGGTTTTTTTGCCAAGTCGAAATGGCAGTTTAAACTGCACACACAGGCTATGCAATGGCAGGCCTGAGAGATGTTTAAAGGGCTATTTAAGTGGGTGGCGCAATCAGTGCTGCAGGTCCACTAGAAGAATTTAATTTACAGGCTCTGGGCACATGTAGTAGGGACTTACAAGTAGATTAAATATGACAATTGGGTATAACCAAATTCTACCATGTTTCAAGGAGAGAACACAAGCATTTTAGAAGTGGTTAGCAGTGGTAAAGGCATTGAGTCGTAAGGCCTACAAAAACAAATTCAGCAAAAATGGAGGAGAGAAGCCAAAATGTTTGTTGGTAACCATTGCAGAGAGGGCCAGGTCCAACAATATATGTTTTTGTAAAGTTATCACTAAAATATTGTTATTTATATTTATTCAGGTTTTGGATTTATTGGGAATTGGGTGGCAAATATTTTTTAATTATATGTTAATTCATTTTAATTTGTTAAATGGTTTTTATATGTTTATTGTTACTTATTTGTTTAATAAATATTTTAGATATGTATTGAAGTTTTATTTTGGGTTGTTGGGTTATTGAGGAGTGGGTGGGTAGAGATTTGTTACTAACTATAAATTAATTAATGTAAATTGGTAATTAGTTGGTAATTGTTTATTAGTTTTACATTTTGTATTTATGCATTAAAGTTTAAGTTGGGGTTGTGTGGTTTGTTGTGGTATTTGAGGAACAGTTTTTTAAAATTATGTTATAATTTTTAACTGTATAGATTGTTATTTATTGGTTTCATGTTTTAAATTTGGGGTATGGGGTTTATTGGGAATTGGTTGGGTATAACTGAAATTCATTGAGTAATGCATTCATTATTGCATGTTTAAATTGGCAAGCGTTTAATTGTATTTGTAATTAATATTTAATTCTGAGAGATTATTTTATATATTTATTTTAAATAATTTTATTATTTTAAATATATTGTGTGGGTCTGTGTGTTTAATGTTTTTGTTTAAATTGTTTAAATTTACTTTGTAATGCACCTATTCTTTACATTTGTTAAACATTAAAAGAAAAATGTTTTATAAATTCTTATATTATTATATAGACAATTTGTTTAATGTTTATGTGTTTTGTGAGTGAGCGATGTATACTGTTTATTTTAGGATGTTTTTCATTATTTATATTAAATGTGTTTATTAATTTATATAATTGATCAATAATTTATTTGAAAATATTTTTTATGATTTTTCATTCACCTCACAAATGTTTGAAGTGGAAATTAAAGTATTTGAATGTAGTGATTGTGATCTCTGACATATATGCTCATTCCCCAATGATTTCTAGATTGGAGTTAGAATAGTAAATCTCACCTCAACCAATGTATACACTTTCACAAATTAGCTTGGATTTAGAATAGGTACTCTACATGGCCCCACTGTATGCACTATCTTTAATAATTGTTGGACTGGAGTTAGATTAGTTAATCTGACCCTATCCCCAGTGCAAGCACTTTCGACAACATTTGTCAGATTGCAATTAGAATAAAAATCAGCCCCCGAATGTATGCACTTTCCCCAATGTTTGTTAGACTGGAGTTAGATTAGTATATTTGACCCTCTAATGTATGTAGTTTCCACAATGGAGGTTAAATTCAAATGTTTAATTAATAAAAATAAATGTGGTGATTTGTCCTCTTAAAATGTAAGTACTTAGAAGACCGTATTTGAATAGTTTCTCTTTTTTAATTTTTTTTCTATTTGGATTTGGCTACTAGTATTTATTTATTTCAATATTTTTCTGCGTATAGAAATCTATCTATCTATCTATCTATCTATCTACCTATCTAGATCAGCAGTAGGTAGTTATAGTTAGGACCGTGTTTCCATAGGTAAAGCTTTTTTTGACTTGCCTATATCTTTGGCGCTGTTTGACGAATCTTCACAAACTTTTCTCAAAAAAGTGCCCCGATGATTCTTGGTGTGCATGGAAAGTTTTGGCGTGATTTGTCAAGCGGGGGGGCGAGAAAAAGAGGGGGTCAAAAATTATGTGTTTCCCATGTTAATTCCCATAGGAATTTTAGACATGACTACAGCCCGAACCGCTGAACAAAATTGCACCAAGTTTGGCTGAAAGGTAGCTGTTGGTCCGGAAAGCAACCTTTTTATGAATTGGTGTAAATCTGGTTAGTAGTTGTGGAGTTATTAAAAGAAATTCAAGTTGTATTTATAGGGACACGGCTCCTCTGAGGATCCAACAGTCCCTGTGCTGAAATCTGATTGGCTGCCAATATTTCAACCAGGAAGTGTTGGCAGCCATCTTGGGACCCCACCAGAGCAACAAAACATGTTTTAAAAAAAATTGGGCACAAATGCGCAACGCGGTAACGAATCCATGATAAAATTAAAAAAAAATTATTATAGCCCCAAGGTGCACCAGGTCCCGGGGGAATACTATAAAAATAGGAGGGGGTGCATGGGCCCCTCCTAGTGCATGTGAAAGCCTCGTGGACCACCACCTTAACGGGCCACTTCAAAATATGTATGGAGGTGTGCCTACTGGCCCAGCCCACGCACTAAGGACCACTACCTCCCCGGGGAAAATCTGTTCAAATAAATGTGGGTAGACCCGCGCGTCTCCTCCACAACCCTGGGGACCACCACATCCCCGGAGCACTTAAAAATATGTATGCAGACAAGCAGTGTCCCAGGGACCACCACCACCCCAGGGCAAATTAAGTTAAAAGAATGGGGAGCCTGTGTGGCCCCACCACAGCCTCAGGAACTGCCACCTCCCTGGGGCTGAAATAAATTATTATGGGGGTCCATCGTAGACCCCAACCCCCTGGGACCACCACCTACCCGGGGCTGGAGTGCAACCCCCAGGGTTAGCTCCTGCTACCTCCCAAGGCGCCCACCCTCGGGAGGTAGCTGTTTGCTTTGGCTTGGTGGGAGCTAACAGCTCCCACCAAGCAAAAGCAAGCATAGCTTCACTTTCTGCACACGCGAGCTGTCAAACAGCTCTTGCTTGCAGAAAGCAGAGTTTTCATCTGTTTCCTTGAATGCAAATATGTGTGCAGGGAAACAGATGAAAACATTGCTACCGCAAC
The DNA here is from genome assembly GCA_963921515.1 of Calotriton arnoldi. Classification (NCBI taxonomy): domain Eukaryota; kingdom Metazoa; phylum Chordata; class Amphibia; order Caudata; family Salamandridae; genus Calotriton; species Calotriton arnoldi. The sequence goes on from CAWUFW010002582.1 coordinate 648,322, forward strand.
CAGGCAGCTGCTATTTAATGCGGTTCCCTGCTTTCTGCAGCAATGCCGGCTCCCGCAGGAAGCGGGAAGCTGGCTGGGACCGAGGGGGCCTTGCTTGACATTTCCCCCATGGTCCCATTGCACACTGGGGGCCCTGGGGGCACCCAGGAGACATGGCCGGGGGATGGGTCCCTGGGGGCCGAAATCGACCCGGAGAGGAGGCTGAGCGCCCCCTACCCTATTAAAAATAGGCATTTTTAAAGGCCGGGCCCTGGGGGATGGGGTTCCCTGGGCTGAAATCAATCTGGGGAGGGGGGCCCCCCATCCCCATTGAGTTATGGTCAGGTCCCATTGCACACTGGGTGCCCTTTGGGCACCCAGGAGACATGGCTGAGGGATGGGGTCCCTGGGGGCCGAAATCGACCCAGGGAGGTGTGCCGAGCACCCCCTCCCATATTAAAAATAGGCATTTTTAAAGGCCGAACCCTGGGGGATGGGGTTCCTAGGGCTGAAATCGATCTGGGGAGGGGGGCCCCCATTGAGTTATTGCCAGGTCCGGGGGAATAAGGTCTCCGGGGCCTTATGTGGCCAGGGAGGGGGGCCATGTTGCCTACCCTCCCACTTTAATGAATGTATTTGGCCCCGGGGAGGTGGTGGTCCCCAAGGCCCAGGGGTTCCACGTGCCCCCCTCACAAGTTTTCAAATAAAAGTCCCAGGGAGGTGGTGGACCCTGGGGCCTGGGATTATTATGAATATAAGCCCTGGGGAGATGGTGGTCCTTTACTTTTAAAATAAATGGACATGCCCCCGTGACCTGGCCCACCTGGGGGCTTTTTCCTAAATAAGCACTGGAGCCGCACTTGTTTTTTTGTTTTCATATTTGTCGTGACATGCACACACTCACAGACCCACTGAGACACTCATGCACCCACTCAGAGACCCACTCATAGACTCACACACCCACTCAGAGACTTACACACACATTCACAGACCCACTCAGAGACTCATGCACTCACTCACAGACCCATGGAGATACTTATGCAGCCACTCCCAGGTCCACTCAGACACTCACACACACACTCACACACATTGAGACTAGGCCTGGGTGGAGCTTGCAGAGTTGCACTCCATAAAATTCCGTGGAGTTGTCAAAAAACTCCACCAAATTCTTCAGAGTTCCGTGAGCGGCCACATCTAATGAAGTCCCCTTAGCTGCTGGGGGTCACTGGGGGCCAAGAACCCCTATTGTTGCCACAAGTAAGTCCCCCACAGCGGGATTGCTGAGACATCATCGGACGCCCCTCCTCCTTTCTCAAACACTCTACAAAAGGGCCTCCTGGTGCACTACTGGTTGGGGATGAAGTCCCCTAGGCTGCTGAGGATCAGTAGGGGTCAAAATATGTATATATATATATATATATATATATATATATATATATATATATATTCACTGAAAAAACCATAGGTTTTAGGGACAGTTATAGTTAGTTGGACATTGCACTCGTACAAAACCCGTGAAATTCCCCCGTTATAGTTAGTTCAGCTAACTATAACTCGCGCCCCCCCAATGCACTGCTGATGACGTCACATATTACATCACTCATGACATGGTCAGTGACATCACTGATGACATCACTGATGACATCTCAAATGACATCACTGATGACATTATTCAGTGACTGTCTGTTTCTGTAAAGTTTAAATATGTTTAATATATATAGGGAAAGGCGTATTGAAGAATGAGTGGGTGTATAAGTGTCTGTATGGATGATTTAGTAGGTGCGTGACTAACTCTATAAGTGAGTGATTAAACGTATCTTACTGAATGCATGGGTTAGTGACTAAACTGGGTGAATGTCTGTATCCGTCTGTCTGTTGCTGTGTAAGTGGCTGCATGGGTTTGTGAATAGCTACATGAGTGTCTATATGAGTTATTGATTGGTTGTCTGAGTATCTGTATGGGTGCCTGAGTGTTTGTGTGGGTGGGGTGGGTGCGACTCTGTGCATAGATGTGTGAGTGGGTGATTCACTGGGTGGATGGTTTCAAGAGTGCATCTGTGATAGACTGTATGGGTGGGTAAGTGTGTGTAAGAGTGTATTAGTGAGTGAATGTATGTCCCAGTGGTACATGTGTGAGTAACTACATATGTGAAAGGCAGTATATATGTGTGTTGGAGTATATAAATAGCTATAAGCGAGAGTGTGTGATTGTGAGAGTGACTGTATGGATGAGTGTGTGCTTGCATCAGTGATTGTATAAGAGCGTAAGAATGTGCTAGTATTCGTATGAGTAAGTGAGCTGGTGTGTGTATAACTGTATAGGTGAGTAAATGGCAGTGTGTTTAATTATTTGCATGACTGACTAGGTGTGTGAGTACCTCTATGGATGAGTGGCGGTGTTTGAGTGTCTATATAGGAGTATGAGTGCATATGATAGTCCTGTACTGAGTGACCGTAAGTATGAGTGACTGTACAGGTGAGTGAGTGGATGTGTGTGTAGACCTAAGAATCAATGAGTGGGTATGTAGTTATTGGTGTTGGAGTGTCTATGGTTTTGCGAATGGCAGTCTGTAATTTAGAGTGGGTGTATCAAAGGTTATATTAGGGTGTGAGGAGGTGCATCAGATTATCACGTGGATGATGTAATCAGTGATGTCATCAGTGATGTCATTTGAGATGTCATCAGTGATGTCATCAGTGATGTCACTGACCATGTCATGAGTGACGTAATATGTGACATCATCAGCAGTGCATTGCGGGGGCGCGAGTTTTAGTTAGCTGAACTAACTATAACGGGGGAATATCACGGGTTTTGTATGAGTGCAATGTCCAACTAACTATAACTGTCCCTAAAACCTATGGTTTTTTCAGTGAATTTGTAAGGTTTTTTAAATGCAAATTTCTAACTATAACGTGTCTGAAACCTATGGTTTTTTCAGTGAATTTCAAAGGTTTTTTAAATGCTAATTTCTAACTATAACGTGTCTGAAACCTATGGTTTTTTCAGTGAATTTCAAAGGTTTTTTAAATGCTAATTTCTAACTATAACGTGCCTGAAACCTATGGTTTTTTCAGTGAATTTCAAAGGTTTTTTAAATGCTAATTCCTAACTATAACATGTCTGAAACCTATGGTTTTTTTCAGTGAATTTCAAAGGTTTTGTAAATGACAATTTTTAAATGTATTAATTGTTATCTTTATTTTTTTGATACTGATTTACTACATTTTTTTAAACTATTTATTTTTAGATATTTTATTTTTTAAATTACATTGTAATTACATTATACATTACATTACAAAATATACTTTCTCAGAATGAATTACTTTAGTTTAAATACTTTGCAAATAGGCAATAGACTTTTAAGTACAGTAGTTACAGTTGTTGCAATGGGCAACACAATTTCAAACACAATGCAACATTGTGCTCAATGTGAATTTCTAGTTAAATGCAATTAGTTACTTTATGGATTACTTTTCTAACCACAGGACTGGATCCTAGATTCAGTCCTGGGACATCTCCTGTAAACAGTTGAGTAAAAGCGTTTGGTTACAGTAGTGATTTTTAAGGAATATTATTGTATTTTAAAACTTGACACTTCGAAACTTTTTCACATAGAATCACCAATGTTATCCTACGGGAGGAAATTCACTTAGCAGGTAAGTAGTGTTATCGTTACTTTTTCTTACTCAGTGGTGGATCCTGGATCCAGCACTGGTGCATCTCCTGTAAACAGTTGAAAGAATGCGTTTAAGTCATACAGGCGATTTTTAAGGAATATTTGTAGTTTGTGAAAAACGACACTTTGAAACTTTTCTGCGGAAAACCAGACAATGGATTCCAATGGAAGGAAATACAAGTTACTGGTAAGTACGGTTAGAATTACTTATCAAGGTCAGTGCTGGGCTAAAAGATGCAGCACTGGGTTCTCTCCTGATAACAGGTGAGTAAATCGGAATTCGTAGTTCGGCTGATTTTAGAGGAATATTATAAAGTTCCAAAACTCCACACTTAGAAGAATTTCCAAGTGAAACCAGTCAATGTTAGCCTATGGAAGGAAGTTCAAGTTACTGGTAAGTACGGTTAAAATTACTTTTCAGGATTAGTACTGGGCTCAAAGATGCAGCACTGTGGTCTCTCCTGATAACAGGTGAGTAAATCGGAATTCGTAGTTCTGCTGATTTTAGAGGAATATTTGTATGTTTCAAAAATCGACACTTAGAAACTTTTTCAGCAAAAAGCAGGCAATGATATCCTATGGAAGGAAATTCAAGTTACTGGTAAGTACGGTTAGAATTACTTATCAGGGTCAGTGCTGGGCTAAAAGATGCAGCACTGGGTTCTCTCCTGATAACAGGTGAGTAAATCAGAATTTGTAGCTCGGCTGATTTTAGAGGAATATTGTAAAGATCCAAAACTCCACACTTAGAAGAATTTCCAAGTGAAACCAGTCAATGTTAGCCTATGGAAGGAAATTCAAGTTACTGGTAAGTACGGTTAGAATTACTTTTCAGGATCTGTACTGGGCTGAAAGATGCAGCACTGAGGTCTCTCCTGAAAACAGGTGAGTAAATCGGAATTCGTAGTTCGGCTGATTTTAGAGGAATATTATAAAGTTCCAAAACTCCACACTTAGAAGAATTTTCAAGTGAAACCAGTCAATGTTAGCCTATGGAAGGAAATACAAGTTACTGGTAAGTACGGTTAAAATTACTTTTCAGGATCAGTACTGGGCTCAAAGATGTAGCACTGAGGTCTCTCCTGATAATAGGTGAGTAAATCGGAATTCGTAGTTCGGCTGATTTTAGAGGAATATTTGTATGTTTCAAAAATCAACACTTAGAAACTTTTTCTGCAAAACGCAGGCAATGATATCCTATGGAAGGAAATTCAAGTTACTGGTAAGTACGGTTAAAATTACTTTTCAGGATCAGTACTGGGCTCAAAGATGCAGCACTGAGGTCTCTCCTGATAACAGGTGAGTAAATCGGAATTCGTAGTTCGGCTGATTTTAGAGGAATATTTGCACAATGGTGAAAGAAGGGGGTGGGGCCTGAGGTGACATGTCTGCAAACACGCCCTGTGGCGCGTATTAAGTTGGAGAATTAATTCCTCCTCAATACCGAGGGTCCCTAGGGGCCAACTGGCCCACCAGATACCTCCAGTATGCACCAGAGAGCTGCGTTGCAGAGAGGTGTTCAGAGGCCACGCCCCTTTTTACAACACTCTGCAACGCAGCTCCGTGGCGCTTACTGGAGGTACCTGGTGGGCTAGTTGGCCCCAGGGACCCTCAGGATTGAAAGGGATTTAATTCCCCATCTTAAAATGCGCCACGGGGCCTGTTTGCACACATGTCACCTGAAGCCCCGCCCCTCCTTCACCACTGTGCAAACGCGCCCCGTGGTGCGTTTTAAGTTGGGGGATTAAGTCCCCTTGAATCCTGAGGGTCCCTTGGGTCCAACTATCCCACCAGGTACCTCCAGTAGGCGCCACAGAGCTGCGTTGCAGAGAGGTGTAAAAGGGGCGTGGCCTCTGTACACCTCTCTGCAATGCAGCCCCTGGCACATACTGAAGGTTCCTGGTGGGCTAGTTGGCCCCAGGGACCCCAGTATTCAAGGGGAATCGTTCCCCTCTGCAAACGCGCCAGGGGGCGCGTTTGCAGAGTGGTAAAGGAAGAGGGCGGGGCCTGCGGCATGATCGTTGTTTTTTTTTTTTTTTAAGGGGGGCTGTGTGGCCCCCCTTCCTTTTTCCTTTTTTTGGGCCCTGGGGACCCCATCCCCCAGGGCCTTACCCCTTTCTTTTCATATTTTAAAAAAAAAATGGGAAGAGGGCAGCGTGGCCCCCCTCCTGTGGCCGATTCCGGCCCCGGGGACCCCATCCCCCGGTTCATGGCCACTCCTTTTTATTATTTTTTTAAGGAGGGGGGCTGTGAGGCCCCCCTCCTCAGGCCTCCTTTTGCCCCGGGGACCCCATCCCCCGGGGCAGGCCTTTATTTTTGTTTATTTTTTTGGGGGAGGGGGGCCGCGTGGCCCCCCTCCTGGGCCACTACTTGCCCCGAGGACCCCATCCCCCGGGGCTGGCCCTCTCCGTTGGGGACCGTGGGGGGGTCTCCAATCCCCCACGGTCCCAGCCGGCTCCCCGCGTCCCTCGGGAGCCGGCATTGCTTTTCCATAAGGGGAGCTGCTGACATGCAGCTCCCTTATGGAAAAGCAATCTGCTTGCTTCATTGAAGCGAGAGCAGGTTTCCTGCTCTCGCTTCAATGAAGCAAAGCAGTTTGCAATGGCAGGGCGGGAGCCGCGAGGCTCCGTCCTGTCATTGCAAACTACAGTGTCCCGGGGGTAGGCACCCCGGGACACTGCAGCAGCCGGCCCTGGGGGGTGACGGTCCCCAAGGCCATCAATGGCTCCAGGAGGGGGGCTGCACGGCCCCCCTCCCATCCAAATGCACAGCCCCGGGGAGGTGGTGGTCCCCGGGGCTCGGGGGTCCTTAACGGTCCCCCTAATTTTCATGTTAGTGCCCCGGGGAGGTGGCGGTCCCTGGGGCATGTGGGGGGGCTCGAGCCCCCCCACACAGGTTATTTCTATTAAAAAAAAATGAAGCCCCGGGTGTGGCGGTCCCAGGGGCAGCGGGAGGGCGGAGAGCCCTCCCGCACCATTTTTTTTAGAGGCCCCCCACATAACACATAAACCCACCCCCGCATGCCCCCGGGATTTGGCCCACCCGGGGGCAAAATAGCATCGAAGCGCGGGAGACCGCGCTTCGATTTTTTTTTTAATCTGCTGGATCTGCGCACCCAGCGCGTTTTTGCCGATTTATTAAAAAAAAAAAAAAAAATTTTGGGGCCTTGGGGGTCCTTGTGGGACCCCCTGAGCAGGCCTAGTGGGTCAGGGTGTTTCTACCCGGCCCCCTTTTCGCGTTTTTCTCACTGCTTTCTTGTGCCTTGGTTCTGCCGAGGGACAAGATGGCTGCCAACACTTCCTGGTTTGGAGTGTTGACAGCCAATTAGCATGCAGCTCGTGATCGGGAGGGTGCGCGGATCCACCGCGGCCATAGATATCGAAACTTTTATTTTGGATTTTCTCAGCAACTACTGAACGGATTTACACCATTTTTAAAAAGGGTGCTTTCTGAACCAAGCACTACTTTTTGCCAAATTTGGTGTAATTCCGTTCAGCAGTTTTGCTGTAGCCTTGCATAAAGTTTCCTATGGGAAATGATTTTTTCACTCTTATTTTTTGAATTTCTCCGCAACTACTGAACGGATTTACACCATTTAAAAAAAAAGGTCGCTTTCTGAACCAAGCGCTACCTTTTTGCAAAATTTGGTGTAATTCCGTTCAGCAGTTCGAGCTGTAGCCGTGGCTAAAATTTCCTATGGGAATTAACATGGAGAAAACACGTTTTGGGACCCCCCTTTTTTCTCGGCCCCCGCTTGATGAATCACCCCGAAACTTTCAAGACAGGAGCAGACCGGAGCGCCCCACTAGTTTTGAAAATTTTGCGATGATTCGTCAAACGACGCCAAACTTATTGGGAATAGAATGTTGCGGATTTCCTATGGATAATAGGTCCTAACTATAACTATCTACTGGCGACCGCCAGTAGATAATATACATACATACATACATACATACATACATATATATATATATATATATATATATCTATATATATACCACACAATGTTGCTCTGACTTCGGGGGCCCCAGACCCTAGCAGGGCGGCTTCAAAGCAGCGGGCACAGAGCCTCCCACCTTAACATCCAACAAAACCTCCTCCGACAAAGAAGGACCTTGAAGCCAAATTCTGGGGAATCCAGGCACTTTATTCCATGTAAATTCATTCGGCATGCAACATTAATGTCCGTCCCAACGCGTTTCAGCTTTACTTCCAAGCCTTGCTCACGGGAAAATAAAAGTTTGTGCTTCCTTGACATGACCAAGTGTTTTAAAGGCTCCTTAATTAGGCGTTCTGTGGAGTCTCAGTGTCATTTTCATGCGCTTGCGCAGAGAACATCAATCAGCCCATTTTATATATTCTGCAGCTTTACCAATCCCTTCGTGCAAATGTTGCAGTTAAATATCCATTCTTTTGTGGCAGTTCCATGCGCAAAAAATGTTATTAAAGTTCAGCAGATTGCGAGCATGCCAAGGGTTAAAATTAAACAAGTGTACCTTCATTCACGAAGAATCCGTGAATCTGAAACGTTTCAGTTCACTTCCCTTACTCGTCTCCACTTTGTATTATTTTTGGAGGGCATTCCGTCTTTCAAAAGCAGAGGCAAGCGAGTCAGGCCCCCTTACATCCATAAACCACACAACGTTGCTCTGACTTCGGGGGCCCCAGACCCTAGCAGGGCGGCTTCAAAGCGGCGGGCACAGAGCCTCCCACCTTAACATCCAACAAAACCTCCTCCGACAAAGAAGGACCTTGAAGCCAAATTCTGGGGAATGCAGGCACTTTATTCCATGTAAATTCATTCGGCATGCAACATTAATGTCCTTCCCAACGCGTTTCAGCTTTACTTCCAAGCCTTGCTCACGGGAAAATAAAAGTTTGTGCTTCCTTGAAATGACCAAGGGCCATATGTAGGTAATCTGGAAATACCGATTCCTAATTACCAAATTTTACCGAATCGGTATTTAGCAATCGGTATTCCCGATGTACGTAATAATTCGGTAAATAATACCGAATCGGTAAAAATCGGTAAATATTTACCGAATCCACAATACCGATCCGGTATTTACCGATTCGGTATTTACCGAATCGGTATTTACCGAATCGGTAAATACCGAATCGGTAATTTAAAAAAACAGCAATTGAGGAATCAGCCAATCCTGTGCAACCACCACCCCTCCCAACCAGGAAGTGGCCACACCCAGGCAGGTGCACACAAGCAGAACCTTCTGGAGAGGCTGGGAGTGCAGAGGAGAGCAACAGAGCCACTGCCTGAACCTCGTCTGCAAATCTTGCACAATGGCCAGCCAGGACACAGAAAGAGAAGGAGGGGAAAGGAAGAGGAAACTGAAATTCAGTCAGAGGGAACTGCAGGTCCTTGTGGAGGAGGTAGTGAAGCAGCACACAAAGCTGTTTGGAAAGCAGTCCCTGCAAGTTGCAGAGTCAGTAAAAAGGAACATCTGGCTTGAAATCCAGTCTCAGGTGAATGCCATTGGAGTGACCCCCCGGGACATTGATGTGCTCAAGAAGCGGTGGTATGACATCAGGATCATCACCAAGAGGAAGATGGCTGATCTTAATAAACAAGCCAGGCTGACAGGAGGAGGAAGGAACAGGGCACCTGCCCTGACTGAACTTGAGCGGCTCGTGGAGTCCACGATAGAGCCAGAAAGTGTCTGTGGGATCGGGGATGCAGACAGCTCTGCCAGGGCAGCTTCCAAACAAGGTAAGAAGCATGCACAGCATTGTGCCCCCCCTTCCCCTATCCCAGCGGTTCCCAAACTGTGCGCCGCGGCTCCCTGGTGCGCCGTGAAAACTAGCCAGGGGCGCCACGAACAGATGAGCACACAGTTTGGGAATCAGTAATAAAATAGTATGTTGCACTTATGTGCATCTAAATTCAACACTGCTCCGTGTGGTGAGGCCTGCAGTGGTTGCCCTGGGCCATAGGAGGGCAGTGCAACCTCACTTTCAAGGCGTCTAGTATCAGGACAGCAGGGAGATGAGGATATTTCAATGCAAGGTGGAGGTGGGAGGTAACGTAATGGGGAGCCGCGGCCATCAGTCAATTAGTAAAGGGAGCCGCAGTTTGGAAAAGTTTGGGAACCACTGCCCTATCCCAAATCCCCAATTGGGCTATGTGAATCCCACTCCAGTACAGATTTTTGTTCAAACCAGCAATTCATTATGGGAGATGTAGTCAGTGAAACCCCTATCATGACAGGAATCGCACTGAACAACAAGGCATGTGACACACATCAGCGATAAGCAGGCAGAAGACAATGAGATAGTGTGGCAGAAATGTATATTTATTCTTGCAATGCAGGGCTGCAGGTACACTGAGCTAATGTACAATTTCTGTCCACAGGTGAGACATCGCGCAGGACTGCTCAGGACAAGGGAGTGAGGGCACCCTGGAAGGACATCACAGAGAAGGCCAGTACGAGTGCAGGGCACACAACACCACCACAGCCAGCCTCACCACCACAGCCAGCCTGTCCACTACTGCTAGCCTCGCCACCACAGCTAGCCTCGCCACTACTGCTAGCCTCGCCACCACAGCTAGCCTCGCCACTACTGCTAGCCTCACCAGCATCAACACCACCTGCAGTGCTTAGACCTAGGAGGCGTGCTGTTGCCAGACTGCTGGAGTTTGAGTCCTCCTCAGAAGACTCGAGGGGGGGGGAAACATCTACTGTGCCACTGGATGGTAGCAATGCTGGTTTGCTGTCCACTTCTGAGGGAGCACACACAGGTGCCATACGCCGCCGCAGGGCTCGTGTGAGCAGTCCACCTCCACAGGGTGAGAGCCATGGTGTCTTCGGAGGGCTGGAGGCAACCATGGTGAAGGTGCAGCGCCTACAAGGCAAGGCAATTCAGTCAGTCCAGCGACAAATGAGGCGCCTCAATGACAACATGACCAACATTGACAAGGGCATAAGCTCAATGGCTGAGGGCATGAAGGAGATGGCTGCGGGCATGCGGGACATGTCCCAGTCTGTGATGCTGCTGTGCAGCAAAATGGATGAGGACAGAGTAACACGGCGCAGGGAGAGGCAGAAAATGGAGCACCATACGAGGGCAGTGAACCGCCTAGCAACTGCCACTTCTCTGCTCTGCAGGTGCTCCGTGGCCATGCAGGAGGGGCTGGCGCACTGCAGCACTGATGTCTCTAGGGGGCTGGTAAAGGTGACCACTGCTCTTGAAGTGCTGCTTACAAGTCAGTCTGCCACTGCTGGTGCTGTGGAAGTAGGGGACAGCGAGGACACGACCAGTCGGAGCAGCATTACCCCCCCTGTAACAGACACCCGGAGGAGCAGCAGACGGCATGGGGCTGCCACTGGTTCCACAGCCAGTGAGGACAGTCAGTTAATGGCATCCAGTACTGTTGTGTGTGGCCGCAGACGCTGATGCAGCCCACACTTTCAGGACAGAATTGGGTGAAGTAACCCATGACTTCCTACTATGGATGTCACAAATTGGAATGCCAAGTTTGGCCGTTTGTGTTGTGGCGTAGTGCCCAGAAATTAAAACTACGTCATTACATTCAACAACTGGCTGTGTCTCCTTACTTACTTAAAAATAGTTGCATGTGATCTCTGCCCGTCTCTGTCTCCCATCTGTTGCTGGTGGCACTCCTGCTGCGTTGGGCTCTGGCTGTGCTAATTCATCATCATTGTCCTCAAAATCAGTTAATTCCACTTCTGTACCTTTCTTTGTGGCAAGGTTGTGCAGCATTGCACAAGTTGCAATGATTTTGCAGCAGATGATGGGTGTGTACTGACATGCGCCTCCGCTTTTGTGGAGGCAGCGGAACCTGCTTTTCAATAGTCCAAACGTGCGCTCCACAACGTTGCGTGTTGATTTGTGTGCCACATTGTATCGTCTCTCACTCAGGGTTGATGGGTTTAGGTAGGGAGTGAGGATAAATGACCGCACAGCATATGCACTATCGCCTAGGTGAGGAAGAGAGTGCCATTAGTCACATACACCAATACACATTCATCTGTAGTAAGTATGAGTGAGTGTCACAGTGATTTACCTAGCAGGTATCCTTCTCCAAATTCTCCCACAGCCAGGCGTGTGTAGATCCCACTGTTCTGGAAGATGTATGAGTCGTGGGTGCTCCCAGGAAATTTGGCCACGATGTCAGTGATTATGTTGGCAGCATCGCAGATTACCTGCACATTTATGGAGTGGGTGGACTTTCTGTTCCTGTAGATATACTCAGTGGCTGCTGGTGGGCAGATTGGAATGTGTGTGCCATCAATGCAGCCTATGACATGCGGGAACTGTGCCATCTGGTAAAAGTCTGTCTTGGTTTTCAGCAGTTCCGCCTGTGTGTTTGGGAAGCTAATGTAGTGATGCATTCTCTGCATCATGGCATCCAGGAACTTTCTGAAGAAACGGGACAGGCAACTCTGAGACACCCCGCCTACCGCAGCTATCACCCCTGGTAACTGCCAGATGCGAGTAGATGTAGGCTACAGAGCACCTGCACATGTGGTGGTATGGCGTGCGCCCTTGGTGTTGGGTGCTCCAGGAGTGGGTGCAAGTCCCTTATCAAGTCCAGGATGGTGTGGGGGTGTAGCCTGTACCTTTCATGGATCTCTGCCTCAGTCTGTTGGAAGAGTGTGATGCGCTGTCTGTAAATGCGCTCCTCCCGTCTCCAGATCCTCACTCCTGCTGCCTGTAGACGTAGCCGCCTTGCAATCACATAGAAAGCCGCCATAGTGATCACACTGTTGCATTTTGGGATTGCTTATATACGCTGTAGATGATTACCACCTGCTTTCAGTCAGTGTTAATTACCGACTCTTAAATACCGAATTTCATGTAATTCGGTATTACCGAATTTACCTACATCTCTTTTTTCGTTTTTACCGTTTCTTATTTACCGATTCGGTAAATAAGGAATCGATAATTCGAATCGGTAATTTTGAATTCGGTAATGATGAATCGGTATTTACCGATTCATAATTACCGAATCCTTCTTTTTAGCCTCCTACATCTCAATTGCCTAAATACCGGTCGGTAACGGGAGATTTACCGAATTTCGGCCGTTACCGACCGGTATTTAGCTACCTACATATGGCCCTTAGTGTTTTAAAGGCTCCTTAATTAGGCGTTCTGTGGAGTCTCAGTGTCATTTTCATGCGCTTGCGCAGAGAACATCAATCAGCCCATTTTATATATTCTGCAGCTTTGCCAATCCCTTCGTGCAAATGTTGCAGTTAAATTTATTTATTTATTTTCCCGTGAGCAAGGCTTGGAAGTAAAGCTGAAACGCGTTGGGACGGACATTAATGTTGCATGCCGAATGAATTTACATGGCATAAAGTGCCTGGATTCCCCAGAATTTGGCTTCAAGGTCCTTCTTTGTCGGAGGAGGTTTTGTTGGATATATATATATATATATATATATATATATATATATAATGTCAAACATGTATCCCCCTATGATGCAAAGGAATGCATTAGACACTTTTTCTGAATTAGTTACGCAAGATCTGAAGGCACTCTATTCTAAGGTCACAAAAAAGAAATTGACCCCCATATCAGAATAAATATAATGATCTTATGATGAAATTGGGACAAAGAACTGATGTGGTTATAAGAGAATCAGACAAAGGGGCAACATAGTCCTTTGGCCAGTGGATATGTACAAGCAGGAGGCATATCAACAACTGAATGATGGAGACATGTATGTTAATGCATCAGCCACAGAAGTCAACCAAGTGAAAATGAAGTATCATTCTGAGTTATTGGAATGGCGAAACAATGGACTATTCAATCAAGATGAATATTTGTTTTTAAGGAATGACCACCCGGGAATTCTGATCCTCTATCTGAATCCCAAAGTGCATAAAAATGAAATCACTTTGCCAGGAAGGCCCCTAATTTCTGCCATTGACAGTACTTTTGAAAATACATCAAAATATGTAGAATTCTTTCTGAGGGATTTTGTAATGAACTTACCTTCTTATGTGAAAGACACTGGTGACTTTTAAAAACATATATTTGATGTCCCTTGGGAAGAAGAACATGTTATGATGACACTCGAGGTGTCTTCACTGGGTACTAGCATCAGACATGTGGATGGTCTGACTGTAATAGAATATTTTCTAATTGCAAGACTTTAAGTTTGTAAAAACATACTCACATGTTGCTTAGCATAATCAATTGGTGTTTGATTATGAGCCTACTCATGTCTTACTATATTAACACCATGGGTTCTCTGATTGGGATGGTGACCCATTAACCTACTCTGGACAGACCATACCAGAATAGGTAGGGGACACTTATCCATAATATCTTAGTCCACAAATTAAATGATTACTTGTAAACAGAAGGGAATAGGGCAACCTACTGAAGTGCCAGTGCCTCTCTTGCTACAGGTCCCATTTGAACTATCAGATTTCAGAAAGGGACATTAATACTGTCCCATCAATCCCCATGTGCCCTGCTATGATGAATAGGAGCATGTCATGGATAAACATGTCAAAGGCAGCTGAGAGATCCAGAGGCATCAGCAGGTACTCCCCATCTCCACCCAGTGTTCTCATGACATCATCCAACACCTGAATGGTAGCTGTCTTGATGGTATAGGCAGAATAAAAAGAAGGAAAGTGATTGCCCATCAAATACGTTCAGCCCAAAAATGAATGGCATGCATATTAGCTGTCTTTTATATGCAAACCATTTAGTGATCTTTGATTTGGCAGGAGTTGGGCTTCAGAAAAAATGAGATATATTTGCAGATTACTGCAAGAAATAAAAATTAAAAATAAACATGGACAAGACCAAAGTGCTCCCGATAGGGAAGCTAAGGATAAGCTTGTGCTGGGTAATAAATAAAGTCAAAATAGAGAGAATCAAAAAATACAAATGCTTAGGGGTGTGGTTCTCTCATTATTTAGGATGGAAGGATCACCTTGCCTCGAAACAATCCAAGGCGCTCTCACTGGTAGGGGGCTTGAAGAAATTTGATAATCGTTATGGGGAGCCCTCCCTGCAGCCAGTGCTGGTGGCCTATCAGGCATGATAAGGTCACAGTTTCAGTATGGTGTTGAGGTGATCGGCATGGAGGAAAAAAGAGTCGGGACCTCAAAGAAGAAAGGTGTCTAAAAAGACTACACTCTCTGCCATCTTCCTCAATGGTGCAGCCAGTTAGAGTGGAAACGGGCCTGATGGAGTGGACACATTTAGCACATGTAGAGATAATAAAACTTTGGATATGAATAGATAGTGTAGAGTTCTCTAAAATGTCTCTGTTATGTAAAATGGAGATATTGCAAAGCAAGCTAACCTGGGCCCATGGAGTTAGAGGGAGGATCTGAACTTGTTGTAGGGAATTAAAAATAGAATTAGCAGATGGTACTAACCCGATAGGAGTGAGCAAGGAGGAGTTGAGAGGAATAACAAAACAGGTCTCCAGGGAGGAGGATCTTGCATATCTGAGGAAGAAACAATCTGTTTCCCACTTGATAAATTCATGGATGGGAGGTGAGACCTTTCCCTATCTGGAGAGACTCCCTAATATCAAGATGCGTCAAAATCTCATGAGATTTTGATGTGGGTTAAATCATGTTCTAATGTCAGAAAGATGCGGAACTCTGCTAAATGAAGGAAACATTTGTAGATGTGGCCTCAACATGAAAGGGGATTTAATTCACACCCTTGTGGATTGTTTGTAGTTTTTAGCCCAACAGAAGTCCTTTTTAAAACCTATCTTTATAAAATATGATATTGAGGATAGGGGGCAAGCAAATAAATTATAGGTCAAAATGAGATTTCTTGATGTGACATGTGCCATGGGGAGATTTTGTTGTCTGTTTTTACAGTCAAAATGAGAAAATTGTATTGAATTAAATGGAGTTTCTTGTTTTATTTTTTATGATGTTTTTAGACGATGCAGATTTTATTGCCCGGATGAATTGTGTTTTATATTCATTTTATAATGCTTTTATGCTGAGTGCTCTGTGTCGGATTTTATCTCACATATTGTGTTTTTAAGAACTTGTTTTTTAAAGACTATGGTCTAAATAAACATATGTTCTGACGGACTGACTGAGGGGCATATTCACAAGGACTCATCGCTGATTTATCGCCATCTTAACTGAACAAAAGTGGAGATAGATTTAACGCCCCATTCACAAGCGTGTGCAAACTGCAGACATCGCCAGTATTCCCGCGATAACATCCTCCAAATTTATCTCCACGGGTGACACAACAAACTAACCCTAATGAGATGCAGAGTAAGTGTTCCCGTGCAAAAACACACGAAAACACCACTACACCACTTTCACAACGAACTGCCAGATCTGCGATGCGAACCAAAAACAGGCGATAAGCCGCGGTAGCACCAGGGAATTAACACCTGCCTTCTGCTGGTGTTAAGCAGGACGACTACCTGCTGCATGAAAGGGAGCCCAGCCAAGAGCCACATCTGAAGGCCCACAGATGCCATGGAGACAATGATCATGCAGCTCGGACACCCATGAGGGCCACAGCACCCACCCCACCACCCCCAGGCCCACCAACACCCCCACGACCCGTCCCGACCCCACCCGGACCACCACAGAGGCAGCGTACACAAAGACAGTGGACCCACCTTAAACGCACCAGCCGTACAGACCGAACGCCAGAGGAGGACATTGCCCACTACAGGCCCAAAAGGACAACCATCCCCCACATCCTGACCCACATCGCCCACCTGCTGACGGTACCAACACAGCGCACAACGAACATCCCTCCGCAGACAAAGCTGCCGGCTGTGCTGCACATGTTGGCCTCTGGCACCTTCCAACCCACAGCTGCCAGAGTCGGAGGAGTCTCACAGCCAGTCCCATCCAAGTTCATCACACCTGTCCTGGATGCCAACATCAGCCCGGTACCCCAGCACCTCCACTCCACCCACACTGCGCAGGAGCAGCTGGAGACTAAGGAAGGCTCCCACGCCATAGCTGGATTCCCTCACGTGTCGGGGGCAATCAAGTGCACACATGTACCCCTCGTGCCCCCTGCTGACACTGCACACAACTACCTCAACAGAAAGCACACGCATCCCATGAATGTGCAGGCAATAGTGGACCGCCCGGGACTCCTCAACAATGTCGTGGCCAACTCCCCAGGCAGAGTGCATGATTCCTACATCTCCCGACAGTCCATCATCAACCAGCGCTCCCAGGATGGCACCTATGGAAATGCAGTGCTCATTGGTAAGTCCAAAATGAACACACCACACACCTCCAACCCACAGTCATGCAACTCATGACACTGGCAATGGGCACGCAGCACAACTACATTCAACATGCCACACAACATGCCAACCAACTAGACACGACAACACGACTCCATTGGGAACCTGGGCTTGCCATGCCCACAACCCAGCCACAGCATGGCACCACAGCCACACAATAGCAGGATGTGAGGAGAGGCTTGGAGCAGGCATGTGCGAGAGCGGCAAGTGACTAATGAATGTGAACCTACCCAATGCCAGGTGTGGCGTGGAGGTGCCGGACAGACTTCAGTGTGCAAACCACGGAAATGGCCATGTGGAGATTAACTGCTGGTGCATAGAGTGTAGTGGCCAGTGGACGCTACCATGTCCCCACAGGCTGTGGGGGAGAACGCGGAAATGTCGCACGTTACGTCCCCCCCTGCATGCGCGGGCGGAGTGGGTTGGCCCTGCGTACGCCAGGCCTGCGTAGGAGTGTGAATAAGAAACCCGTCGCACTGGGTGTGGTTCTCTTTCGGAATTGCCAACGCATCCGCCAGGGCGGCGCCTCCCAGCCTGCCACGAGGCCGGCGCTGAGCGCGGTGGGGCCTGCGTCCCTGTGCACCTGCTGCACCCCGGGCCACTGGTCCCCAGACCCGTCATGCCTGCCTCAGCTCACCAAGGAGGCTCCGCTCACCTGCCGACACCGGCGTATGTCAAAGAGTGCCCACCACGTGCCGGTGCAAGCTCCAAGCCCCAGTCACGCGACCTTTGCAGGCTCCGCAGACCATCGCTGGCCTCCACAACGCTGGCCCACAGAACTCCTTTTTCATTGACATACTCCACCGGCATCCTCTTCGGCCCAGTTGTGGGCACATGTTGAACTGAGTCATGTGTTCTGAATGGCAGTGACCAAAGGTCTGTGGCAGCGTCCACATCACTATACTCCCTCCGATCAGTGAAGCCAAAGTCTGCATCGCAGGCCTGCGACACGTGGTGCCACTAACCCTGTTCAACGCAAGCCTGCGACACGTGTTTGTGGGCCCCTGCAGACTACTGGCTCTGGTCTACCCTGCACTCCAGTAGGTCCCACAGGTGGAACTGTGTCCTGAGTCTTGAATGGCAGTGACCCCAAGTCCATGGCAGCGTCCACATCGCTGAACTCCCTCCGATCAGTGAAGCAAAAGTCTGCATCGCAAGCGTGCGACACGTGGTGCCACTAACCCTGTTCAACGCAAGCCGGCGACACGTGTTTGTGGGCCCCTGCACACTACTGGCTCAGGCCTACACTGCGCTCCAGTAGGTCCCACATCCAGCACTTAGTCATGATTCATGAATGGCAGAGTCCATACAAGTGAACGCACGGAGAGGAGTAAGAGGAAGATGCGGCTCAGTCCGGATGAAAGCCGGATCCTAGTCATGGAGGTGACCGGACACTAGCAACACATGGAGAGGTGTGGTGCAGTGGCCAGGGCAGCTGACTTCGGAGCACAGGGTTCACGGTTCGATCCCCGGCTCAGCACCATGTGACTCTGGGCAATAGCTCACTTAATTTCCACTGCGGCCCCCAGCGCCTTGAGACCCGTAAGGGTGAGTAGCTGCGCTATATAAAAACGGACTTACATTTTTTTTACATTTTTACACCTGACCTGGTGCCATCAACCCTGTTCACCGCAAGTCCGCGTACTGTGGTGCCACTGAACCTGAACTATGCAGGCCGGTGGGACCATCCAACGTATGCCGGCGACACTCGGTGAATGGCCCCTGCTGACCGCTGCCTCAGGCCTACACTGCGGTCGAGTAGGTCACACATGTGGAACTGTGTCTTGGGTAAGATGTGGAGGAGTCCACACCATTGGACACGCCTCATCGCAGGTGGCATCCCCTATCACCACTGGTGTCACTAACTCTGTGCGCAATGACTCATGGGCGCTTTCTGGTTGGACTTTGGTGGCGTCTGAGTCCATGGCCTGGGGGTTGTCTGCATCATCATCTGGCTGGACCGGACTTGGTGTCAGACATGTGTCTGTTCCATTCACCTCCACCATAGTGACTGTTTCAGCGTGGTTCTGCCCTCTGCATCATGCACTGGGGGTACACCTTCCACTGTCCACCAAGACACTCCGCGACAACCCCCTTTGTCATCTACGAAAACCTGCTCTGCTCTCGTGACCCTGCCCCAGTGCACCACAAGTCAGCGGCCCGTGGCGGTAGGCATGTGCAGGACGCTGTGCATCGGGGCCACTAACTCTGTGCAGCACAAGTAATGGGGCCTTTATGGTTGAATGGGTGTGTCCTTAACGATGTACACTGTTGTCGTTTTTTGACTGCACCAGGCACTCCATGACGGCTGGTGTGCACACACCCCACACACATCCAACACAGGTGTCACTCGACATGTGAGCCTGCTAATAAAAGTGGTCAGGCGCACGTGCCCGTAGCCATTCCCACCATCTAAGCAAGTGTGTCCGTGTGGTCATTATGTCAGCATGATGTGCCCGAACCCTGCAACATCACAGTGTGCTGTCTTCAGCGGACGATACCATGTCACCTCAGCAGTGGCTGAGACCTTGGACATGTAGCTTTGCCCGCCCCCCCTGCATGCACATGTGGCATGTGCTGGTCCGGCGTACGTCAGGTCAGCGCAGGGGTGTGCTGATTCGGCAGGGGGATCAGGACATGGCTCTGGTCTGGCCTTGAGCAGGAAGTGCGGTAAGTGTGTCTCTGTGTTGGGGTATTGTCGCCACCAGGGCCACAGTAGTCGATGTTGCAATGTTGCATGCACCAGGAGGGCGGGCACGCACGAACAGGGAAATGTAGGAGTGCAAGACCACTCGGGGTCTTGGCACATGCATGCCAAGTGTTATGTGTATCAGTCCTGCGGCTGCATAAGTCAGTTGCCTAGCCTCTATCGCAGCGCGATCACAGCCAGCCATGGACTGTACACCTGTGTCCGCCCTGTCCGGACCATTGGCCTACACTCACGTGGCCACACACCCTCAAAGGCCAGCTTCACGGTGTTGTTGGCATGCCGCTGGACATGTGCGGACAGGCATTACAATGGTGTGCTGTAGGAGTGTACGTGGTACAACAGTGCAGCGCACACAAGTGTGGGGGCTCGTGGGAGGGAGGAGCAGCTGTGAGGCAACGTAACACACAGTGAGGCCTCTCATGTGCCACGTGCTGGGCATATCATCCATGATTCCCTGGGTCGCAGACATCCCACCACACCCACGACAGGCCTCTGTACATCTCCTGTATGCATGCAGATGGTGAAGTTACTGTAGGGATGAAAGGTCCTTTGTCTGAACTATCAGGCGGTAGCACATCTGCAGCTCCGAGCTGGAACTTGCATGTGGCCAGCACCCCCTGACAGATACGATAGCATTTGCTTGCGACTCCCACACTACGCACTGCCTGATGTGAGACCAACGTGTACACATCCCACACGCAGAAGTCCTTGGTCGTAGTTAGCGTGCATGATATGGCCTTCACACGTACTCCCACCCCACCCCAGGTCTGCACCCGTTGCACACAGACACTGCTCATTGCTCCGAGCTGTGTCATTTGATCCACAGGACTGGTGCAGGGCAAGCCAGTGCCGCTTCAAGCAGAGCCACTGACGCAATGGCAGACCATCCCGGACACATGCTCATCTCCAGTCACGTGGACCTGTACCGTGCACGTCTGCTGCATGTACTGGGGGCACTGCCGTTGGCAGTGCTGCGGATCAGTTACCGGCTGGGCTTCCGCCTTGCGAACGTCACCTGCGTGCAGCCTGTGTTGCATTGTCGCTCGTGCATATTCGAGTGGACCATGGATGTCTGCCTCTCAAACGTAACGGTAGCTGACCTGGATTTCGACGTGTGTGTGCGCCCCCTGTTGGCCCAGTGTCACTGTGATGCCCATTTATGGCATGCCTGGATGTTTGGCATGCATGCTGGCAACTGAACCTGGGAGATTGCACGAGTCATCGTGTGCAGTGACCACATTGAGCCGCTCCCCAATTGGGCTTTGGTGCAAATTGGGGCCAGGGGTTGGGGTCAGAACATCTGTCCGGGACAGCTGATGGATTACGTCGCTGAGATGTTAGATGTGGAGGACAACGATCTCTCATTGGAAATGTTGGCCTACGCTGCTGCACTCGCGTTCATGGACGAGTGACAAGGTACCTAGAGCCACAACTGGATGTGACCCATTGCACGTGTCCCGATGCCTGGTTGCATGTTGAGGATCTGGTCACATGTCCCAAGACGACAGTGGACATGGCTGCATTGGCCTGGACTCCTGATCCATGCGCGGACAACCAACGCGGCTTGGCACTGACTTGTGTTGGTGATGGACTCCCCCGGGGTGGACATGGGCGCTTTCCAACGTTCCTCATTCAGACATGCTGCTGCATTGTTCTGCATGTCGTGGCACTTCTCTTGGCCGTACTGACACGCACTTGTTGATAAAGTTTCCGCACTTTCACTTGTCTCCAACTGTGTTGAGTCTTGATTTGTATGCCAATGTGTGTGTCACGGCCTAGCTGGCTCCCTGCCATACGTGCATTGCTACCCCATCAGGGCTGTGGGTTTGTACTTGTGCATTATCATGTCCCTGTTTCGTGCTTTGCCAGATGCGTATGGCCATTTCCCGGCCACAAGCGGGTGCACTAGTGTCCTGTGTTCGGTTGTGCAAATGTTCCTGTTTGTACCACATTGTGTTCGTTGTTGGGGTGCTCTGCTTCCTATGTGTGTGTGCTGCATTGTGTGTGAGATGTCCCTTCAGCTCTGATTTGGCTCACCCTTCTCCCTTTCAGGCAGTGTGGCTTTCACTTCTGTACTTGTTCAGTGGTGTGATATTGCCGGGTTGTGTGACTTGTGCTCTTGGTTGGTTTTGGTACTCTTGGGCATGGTTTGTCTGCAGTTGTGCTGTGCTTAATTGTGCATGTGTGCCATTGTGCCCATCTCCTCCCGTCCCCCCAGTCCCTGGTCGTTCCTCTCCCTGTTGCTGTTGTGTCTTGATTTTGGGCAGTTTCCGGTCCCCGGGTCCTGCCACCATCTCCAGACTGATGTGGTGGACACCATTTCCTCCATGTCATCCAGCTCCTTGTGTGGCGCTGGACTCCCACCTCCGGTGTGCATTGCTGCCTTGTGGGTGTTGGCGTGTTTCTGCTTGTTTGTGCGTTTCACATCATTCCAGCTGTTCTGGTTTTCTTCCATTGTCCTCCTCCGCTCTCCGGCTGCATTCACCTTGTCCACGATGGCCTGCCATGTACAATGTTTTGTTGCCAATGGGGCTTGTGGGGTTGTGTACTGGCTCCGGTTGCCTCCATTGTGCTTCGCTGTTGTTTTCTGTTTGGTTTGTCTTCCTTTTTCCTGCTTTTGTTGTGCTTATTCCCGCCTGCCGTGTGTGTGTGTCGCGGGCCTGGCGCTGCTTATCGCTGCTTTCCTCATCGCGAATGGGCTCATCGCACGTTTTTTGGTGTTGAGGTTTGTGTTTTTATCTCCGTCGAGGTGGTTGTATCGCAGACATTGGTCGCGTTTTCGGCAGACTATCGCATGGTACCGCCGTGTTGTGAATTCCACGTTAACACAGGGTTATTTTCCCGCGATAGGCTGCGATGTGTAAAGTTGCGTTAACATTTTTTGGAGATGTTTAGCGCACGTTCTTGTGAATATCCCCCTGAAAGTGCTTGTCAGATGAAAGGAGACAAATAAGAAGAGATGAGAAGTTTTTCCAGACGCTTGGCCAGCTATCACTAGTTGGTAATCAGACAAAAATCTCTTAAGTCCTCTAAATGTAACATATGTTTATTTAATCAAGGAATAACTTATCTCTGTTAGAATCAGACTTGGGACCGACCAGAAGCTAGTAAAAAGTCATCAAGGAAAGCCGACTTAAACGGTCATTGACAAACGGGGTTTGTTTAATTGATTAACGTAGAGTAAATAAAACTTCCGCGAAAAGCAGAGGAAAATAGTCCCCCAAGGAACATCCATTGGTTTCAGACAGAAGGAATATTTAGCATTATCCAACCTATGACTTCTATTACTTCTGCAAATATTCATCATTTTATCTTTAAAAAAATCTAAATCTCATTCAGTCTTGAAAGGGGCGGAGAAGGAAAATGAGAAGAGGATGGGTTTAAACAATTTCAACCCACTGAATAATTCCTGTAGACTATTAAAAGCATCATCAATTTGTGATTGAGAATAAGTATACTTTTCCAGCGCCACCATTAGCTCAGATTGACAACACTTGAAATTTAAATTCAGACAGCAGCAAAGTATGCCTCAGTTAGTGCCATTGCTTTTCAACTCTGTGCCTCCAATAACAATTTCTGTTAAAGCAAACGAAAAGCACACACTCTCAGCTAGAAGTGGAAGCAAAGAACAACCCCGTTAAAAAATGGTTATCATTATATCTTCCTTACTTCATTTTTGCTCTATTCTAACAAACAGAGGGGCATATTAGCAAGACCGGCGATAAAATTATCGCCGTTTTAGCGGCAGGAAACTGCCGCTAAAACGGCGATAATGGGCTTGCTAATATGTGTTATAGAATTCCAATAGAAGCCCAGGTTAGATGTGCAGGACATCTAACCTGGGCTTCTATTGGAATTCTATAGGGCATATTATCAAGCCCATTATCGCCGTTTTAGCGGCAGTTTCCTGCCGCTAAAACGGCGATAATTTTATCGCCGGTCTTGCTAATATGCCCCATAATCTTTCATTATTACCTGAAATGATCTTGCTGCAAGGCACCACAACATATATCCAAAACTACAACAAATCAGCAGAAAGTCGGAGAAGAACTCATCCCTTCACAACAGCTCTGGCAAAGAAACAGGGGCCCAGATTCACTAGACTTTCCCGCAGTGCAATGTAGCAAGGGTGCCTGTGTTGTGTCAGAACGGTTTTTGTGCAGGAAGGGATACCTTCCTGCACACCAAAAACTATTTTCAGAGGCTTATTCTTCTTTGAATGTGTCCTGCGGTGACTTCAGTAAATTTTGGTTTGAGTCGAAATACATGGGTGGTCTATGCTCCACCATGTAACACCTCCCTGACGCAAAGTAAAACTGCATAGCATTGCCTTACTTTTTTTTTTTTTTTTAATAAAGCCAAGCTTTTTATATATACTTGCCTGGGACTGTGCCAAACCGGAGTATTTCACACACGTGTGAAGGAACAGCGCAATTTGAGTGCCTGCCCAGCATTCGAACTTCCCACAGTTTATTTTCTTTGTACTTGCAAATTACACATATGGATGCTACATGCAAAATAATTCAGTAAAATCATGTTGGAAGAAATCTGTATACACAATCCAATTAAGTAATGGTGATCCATTGATCCAAATTCGTTCAAGAGTCGAGTTCCAATTCACAATGACATATATTTGCTGCAAATCGTTTGCCATTGATCTGAGAAGACTGAATTAGACCAATAAGAAGCACCATCAATATATGTTGTACACAGGCATAATGAATTAAGATGCAGACTCGTTCAGTATCTCAAATAACAGCGTTCAAAACATAATAAAAACAATTGATAAATATCCGCAATTAGTTAAATCAACTGCAGTCTCCTTATTTTGACAATGGTCATCAGTCTTCTTATGATAGCAAGAGTCATTGTTCATATCTCCAGATCCAAATGAGCATTGTTTGAGTATCCATTTAAATTATTTAAAAGAATAAAATATCTCAAATCCTGTCATGACTACTTAGAGAAGCATTAGTGCGGGATGGTAAACATCAGAGAAATGCAGCAGTTTATCATTACTATTGTTAGAATAATTACTTTTCTGGGCAAAATGTGTCAATCTAATATTTTTATCAGTAGATCTAGGGTGTTCATTCACCAGAAATGAACTCATTTGTAATAATTATAATCATAAAGGGCAATTCATTTGACAGAAAATGTCACAATAATGAAACAGCAAATTGTTTAAATAAACAATACAGACTATTTAGCACATCAAGGGCCAGATTTTCCAAAAATTTACGCAAAGCAGCGCAGCCCCCAAAGAGGCTGCGCTGCGTTGCGTGACTAGGAAGGAGCAGGAGAGTGCCATATCTACAGAGATATGGCACTCTCCTCCCTTCGCCCTAGCGCCGGCACTGATTTCAGCTTCCATGCGCCACACACACACACATCAGTGCCATAGCGCTAGGGTGTGTGCCTGAGACTAGCATACGTTTTGTACTGGAAGGGTACCCTTCCTGCAAAGTAGGAAAAGAAAGGAGAAATGAAAACATTTCTCCTCTTAACACTCCCTTTCAGATGGCGTTTACTTTTGGTGCTAAACCCTGTCTACAATTGTTTGTAGATAGGGTTTTGAGTCAAAAGTCATGGGTGGTTGCATGGGAACGCCTATGTACCACCCCTGTGGCGCTAAGTAACGCAAAGCAGTACTTTGCGCTGCTTTGTTTTACTTTCATGGTACCTTCCAGGGCAAAACACATTTTGTGCTGGAAACTAAATTGGTAAAAAAAAAATTGTGCTGGTTAGGTTCACCTTTGTGACTCTAACCCAGCGCAAAATGTTTGAAAATCTACCCTCTAGTTTGAGAGCCCAATCCTTTACACGCAAACCGCTCTAGGCGGTGTTATAAACCCATGTCATAATCCTGTCTTCCACCATCAATATCTTACCTCTCCTTTCAAACCTAAGTATCACATGTGAGCCTATATGAAACATGTTTGTTCAGCTTGATGCCCTCTTAACCCCTTTGCTGCTAGGCCTTTTCCCCCCCTGTGCTAAGCCTTTTTTTGGCTATTTGTGGTAGTTCGTGCTTAGGCCCCTGTAACTTTTTGACCACATAAGGTATACATGCCAAATTTGCGTCCTTTTCTTCCAACATCATGGGGATTCTAAAGGAACCCAAGATTTGTAGATTCCCCTAGAGGGGACCCAGAAATTAGCCAAAATACAGCTAAATTTTGGTTTTTTTTGGAAAAAGTGCTGCAAATGAAAGCGTCTGTTTTTCCCCCTGCAAATAGTATAAACAAAAGGTTTGTGGGGCTGAAATCACCATTTTCCCAGCTTTCAGGGACTGACAGACTTTTGTCAGAAAACCAACATTTTTTACACAGTTTTGGCATTTTACTTGGACATAGCCTATTTTTGCTATTTTTTGTGCTTTCAACCTTCTTCCAGTTAATGGTAGAAATGGGTATGAAAGCAATAATGGATCCTGGAAAGCTATACATTTTAGATACGAAGACAAAATTCTGAATTCAGCAAGGGGTCATTTGTGTAGATCCTTTAAGGTTCCTTTATAGAAACTAACAGTTGAAAATAGGACAAATTGCAAATGAGTTAAATATAACAGCCATTTGTGCCAACGTTTTCACCTGTAACTTCTTCTAATTATGACAGATGTTTAAAAGCAATATACCATTACATCCACTGGACCATTCTGGTTGTGGGGATATATAGGACTTGTAGGTTCACCAAGAACCCGAGGAACCCAGAGCCAATAACTGAGCAGCGTCTTGCAATGGTTTTTTATTATGTACCGGGTATATAGCAATTCATTTTGGGAAAATATATACAATGAAAAATCGGGATGAAAGACACCTATGTATTTACGAAATTGGAACAAAATATAGAGTTTAGAAACAGTAGCTATTTGCACATTTCCGAAATTGTGAGTACCCATACTAGCATGAGAACTATAGGACATTTTTCAAAGTCACTTCTTTTTTACACATTGTCTTTCATTTGGAAGGCAGAAATGCATCAAAAGTCAATAGGTAATAACAGTTGCTCTACAATTCTGTGTTACCCTAAGTCTCCCGATAAACATGGTACCTCACTTGTGTGGGTAGGTCTAGTGCCCGCGACAGGAAACGGCTCAAAACGCAACGTGGACACACTTCATTTTTACAGTGAAAACTGGCCCTTTTTTTGCAAAGTGCCTAGCTGTAGATTTTGAACCCTAGCTCTGTCGGCACCTAGGGAAACCTAGCAAACCTATACATTTTTAAAAACTAGACACCCAGGGGAATCCAGGATGGGGTGACTTGTCTGGCTCTCACCAGGTTCTGTTACCCAGAATCCCTTACAAACCTCAAACTTTGTAAATAAAAAAACACATTTAGCTCATATTTCTGTGGTGGAAAGTTCCGGAATCTGCGTGGATCCACAAAATTCCATGCACCCTGCATTCCCTAAAGTCTTCCGAGAAAAATGCTACCTCACTTGTGTGGGTAGGCCTAGTTCTGGAATCTGCGTGGATCCACAAAATTCCACCCACTTCACCTTACACAAAGTTTTTCGAGAAAAATGGTACTCACTTGTGTGGGTAGGCCTAGTGCCCGCGACAGGAAACGGCCCAAAACGCAACGTGGACACACCACATTTTCACAGTGAAAACTGACCCTTTTCTTGCAAAGTGCCTAGCTGTAGATTTCGAACCCTAGCTCTGCCGGCACCTAGGGAAACCTAGCAAACCTATGCATTTTTAAAAACTACACACCGAGTGGAATCCAGGATGGGGTGACTTGTGTGGCTCTCACCAGGTTCTGTTACCCAGAAATCCTTGCAAATCTCAAACTTTGTCAAAAAACCACATTTTCCTCACATTTCTGTGGTGGAAAGTTCTGGAACCTGCGTGGATCCACAAAATTCTACCCAGCCTGCATTCCCCCCAGTCTTCAGAGAAAAATGGTACCTCACTTGTGTGGGTAGGTCTAGTGCCCGCGACAGGAAACGGCCCAAAACGCAGCGTGGACAAACCATATTTTCACAGTGAAAACAAACCCTTTATTTGCAAAGTACCTAGCTGTAGATTTCAAACCCTAGCTCTGCCGGCACCTAGGGAAACCTAGCATACTTATACATTTTTGAAAACTAGACACCGAGGGGGATCCAGGATGGGATGAATTGTGTGGCTCTCACCAGGTCCTGTTACCCAGAAATCCTTGCAAATCTCAAACTTTGTAAAAAAAAAAACGTTTTCCTCACATTTCTGTGGTGGAAAGTTCTGGAATCTGTGTGGATCCACAAAAATCCACCCACCCCGCATTCCCCAAAGTCTTCCGAGAACAATGGTACCTCACTTGTGTGGGTAGGCCTAGTGCCCGCGACAGGAAATGGCCCAAAACGCAATGTGGACACACCACATCTTCACAGTGAAAACAGACCCTTTTTTTGCAAAGTGGCTAGCTGTAGATTTTGAACCCTAGCTCTGCCGGCACCTAGGAAAACCTAGCAAACCTATACATTCTTGAAAACTAGACCCCCAGGGGAATACAGGATGGGGTGACTTGTCTGGCTCTCACCAGGTTCTGTTACCCAGAGTCCCTTGCAACCCTCAAAGTTTGTAAAAAAAAACAAATTTTCCTCACATTTCTGTGGTGGAAAGTTCTGGAATCTGTGTGGATCCACAAAATTCCACCCATCCTGCATTCCCCACAGTCTTCCGAGAAAAATGGTGCCTCACTTGTGTGGGTAGGTCTAGTGCCCGCGACAGGAAATGGACCAAAACGCATCGTGGACACACCACATTTTCACAGTGAAAACAGACCCTTTTTTTGCAAAGTGCCTAGCTGTAGATTTTGAACCCTAGCTCTGCCGGCACCTAGGGAAACCTAGCAAACCTATACATTCTTGAATACTAGAGACCCAGGGGAATACAGGATGAAGTGACTTGTCTGACTCTCACCAGGGTCTGTTACCCAGAATCCCTTGCAAACCTCAAACTTTGTCAAAAAAACACATTTTCCTCATATTTCTGTGGTGGAAAGTTCTGGAATCTGCGTGGATCCACAAAATTCCACCACCCCGCCTTCCCCAAAGTCTTCCGAGAAAAATGGTACCTCACTTGTGTGTAGGCCCAGTGCCCGCGACAGGAAACAGCCCAAAGCGCAACGTGGACACACCACATCTTCACAGTGAAAACAGACCCTTTTTTTGCAAAGTGGCTAGCTGTAGATTTTGAACCCTAGCTCTGCCGGCACCTAGGAAAACCTAGCAAACCTATACATTCTTGAAAACTAGACCCCCAGGGGAATACAGGATGGGGTGACTTGTCTGGCTCTCACCAGGTTCTGTTACCCAGAGTCCCTTGCAACCCTCAAAGTTTGTAAAAAAAAAAACAAATTTTCCTCACATTTCTGTGGTGGAAAGTTCTGGAATCTGTGTGGATCCACAAAATTCCACCCATCCTGCATTCCCCACAGTCTTCCGAGAAAAATGGTGCCTCACTTGTGTGGGTAGGTCTAGTGCCCGCGACAGGAAATGGACCAAAACGCAACGTGGACACACCACATTTTCACAGTGAAAACAGACCCTTTTTTTGCAAAGTGCCTAGCTGTAGATTTTGAACCCTAGCTCTGCCGGCACCTAGGGAAACCTAGCAAACCTATACATTCTTGAATACTAGAGACCCAGGGGAATACAGGATGGGGTGACTTGTCTGACTCTCACCAGGGTCTGTTACCCAGAATCCCTTGCAAACCTCAAACTTTGTCAAAAAAACACATTTTCCTCATATTTCTGTGGTGGAAAGTTCTGGAATCTGCGTGGATCCACAAAATTCCACCACCCCGCCTTCCCCAAAGTCTTCCGAGAAAAATGGTACCTCACTTGTGTGTAGGCCCAGTGCCCGCGACAGGAAACAGCCCAAAGCGCAACGTGGACACACCACATTTTCACAGTGAAAACTGACCCTTTTTTTTGCAAAGTGCCTAGCTGTAGGTTTCAAACCCTAGCTCTGCCGGCACCTAGGGAAACTTAGCAAGCCTATACATTTTTAAAAACTAGACACCCAGGGGAATCCAGGATGGGGAGACTTGTCTGGCTCTCACCAGGTTCGGTTACCCAGAATCCCTTGCAAACCTCAAACTTTGTAAAAAAAAACACATTTTCCTCACATTTCTGTGGTGGAAAGTTCTGGAATCTGCGTGGATCCACAAATTTCCACCCACCCCGCATTCCTCAAAGTCTTCCGAGAAAAATGGTACCTCACTTGTGTGGGTAGGCCTAGTGCCCGTGTCAGGAAACGGCCCAAAACGCAACGTGCACACACCACATTTTCACAGTGAAAACTGACCCTTTTGTTGCAAAGTGCCTAGCTGTAGATTGTGAACCCTAACTCTGCCGGCACCTATGGAAACCTGGCAAACCTATACATTTTTGAAAACTAGACACCCAGGGGAATACAGGATGGGGTGACTTGTCTGGCCCTCACCAGGTTCTGTTACCCAGAATCACTTGCAAACCTCAAACTGTGTAAAAAAAAAACATTTTTCTCACATTTCTGTGGTGGAAAGTTCTGGAATCTGCATGGATCCACAAAATTCCGCCACCCCGCATTCCCCAAAGTCTTCTGAGAAAAATGGTACCTCACTTGTGTGGGTAGGCCTAGTGCCCGCGACAGAAAAAGGCCCAAAACGCAACGAGGACACACCACATTTTCACGGTGAAAACTGACAATTTTTTTGCAAAGTACCTAGCTGTAGATTTTGAACCCTAGCTCTGCCGGCACCAAGGGAAACCTAGCAAACCTTTACATTTTTGAAAACTAGACACCCAGGGGAATGCAGGATGGGGTGACTTGTCTGGCTCTCACCAGGTTCTGTTACCAAGAATCCCTTGCAAACCTCAAACTTTGTAAAAAAAAACACATTTCTGTGGTAAAAAGTTCTGGAATCTGCGTGGATGCACAAATTTCCTACCACCCAGTGTTCCCCCAGGTCTTCCAATAAAAATGGTACCTCACTTGCGTGGGTGGGTCAAGTACCCGCGACAGGCAAGGGCCCAAAACGTATTGAGGAGACATCAAAATTACCTATCACAAAACAACCCGGTTGTGCAAGGGGGGTCACCTGGGCTTTTGGCCCCGGGCTCGGAGGCCATCTTGGGAAACCTACCAAACCCACACATTTCTGAAAACTAGACAACCGGGGGAGTCCAGCAAGATATGGCTTGTGTGGACCCCCAACGTTTTCCTACCCAGAATCCCCTGCAAACCTCAAATTTGGCTGAAAAAATCAAATTTTTCCCAAAGTTCTGTGTGGGAAAGTTCTGGAATCTTCATTGATCCACAAATTTCCTACCACCAAGCATTTCCCCAGGTCTCCTGATAAAAATGGTACCTCACTCGCCTGGGTGGGTCAAGTACCCACGACAGGCAAGGGCTCAAAATATATTGAGGAGACATCAAAATTACCTATCACAAAACAACCTGGTTTTGCAAGGGGGGTCACCTGGGTTTTTGGTCCTGGGCTCGGTGGCCATCTTGGAAAACTACAAAACCCACACATTTCTGAAAACTAGACAACCGGGAAGTCCAGCGAGGTATGGCTTGCGTGGATCCCCCAACGTTTTCCTACCCAAAATCCCCTGCAAACCTAAAATTTAGCTGAAAAAAACAAATTTTCCACATATTTTTGTGTGGAATCACCGTGCCGGCAAAAATATCTTACCCCACAGCATTCCCCTCAGTGTCCCGAGTAAAATGATACCTCACTTGTGTGGGTGTCCAATGCAGAATTGGCTAAAAACGTATTTTAAAAAAAATGTAGCGCTTAGAATTCTTGGTGCTATACCCTTGATCCCTATGTTTTGGGCTCTTCCCAGTCACAGGCCCTTGCCCCACCCACACAAGTGAGGTATCATTTTACTCTAGAGAACAAGGAGAATGTTGGGTGGTAGGACATTTGTGCCGGCACAGTGATCCCAAACAAAAATGTGTGGAAAAAGTGCTTTTTTCAGCTAAATTTGAGGTTTGCAAAGGATTCTGGGTAGGAAAACATTGGGGGATCCACGCAAGCCATACCTCATTACACTCCCCAGGGTGTATAGTTTTCAGAAATGTGTGGGTTTGGTAGGTTTCCCAAGATGGCCGCGAGGTCCGGGCCAAAAAAACAGGTCCCCCCCTGCAAGACCAGGTAGTTTTATTATAGGTAATTTTGAAGACTCCACAGTACGATTTGGGCCATTTTCTGTTGCAGCCACTATGTCTACCCACACAAGTGAGGTACCACTTTTATCAGGAGACCTGGGGGAACGCTAGGTGGTAGGAAATTGGTGTCAGCCCAGTGATCCCACAACTTTCCCACACAGAAAAGTGAGGAAAATGTGATTTTTTTCAGCTAAATTTGAGGTTTGCAGAGGATTCTGGGTAGAGAATCTTTGGGGGATCCACGCAAGCCATACCTCACTAGACTCCCCAGGGTGTCTAGTTTTCAGAAATGTGTGGGTTTGGTAGGTTTCCCTAGATGGCTGCTGAGCCCGAGGCCAAAAATCCAGGTGCACCCCCCTGCAAAACCAGTTCGTTTTATGATAGGTAATTTTGATGTCTCCACAATACGTTTTGGGCCCTTGCTTGTCATGGGTACTTGACCCGCCCACTCAAGTGAGGTACCATTTTTATCGGGAGACTTTGGAGAATGCGGGCTGGGTGGAAGTTTGTGGTCCCACGCAGATTCCAGAACTTTCCATCACAGAAATTTGGGGAAAATGTGGTTGTTTGTTTTACAAAATTTGAGGTTTGCAAAGTATTCTGGGTAACAGAACCTGGTGAGAGCCAGACAAGGCACCCCATTCTGGATTTCCCTGGGTGACTAGTTTTCAAAAATGTATAGGTTTGCTAGGTTTCTCTAGGTGATGGCACAGCTAGGGTTAAAAATCTACAGCTAGGCACTTTGCAAAAAAGGGTTCAGTTTTCACTGTAAAAATGTGGTGTGTCAATGTCGCATTTTGGGCCGTTTCTTGCCGGGGCACTTGGCCTCCCCATGCAAGTGAGGTACCATTTTTATCAAAAGACTTTGGAGAATGCGGGGTGTGTGGAATTTTGTGGATCCACGCAGATTCCAGAACTTTCCATCACAGAAATGTGAGGCGTTTGTTTTTTTGGACAAAGTTTGAGGTTTGCAAGGGATTCTGGGCAAGAGAACCTGGTGAGAGCCAGACAAGTCACCCCATCCTGGATTCCCCTGGGTGTCTAGTTTTCAAAAATCTATAGGTTTGCTAGGTTTCCCTAGGTGCCGGCAGAGCAAGGGTTCAAAATCTACAGCTAGGCACTTTGCAAAAAAGGGTCCGTTTTCACTGTAAAAATGTGGTGTGTCCACGTTGCGTTTTGGGCCATTTCTTGTCGTGGGCACTAGGTCTACCCATGCAAGTGAGGCACTATTTTTATCTGAAGACTTCGGAAAATGCGGGGTGGGTGGAATTTTGTGGATCCATGCAGATTCAAGAACTTTCCATCACAGAAATGTGAGAAAATGTTTTTTTTTTTACAAAGTTTGAGGTTTGCAAGGGATTCTGGGTAACAGAACCTGGTGGGAGCCAGACAAGTCACCCCATCCTGGGTTCCCCTGGGTATCTAGTTTTCAAAAATGTATAATTGCTAGGTTTCCCTAGGTGCCGGCAGAGCTAGGGTTCAAAATCTACAGCAAGGCACATTGCAAAAAAAGGGTCAGTTTTCATTGTCCACGTTGCGTTTTGGGCCATTTCCTGTCACGGGCACTAGGCCTAACCACACAAGTGAGGCACCATTTTTCTCTGAAGACTTTGGGGAATGCGTGGTGGGTGGATTTTTGTGGATCCACGCAAATCCCAGAGCTTTCCATCACAGAAATGTGAGGAAAATTTGTTTTTTTTAACTAAGTTTTAGGTTTGCAAGGGATTCTGGGTAGCAGAACCTAGTGGGAGCCACACAAGTCACCCCATCCTGGATTCCCCTTAGTGTCTAGTTTTCAAAAATATACAGGTTTGCTATGTTTCACTAGGTGCCGGCTGAGCTAAGACCCAAAATCCACAGGTAGGCACATTCCGAAAAGAAAAGTCAGTGCCTAGTGGGCTTTCTGCCGCTCTGGGGAGGGGGGAAATTGAGGGCTATTGCCCCATTATGCCCCCGAGGGGGGAAGAAAGACTGGCTATTCTTTTGGGGGGATGGGGGCATTGGGATTCCCATTCTGGGCAGCCCCCACCCCTACGTATAAAAAAGCCAGCATGATCGCTGGCGCATAGGGGGCTCTCTGCCCCCCGGGGGGCAGATCAGGGGCTACTGACCCCATCTGCCTCCTGGGAGGGGCAGAAAGACTGTGTCATCTTTTTGGGGGGGGATTGGCATGCCCATTCTGGGCAGCCCCCACCCCGAACTTTAAAAAAAAGAAATCCCTGGTGGCTAGTGGGCCCCAGGGGGGGGCAGAAAGACTGGAATTTTGTGGATGAGTGGGGTGGGGGCGATGGCATGCCCATCTTGGGCAACCCAGCCCCTAAATTCATCGGGGAAAAAACCCCCTGGTGTCTAGTGGGCTTTCTGCCCCCCGGGGTGGCAGATTGGGGGCTAATGCCCCCATCTTCCCCCCAGGGGGGGCAGAAAGACTGTACTTTTGCGGCGAGGGGGTGGGGGCATTAGCATGCCCATATTGGGCAGCCCCCACCCTTAATTTACATTTGGAAAAAAAATCCTAGTTTCTACTGCCCCCCGGGGGGTAGATTGGGGGCTACTGCCCCCCCGGGGGGGCAGAAAGACTGTACTTTTGCAGCGGGTGGGGGCATTGGCATGCCATATTGGGCAGCCACCACCACTAATTCAAATTAGAAAAAAATCCCTGGTATCTAGTAGGCTTTCTGCCCCCCCAGGGGGGCAGATTGGGGGATACTGCCCCATCTTCCCCCCAGGGGGGCAGAAAGACTGTCATTTTGTGGCAGGGGGGTGGGGGCATTGGCATGCCCATATTGGGCAGCCCCCACCCCTAATTCAATTTATAAAAAAATCCCTGGTATCTAGTGAGCTTTCTGCCTCCCCGGGGGGGCAGAAAGACTGACTTTGCCAAAATGAATAAGGGGGGAGCAAAGGCCCTTGCCCAAGGGGCCGCTCCCCCCTCCCTGGTGCCTAGTGGGTGGATCCCTGCTTGTGATATACCCCCTCTTTTCGTCCATTGTAGTTCTTTTTGGGGTCTATTCAATGAGATATCGGGGTAACTATGAAGTCCTATTTTCTCAAGTCTCCATTTACTATGAGTTTTTATAAACCAGTAAGCAGTATTCAAGAATGGTAACAGCTGTGCAATACAATCCAGATCTAGTCCAATATAGTGTCATTATTGGTTCCTCGTTCTTTCACCATACATCAGCATAAAACCCCAACTCAAGGCACATCGTGTCTGCTCGTCATACTTACTCCTGCACCCCTATCTCTTAGGTAGAACTGTAGAGGTGCTGACTCATTATATTGGGAACCTTAACGTATTCTTACTTTTAGTTAAGTGTGTTCATACATAAAATATCAGGATATTTTCTCGTATTTTAGAATACTCTAGTGTTACAATTGAGTATAGAGCATTTTCTGACGTTTGCACCCATAATTGAGTTCTCAAAATACAATTAATGTGTAAGTGTTACAGGGGGCGCGGCTTGACGCGTGACACGGATGGCTGCCTTTTACTGAGCTCCGCGACACCGCCGGTGCGGACGCTCGTTTAAAATGACATTCCGGTGATTTTTCGCTCACCTTTAGCTACCGGTGAATAGCGGAACAGCAAGTGATCACCGGGGATGTTTTCCTTTTGTCGGGCTCCACGACGCTTCGTCGAGACTGTAGCACACATCGGACCTCATCTGTGGAATAATCTAAAATGGCGGCCGTCATTTTTAATTTGCTGCAGCATGTCATGTGAGGGCAGGTGCTACCTAACTAATCCTCAGTGAAACTAAGGTCAACTCTTCTTAAGGTACTGTGCACAGTAATCTTGATTGCTGTATTGCTGATTATATTTACCACGTATAGTGGAAGGCTATTCTCCTCCCAAGTGGAGGCTTCAAAGTGGCGGTAGCTGTGTGGAACTTTCTCTCACTCTGAGATCAGCACTGAAATTTAATTAATATATTCTACTCAAAACTGGCTGATTATTGTGTTGGAGGTACTTTAACCATGTTAGTGGTTTGCTTTGGTGGCCACTATTATATATGCGTCAAGGAGAAGCTTTGACCAGGGCTTAAATAGGTCTATTCTTTGCTTTTAATAAGTTCCTCGCTGCCTTAATTTTGCTCACTGTACCAAGTTTTTCAACTTTTTTGATCTCAACACTAGGTGGGCTCTTTATTTCACTTTGTGGCAGTTATAAAGGTCAACCAAAGGTTGAATCCTCATTGTCTCGTGCTTTATCTGCTGACGATCTCTACTATGTCTATCGAGTCATAGTTCTGTGTTGTTGCACTGCTGAATTATTGTTCACCTTGATCTCTGGGACTTTGGGGCTCATCCTTTTTGCTCTGTCTGCCCTCTTCAGCTTTCATTAAGAACATTTACGATTACTTACAATGGCGGAAGGTGTAAGCAGCAACACCAAAGACAGAGATTCCAAAGGGAATTTGCAATGCTCTAAACATATCTCTCCTATCCCAGAGTCATCGGCTAAAGGTAACTCTGATTCAACTTCAACTTTAGGTGCTATATTACTTAAGCTGAACACTGTTCATGATATAGCTCAAAGTACAAAAACCACTACAGATATCCTCCAGGTGGAAGTGGCTGCTATTTGCAATGACCTTAAAGATCTTTCATTACGTGTCTCTAATGCTGAGACGAGGATCAGTTGTGTGGAAGATTATACGAATAAACAAGCAAAACACATCCAAAATCTGGAACGCTCCATTACTTCATTGACGAGAGACCTAACAGAACAGGAAGACCACAATCGTAGAAGTAACCTTCGTATCTTTGGTTTACCGGAGGGATGTGAAAATGCGGCTCCTTCCGTAATTGACTTTTTGCTTACTTGGATCCCGAATGTCCTACAGCTCTCCTTCAAACACGATTTTGAGATTGAACGTGCACACAGAGTTCCAACTTTTAAACCCAGGAATATGTCCTCGCCTAGACCATTGATTTTTAAACATTTGCATCATCAACATACTGATCAAATCTTAGCACAAATGAGGAAGATCAAGTCAGTTCAATGGGAAGGTCACAGAATATCCATCTCACAGGATTTTGCCAGAGATACCGTCTTTCGTCGTAAAGGCTTCCTCAATTTACACAGGAGACTCACTGACTACAGCATCCCTTTTTTCATTCTCTGGACCTTCTAGATTTAGTATCATCTTCAAAGGTCGCCCACAGATCTTCTATGAACCCTCTGATCTTTCCACATTCTTGGATAATCAATCTGAATCTCAGATAGACTCGGACTCTCTACCTGGCACCTCTCGCTCATAGACAGCTGTATATGGTCTTGATCTCTTACGATGTTTCCAGATATCCTTTTTTCCTTTTGTTGTTGACTAAGAATTAGATATGCTTTTGCATATTCAAGCGGTTAAAAAATTTACATATATCTATGTTCCTGAGGTTCCTATTGTATCCTTTATAATATCCTCTGTTGTGTTTTTTTCTGCCTGACATTGAGATACAGTATAGTATGCTGTAACTGTACTGATGTTTCTTCATATCTTGAATAGGCTGATTTTGATAGTTTATACACTAGTACATAGTTTTCTAACATGTGTCTCATTCCTTATTTAGGTAACTATTTTATTTCTCTCTCATTCTACTTTTTATTCTTTACCTCTTTTCTCTCTCTCTCTCTATGGTAAACTATATATATATATTTTGTACCATTCATTGAGTTCTCTGATTACCAATTAAATATGTTTTTCTCTCATAGTATTGTATATATTTTGCTTGTTCTGATCTCATTACCACAATTTTAGTTATACTAGTATGAATTACACCTCCATTAATTGGTGATCTTTGCCTGTTATTACCTGATAGTTGTATAGTTATCTCATGAATTGTATATATTGATTTATAACTCTTTTGAACAATCTGTTATAGAGTGGTTGAAGTACGCATTAACTGGATTCATGTGATATTACAGCCATAATTGGTTTGGTCATGAATATTATCCTATTACCGATGTTCCACTTATATCTTTTTCTACTTAGTCTCTCTTTAATACCTGGTTATAATTGAATAATGAATTTACTCTCCTTTTAATCTTTACTTTGCTTTATAGTTCCTTTGTTATAGGTAAGTATTCTCCTTATTCTCCTTTTTCTCCTTTGATCATTATTCTTTATTATTGCGTTTTATCTACATGGAAGTATGTCTATATGTTATCTTTTAGTTGATGATTTCACAGATTATCAATGAACTGTGTCATTCCCTAATGATGTTCTCTTATTGTCTTTTACAATCATTTTGTTCTGTTCTTGTTATCGTTATTAATGATACATTATTGTGATTTGCATTTTTAATATTCATGCTCACAGGTTATCACTAGTTGATAGTTTATTGCTATGTTATGATTTTTGTATATATCAGCTTGACTTACAACTGAATAGTAGTCCCTTCAGGAAGAATATACTACTCGATCCTCCAGGGATAGAGGAGGCATGGAGTTCCTAAATGTGTGATGGTAAGTCTCTCAAGTGCAGATTGCTGAGAGAGTCTGGTATGTGACCAGCCCGTTGCTACGGGTGGGAAGGGAAAGAGACCCTTTTCTTTATATAGCCCTCACTCACTCTAGTAGTGACATGCTTCATCATTAGCCTCACCCCAACTCCTAAAGGTCGGGGTGGGCTCAACCATTTTCCAGGGAGCAGTTAAAGATATGGTGTATGGGGGCGTACCGTTAAATATAAAATTCCTCACCCACTCCTAAAGTATTCTTTATTGGTGGAGTGGGAGGGAAGGTTAAAAAACACTATAATCAGGTATCAGGATGTGATGGTCCTATGACCCTAGAATAGGCACCAACATGTTTCAGCCCTCCTTAGTGGCCTAAATAAGTCCTGGGCTTTCGTCAGGGTGGGATGTAAAGAGGTTACTTTCCCCAAAGACGTGAGTGTGTGTACGCAATTTGCATAGGGCACATCTATGTGAAAAAATGAACAAGCCTAATACTTGCCACCTGCTGCAGATGAGGAATTACCACATATGAACAGGGAGACATAATTTACATTTGTCAATATGTACATTTTAAGAGAGTGCCATTGACGCTCATTTACCATCCTCATGTGGTCCCCTTTGGAGCCGTTGCTGTGACGGTGTTGGGGGTTGTGTTTTGTCACCCCACACAAATTTTTTATATAGAAGCATGCTGTTACGGTGTGCTAACACGTGGGTCATGCTTTCCATACCATGCGCACTTCTGTGACTTTCATAAGTGCTATGGGTTGTGCATACATGCATTATTTCATTCACAATAAACATACATTTTGTATCATTTCACCTTATCATACACACTCGTATCTAAGACATAGGTTGTAAGATCAAGGGCACTCACCCCATGTAATCAGGGCTTTTGATTCTCAAGGGAGCACAGGAGGGAGGCCTTGTAGTCACACACTATAGATAAGGAAATTGTGGCCATATCGTTATTCAGTTTCTGTAAACTTGCTTGGCTATGTAATAAAACGAACTCCTTGGTCTGCCTCAAACCTATGCTGTGGTGTCTTGTTTAGGCGGGACAGGGATAACTTACTTCTTCAAAGGTCCTTCCCTGCTGTAACCTACTTGCTGCTCTGCTCCCCGGCTTGTCCAAATGCTATGAGAGGTTATCGCCATTAAATGCCGATGTTCACACGCTTTGCCAGCGGGTCCAGGGGAGTGGCTAGTCACACCCCCCTATCGAAGGATATCCAGTGATTGGGCCCTGTCGGGGGCTCAACTTACGTTGTGGCAGCTGCGTCAAGACACTTTAGTTTGTCATGACGAGTGCGCCCTTCATCTATTTTGACTAGGCGTTTGTGGCTGCACGTATGCGTGCTGTCTTGTGTACCGTGCCCTCCCGGGGGCTCGTCTAATGTTGTGGCGGCCGCGTCAAGACACATTAGTTTGTCATGACGGGTGTGCTCTTCATCAATTTTGACAAGGCGTAAGTGGCTGCCTGCATGCGTACTGTTACGTGTACCAGACCCGGAGGTGGGACACGTATATCTAGTATTTCCACCTTACAGTGTCGCCTCGTGTTATAATGCTATTATTGTAGTTTTCCTATGGTCTATGTTTGTACTTAGTCTGTGTAATGTCCTCTTCGATATCTCACTCAGGCGTGTAGCGGACCTAGACAACCCAGTCACGCTAAACGAACATAACCTGGGAACACAGTGACTGTGGTACACTCATTGGTGCTGTGAGACCAGTATATCCTTTATCATCCTCTGGCCTGGTTCGGGCCTTCTATATGTATGTTACGTTCCACCCTTTATCTACTGGTTGCTTACTCATATTGCTCACACGGACCAAGTCAATATTGGTAGTATTAGATATAGAAATCCCAAGTACATGATTCTGTCATCTTTTTGCGGAGTTGCATTGTCTTCTCAGTACGTTCAACATGGTCATAATCGCCATATCGAACTTGCTCTATGGTGGTTATTACTTGTAATATTTTTGTTATTTTTGAAAAATAGAGCAGTATTGGCCCACATTAGAGTATGGAATGGCAGGGTCAAGAGAATTTCACCACTGTGTATCAGCTCACTTAGTATCATCTATTCAGGTTATTGAGCTAGCTCCATGGTATGGCGTCATTAAGGCCCAGTATGTGGGTCTTAAGACGATGTACCCATCTCTGCTCTTTTAGTAACAGTATTATTTGTGTCCCGTTGGTGTGTGTGACTTTTTCTATAATGCTCCATTGTATGTCCGTGTCTGTGTGATTTTTTTCAAGGTAGTGTGTTGTCAGTTTGGTTGTTATACGTCTGCATCTTATGGTGCTCCTGTGCTCGCTAATACGGATTTTGATTTTGCGGGTGGTCATTCCGATGTACCTGAGGCCGCAGGGGCATACAATGGTGTATATAACATTGTTACTATTACAATTTGTGTGAGATCTCTGTTCCCACGGGGTCTTCAGTCCTAGGTCGATTGTGTTTGTGTGGGATGTGAAAGGGCATGCAGTGCAATTCCTACAGGGAAAATGGTCCTGGACTGGGAGTAGGTTTCACAGTGTACTTTGTCCCATGGGAATTGTGTTGCTCGTGTCGCTGTGGACCAACCTGTCTCAGATGCTTCAGTTTTTTTTTAACGAAAACATGGGTTTCTCAAACTTAAGTTTGTTTGATGTGAGTATACGCCAATGTTTATTGATCGTTTGTTTCACAAAATTGGATCCTGTGTTATAAGTTGTGACACAGATCAGGTTGGTGTTCTCTGGTCTGGTGGTTTTCTCCAGAAGGGAGTCTCTTGGGATGTTGCGTACTCTCTTTTTAGCCTTATTCACGATATGCACAGGGTACTGTCGGGTTTGCAGTTTCTTAGCCAGTGCATCTGCTTCTCTTTTGTAATCGTCTAGCTTAGAGCAGTTGCAGCGTATGCGCATAAATTGTCACAATGAGAGATTTTCCCGGAGTGGTCTTGGATGTGCAATTTCGAAATGTAATAGGCTGTTTCGATCTGTGGGTATTGTGAACAGGGATGTGCTGAGTTTCCCTTCTTCTGCCATGATATTTACATCTAGGAAAGACACTTTGCTGTTGTTATGGGTCATAGTGAACTTTAGGAAGGTGTTTCTTCCATTTATCCAGTTGTTGAAGGATTCAGGGGAGGTATTATGGTCGTTCCATATGACCAGGATGTCGTCAATATATCTAATCCATAACCGTATCTGGTCGGAAAATGGATTATTGTTCCAAATGTTGTGATCCTCAAACCATCCCATGTACAGACATGCCACGCTCGGGGCAAAAGTGCTGCCCATGGAAGTACCGTG
Organism: Calotriton arnoldi; assembly: GCA_963921515.1. Taxonomy (NCBI): domain Eukaryota; kingdom Metazoa; phylum Chordata; class Amphibia; order Caudata; family Salamandridae; genus Calotriton; species Calotriton arnoldi. The sequence continues at coordinate 689,866 of CAWUFW010002582.1, forward strand.
GCGTTGCAGGTAGATCTTGTCCTCAAAGCTGAAAAAGTTTTCAGTTAGTGCTAGTTTGGCTAGTTGCATTATCTAGTCTACCGGTGCGTTCCATTTCCACTCTTCGGATAGTAGAAGGTCATGGATGACTTTGAGGCTTTCCTCCTGGGGAATACTCGTATAGAGACTCTACGTCCAGGCATATCAATGTTTCTTTTTCAGGATCGAAGGTTATGTCTCTGAGTATAGTCAGTAGATGAGTGGTGTCTTTCACATATGATTTAGCTTTTGTGACTAAAGGTCTCAGGTACCAGTCCACAAACTGTGAAAGGGGTTCCAAGATGGATCCAATGCCTGAGACTATAGGTCTTCCTCGCGGCGGGGTGCTTCCCTTGTGTATCTTTGGGATGGTGTAAAATCGTGGGACTCTGGGTTCTTTTGTGTTCAAGAACTCCTTCTCTTTATGGTTAAACCATCCTCTGTCATGTGCTGTGTCCAGGAGTAGTTTGATTTGTTGTTGTATAATCTTTGTCGGGTCTGCGCGTAGGACAGTGTAGTTCCTTTCCTCCTGTAGCAGTGACAAACAGGCCGTCCTGGAAGTTTTCCTTGTCCTGGATCACAATGGCGCCCCCTTTGTTCCCCAGTTTTATCACAATGTTGTTTCTCTTGTTCAATGTTTCTAGGGCGATTGATTCCCATTTGGAAAGATTGTGATATCTATTGGGATTTGGTTGGTAGGTCTCTATGTCCTTTATGACCGCTTCCTCAAAAGCCACAATTTCAGGGGGAACTGTGGAGGGAGGTGGACTGAAGGTGGACTTTTTCTTCAGATTTGTGTATGTTTCTTCCTCTGGTTGGTTCATAAAAAAAGTCTTGATGCGGATTTTCCTAAAAAACTCCGCCAGTTAATATTTGATGGTGAATTTGTCCATAGTTGTAGTAGGAACAAATCCTAGTCCCTTAGTAAGGACACTGAGTTCGTCTTTCGAAAGTAGTTCTTTTGAAAGGTTGACTACCAGATCTACTGGTTGCTCGGACATGCCTGTCCTTGGTCTCTCGTTCTGCTCCTGGTGTTGGTTCCGTCCGATACGTCGTCTTGCCACTGTACTCGTCGTCCTCTTCGGCCTCTTCTCCCACATCGGCCACCATACCCTAAAAAATGTTGGTTTTGGTGGTTTTGTTGGTAGAATGGTATGTTCTGTGGCATAGGTGGGCCTTGGTATGGTGGGGGGATGTAACCCCCTGGCCAGTACATCATCTGTTGGTTATGGAATGAGGGATTAGCAAAATTGCCCCTTTGGTATCATTGGCGGCCTCTCTTGTTTCTGCTGGAGGCTGAGTTGTCATTTGACCACTCATCGGTGTCTGAATGTATTGATCCATTGTCACTTCTTTTCGATAGGTCTGTGTCGGATTCGTCCTTCTTGTTGTACCCATCTTTGGTGTAGGGGTATATGCGTTCATGAGAGAATCTCTTCAGGTCTTTTTGGAGCTTGGTGATTTTGCTCTGAAGCAAAAAGTCTTTGTGTTCCGAGATCTCTTTGTTCACTTCCTCGAGTTTTTTCTTAAACACTGAGGTCTTGATCTGGGCATTTAGGGTGTCTTCGCTGATCTTAATTTTTACTAGCATAGCTTCTGAGATACGTTTTGCGGTGTTGATAATAAGTATCAACCAATCGCGTGTGCACCACCACGCGATCAGTGACCATTCCTTCCTAAACAGGGGATCTTGTAGGAAGATACGTGGTTTGTTGGTTACAATGAGTCCTGTGGGAGCTGCGTTCCCACGCAGATACTCCGTCATGATCACGCTGCATAGTAAAGTCTTCATCTAACATGCTCCCTCTTGAGTTCCTTCATCTCGTCCTAGTTATGGGACTGTGTGAGGGTCTGGGTGATGTTGGTATCTGGGAGTAGTGAGGGTGCTGCCAGAATGAGGGAGGCCATCTCATCTGTATAGGCTAGGCCTGCTTGTTCTGTCATTGTCAATAGAGTTTCTTGTGTATGTATGATGGGTGAAAAGGGGTTTATTTGAAAATAAATGGGGACTTATTGAGTCCACAAATAAGTTAACCCTACAGGTGTACGCTGCACAAAAATCAATCACATGAGATAGTGGGACCAGACAGGTCCCAGAAGGGTAGAGAGTTTCCATTCTTCTGCCATGATATTTACATCTAGGAAAGACACTTTGCTGTTGTTATGGGTCATAGTGAACTTTAGGAAGGTGTTTCTTCCATTTATCCAGTTGTTGAAGGATTCGGGGGAGGTATTATGGTCGTTCCATATGACTAGGATGTCGTCAATATATCTAATCCATAACCGTATCTGGTCGGAAAATGGATTATTGTTACCAAATGTTGTGATCCTCAAACCATCCCATGTACAGACATGCCACGCTCGTGGCAAAAGTGCTGCCCATGGAAATACAGTGGCGTTGCAGGTAGATCTTGTCCTCGAAGCTGAAAATGTTTTCGGTTAGTGCTAGTTTGGCTAGTTGCATTATCCAGTCTACCGGTGCGTTCCATTTCCACTCTTCAGATAGTAGAAGGTCATGGATGACTTTGAGGCTTTCCTCCTGGGGAATACTCGTATAGAGACTCTACGTCCAGGCATATCAATGTTTCTTTTTCAGGATCGAAGGTTATGTCTCTGTGTATAGTCAGTAGATGAGTGGTGTCTTTCACATATGATTTAGCTTTTGTGACTAAAGGTCTCAGGTACCAGTCCACAAACTGTGAAAGGGTTTCCAAGATGGATTCAATGCCTGAGACTATAGGTCTTCCTGTCGGCGGGGTGCGTCCCTTGTGTATCTTTGGAATGGTGTAAAATCGTGGGACTCTGGGTTCTTTTGTGTTCAAGAACTCCTTCTCTTTATGGTTAATCCATCCTCTTTCATGTGCTGTGTCCAGGAGTAGTTTGATTAGTTGTATAATCTTTGTCTGGTCTGCGCATAGGACAGTGTAGTTCCTTTCCTCCTGTAGCAGTGACAAACAGGCCGTCCTGTATTCTTCCTTGTCCTAGATCACAATGGCGCCCCCTTTGTCCGCCGGTTTTATCACAATGTTGTTTCTCTTGTTCAATGTTTCCAGGGCGATTGATTCCTGTTTGGAAAGATTGTGATATCTATTGGGCTTTGGTTAGTAGGTCTCTATGTCCTTTATGACTGCTTCCTCAAAAGCCACAATTTTAGGGGGAACTGTGGAGGGAGGTGGACTGAAGGTGGACTTTTTCTTCAGATTTGTGTAACCTTCTTCCTCGGGTTGTCCTGGTTGGTTCATAAAAAAGGTCTTGATGCGGATTTTCCTAAAAAACTCTGCCAGTTCACATCTGATGGTGAATTTGTCCATAGTTGTAGTAGGGACAAATCCTAGTCCCTTATTAAGGACACTGAGTTCGTCTTTCGAAAGTAGTTCTTTTGAAAGGTTGACTACCAGATCTACTGGTTGCTATGAGTGGGAAGGGAAAGAGACCCTTTTCTTTATATAGCCCTCACTCACCCTAGTAGTGACATGCTTTATCATCGGGCTCACCCCAACTCCTAAAGGTCGGGGTGGGCTCAACCATTTTCCAGGGAGCACTTAAAGATATGGGGGCATATTCCCAAGGACCTATCGCCGAGTTAGCGGCACTTTATCGCAGCCAAAGTGGCGATAAATTCCTCGCACTATTCACAAGCAGGTGCTAACAGCCGACATCACCAGTTTTCCTGCCATAGCAGCCGCAAAAAACATCGCCACGGATGACACCGCCAACTAACGCTAATGATATGCAGAGTAGGCGTTCCCGTGCAAAAACCAGCGAAAACACCACTCCGCAACATTCTCAACAACCAGTCAGATCGGCGATAAGATTCAAAAACATGCGATAAGGCGCGTTAGCAGCAGTGATTTAACACCAGCTCCTACCTGGTGTTAAGTCGGACGACAACCTGCACCATGAAAGGGAGCCTAGCCCAGAGCCACACCTGAAGAACAACAGATGCCATGGAGCTACTGATCATGCAGCTTGGAGCCCCAAGAGGGCCACAACACCCACCGCCACCACACCCAGGCCCCCAACCCCCCCCTGGCCCACCCGGGCCCTACCCTGGTCACCCCCCCCGGACAAAGATATTTGTCATCTACCTTACAAATACATGAACATAACAATTCGCCTGATGTCGCACAAGCACAACAATTAACATTCATGTGTGGTCAGAAAAAGGAAAAACATTCATAGATCTCAGAACTTCAAAAATAATTAATTTATTCATACTTAACTCAACACTAATAATTGGAAGAGTCATGGCGGGTCTTCTCTGGACAATCTGTAAGTCACAGCCTGCAAGACAAAATTGAAGATAAGAAGGTGTGTCATGCCCTCAACAAAGGACAGAGAGAGAGAGAAAGAAATGGAGAGAGAGAGAGTGTGAAAGAGAGGGAGAGAGAGAAAGAGAGAGAAAGGGATAGAGAGGGAGAAGGAGAGAGAGAGCAACAGAGGGAGAGAGAGACAGTGAAAGATAGTGAGAGTGAGAGAGAGAAAGAGAGAGAAAGAGAGGGAGAGAGAGAGACAGTGAAAGAAAGAGAGGGAGAGTGAGAGTGAGAGAGAGAAAGAGAGAGAAAGATAGAGACGGAGAGGGAGAGAGAGAGACAGTGAAAGAAAGAGAGGGAGAGTGAGAGAGAGAAAGAGAGAGAAAGATAGAGAAAGAGAGGGAGAGAGAGAGACAGTGAAAAGAAGAGAGGGACAGGGAGAGACAGTGCCGACACTGCGCACCCAGGCCTCACAGCTCACCTGCTGCCACCGGTGTGTCTCCAACCATGTGCTGGTATACACTGCAGTCCACCAGGTCCCTCAACTGAAATAGAGTCCACAGCTAATGATGGCAGAGTACATATCATTGCACACGGCAACATCGCTTTTCCGCTCCTGCGCACACAGGCTGCTGCACCCCAGCCCCTCCCGCCGCCCAGCAGGGATTGCCTGCCCCTGCGCACCCAGGCCTCACTGCTCACCTTCCACCACCGGCGTGTCTCCAAGAGGGCCCACCACATGCCGGTGCAAGCTCCAAGCCCGGTGCCCGCGACCTTGCCAGCCTCCACATCATGCAGCCCCGCACCGCGGTCCACTAGGTCACACACTTGATTCTGGGTCTTGATTTTGCAATGGCAGAGATCATATCAGTGCACAGGGCATCTTCGCAGGCTGCACACCCGCTCAGCTCTATAGGTGCCACTAACTCAGTGCACTGAAAGTCACCGTCCCGTGGCGGTAGGCCCGTGCCGGCCGCAGTGTAATTGGTGCCACCGACTCCGTGCAATGCAAGTCATGGACCCTATATGATTGAGTCTCGTCATATGCCAGGCGGACGCAGCCATGTCATCTCAGGCAGTGGGGAAGAACTGGGACACGTAGCGTCGTTGTCCCCCCCTTTATACGTAAGCCGAGTGGGCTGGCTTGGAGTACACCAGGCCAGCGTAGGGGTGTGAACAATTATCCCTGGCCTCTGGGTGTGGTTCATATCTGGGCTGCACAGGAAACCAACTGATGCGTGTGTCTCTGTTGCTGTGTCTGCGCCACACGGCCCTCAATCGACAATGTTGCATGCAGCCGGAGGGCGTCCGCGCACGAAGGGATTGTACAAGGAGTGCAAGGCCGCTCGGGGTCTTGGCTCATACATGGCAACTGTTGTGTGTGATACCAAAGGGGATGATGGACGGAGCGCTTGAGCTAATCAAACACTCACCCCCAGTCAACTGATCTGGGTTTAATCCATCATCATTCTTTAGCTCACTCCACCACCCCAGTTCAGACATGTGTGTGTTCATCGCTTTTGGTGCACCATAAGCCCAAGGCCTAGCCTCAATTGCAGCGCGAAAGCCACATCACATTCCCAGGATACAAGCAGTAGTCTGACTAACATTAGGGATAAAAGCCCCTTTGTCTCAATACAGAAGGCGGAAGGACATCTGCACCTCTGACCTTGGAATTGCATGCTGCAGGCACCCCCTGAGAGAGATACCATGGCAGATGATGACGACTCCCACACTACATACAGCGCTAATGAAAGATCAACGTATCCACACCCCACACACAGAAGTCCTTGCTCGAGGTACTCCTGCATGGAATGGCTTTGACACTTACGTACAGGACAACCCATATGTCCAAACTTTGCACACTCATACGACTCATTGCTCCGAGCTGTGGCATATCATCCACATAACAGCTGCAGGTCAGAAGAGTGCCAGTTCTACGAGAGCGAACAACGCAATGTCAGAACATCCCGGGCACATGCACAACCCCTGTCACGTGGAACTGTACTGTGACCAAATGCTGCAGTTGTTGGGGGCACTGCCACTGGCGGTGTTGCGCATCAGTTACCGTCTGAGCTTCCGTCTTGAGTACGTCACCTGCGTCCAGCCCTGGTTCCACTGTCGATCATGCATATTCGAGTGGCCCATGGATGTCTGCCTATCCAACACAACGGTAGCTGAACTGGATTATAACATGTGTGTGCGCCCCCTGTTGGACCACGACCAGGAGTGTAACCGTTATACCCGTTCATGGGATGCCTTGGTATTCGGCGTATGTGCTGGCAGTTGGGCATGTGAGATTGCACAATTCCTCGTGTGCAGTGACCACATCGAAGCGCTCCCCTATTGGGCTGTGTTGCAGATTGGTGAAACGGCATGGACGGAGCACATCTGTCCGGACCAGCTAATGGATTGGCTCGCCCCCGTGTTCGTTGAAGTCGACAACGACGTACTCTTGGAACTGATTGCCCATGAAGCTGCGCCCGCTTTCATGGACGAGTAACTGCGTTCCTGCAGCCACAAAAGATTGTAACCCATAGCACAGGTCCCAACACCCTTTTGCATCTTGGAGAAATGGACACATATCCCACCATAACAGTGGACATGGCTGCATTCGCCTGGACTCAGAATGCATGTGCGTGCAAGACTGCGGGTTAACACACACCTGTGCACGGTGAGTGAACAGCGGCGCCTGGCAACATTCCTCAACCTGACACACCGCTGGAGGGAGAGTACACACATGGCAATGTAGTACTACATGTGACCTTGTTGGACTCCTTCACCTGCTCATTGTCAGCAGAGCAGACAGTCAGCGCAGTCCGGTGGTACAGGACTATGCAGATCCCATGGGCTGTGAGTGGTGTCCCCTGACACGGTGCAATGAGCATTCGCCAAACACCACATGACTCGTCCAGCAAGGCAAGGTGGGCTGAGACCATTGGCATCCGTAATGATTGGTGTTCATTTGTGCCTCCCCATGTCTTGCACCTTGTTGGACTTGGCCCTTATTGTCCTAAAATCTTTCGCTTTTCCCCCTAGCCTTTTTACTGACATGGTGTGTCTGAACTGAAAATAATAAATGCTGTGCAATGGTGTACGCACCTTTATTTCCACCATTGTAGAAATGCACCTTTGTAAAATGTTACTTTTAAAATGGACGCCATGGCTGTGTGCTTGTGCCTGCCTGCCAGAGGTGGGTTACCAGTCTAGTCGTTTGTTTCCCAGCACCCCCAGCTTTTGGAGGGAAGTCTGGCAGACAGGGTGCTCTACACCTCCCCCTAAACCAGTTGGGACCGGTTCCCCAGGGAACCTTCCAGAAGCTTCCAGCCCTTTCTGGTAGGTGGGGTGAGGGGGGCTGTGCCTCCATGTGCTCAGACGGAGCGTGGACCTGAATGAGAGGGGACACTCTGCCAGGAGGTACCGCCACATTGGGCCTGTGTGCTGGCCCCTGTGCCCATCTGCACCCCTCCGCTGTCCACAGGGCCAGTGAGAGCCCTTTACTGGAGTGAAGACTGCTGTGTCAGGAGGAGTGCCACTTTATGGGAGATGACTGCTTCTAGGAGCTGCTGTCCTGTTCTGATGAATACCCACTGCCTGCTGATCTTGCCCAGTATTGCCTGCCTGCTCTCCTGCCGTCCTAAGCCCAGCACCTGGTGAGCACTATATCTTACTGCCAGCTGCCTGCTGCCTAGCACCCTGTGAGCACATGGTCTGCCCAGGAGAAGAGAGGAGCTGATGCCTGCAGCGCTGTGCTGCTAAAGCGCTATAACTGTGCCACAGGGGAAGAGGAGCGCTGCAACTTTATTTTGTGGGACTTAGCGCTACAACCTTATTCCTGCACCAGGAGAGCGCTGCCTCCAGCCCTGCCCAGGAGAAGAAGGTGCGTGGGTCCTGCAGCGCTGGGCTGCCGGAGTGCCATATTTGCATTGACTGTGCTCTGCTTGCTGCGAGAGCACTATAACTGTGCCCATCAGAAGAGGAGCGCTACATTTGAAGTGACTGACCATCCCTGCCTGCTGGTTAGCACCTGGAGAAGAAGAGCGCTTTATCTTATTGCCCAGGAGGTGAGGAGCTGACATCTGCAGCGCTGTGCTGCGAGAGCGCTATATTTCCAGTGACTGTGCCTTCCTGCCTGCTCCCTAGCGCCTCGGGAGGGCTATATTTCATTGCCAGTGAAGGGGAGCGCTACCACTTTATGGTGTGGGACCTAGCGCTTTGTGGGCGCTACAACTTAATTTCAGCCCAAGAACTTTCCTGCCGCCTAGTGCCTCGTGAGCGCTATATGTAAATTGCCAAGGAGGAGTCCTGCGGCGGAGGGAGACCGAGGCACATTGTCGGTGCCTGTCCCTCCGCGCTGCTGACGAGGAGAAGGCTCCGCTGAGGGTGAAGCCAGGAGAGGTCCCAGAAGCGGGACCTGTCGGGGCACATTGCCGGTGCCCGGAGACTGCAGAGACATCCAGAGGGGCCTCAGACTGCCGGTGAGTGGGGCTCAGTCATCATGTGGTTGGGGGGTATGTCGGGGCACATTGTCGGTGCCCGCCCCCGGTGCCAGTATTCTTTGGAGGGCATTGGTTGTGTTTAGAGTCCCATAGGAGGGGGGCTCCAACGTGCCCAGTACTTGTTTCCTCCCTCAGCTGCACGACAGAGGGGCTCCACCGTGCCAGTGTTCTTGTGGGCAGATTCCTGTTAGAGCCCGGAGTGGGGCTCCCATCGCTGCATTGTTGGCGCCAGTGCTTGTTGGGTTTACCCAGCTACCCCGCAGGACAGGGGGCAGCTGCCACGCATTGGGGGCATTGGATTACCCAGAAGGGAAAGAGAGAGGAGTGAGGGACCCTCCTACCCTAGCGCTTTGTGCACCTTTGTTTTCGCCGCCCTTGCAGCTAGCCCTGATTATGGCCTAATGAGATGCCCAAGGAACTTATGTTGATGCTGTTAGGATGCATAATGTGCTTATATGCCTAAGGTGAAGCCTCATGCCGTACAACAATGTTTTCATGCTGAGGTTATGCATAATATGTTTTACACTTCAGGCTCATGTGCCTATTGAACTGCCTCATGTGTTATGGCCTATGCTGAGGGTGTTGCCTTTTAGGCCTAAGGTGGTTATACTCCAGGATTGGTGCCTAGTGTATTTGATGTATGCCTAACGTGTCTTTACACTGATGATATTGTATCTATGCCTCATTTGTTCTACTGCCCAAGGTGGCTGCAGGCTAATGCTATGCGTAAGGTGTTTCAAAGCCTAAGGTTGATGCCTGACGTTCTTTTTCCCCCAAGGCTTATACTGTTGGTGTTCTGCCTAATAATTTCTGCCTCGCGCTAATGTGTCCATGCCTCAAGTCATGCTGCGGGGTACTAGGTTCATACCAGATTACGTTTTATGCCTAATGTGGTCCTCTGCCTAAGGTTATGCCCACAAGGATGCCTAATCTAAGGTTGCCTAAAGCTAACTGGATATATGCCTAGAGTGATTTTATGCTTATGCGAATATGATGCATACAGTGTTTCTATGCCTGACCTAAAGCATTTATGTTAATGAGGTTTATGCCTATTTTTGTGCACCGTGGGCTTTGATGCCTATTGTGATTTATGACAATGAGGTTATGATGCTACATGTTTATGCCTACTTGATTTATGCAAAGGCGATGTTGCTAGGTGCATGGTCTTGCCAGTAGGTACTGGCTGATGTACCCTTATTATTACTACTGGACTTTCATTTGTTCCTTACGCCTACATTACTCCTAATTATATTGTGATGATGTTGGCAGCGGCCCGATTGGCCCTGCCCTGTAAATAACCCCATGTAAATGATTGCTGGGTGTCAGTTGGCACCGTGTTCATACCTGTGATAATATCCTAACGTGTTCTGCATAATACATATGCTGTTTTTTCATGCAACCTGGTGTGGAGTCTCTTTTTGTAGTGTGCCTGGTGTGTCGCCTGTGTGTGCTGCGCAGATGCTTTACACATTTCCTCCGGAGTTTGGCCCGCCCGCTCTGCACCACGCTACCCGTTTCTAACACACCTCTACATGTTCCTTTGCTGCCTGTTAGTGTATGATGCATTGGTCTGCATGTTGTGGCCCTTGTCTTGCCCGTACTGACACACACATGCTAATAAAGTGTACGCAACTTCACTAGTGTTCAACTGTGATGAGTGTTGATTAGCATGCCAAATCGTGTGCCTCAATGAGCATTGTCCGTACACAGGGAGGGACTGACTGACGCATTTCACTTAGGGGTGATTAACTATTGCCAGCTCCACCTCTGTGAGCCAGAAATTGTGGTTGGGAGAGTTGCTGGTAGACCTGTGCGCTTACGTGTCTTCAGCAATGTGAGTATGGTGTCCAACTTCTTGCCATGTGGATCAGTGTGTTCCATCAAACCAGGCTGTGTCCACACAGTTGAGTGTGTGTAGGTATGCGAAGAGATGTTCTGTTGTCACATGTGATGTGGGACACTACTTTAGGCCTCCTACCGACTTTGACATTTTTACACACAGCCCTATTTAATACATGGACGTGGGGCTACGTTGGGGGGTTGCGAGATTGTTGTTCATGATCAATGAGGCCACAGCTAGTTCACACCTGCACAGTCATCTAATTGGCCATGTGTGTCACGGTCAAACATGCGCATTGATGTCATTTCCCAGGGTGTACCTTTTTGTGCAATCAATGTCCCTACAGTCATCCATACTGTTATACTTGTTTGAACATAGACATGACACATCTGTGTGATAAGGAATGTTTTATTCACATCCTGTGGAGTGTCGGAGCTGGAACAGTACATGGCCATGCACACCCCACATTACATAGTTGCCCAGTGGAGGGGTAAACAGAGTCCTTTAGGGAATGACAAATTAATCGGTAGAGGAAGGGTTGAGTCCGCAACCTGTTTGCTGTATCATTGGTACCCAGAGCAGATGTGGCAGTCCATGTCGGGGTCCAGGTGAATGTCGCAGAGTGTTTCGGGGGACAGTGGAAGGTGTTGTACCAGGGCATGATGCAGAGGGCTGTACCAAGCAGAAACAGGCCATATGGCGGGGGATGAATGCTACAACCTCCTTTTTGACACAGAGTCATTACCATCCACATCTTCGTCCTCTGATATGTCTTCTGTGTCAGGTGTGCCAGGTGTGTGTGGTGGTGTTATGACTGCATCACTGTGTGCCACAGACACATCAGGGGGCGGAGATGTGTGTGTCGAAGTTCCTGCAGCAGTCATCTGGGACAGGCTCTGTGGCAGCAATGGCAAGATGGGGATCTGCAGGGCATGGAAGATCCCAGCTACATCTCGCTGGTGTTCAGCCGTGGCAGCCACCCTTCCTGCCTGCATCCGCTCCATGTACTCCATTGTCCTCCGCATCTGTGCCAAATATGTGCTGTCGTCGCTGGAGCCTCTCTGACTAGACAGTTCTTGTATCCGAGTAATGGCTCCAGCGAGGTCAGCCAATGATTGTTGTAGGGCATGGAGTGGGCTGTGGGTGTCCGTTAGGGACTGTAAGTGGTCCCTGAAGGGACTAAGACACCCACGTATTGCATCTAGTTTGGCTGCCATGAGGTCGAAACCCACCTGCACCTTTTCAGCCAGCCCCCTCTGGCAGTCTGACACACGGCGTTGGAATGCCGTGTATTCTTCGGTGAGGTGCTTGGAGCCAGCCGTTATGGTGGGTGCTTCCTGCTGTGTGGTCTGTGCAGGGCGTGGGATCACCTCAATGCAGCTGGGCTGCCCTGCTCCTGGAGGTGGGGTGCGGAGGCTGTCCACGAGCCGTTGGAGGGTGTCAGAGCAGATGGCCAGGGGGGCCTCCTCATCATCACTGAAGAGATGTCTGGTCTGCTCTGCAGGAGGTGTTGATTGTCCCTCTGCAATGTGAAGGGGAGATGCAGGTTAACAGTGTGTTCCATGTATGTGCACGCATTGTACATGTTTACATACAGACTGCATGACAATGTACATTGTGACTGTTTTGGAGTAGCTGGGTATTTGATGGGAGACAGTGGACATTTCGACTACATGACGGATGTGAGGTTGTACTCGTACATTGTCATCTGACAGTTTCCTGCTATGCCTGATGTGGTTGGCCAGTTTCTACGCACATGCAGCACCAGTTGTGTCCTCTCTTCTGTGGTGTAAGTGTGGCACTTTGTACCACATTGTCGTCAATGTTGATGTGCTGTGATTGCTATGTGTGTGTGCTGCATTGTGGGAGAGTCGCCCCTGCAGCTCAGATTTAGCGGCCCCTTATCCTTTTGAGGCGGTGTGCCTTTGACTTGTGTGCTTTTACGGTGCTGAGATGTTGGCGACTTGGGTAATTTGTGCTCTTGGATGGGTTTTGGACTCTTGTGCATTGTTTGTCTGCAGATGTGTTGTTGACGTCAGGGGTTGTATGTGCAATTGGATGTGTCAGGGTGTGACCTGCTCCTTTGAGGATGTTATCCACACTGGGCCACCTCAGTGTTGTGTTGTGCACCATGTCATGTATTTTGACTGCAGCCATGCTATTGGTCATGCAGTGTCACTTGCATTGTCAGTGTGGCTCACAGAGCAGCTGCTTTGCTGGGTTCAGCACATGTGCATGGGTAGGTTGTGAGATTGGTGAGGGGGGGGCATTTGTGCACATGGTGGACGGGGGCCTACTTGGTGTTTCTATGTGTGCTGCAGTGTGCCAAGGCCATCAGAGACATGTTCCACAATCATTGTGGGTGTGCAGTGTGCTACACATAATTGTGCATGTGTGCCATTGTGCCCGTCTCCCCCCGTCCCCCCAGTCCCTGGTCGTTACTCACCCTGTTGGGTCGGGTCATATCGAGCAGTGTCCGGACCCCCAACTCCTTGCACCGTCTCCGCACTGATGACTGTGGCCACCATTTCCTCCAGCTCATCCAGCTCCTCCTGTGGCGCAGGACTCCCACCTCCAGTCGCCGTTGCTGCCTTCCGGTTGACAGCGAGTTTCTGCTTGGTTTGGCTTTTCACATCTTGCCAGCGCCTCTTGACCTCCTCCATTGACCTCCTCAACACTCCGACTGCATTCACGTTGTTCACGATGGACTGCCATATTTCCGTTTGTGTTGCCGATGACACAGTGGAGGTGACGAACAGTTGTTGGTAGTGTTCTGTCACCTCCGTGACGATGATCCGGTTTTCCTGCGGACTGAACCCCGTCTTCCTCTTTCTCTTCTCCTTGCCCTTCCCCGGCCCCGGGGTTCCTGGCTGGTCGTCTGTGGGGCTTGTAGGGTTCGTGTTGTCCTCTGCACTCGGTCCGGGTGTGTCCATGGTGCTACGCAGTTACATTGTTTTGTGTTTTTTTTTTCTCTGCTTTTATAGTGCATTCTCACGCATGACGCGTGGGAATCGCAGGCCTGTCGCTGGTTTTCGCTGATTTTTGTATCGCCATTGGGGACATCGCCACTTTTTTCGCGTTTCGCATTTTTTCGGTGTCACGTTAATTTTAGCGCGGGCATTTGTCGCGTTATCGTGAGACTATCGCATGGTGCCGCCGGGTTGAGAATACTGCGTTAACACAGTGTTATTTTCCCGTGATAGACTGCGATGTGAGAAGTTGCGTTAAGCGAATTTGGCGATAGTTAACACACGTTCTTGAGAATATCCCCCATGGTGTACTAGAGTGAGTGAGGGCTATATAAAGAAAAGGGTCTCTTTCCCTTCCCACCCACAGCAACGGGCTGGTCACATATCAGACTCTCTCCGCTATCTGCACTTCAGAGACTTACCATTACACATTTAGGAAGCACCATGCCTCCTCTATCCCTGGAGGATCAAGCAGTATATTTTTTCTGAAGGGACACCTGTTCAGTTGTGAGTATATGAATTAGGGAGGACGTGTCCCTTCAAAACCTCGTGGTTGAGGACCTCTCTACCCTCTGGGACCTGTCTGGTCCCACTATCTCGTGTGATTGATTTATATCAACTTGACACCTATCTGATTTTTATTTATAGATGTGTTGTAGTATGTACAATCGAATTCTATACGCTCTGATAGTGAGATTTGTTTGCTTATGTTATGTCATCCCTTCACAGACGCATTACTCAAATTATATTTATTTAGCCTTCTGCTACCTAGTATTACACCCAACCTTGATATCTGATGTAGTTATGTATTAGGTATAGTAACTTTTGTTCTACTGTTCAATGGGTTCTTTATACGAGAGCTGTCCACACCGTTGGGGCAGTTTCTGTTGTTGCCCATCCACGTTGGTCCCTCATGCAATTTGTCTCTTACAGACATCCCCTGGTGGGGCTGGTTCGTGATGCTGCTCTACACTTCTCAGGAGTGCATCTGATCCCTCTTTTCTTCTCCCTTTTCTTTTTTTCTTCTTTCTATCTTTACCCTACTTTAGGGACATCTGCTTCATTTAGTTTTGGGATATATATCTTATTTCTGTTGAATTTTAATTATATTTTGACAGCCCATATACTCTTTTATCAGCAGCATTTATTCTTAATGTTTCATGCATTTCGATGACTGGCTTAAATGTAGTTTCCCTTAATGGTAAGGGTTTGAATCATCCTGTTAAAAGGGCCAAGAATTTAGACTATTGTAAAAGTTTATCTGGTGATGTGGTCTTACTTCAAGAGACTAAGATTGGTTTCAAAGAGGCTCTTCGTATGAGGAAAGATTGGGTGCTCGATATTACTTGCTCGGAGGCTTCTGGGAAGAAGAATGGGGTTATTACCCTTATTTCTAAAAATTCTGGTTTGTCTATAGTTACAGCTGAACATGATATCAGTGGCAGATGTTTACTTACACGCCTGACTAGTGGTATGGATGATATATACATTATGAATTTATATGCTCCAAACATTGATGATCCACTTTTTTGGCGAACAATATATAAAAAACTCACTGATATTCCACAAAACTCAAGAGCAATTGTTGGAGGTGATTTTAATCTTCCCCTTGATCCTATTTTGGATAGACATTCTGCCTTTAAGCTTCAACCTCCTAGGTCGCACAAACAAATGCTTAATATGTGCTTGTCTCACCATCTTGTTGATGCGTGGAGATTACATAATCCTACGGGATGTGATTTCACGTTTTTCTCCTCTTCACATTCTAGTTTCTTCCGTATTGATTATCTTTTGGTCGACGCCTCTCTTCTAAAATATACTATAAATGTTATGATTCATCCAATAGTCGTTTCTGACCACGCGGCAGTCTCTTTAACTATCCTTAATCTGAAGAATACTAAAGGTCCTCATAGTTGGCGTCTAAACACAGAAATCTTGGAAGATAATGATGAAGTTAAAGAACTTAATGATGAGATTGGTAATTTCTTCAGAGATAACGAATCCTCGGTGAACTCTCCTATAGTATTGTGGGATGCGTTTAAGTGTACCATATGGGGTCACATTATTAAAAAAATGGCCAAAAGGAATAGTGACATTAGAAAGTCTCTTCAGTCTTTGGGGGACGATATTAAACACAAAGAGGAGTTATTTAGGCATTCCAACGACAAATTACTCCTGCAGGATATAAAACATTTGAAGTATTCCTTTAATTCCTTAGTCACTAAAAGAGCTTATAATGGAGTGCACGCTCAAAAATCCCGTCAGTTATTGTTACGGAACAGAGCCGGTAAGTTGTTGATCGCCACTCTAAAATATCAGAATACAAATACCAATGCTACTCATATTTCTCACATGATTGATAAAACCGGATCAAAGAAGTTCCATACCCAAGAAATCCTTGGGGTCTTTCGAGAATATTATGAAACTCTCTATACACCTCAGGACCAGTGCACCAAGAGTACCTGCCTACAGTTTCTTAATTCAATTCCTACTAATACTATATCGCATCCCGACATGACTGACCTGGGGAAACCAATCGATACTGATGAGATTATTCAGGCTATTAAAGATACACGTTCGGGTAAAGCTCCCAGACCGGACGGGTTTCCTATTGCCTTTTATAAGACATTTTCTCCCTCAATAGTCAAATATCTTAAGAAGATTTTTGATAACTATGTTCTAGCTTGAAAAGTTTCAGGTTCGGCTGCAGAGGCTACTATTGTAGTCATCCCGAAAGAAGGTAAAGATCATGCTGATCTTAAAAACTTCGTCCAATTTCACTATTAAACATGGAAGCTAAAATCTTCGCGAAAATCTTAGATAGACGCTTAGAATATTCCTAATCTTATCCATGATTCCTAAACAGGTTTTGTTAAGGGTAGGCTTGCCAGAGACAATATTCAGACTTTCTGTCGCATTTTTAGAAAAAGCAAAACTCTCCTCTTTGCCTTCGGCGGCGATTGCCCTTGACGCCGAAAAGGCTTTTGACAAAGTCTCTTGGCCTTTTTTACAAGCAGTGTTAGAATCCCATAACTTGGGTGATTCCTTTATTAATATGGTTATGGCTCTTTATGTGCAACCAAAAGCTAATATCAGGATTAATGGCACTACGTCTTCTTTTTTTAATCTTCGCCAAGGCACTAGGCAAGGATGCCCTCTCTCGCCCCTTCTTTTTCTCCTTTCCATTGACCCACTTCTTCGTCTAGTTAATCTGAACCCAGGTATTAAAGGTTTCCAATTTGGATCATATACACTTAATACGGCCGCTTACACCGATAATGTCTTTATTTTTTCAGAAGATATTGTTTCTGCGATTCCCACTATCTCCAATATTATTAGTGATTTTTCGGCCGTCTCTGGGTATACTCTTAATAAAGAAAAAACTGAAATGTTCCCCCTAAACTCTTTGTGTTTTCCTTCTCACATTGGTGATTCAGGTTTTAAATGCCAATCGACTTGTATCAAATATTTAGAAATCTGGTTCTGTAAAGATCTCTCAGATGCCATCACCTATAATGAAACCCACATCATACCTAATGTTAAGGATCTTTTGTCTTCCTGGTCTCCTAAATATATTTCCTGGTGGGGCAGATTGCAAACTCTTAAAATGATGATAACCCTGATCATCAATTTTTTATCATCCATGCTACCTATAAAGCTTTCCTCTGCTTTCTTTCATGAGACTGACTCAATTTCTTGGAGATTCTTATGGAATGATAAGAGAGCTAGAATTGCTTATAAATACCTTAGGAAACCCTCTATCATGGGTGGCTGTAATCTTCCAGATTGGAATCTATACCAAATCTCCTTTCTAGCGTCTCAAAGTGCACTCTGGTTCTTACCGGATTCTCAACATACACCTCCTTGGATTCATATTGAACGGGAGCTAAGTGCTCCTTTTTCCACTCCTTCCTTTCTCACAGCTCCCAAGATTGTCTTAGCTCACTCTCAACGTATTATATCAGACACGGTCAATGCATTTAAATATATTGATAGGAAAGTCTCCAAACCTATTCATAAATTAAGATGGTCATCTTTATGGTTTAATCCTAAACTTCATACTGACATTGATCCTAGCACAGCTTCTTTGTGGGCCGCCAAAGGTATCAGACTGGTGAAAGACCTCTACGACACTAATCATGATCCTCTTCCTTTTTCTTTTTTAGCCAGGAAATACGATCTCAGCGATATGGAGTTCTATTCTTTTTTTAAACTAAAGGTTAAACTTTCTAAAATACCCCTTTTTAAAGATCCGGTTATCGTCTCACTTTTGTCCATGTGGACACATTCAGGTCATACTGCTTCGAAAATTTATAAATTTTTATCCGCTCCACTTCCTTCGCATTCTACATTTATTTATGATAAATGGGCTCACCATTTTGAAGACGACGTTTTCAAGCATATTTCACAAGATACTTGGCAGTTGATCGGGAAATTATCCCTGCGTAATAAAATTGCCCCTTCATTAATCCAATCTAAATTCTTCACATTAAATCTTCTACATTGGACCCCTGCTCGTTTACATAAGTTGAGGTTACGAGATAGTGATCTTTGTTGGAACTGAAATTTGGCACCAGGCACCCATCAACATATGTTTTTTGAATGTACGCTAATAAATTCTTTTTGGGGCCTGATACAGAAACATTAACACTAATCTTTAATACATCTGTAGTTCTCTCTTTACTTGTGATTTTGCTAGGTCCATGGGCTGCAGTTGTACCTTTACGTCTTGACAATACGGATTTGGAGCTTCTAGACTTGTTTTTATCCATTGCTGTTAAAATTATACTCACAGAATGGAAATCTTTTAATCTCCTGTCTTATCATACCTGGTGGGCATGGGTTTCATATCTTCGTGGAGCTCATAATTTTGTTGAAAAGAAGCATTATTCACCTTCAATCTCTAGTAATGTTTGGCGGTCTCTGGATAACTATATGAACTTGTCCTCTCAGGGGTTGGTTGCTCAATATCCCTTTGATTCCATGTCTTAATTTATTTTCTTAGTGCAGGTGTCCCTTCTTCCCCTTCTTCCCCTCCTTCCCCTTCTTCCCCTTTTCTCTAGTATTCTTTCTTCTCTTTCCTGTTCTTCTCTTTTCCCCTTCTTCTTTCGCTGATGTTTCTTATCCATCAAGCAATACTACTACCATATGTCTCTGTTGCGATATATGTTGTTGCCTCATTTGTTCCATACTTCTGGGATCTATATTCAATATTTGATGGATTTATAATATTTATTACTCGTCATGATATATATCTGATCATTTTAAAATGGTAATTTTGTTATTCCTTTTATCCCAGTTTAAGTAGTTCTTGGCAATGAAATTCTTTTTTCAAATTCTTTGTTACTATTTATTGTATATTGAACTCTGATTTGCTGTATTGCTACTGTACTACAAATGTATTTCTTTTTAAATAAGCAATAAAGATATTTGAACAAAAAAATGTGTGTTACAATAAATGTTTGTGTAAAAGTGAACTTAAAATTGTATGTTTGAGAAATTAGAACACGTTTTATTCAGATAAAAACATGATGTTTAAGTATGTTTTCTAATATTACAAATGGCCACACAATTCAGATTTTAATTTTGGATCTGTTTAAACTATTCTAATCCGATCTAAACTCAGCAATATTACAATCAGGGGTTTTATGATTTTGCAAAATTATAAAAAGGTTGTGCATGAACAGTGTATAGAGAGTTACAATAAATACAGCTGTGCAGTGCCAAATTATTATTATTATTTTTATTTTAAAGCTTATAAAGCGCATGGTTATTCCAACAGAGTGTCCCCACGCTAGGGCATCACAGTCCATGACAGCAGAGCCCTATCCCCCCAAGGGACCACAGGCCCCAGCATACGCAGTAACTTCCCAACCGGTGCGCTTAACACCAATCCCCCAGGGGAGACTGAAAAAACCAAGTTTTAAGTTTTTTACGAAACATTGCTTCAGATGGATACGTCCTCAATTCCAAAGGTAGGTTATTCCAGGCCTTAGCCGCGAGAAAACCGAAGGATCTACCTCCCGAGCGTGCCTTTTGAACTTTTGGCACTACCAACTTAGCAGTGCCCATAGACCTAAGATTCCGGGTGGGTCTGTAAGCTGTAAGCAGTAAGTAGCGGGCGCAGATACCTCGGCCCTTTTTCATTAAAAATCCTGTGGCAGAAACACAGAGCCTTGAAGGTAATTCTGGCCTGTACTGGAAGCCAGTGTAATTCCCTCAAGGCTGCCCCCACCGATGCACGCCTTGGAATATTCAATATCATCCGGGCAGCTGCATTTTGAACCTTCTGTAAAATATTCAAATTACTTTTTGCAACCCCCAAATAGAGGACGTTGCAGTAGTCCAGACGAGATGTGACCAGGGCTTGCACAATGGTCTTTTTGGCATCTAATGGAAGTATATCCAAGATTTTGTGCAACATTCTTAGACTGCCAAAGCATGCTCCTGCCACAGCTGATATCTGCTCTTCAAATGATAAGGTGTTGTCAAACCAGACTCCCAAATTTTTTATCTTAAACTTGGGAGTCGGGGTTGGTCTTAATTCCTCCGGCCACCACAAGTGTGACCAGATGGAGGGCTGTTTGCCAAACACCATCACCTCCGTCTTTCCTGCATTTAATTGCAGACAGCTGAACTTCATCCAGTTCGCAAGATCACTCAGGCAAGCTTTGAATTTAGGCGCAGCCTCTGCCTCCTTTTGCTTCAATGTGACAATCAACTGAGTGTCATCAGCATATGACACCAGTTTCACCCCATGTTCCAATACAATGTCTGCCAGAGGGCGCATGTACACATTAAATAGAGTTGGACTAAGGGCAGAGCCCTGTGGTACCCCTTGAGACAGAGGACATATCTCGGACTTAAAAGGATGCTGTAAGACCTGGAAGGATCTATTCTGCAGGAAGTGCTCGATCCATTCCCATGTGTTACCTCTGCCACCGGCCTCCCACAGATGCTCCAAAAGAAGGCCGTGGGAGTCCGTATCAAACTTCGCACTCAAGTCCAGCAAAATCAATGCTGTCGTCCTTCCCTCGTCCGCTGCTATTTTTAGCGCATCAGAAGCCAAGAGTAGGGCTGATTCAGTGCTGTGAAGCGCCCTGAAGCCAGATTGAGTTTTGTGGCGATCCTGTTTTTCTTCCATGAACTTGGTCAATTGGATATTTAGACATTTCTGTGCAATTTTTGCAAAATGAAGCAGAGATACAGGTCTCAGATTTTCTGGGAGCGCCGGATCTGAAGATGGTTTCTTTAGTAATGGCACCACCATTGCGTGTTTCCAATTGCTTGGAGCCTGCCCTGAGCTGAAGGACATCTTCGGCAAAGTACCGGTACAATAGCTTCCTTCCCTCGCAGTAACATATTTGGAGGAATCATATCCAAGGGGGAGCCTGATTTGACTACTGCCATAAGTTTTAGTACGTCATTTTCCTCAGGAGGATGAAAAATAAAGCTTCCCTTATCCAGTATTTAGTTTTTTGGTGGAGCAAAGATGTAATTCCTGCTGCTTTCAAGGAAGGTAGCATATATTTTCTCTATATTTCCCAAGAAAAAAACAGCTACTTTATTACAGTAGTCTGCGGAAGTAGGCACTACTACTGTGATGCGCTCTAAGGAAGTGAGTTGTTTAACAATACTAAAGATGTTCTTTGGGGTATTTTTGCCGATTCAATTTTCTCAATGTAGAACTCCCTCCGTGCTCTCCTAATTTGTTGGTGATAGAACTTTAGTGCTTCTGAATATTTCAGCTTATTCTCAGTCTGATAATTCATCCTCCAACGGCGTTCAAGACGTTTGCATTCTGTTCTAAGCAATGCCAGTTCCTCTGAGAACCATTCCGCTGACGGAGTTTGGCGGGCACTCTTACAGGGTTTCAGAGGTATTAAAGAGTCCACTACCTCCTTAATCCAAAGAGAAACATGTTTATCTGCTATCTGGGTGTCAGCCATTAAATCCGGTGCGCTACAGGTCAAATTATCCCTGAAAGAGACGTGAGTAAGTAACGCCCATTTCCGGGTCATTATGGACTCTGGTCGCTTTTCCAGATTGCAGGAGACCTTTCTCTGATTCACAATCCTAAATGGGAGAATCCAATGGTCAGACAATGGGCACAGGTGGCAGCGCTACTACCTGAGTACTGTTAGAAAAATATTATCTAAAATATGACCCTTAATGTGCATAGAGGTATGGACCAGCTGTTCTAAACCCAGGGCTTGTAGTCCCATTGTCATCTCACCAATTTCTCGATTTTCTTTACTGTCCAAGTGTACGTTCAAGTCCCCCAAATTTACAAAATTGGGGTAGCGGATGGCATAAGGTGGCACTGTCTCAGCCAACTCATTCATAAATGCCCTAGCCAGGCCCGGAGGTCTATAAATAAGGAAACCCACGACTGACCACTCGCTATTAAGAGACATGTTAAAAAGGGCCGCTTCGCAACCAGACATCGGCAGTTTAGACATTTTTATCTGGTATTAATTTTTAAAAAATCACCGCTAGCCCCCCACCCTTTTGTCCGGATCTGTCGATCCTCAAAATAGCATATCCTTCAGGCAATGCTTCCAGAATATCAGGTGCTGATTGTTCATGGAGCCATGTTTCCACTAAAAAATAACCCTGCTGGCTTTTGATCCTTTTATAAGTCATGAATTTCATGGCTGTGTTTACTAAGAGGCCTGCAGTTCAGAGACAGGCAGAGTACGGAGTCTTTCTCAGACTCCAATACCCCCCCTCTTCCTTTCCTCTGTGACTGCCGTCAACAAAAAGTTACATTTCCTACAACCCTTCATTCCTGAAACCACAGCGATGGAATGTAAACAGTCTTTATCAACTGTATTCCTAAGAGCCAGAATCTATATTGAGGAGTAGTGAACTGTGTCCCTTGCGAAAGAACCAGGGGTCCTGGCCCCTGGTGCCGTCCATGCGTGGACGTGCGCAGACGGGTTTGCCTTTGTCGCGCCAGCGGCGCGCCCGCTGCGCACGTCTGCTGCGCGCCCGCCTTTGCATGTGAATAAATAGTGTGTAGGCTGGGAGCACTAGACCGCTCCACCAGCACTACACACTCTATGGCCGGAAGTGAGGTGGCCGGAAGTGAGGCCAGGACCTGAGGGTACGTCGCAACGCCCTCCGCTCAAACGCCACCAGCCGCGGCGGACCAGGGCGAGAGTACCCTCAGGCTAGGATCAAGCAAGCAAGCACGCAGTAAGTGGCCCCCCACTTCCCAGGAACACCGTCAATGCAGTTACACAGTCACATGCAATACTCTTTCCCAAAACAATCTAAAAACAATATAGCGCTTCCCTATAGGATATTCATTAAAGCAGCGTAAAATAGATAAAATAGCGTAAGCATAAAAAGATAAAACAAGACACACAGGCAGCGCAGTAGACTTACTGATGTATTTTGTATTTATGTAAAATTATGTATTTTGACTGGACCATAGCCATTCAAAATCAGCCAATAAAGTGCCATAATCCGGGAAAAGTCTTATTACAGTCACAATCCATGTCACTACACCTTAAGTACAAACGATTGGTTGTTTAGAACAGGGTTCTCCAATGTCGGTCCTGGAGGACCGGATCCATGCAAATTTTTAAGATAACTGCATTTATCTAAATGGGGATATGCTAAAAATCTGGCATGGATCAGGAATTCCAGGACCGACTTTGAAGAAGCCTGGTATAGAAGATCACATAGGTCTAATAAAGCTCTGGCGTGCAAGCATAGCTTTCTTAAGTGCCATCACCGGAAGACCTGGTGCCAGACATGTCAGCTTTAGAATACTTAGGGGCAGATTTAACTTGTGTCACTTTCCTTGGGCCGGTGCCAAATGTCCTTGCGCCACCATGGATGCGCTGTATTTACAATACAGTGCTCCATGGCGCAAGGATTAACAGATGCGTCAGAAATACTGACGCATCTGTTGGCACAAAAGTGACGCATCGCTGGAGTTGCTCATGAAAGTGACGCAACTCCAGCAATGTGCCACAACAGATAGGTGAGTCCCATACAAAAAGCCCTGCGTCATTCCTTATGCCCGGTCTGAGCAGACATAGGGATTTTGACGCAGTGAAGGCATAGAGTGACGCAGTGAAATGTTGTAAATTGCACTGCGTCAGTTCTACATGGCTTTTTGCTTGGGAACGGGTAGCCTGCATACATTATACCTGGCGCATGTATAATGTGACGCAGGGCTTTACAACGTGATGCATCTCCCTAGATGCGTCACGCTGTAAATTGGCCGCATTGTTTGCGCCGCCGTCGCGTCAAAAAAAGTGACGCAATGGCGGCGCAAGGAGGCGCAAGGGGCTTGTAGATCTGCCACTTAACTTTCAAGTGTCGCTGATAGAGTAGGTGAAAACGGTACTCATCTCTGCTGCTTGAATTAGAGAACGCTGAAAAATATCCCTCATCTTTCCATGGGGATGCCTTACATGTTAGAAAGGTTTTAAGTCTAACTTGTTTTATGAAGTGCATTCCATTAGATTTCCGATTGTGTTGTGCAGTCGGTGCCTCTTTTCCCAGTTAAGCCACATCAAGGAGTAGGTTGTGAGTTTAAAAAATTAGTTTATGTCTTCTTATTGAGCAATATGTCCCTTTTCTGGTCTAACTGTGCTTCAGGTTGGTAGCAGGTAACCTGTGTTGGCGGTGTTTTCCATGCAGGAACATGTTTAGTATGTAACAACCGAAGAAAACACAAATGTTATCGTTATTTGACTATATGAATGCCTCTGTATGTGTGTTAAAAACTGTGCACGTCACATGGGCTAGAAAGCAATGTAAGGTGTTACAAAGAACACTGAAAAATGCACAACATACACTAGAAATAGCAACAAAAAGAATGGGAGCTTGGTCTTCTAGCTGTTAAACAAGTTTATTATTTTGGATAAATATTGTAGTAGAACCTTAATTCTCCATGGTTGGTATATTTTTTCTGTGACCTAACGATGCACAATTTCTATTTCTGCATGTTCAAATAACCGTTTGAACAAAAATGTCACGTATTTTATAAAATATTGTTATCATTTAGTAACTTCGCTCATATTGGTAATACAGATAGACACACTGCTTCATAGACATTAAAAATACATGTTTTAATCGGTTCATATGAGCTACCTACACTTCATATTACTCACAGATGATTTTGAAGGCAGTGCCCTTTCCAAGGATATGAAAAAGGTACTGAAAAAGAAAATGAGCGACGCAAAAAGAAAAATGAAAGGGCAGATTTACAAGCCCCTTGCACTGCCAGTGCATCACTTTTTGGGACACACCGGCAGCGGATTTTTCTGCCCCATATTTACAAGGACAGGAAAAGCCAAAAACCTCCCTGCATGGCTTTTCCTGTCCTTGTAAATATGTTCCCTTTACAATCAGCACTTTGCGTGAAAGGGGCGTTGCATGGGTGTTGCTGTGGTTGTTCCCACGCAACACCCATGGAACCAGACACATTTCCAGATTTACAAGAAATCGTAAATCTGGAAATGCGTCTGCATTCTACGCCTCCCCAGGGGAGGCGTAGGGAGGTGCAACGAGGAGAAATGTATTCATTTCTCCTCGTTTCTTTTTCCTCTTTCTATGCGTGCTGCATTCTGCAGCACACATAGAACGAGGAAATTACCTCTAATGATTGTTTATGTACAGGAAGGTGTCTTTGGACCAGTCTTTCAAAGCCTTCTGTAGAGCCTTTGGGTCGGTGAAGATATGTGAGCGACCCTGCTTATTAACACGGAGTCTCGCTGGGTACAACATGGCGTAGTCAATGTTGAGGTCGCGGAGCTGCTTCTTCATAGGGGCAAACTGGCGGCGCGCTTCCTGTACTCGAATAGTAAAGTCTGGGAACAGGGAGATCGTGGAACCCTCATAACACAAAGGCTGTTTTTCCCTAGCCACTTTCAGCGCAACATCTCTGTCCCGGTAGTTAAGCAATTTTGCGATGATCAGCCTAGGGGCCGCTCCTGCGGGCGGACGTGGACCCAGGGACCGATGCCCCCGTTCCACCACAAACATAGTAGAGAATGTGTCGACACCTAGCAGGGTAACGAGCAGTTTCTCTATGAAGAGTTCCATGTTGCCTGTTTGGGTAGACTTCGGAAGGCCAGTAATTCTAAGGTTACAGCGCCGCGAACGCTCTTCCAAGTCCTCCGTCTTGTCTTGCAAGACCCGCATGACCCAGCCAAGTTGTTTATGTTCGGTGTCTAAGGTAGTTTGCGTTTCCTCCACTTCTGTTATCCTGCGCTCAGACATGTCGAGTCGCTCCGCGTGCTTATCCAGTCTCTCGGCCATGCGGTCCATTCTGTAGGAAAGGGCGTCCATCTTGGCGCCCAGTGCCGAGATGCCGCTCTGCAGGCTCTTCTCCATTGACACCAGCAGGCCACGAATATCCGAGTTCGTCTCTTCACTGGGCCGCCCCCGCGACCCATCAGCGTCCTCAGTGGAGGCATCCCGGGACTTCGACCGTTTGTGCTCAAACGTAAGTTTCGGTTGGGCTTTATCAACTCTGCCCATCGTTGCCATTAGGAAACACGACTGTGCGTACTGTCGTCGCTCAGCAGGCTTGGGGGTCCAATATCGAATCACTGATGCAGACCGCCTGCGCTCCAAAACGAGATCAGTGCTTAGCGCAAGATAACAGGGTTCCAATCTGCGTCCCAGAACTATGGCGCCAAGAGCTCCGCAACAAGGCAGGTCGTTCCCGTGGTGGATCCAGCGACGGCCTTCGCATTGATCACCCCACGCAGGCAGACTGCGCGCAGGTCCCGTGTCTGAGTGCCACCTATAGTACTCCACAGCAGGCGTGAGGAGGGCGAAGAGGGGGGCCCCAAACTGTATGTCCTCTAGGGGGTCAGCCCCGACGGCGGTGATCTCGCCAACACTGACAGTCTCACCCAGGTCAGGTGGTGTGCGAGGGAGCTCAGGTGACAGGCAGTGGACTCAACCGGCCAGGGATGACAAAGTCCGGTACCCACGGCGGCCCGCCACCAGGGGCCAACCCCTCCGCACCGCTCAATACGTGTGGAGCCGCTCTCGCAGGTGCAGCGGTCGCCACGTGCATAAAGCTCCCACCGTCCAGGCAGGCGCGCAGAGCAATGGCAGTGTGCTGTCTCAAAAATGGCGGATCCAGACAGCCAGCCACCCTTAAACTTACTGGGGCGCAGATGAGTGATGCGGTGCGAATCCCCGCAGCAGATCACTTCCCCTCTGTGTTAATGTCTTCCCGAGGTGCTTTTGCGAGGGCGCCAAGGTCCAAGCCGCCGCCACCACCAACCTCAGATCTGCAGCTCAGCTCCGGCGTTATGCGCCTCGCAGGTTCGCCCAGCTCCGCAACTCTTGGGGGAAAGGCAGCACTCTAGGAGGACTTGCACTCGGCTGCAGCTCAGCACCAGCGGCGCTAGGGGCGATCCTCCTCTGAGCGCGCGCGACGGGCGTTCAGGGTCCCGCGCGGTAGTGATGCCAGGCGGGCACCGGCACCTCGAACAACTCCAGGCCGGGGATCGAGGCCCAGCAAGTCCGGCCCTTCGCTGGCACGCACAGCTCTGTCCACCGGCGTCGCACAGGGGTCGGAAGCGGCTCTTTGTGTTCCGGAGGGGCTCTGGCGACAGGGAAACGCCGTTTGGGGCTCAGAGGAGCACGTAGGTGCCAGATAAATGATGGATGTTGCGACGGTGATTCGGAGCTCACAGCTCAAGCGGCCATCTTGGTCGCGAGCAAGCTCCGCCCCCCCATCATGAATGTATTGTTAAAGAAGAAATTAGATCATTTGCATGAATGTCTTCACTTTGAGCTCAGTAGGCCCGAGCAGATGTTGATACATCAGATACACAAAACCACAAAACGGCAGATTGTAACAAATTAGATTGCATCAGACTCTCCAGAGATGAATAGGTTTGGCATACTTGTGCCTCAAGGCTGAAAGTGAAATATATGCAACTCCAACTACAAGTAACAATAAGATTGCTAACCCTCAATCTGATACCCTAGCTGGAATGACCTTCTCCATTATAAAGTAAAGTGGAAGAATGTAGTAAGAATATTGGTATGAATGCTCAAAATATCGGACTGCTCAACTTCTATTCTTTCCTTTTTTTCATTTTTATGAAGTCCATTTAAACTGTATACAAACGTAATACTTAGTTTAATTGGAATTGTATAAGAATTTGTCTGGGCATCCACTTTTATGGGCTTGCAGAGTTGGTTTTTCAGGTTCTCCATATGCTACAAAAATAATGTAGATAATAATAATTTATTCCATTGACTTTTCAGTCTTTGCTATTAGAAGTGTGTATGTGCTTTTTAGACCATTCGCATAAAAGAATTATGTATTGATTTAATTTTGATATTGTGTGAGTGTTCAAAAATGTTTGCACTCAAATTTAAACTAAAATAATATAAAACCTTATACAATGTATATAACAAAGGAGTGTTACTATATATATATAGCATGACAGATACTGAGAGGGTAAAGAGAATCACATGAGCAGAGCAAACTAGTTTTGGGCACAAAATATATTGACTATTTAGAATATAAAGACAAGACGTAGTGTAAAAATACATTCATGGGGTAGCAATAGAGTGGTGCAAAGTATGTTCAGATGTAAAGCATCCACTGTCGTCGGGGTATCACACTGTCTTGAATTTTTTTTATGCCATTTCAACAAATTGTGCTGTTGGTTAATTAATAGACATAATACTACAAACGAGAAGCAGCTGGTTATCATGAAACATCAGCACAAATTCATCACTCTTCTTGAGTACAATAAAACATCATGAAGTGCCTCAGGTACCATATTTTCCATTAATTATGAGTCACCTATTACACCTGTAAGGAAGACAACCAGGCAAATATATCCCCCATTTCATTTTTTGTTTGGACCTGAAAGTCCTCAGTATTTTTGCAATTTTGGAAACAATTTGTGGGGCCCCTCATCTTGAGGAACCCATAGGCGCTCCACAGGGATACTCATCGATGTAGGAAGAGAGACTCTCAACTGGTCTTACTACAATGCAGTCTCAACAGGTTAGCTGCACTATACAAGCCTGTGATGGTAGGAGCACATTGATATTTCTTGGCGTACTTAGGTGCTACTAGTGGAGCTACCTACAGGCCTCCCTGTGCATATTAAGTCTAGCGTCATTTATAATTTTTTTGTGTGTGAGATGTTCACAAACATTAGCATAACTTATGCAATAACCAATCCTAATTATTAAATATGAACGTATAGTAAATGCTTTGCATACTCTACCAGCACACCTGTTTTTAGGGTCATGCATAGCATTCCACAAATATATGGTTTGGCATAAATGATGGTTGCATCATAGAGGAAGGCTGTTTCCTGCAGAGGACAAACTAATCCCCAGTTCTTTTTCATCTGCTGTCCTTTCTTTTCCTGGGAGTTCTGGGGGAAATACACAAGGTTTCCCCCTATACACAAGGTTTCCCCCTAGAGCAGCTCTCAGGACGCTGAATTCCACTGCATTAAATTCTTTCAAGAGGACCATTCCTTCTCTGAAGGTAAACTGTGACCCTGCATAATTTGTTGGAACCTTGGAATTTAGAGGATGCTCTGAATAGGACCTGCCAAACTGCCTGATCCTGGACATATTGGTTGAATCATTCCTCCAGCTCAGAGAACACCTTGGCAAACAGGATGTGCAGAGGCCTAGCTGCTGTTGGTGCCTCCAGAACTTGGTGCTCAGTGATCCCTGTTCTTTCTACCACAAACAAGCCTAAAGGCCTCTGCTGGCATTGTGCTGGACTAGCCTGCTCCTGCTGCTTACATTGACAATGAGAACATCTTCCAGCCATTCAAAGGAACCTGGAGACATTAACACCTCACCTTGAAGTCCTCACCAGAGATCATAGTGGGCTGTCGAAGAAACCACACAGCTCATCTACAACAAGGGCAGGTGAACTGAGTAGTGTACATTGTGAGCTCTCTCCATCTGTGCATTATCTTTTATTATTTTCTGTTTTCTGCATATCTCTGCGGCTCTTGCATTTCCAGCAAGCTGGACCAAGAAAAGCCTGAGTTGCCTGAGAAGAGCTCTTTCCTATGGACTCCATTCAGTGTCTGTGGGTCAGACAGTGTCCTGTCAATCATCATCTTCAAAGATGCCCCCCCAAGTGGGAGGATCAACTGACCCAGAACCAATGGGGCTCCTTGTTGGTGAGATATCCCAATTTTGGCTTGTCAATTAACCCTAAACACAGGAGGTAATCTTGCCTTCCTGCCACAATTAAAGCACTTTCTGAACTCTGAGACACTACCACCTTTTTCCAGGTTACCATTACGCTGCCTGTCAGATTTTGATATGTGCTTCCAATGTTGTTGGATTTTGCGAACACCAGCGTGGTGAACAATAAACGTCATGTACTCAGTAGCTGACAATCATGGTCATCTATTGTTTACAAACATTGTTCAACCCTTTCAGTGGTTCCGTAACTTTATTATTGCAATATTGTTCTTTAAGTTGCAGGAGTGTACTGAAGTCCTTCCTCATTTAGTGACTTCAAACTGTAGATAGTGTGCTTAACTAGGGGCCTGGTAATACTGCTGTTTTGTTTTACATCGTTATTTCATAGTATATTGTTATTGGGTGCTATAATTTCTATGATTTGCCTTACTATTTGTGATGTAAACATATCACTATATTCTTGAATTATTATAAAAGTGTTGTGGTCTCACAACCCAGGCTGAACATTATATTTTACTGGACCTATACCCACACTTCACATTTGAGCTAGGATTTGACTGTTGAGCTGTGTCTACCCAGTGAGGCAAGGAAACTTAGTGAGGCTAACTTACATCAAGGAAGCAGTAACCAAAGCCCAAGATAATTAGGATAATTAGTGCCTGGGAATCCCTACAGATCTGAGAAAATGTTGCATCCCACTCTCTCATCTCTCAGTTAATTCTTGCAACATTTAACCATGTACTATTTCCCCAGACATCTAACACAGAACCTTAATAGCAATATGTCCTCAACATGTCTGAATTTTTCTGACTTCAATGCTTATGGCATACCCTATTCTGAATCCAAGCCTTTGCTACAACAAGTTATCCAACCTTGGCCCATTTTGGGAATGTGCCACACTTTTCTTTTGCTTTGCAGGTTCTAAATCCTGTTTGTTACTTTTGCCTCCATGGATGGAATGTTCAACAATGTATGTTACATTTAACGCCTCAGTAAAAGTGGTCTTTACTTTCAAAAAGAATCTCTCCCATAGCCTAATATCTCTGCAATGCAATATAAATTGGCCCATCAATCCTTTATTCTAGCATCACTGTAAACTCATGTGTCTTAGCCAGTTTGCTTAATGCGTTACATCATTTTCTAACAAATATCCTTACTTTTGCGCTTCCCCCCCAAAAATGATGTCTCTAAACCTCCGTACTCACATTTGGTAAATAATGATCATCTAATCATTGTTTGTCTCATTCTCAACTGGATTTTCCACTAAATTATCAACCAGGCTTGCCCCTCTGGGCCAGAATAGTGTATGGATACAGCTTCCCTTGGCTCCACAGTCATACTGAGTATACCTATTCCAATCAGAAAAAGTCAAAACTGTTTTTCTATGTTCTCCATTACATTGATGGGTCACCAAAGGAATTAGAAAATACAGGTGAGCAAGTGCATTCTTTATCCTGCCAAACGGGTGCATGCACGCGTACACATACGAACACACACACACACTTTCTCTCTCTCTCGTAATTGATGACTCCCCCTCCTTCACCAATTTCTTTTTCACAAAGGCTCACAATTCCAAAGCTTGCTGACCCTGAATGCATCAACAACTGTTTTTGAGCAAACACACAGTCTTCCAGGTATGCTTGGTGCTCAGAAGGAGATATCATCTCAGAATTCTTCCTACTTTAATCTCCTGGAATCATAAACTCCTACACTTTCTAGACTCAAGCCTCTCTGGATCATCAATGACTGTTCCAAGATGGCAGTGTCTTCTGTGCTTGACTGTGGCACATGGTAGTTTCCCCTCCACCTTGTTTTTTGTTGAAGGCTATTTAACCTTTCATCCAATAAGCTGCCATTGGCATTTCTCATTTCACAGTAATTACTTTTAGTTACATCTAGTTTCACATTGAGTTTCCTCGCTGTATGCTTGAACATTTTACTTTTTACCCTTAGAACGCATATCATATTATGTAACATATTTGATCAGCATACTGTGCATGTAAAATCTCCTTCCCCAGAAAAGCTGATCCCATGTATGAAATTTGAGGGTGTAAGGGAGTCTTGGGGGAGCCATGCATAACTTGCCCTTACCCCCAAATCCTGTCCCATTTTTATATACCTAGTGCACAGACAATCCAGACACTCATCCCTATTTTATATAAAACAAACACTTTTAAACACCACTCCTCTTGCCCTGCATAAATACTTAAAGAAAAATACCTGGACATCCTGCCACCTTCCTCAAACTCCCTGGGTTTACATGCTCTCTTCCCATGCCAAAATCTTTAAAAAAGATACCTAGCCCCGTGCTTCCCTTCCCCAGCACCATTTGTGCTGCTCTCATTCCCAATCAGACTGCCATGGTCAAAGTGAGAGCACTGATTGGTGCTGTGCTGAGAGAGTCTTGACTGAGAAGAAGTCAGCATCGAGAATAATTCCTTGTCAGAGGAGAGTCTGAATAGAACTAGGCCTGGGTGGAAGTTTTTGTTCCGCTCGTGGAATTGGAGGAATTTGGTGACTCCCTGTTACTCTTTTAACGCAAAGTTCAGTTTTCTAACCCAAGCTGTCAGAGGACTGCTTCCCAAGAAGATTTTCTATGTGAGAAGCAGCAAAATCAACTTGAAATAGTTTTTCGAATATGTATTCTATCCGAATGGCTGGTTCAGGCAGTTTTTTTAGCACAAAACACATATTTTATTTTACTTTTTTTGCATCAGGAAGGAAGTGCCATAAAGACTCCAACATCCTCTTCCTGTCCAGAAGGCTCCTCCCACTGCGTTGTCTGTCCCTTGGTCACTTTTCATTTTGATTTGGTGAGGAAAGTTTCACTTTTTTTGTCTGCAATCCCTGCTGCATATACCATTGGATTTTAAAGATTTTTTTTGTAGGAAATAAAGAAAGTTGAAGAACTTTTGGATAAGTTTGTTGTTTGATGGGGAGCATGCACCACTATTTTTGTTCCTGTTTTGTTTTTTTCTTAATTTTTTTAATTTGATTGACGGTGGCCAAAAGTTGCAGTAGAGGCCTATTTTGCATCCAACGTTTTAGTGTTTTCTTAGGGAAAATGTTTGTAGATTTTTGGGAGGGATGGGGGCCTGGTGTTAAAGCACTTTTCCCCATTTTGTTGTGTGTTTGTGAATTTCACATTATTTTGCTCATGTTACTGTCTGGGGCCTAGTCTGCCACAGACCATGGCCTAGGCATTGGGGGGCAGATTTACGTTCCCTGGCGCATCCCTGCAAATCAGCAGGGATGCGCCAGGGAAGATGCGTGACGCAAGTTTACCCTTGCGCCACCACAGATGCGCCGCATTTACAATGCGGCGCATCATGGCGCAAGGATAAACAGATCCGTGACGCATCTGTCGGCGGAAGGGTGGCGCAGTACTGGAGTCGTGTCGCAAGTGCGACGTAACTCCAGTACTGCTCAGGGGTGCCCTATACCTAACATGATGCGTCACTCCTTACACCTGCTTGAAGCAGGCGTAAGGATTTGATGCAACAGGGACGTAAAAGTGACTCCGTGAAATCTTGTAGATTTCACTGCGTCACTTTTACGGGGCTTCCTGCGCAGGAACGCCCCCTGCGCCGGCACGCCCACATGAAACCTGACGCAGGTTTCATGTGGCGCAGGGCTTTACAACGTGACGCATCTCCCTAGATGCGTCACGTTGTAAATCCCCCGCAGCATGGCGCATGATTTGCGCCGCCGCTGCGTCACAAAAGTGATGCAACGGCGGCGCAAAATTGGCGTAAGGGGCTTGTAAATCTGCCCCTGGGTGTTTAGTAAAAAAACTTTTCTGTGCTATATGTTTCTTTAAAATATCTGTTGATTTATGAATGACCTTGGATTAAATGTGAAATGTGTTTTTTTGTATTTTACATCTTTCTGCCAAGTGTTAAAGTGCACTTTGGTGGGGTGATTTTAGATGCTTTGGGATGTTTGTGTTTGGGAAATTTTTAAAGTTGACTTAATTTTCATTTTTTAGATATTGCTGAATTAATTGTAGTGTTTTCTTCTTTGTTTACTGTGCCTCCTTTCTTTGCTGGCCAAGTGACCATTTGTGTGTGGTCAGTGTGTGTGTGTGTGTGTATGTGTGTGTTTGCCATAGGCCACAATTTTTTCTTTGTTCTATGCCTATTTTGTTCACCATGTCATGTGGTGGGGCAGCCATTTAGTATAGCCAGTGTGCTTTTGCCATAGGCCTCCATGTGTTCTTTGTTGTCCATGCCTTCTTTTCTGAACATGTGGCTGGCAGACATTTTGTATAGTCCATGTGCTTTTGTCATAGGCCTGCATGTGTTCTTTGTTGTCCATGCCTTCATTCTTGGTGGCCATGTGGCAGGGCGGCCATTTTGTGTAACCAGTGTGTTTTGCTTTTGCCATAGGCCTGCATGTCTTCTTTGTTGTCCATGCCGTCGCCCTTAGTGGCCATGTGGCAAGGCGGCTTTTTTGTGTAGCCAGTGTGTTTTGCTTTTTCCATAGGCCTGTATGTCTCCTTTGTTTTCCATGCCTTCGTACTTGGTGTCCATGTGTCAGGGTGGCCATTTTGTGTAGCTAGTGGGCTTTGCTTTTGTCGTAGTCCTGCATGTCTTTTTTGTTGTCCATGCCTTCACTCTTGGTGGCTATGTGGCGGGGCTGCCATTTTGTGTAGCCAGTGTGCTCTGCTTTTGCCATAGGCCTGCATGTCTTCTTTGTTGTCCATGCCTTCACCCCTGGGGGCCATGTGGCAGGGCAGCCATTTTGTGTAGCCAGTGTGCTTTGCTTTTGCCATAAGCCTGCATATCTTCATTTTTGGCCATGCTTTCTTGCTTGTTTTTCTGAACATGAGGCCGGAAGCCATTTTGTATAGCCATTGTGTAAATTCTTTTCTTCCACTTTTGAAAAATATTTCCAAGGTACATTGATAGAAGAGGACTATGACGTTTGTTATTTGTTCATTTTTTCTTTTTACCCTGATATGAGTTTAAGGTATTTGAGGATTATTGTAGTACAATGTTTTTTTTATGTATATGTTCCATTTTTCCCTGCACCTCCTTGCCTCCTATAAGATTTCTCATGCCCCCTAGGGAGACACCACCAATTCTTTTTTGTTCAATTTTTCGATTGTTCCCTACAGCACCTACCTGTTGTAGGTGTCTCATGGACCACTGGCGTACACCAGCAATCATTTTCTAAAGAATTATTCTATTTTCCTCTGCATTCCCTGCCTGCCACAGGTATTTCATAGAGGCATATAAAGTAACATTTTCAATCTCTATGTTGTTGAAATATTACGTTTGTGCATGCTCTGGAATGGATACACTATTGTTAATTATTTGTGATTACTTCACTAAATTATATTGACTGTAGATTCAAACTGCAAATGCTACATTTTGCTGAATTTATTTCTTGTTTGTTTGCTTCTAGGTGCACAAGAGACATTACACACAGTCATACCACCTGAGTCCTCCTCTGCTTCCCCTTGTGCAGCTAAGTGGCTAGTGCGAGAACTAAGAAAGAACTTGAAGATGTCCCCAAACAAGGGTGTTCCTACCAATAAAATGGGCAGTGAGGAGGAGAAGAGGAATGAGTTTGCCACCACTGACACCACTTTGTCAGGAAACGTGGTCTGTTAGCGCACCCTCCTCTGGCAGCAAAAGTCTGGGAGCAGCACTCTTGCATCAGTGGCACCACCCCAGCCTAAAGCTATGCCCAAGCCCATGTCTCTAAGCAATGCAGCCACTGCAGTCATGGTGATGAGCAGTTGGCAAAAACTAGATTTGTCTCAGCTGCAAAGTACCTAATCGTCACAAGAAAGTGGACAACAGGAGCCACAGCGGAGAGTTAGTCTACGGGAAAGTAAGCTATAGGAATTTGGCTACGTAGAAGTTTAGCTATGGAATAGTTGGGGCAGAAAAATGTGGCACATGCCAAGATGGAATTTACATTTTTAGGTAGACTGTACAAGTAGGTGACTGAGTGGCTCTGGAAAACACACCTTGTGTTTGGTTTGTATGCATTGAAGACTTTGTGCTGTGCTGTTAACTGAAGCAGATGCACATTTCACTGTCAACACTGTAGCGCCAAATTAAACTGTGCTGCAGTTTTAGGTGGCAAAGTGCCATCGGCAGGGAGGTTATGGTTGTGATATCTGCCTCAATTAACAAATAAAGTATTGTCAATAGGAAAGGAAGGTGACTTACTACTTGTCCCTGCCACCACTGGGACTGCTCCCCCTTCCTTGACCGATGCTTCACTATAAAAATGCTATATTTTCTTAGATGGCTAGTGAGCAGTCTAGGATCCCTCCATTTCTAAGGGACCCTTTTACCTTTTGATTAGGGTGAGATTGTTTGAAAAGATTTATTATTAAAAAAAATTGCTACATTGAAGCTGCTAGAACATTTTAAAACACCTACATTCTTTCTAATGATCATCAATGATAACATTTGAGTTATGCACGATGGTGTTTGGCACATAAGTTTGTATAGTGGTAAGCAGTAATATATCAGGCACTCTACTTGCCACCATTACAGTTGTGGGAAAACAAAAATACAAAATTGAGGATAACAATGCATGGCATCAGGTGTTGTCTTGATTTTGACTCACCTGGTGCGCGGCAACTGCTTGGAAAAGGGGTCAATAAGCACATATGTGCTAAAGCAATGCAAAATGCATGAGACATGACTAAACAGTCAGTCTACTGAATGTTGGTGTGTTTTATATATGTTTGTACCTGTCTGTTTTCTTTCTAGGTCATCTATGCACTTTAGAAGAAATACATTCAATTTTGTGGGTGTAAGTTATACAAATATTTTTTTAACACATAATGCATTTGGATTAGGTAGGACTATACAATACACAACATTTTCTCCCCACTAGAGTAGATTAGGTTAATCCTTAGGTCCTGATGTAATGCCATTGATCCATTTTGAACAAACAAGGCGTGAAACATGTTGACCAGAATCATTATTCTTCCTACGATGCATTTATGTTTTTATCAATTAACAGAGGTCCCAATAATAAAATAGGTATAGAGTGCATAGTGCACCTTTCGTTACTTTTAAATTGCAGACCAGTCTACATACTGTTTAAACCTCTTTTTGGTCCATACCCTCAAGAGGTTTGGAGTCTGTAAACTTCAGACAGTGAGGCGATACAAAAGAGATCTCCAGTAAAGTGCCCCCAAAAAGGAGCACAGCCCAATGATGAAGCATGCCACCATTGATGGAGGAGAGATTGTGCTCCTGAAAGGATACGCCTCTGATGACCTGACGGATCCAAGCTCATAGTGTGGGCTTTTGGAACCTTCCACTCTGACAGAACAGCACACATTTGGACTCAATGCACTTCACCACTGCTGACCAGCATTCAAGTGCTGATGCTCACTCCCTAAAACATGGTAAAGTTGCCTTACACCTGATTGGCACCTATAATTTACTTACAGAGTCCCTGGTAAAGTGGTACAACATGTATCCAGGGCCTATAAATTATATACTACTGGTGGGACAACACGTATTGTGCCACCCACTTAAGTAGCCTTTTAAAACATGTCACAGACTTGCTATTCTGGCCTGTGTGCAGTTTTAAACTGCCAGTTCAACATGGCAAAATACAATTTTTGACAGGCCTAAAACTCTCTTTTTAATACATATAAGTCACCCCTAGTTTGTTTTTCACTACTGTAAGGCCTACCTCCCCAATACGACAACATTGGTTAACTTGACATTTAATAAGCGATAAAGTTTGTTTGGGAACAGATAGAAAAGTCATATTTCGGGGCCGATTACAATGCCGGTCGAAAAGCCTCCGATCGCTAGTTGGAAGCTTTCTGACCGCGGTTGGAAGCTTTCCGACCGACACGGTCGGTTTGTAGTCCGACCGCCCGATTATGATGTCAGCAGTCAGAAAGTAAACCGGCTGGTCATTCTGACGCGATTCCGACCGGCTCTCGGAGTCTTCCTGTCAGTTGGAACCGCACCGTAATCCCCTATGGACGGTGTTTCCGCCATCGGGATTGCGATGTCGGTTTCCAACAGACTTTCTGTGCCGGCCTTTCAGACACAGAAAGGCTGTCAGACAGCGACTATGCCTCTGCGGCCTACGGTTGGTGGCCGAGGGGGTACCTAGGGTACCCCCCTGTAATACCCTGCACTGTGTGGCAGGCACCATAGGGTACCTGCAACAGGGTGCAGGGTTTTACACACACACCCATTTCTCTATAGGAGCCTGTATTACGGCCGGTTTACAGCCGTAACACATGCTCCCATAGAGAAAAGTGAGTTTGCGACCGAACAGTGTTCGGTCGCATCGTAATCAGGCGATCGGAACTGCCGACCGGAGGTCGGTCGGTCCCGAGACCGAGACAGTGTCGGTCAGAGGCAACTCCGATCAACATCGTAATAAGCCCCTTAGTTTCTTAAGAATTGTAATGTAAAATCGTCTTTAATGGTTATGTCACACTTAAAGGCACAATTCTGAAAATAATACTTTTAAAAAATTGGCATTTTCTTTTCCTAACCATTTGGTGCCTGCAGCTTGTGTCCTGGGTCACATGACTGTGATTAGCATGGCAGTTGGTCTTTGGTTAGTACCCCAGACTGTCAGAAAAAATAGAGTAACCCCTCCAACCAAGGGGACAGGGTTATGTCAACCAAATATCTCAAGAATTACCAATAGTAAAATCAAACCGTGCAATCCCCTTACACTTCACCCATAAAGAACACATCTGAGTAACTCACACACACATAATCATGCATATAACAGAGCTGAAAACCACAACAGAAGTTCAAAAAATATATATGGTTTAAACCCTATTATATAAATTAAAAACAGTCTGTTAAAAATACATATTTTGGTAAGCACAAATATATAAAAGCATGACAAATAAAAACTAAACAGGATAGTCCAAAGACCACACAATTCATCTTTCAAGGCATGCATCACTACTCCTTATGTCATTTGGTGTTCATGCAGTTCATTGATAGCATATAGAGCTCACCGGTGCATCATAGTTTATGCTTTTCCATTCTCTGGGCGTTTTGGTGGAAAATGTAGATAAACACCTTCTTCGGGATTATTATGTAAATTAATCCTCCCTACAATCCATACATAAAAATACAGTGATGATACATTCATGGGGTTGTCATTTTGTACACAGTACCAACTTCTTATTTTTGCACATTGAACTCCATTTTGTGGTAGTTCTAGATAGCACAATCCACTTGATCCAGCGGTGTACTAACAACAGATACTCTACTACCATATACTCACCTGGGCCCATAAACACTTACACAGATCCAAGTAGACCACTGGGTTTAGTTTATATTTTCCATATTTCAGGTTTAGTTATTACTTGTTCCTAACTAACCTTTCACTGATCAAAAGGTTCTTTCCTCTGGTCAATGGACCATTAGTTGAACTAGTTGATGGTGATAATTAACGTAACTTATTAACTATTCTTTATTTAAAGAAAATAACCACAGACTCAGGAAGTTTTGAAGAACTTTATCTAAATTAAATGAAAGTGAACCATCTCAAAGTTTCAGTACAAACACCCTCATTCATAAGATTGCAAATCAAAATCTTTCATTAAGGAACATTTTCAGACACACAATAACCATGTCAGGAAAGGAGAGGACAGAGAGAGAAGATCATCTACAATTACCATGAATTTATAGTTACCAAGGATGGTGTGAAGACCAAACCCTCTGGCCAAAGGGCTGGTAAGGGTCCCCCGGGATAGATCAGGAGACAAAGACTTCAGGACAGGAATCAGGACAGGATACTTAACCTCTCTAAGATACCGGCGACTGCGTCGCACCCCTCTCTGACACTCTCTTCCTCCTCGAGATTCTTCTGCGATCTTCTTTCTAACCCAATTAAATAAAGATAGATGGTTCTGCATTCGATGTCTTCATCAGCATCTTACAGCGTCCTTTTCAGCATCAGCACCACCCACAGCACCGACAGCATCCCGAGCTCTGCAGCATCGACGTCTCTCTAACTAACTAAAGCTACCTCAGTTATACCTTTCGTTGGCCATGGACCATCCACTAAAGTTTCAATATAGCAAAAATACTAACTCTGATTGGACAGGCAAGGGGGGATGATCATCACACCATGCTTATATGTCATCTTAGTCTATCATCCCATTGTTCATAAATCCAACCCCTTAATTTTTATTCAAAAGTTTTATTCCCACCCGTATTCCCATCTTAATAGAAACAATTGTTTTTATTTGTCGTAAAAATCCATTCATCCAGAGGTCTTCAGTGCTTGTTCCCAGGGTATGTAACTTTTGTGTCCTTGGATCGCATTCAAGTGCATCGTCATGCTTCCGGCTCACTTCTCAACAGACATGCGCGAGGGTCACGTGCTTAGCACACTCTGGTCACACACGAGAGGCCCAAATGCGCACTAATAAGAAAATCAAATAGACAAATGTTACTTTCACAAATAAATGGTTTCACTGTATACCACCCATCTCTACTCTAACCGAATAAACTTATTAATACCCTTTCCGCATTAGCATTAGTAAAATAGCTTATTTTCTATTCAGCTAAGCAGGTGCCATGCATGTGAGCTTTCAAGCCGCCATTTTAGTGCCTTCTGCTCATGCGCAAGAGTTTTCCCTCCAAGCATTAAACGTCATACTACGTAGATGCAGTTGACGCATGCGCAGTAAAGATTTCCCAGTTAGAGCGCTTTTAGTCCTT
This sequence comes from Calotriton arnoldi, assembly GCA_963921515.1. Lineage (NCBI taxonomy): Eukaryota > Metazoa > Chordata > Amphibia > Caudata > Salamandridae > Calotriton > Calotriton arnoldi. The sequence continues at coordinate 730,339 of CAWUFW010002582.1, forward strand.
CGTTCATATTGTTAGCGTTAGTAAACACATATGCAAGCTTCTCTAACCCGTGTGTCTTCTGTATTTGCGTGTTATTATTATCAAGACGCTGTTAGTAATTCGTTAGCGGGTTAAATGAGAGGATTGCTTCTGAGCAAGTCTCTTTTACTAGTCCTTGCTCCATCAATCCCCTCTCTGATGGCATTTTAAGCCATCACAAAATTACCCATCCCATCCCAGATGCCAACTTTAGCACATCTCACTCATCTATTTCTTTTCTCATTCTTCCATTTGTTACTTCTTTTCCTTCTAAATCTTTCATCTTCTTATATATTTTTCCTTTAATTTCTTCTAGTTGTATCTCATCATATTCTCTTTTCCATTTCTTTCCTTTTCCCTCTCTTTCTAAATGTATTTTTCCTTTCCCTCTTTTTCTACAACATTTGTATGTGATCATTATTATCATTATTATTGTCATTATCATAACTATTGGTAATATTATTTGACCTAGAAAACTTTTCGCAAAATTATTAAACCATTTCCCTATTGATGTTATCCTCTTTGTTAGTTTTCCCCACCCACTGTCAACCTCCAGTTGGGTCAAATCCTTATGCATTCTTGTAATATTTTCAATATATCCTTTAATTTCTCTGCTCTTGTCCGGAATATAAGTGCAGCAATGTTGAATTTTCAACATACCACAGAATCCACCTTCTTTTGCTAATAAAATGTCAAGAGCAAGACGGTTCTGTAAAACCATAGGCCTGATTGCAACCGTCTCTGTGTTAATCATTAAGAATCCTCCTGCAGTGTCTGTAGAAAGACGATCAACTATTGTCGATAATTTACAAATTTTCTGCAAATTTAGAATGACTCCAACTGAGGGTATCAATGCACGAAATATATCTCCTACTATTTCAGAAAAACTAGCTCTTCTTCTTCGTGTTAGTCCATTAGATTTTCCATTGATTCCATTTATTCTGTCCACATGGTATATCTTCGGGAAGACTATTCCAAAATAACAGCTCCCGTACCATCTTGCAGGTAACCTATAATAGGCATTATACCCGCAGACATAATAAATTCCTGGAAATACAGGATCAGTTCCCCCTTTTAGTCCCCACCCTCCTAGAATTAGGAAGTTGTGTTCACACTCACTGGAACCAATGTAATTAGTGTTATAATCTGTCTTTAATCTATGGAGGCAGAATTTTCCCTTTTTCACAAAATCCAGGGACATCGCAGCATGAGCTTTGCCGTTTGCATAGACTCCCTCTGTTCCAGCCCATGGAGGTACATGGGTTTTCTGTTCAGCAGCTTTCTTTATTAAATTCTGTCTCCTTTCTTCCACTAAATTCAAAAATTCTTTTTCTTCTTCTCTTAATGTACATGTTAGATTATCTTTATGTGCCTGAACTAAATCTATTGAACTCATTGTTAAGAAGAATTCACCCATAAACTGTGCATTTTTACTACTAACTACTGGATTCATATTCTTTCTAATAGGTAATTCAGAAAATACTACATCTAGATTTGAATAAAAATACCTAAGTCTCCCTGTAACATAAAATAAACTTGATAAAATACTACATGACACACCATATGTTAAAGGTATATGGTGATACGTCACCCCTTCTGATACTGATGAGGGTAACTTCATACACACATAGCAATTACTAATTTCCATTGTATTAACATACTGAGATAACAATTTAATAAACACATTTGAAGACGTATTATAATCTGATTCATTATGATAATTTGCCTCATCTTCTACCCCTATTTCTATTTTAGTTCCTTTTATTCTATCTACCTTTTCATTAGTAATGGTATTATTTTTATCACTTGTTTCCATTAATAAAGGTACTCCTACATTTAAAAATAACCATACTAATACTACCAATAAGATACTACAAAAACAAAATCTAAAACATTTTCTTTTAAAACCTCGTTTTGGTCTTTCTGTGACTTCAACTTCTGCCATTTTGATCTGAGAAGATTTCTTCTCTCATTTCTTTTCTTTTGCCTGCTAAATTACTTTTTCTTTTAAGGAGGTCTCAATTTGCTTTCATCAATCTGTGCAACACGTACCCTTTCTGTTTCTTCACTTAAATCTAAGTTTTCAAATTCTTCGAGTTTAACGTAAGTCCACTCAGGGGCCTTGTATTTTCTGTTTAAAGTTCTCAGTCTTGGGCTTCTTTGAGTGAGTTTCACTAAAGTTTGCTTAGATTGTGTTTGCCTTGTGACTTCATTTACTTGTTCTGGTTTCTTGTCTGATTTTCTCAAATAATATTTTAATTTCTTTACTCCTACTGGCCAATTGTCTCCTTTTCTAATTCTTTTGACCTGAACTGCACTTTCTCCTTCTTTATCTTCTTCTAAAATCCTTTTATTTTCACTTAATCTAGGTTCAATCTGTCCTTGTTCTCTCTTATCTGTGTTTCTACCTTCCTCTATTTGCACCTGTCCAGGTCTTATTATAATTTGTTCTTCTTCTGCCTGAACTTGTTCTTCTAGATCTACCTGATCTTGTTCAGGTCTTATTTCAGATTGTTCATCTTCTGCCTGAACTTGTTCTTCTAATTCTGACTCCCCCTCCTCAGGTTCCTGAATGTCTTTGTTTATTTCCACCTGAGTGTGTTCTTCTTCCCCTGTCTTTTCCTGTCTACCTTCTCGCCTTTTCAGTTCTGATATTCTTCTTGTTTCAATAGCATCTTCAGGTATTTCAATTATTGGTATCCAATCTTCCTGACTTGTACCTGGCTGTTCGTCATTCAGTTGTCTTTCAGAATCTATCACTCTAGACTCTTCAATTTCACAGCTTTCAACCTTTGACGTTTCAGCCTGCTCAGTCAGTGGTTGCTCTTGTTGTTCTGATGGGCTCGGGACTCTTCTGGTATGACTAGCATGAATCCAATTGGGCAAACCTGCACACTTCACTGCTGTGGTAGTGACCAGTATGACTTGACGCGGTTTATCCCACCTTGGTGCTAGACACGATTTCCTTGCGTGTTTCTTCACTAGCACCCAATCTCCAGGATTCAAATCATGTGCTTGGTCTGGCTGTCTTTCAACTGCGTCTTCTCCAACCTGATGAGAGACAGAACGCACCATTTCAGCCAATCCTTTGCAATAGTCCAATACCAGATCATCAGTTATACTCATTAATTTGTTTCCAGGAATGAATGCTTGCCTCATTGCCCTTCCCATGAGAACCTCATGAGGACTCATTCCTGTCTTTTTGTCTGGAATACTTCTGAGACCCATCAATACAAGAGGTAATGCATCTGGCCATTTCAGCATTGTAGATGCACACACTTTCCCTAATCTTGACTTGATTGCGCCATTTAGCTGTTCAACTATTCCAGAAGTCTCTGGACGATAAGCACAGTGCAGTTTTTGTTCAATGTTAAATGCAGCACAGATTAATCAAATTATTTCATTATTAAAATGAGGTCCTCTAGCTGATTCTAAAGTGACTGGAAAAACAAACGAGGAATCAGCTCCCTCAACAACAATTTAGCCACTGTAAGACTGTCATTTCTTCGAGTGGGATTTGCTTCTACCCATCTTGAGAAGAGGCATACTATGACAAGTACATATTTTAGTCCATTGCTAGGAGGCAACTCAATAAAATCTAATTGTAACCTGGTGAAGTCTTCTGCCTTTCCAATCTTTCCCCAGCTAACCACTGTCTTGCTGCCTGGATTTTGCTGCTGACATGTTAAGCATCTCTGGCAAAGGCTTTCTGCGACTACCCTGAACTTTGGATTATACCAACTCTGTCTGAATAATCTGATCATTGAATCTCTCCCTATGTGTGTTGCTCCATGATATACTCTTGCCATTTTAGAGAGTAAACAATCTGGCATGACTGGTCTTCTATCTCGGTTCACCCATACTTCATCCTCTGATCTTTTTGTACAGGCTGCTTTTACCCAAATTTATTTTTCCTTTTCCTCAACTTCTTCTTGTAACTGTCAAATCTCATCCCATGTTTCTGGAATTGAAAAGAACATAAGTTGGCAGCTGGTTTCACTCGTTTCAACTTTTCTGTTTATGGCCATTGTATTTTTCGCACAATATCGAGCAATTTGGTCAGCATATCTGTTGCCGGCTGCCACATAGTCATTTCCTGTCTGATGTGCAGCACATTTAACAACTGCTACTTCTTTTGGCAATTGTAATGCTTTCAGCAGATCTTTCACATTTTTACTGTTTCTAATAGGAGATCCTGAAGAAGTCAGAAATCCCCTCTGCATCCAGAGCTGGCCAAAATCGTGCACAACCCCGAAACCATATTGACTGTCCGTAAATATGGCTATTCTCCAATTTTTCCCAATTTTGCATGCCTTTGTTAAGGCTACCAATTCGGCTACTTGTGCAGATTTGACTCTTGGTAAACAGGATGCTTCGACTACCCCTGTTATTTTACATACAGCATATGCAGCACTTAATCCTCCATCTTCTATCCTCAAACAGGACCCATCCACAAATAATTCATGATCAGCTTCCTTTAATGGTGTTTCTTTTATGTCAGGACGGGGCTTGGTACACATTTCAGTCACATCCAAACAATCATGATCAATCTCATCTCTAACTTCCTCATTGCACGGGTCTGGTAATAATGTGGCAGGGTTCATAACCGTACATCTTATCACTGTCACATTTTCTGCTCCCAAAATCACTCTTTCATACTTAGTCAGCCGACTAGGTGTGAGATGTTGTGTTCTTGTTCTTGTCAGAAGAATTTCAACTGAGTGTGGAACATAGACCTTTACTGAATGTCCCATCACTATTGACTCACTTTGCTCCAGACTCATACAAGTAGCAGCTACTGCTTTTAAGCAGCCAGGTAAAGCTGAAGCCACTGGATCCAATGTAGCAGAAAAATATGCCACTGGGCGTCAGCTCAATCCATGTCTCTGTGTTAAAACTGAAAGTGCACAATTTTCTCTTTCACAGCAAAACAACGCAAATTCCTTTGAATAATCAGACATACCCAAAGCAGGAGCTTCGCACAAACAATTCCGCAATTTCACAAAAGCTTTCAAACATTCATCATTCCAATCAATTGGATCTTTAGCTCTTTTCCGTGTCATTTGTATCAATGGTTTTGCTAGCATGGAAAAACTGTTAACCCACTGCCTAGAGGACCCAACCACTCCCAGAAACATTTTCATTTCCTTTTGCGTCTGAGGTAGTTGCATCTCTTTGATTATTTTTATTCTTTCCGGTGTCACTTTTCTTACTACTCTTTCTATTTTATGCCCTAAATATCTAACTTCTTGTTGACAGAACTGTAATTTTTCTGGAGACACCTTGTGTCCTCCTTCAGCCAAATGATTCAGTAATGCAATTGTGTCAATGACACAATCCTCTCGTGTTCATGATGCCACCAGTAGGTCATCAATGTACTGAACCAGAACCGAATTTCCAGGCATGACTAATGACTCTAAACACTTTTTCAGGATCTGATTAAAAACCGAGGGACTCTCTGTGTACCCTTGAGGAACTCTGCACCATGCATAGATACGATCCTCGAACTTAAACGCAAAAAGATACTGGCTGTCTGGGTGTAAAGGAATAGAAAAGAATGCTTGGTACAAATCAATTACTGTAAACCAGCCCGCATTCCATGGTATCTGATAAAGGATCACTGCTGGATTTGGTACTATTGGGCAACATGGTACTACAATTTTATTTATTTTTCGTAAATCTTGCACTATCCTATATTTTCCACTAGGCTTTTTAAGTCCCATGATTGGTGAATTACAAGAACTACTCATTATTTCTTTTAAAATGCCTTGTTTAACCATTCGATCGATTTCTGGAATAATTCCTGCTTTTACTTAAGGACTCATCTTGTATTGTCGTGTGTTTGGATAAACTGCACATTCCTTCACTGTCACTTTCACTGGGTCTACATTTGACATCAGCCCAATATCTTTTCCGGTAAAATCCCACACTTCTGGATTGACTGTAGCTTTCAATTCTTCTGGTAATTCATTTTCAGTCATTAGTGAAAACATCTCATCTACTTCTGTTCCCTGTTTAACTAACATCATCTTGTATATAACGTCTTCATCAGGGGTCTGGAAGGCGACACCATCTGGTATACAGTAGATCGTGCAATTCTTTTTGCACAGTAGATCTCTTCCCAACAGATTTACTGGACTGGAATCACAAACTACAAACCGATGCATTTCTTTAAAGTTTCCAATGTGCACCTCCATTGGTTTTGTGATCGGGGTTCTAATCTGTTTATTCAACACGCCTACAACTTGGATTGATCCTCCCTAGAGGGGTAGGTTTGGGATGTCTGCTGCTCTCACAGTAGACCGGGTAGCACCAGTATCCAATAGAAAAGTGATGTCTTTACCTTCACATTTCCCATCAACAAATGGACCTGACTGATCTACCGGCAAGGATGCGCCAAGCACACACTTCTCTTCCTCCCCCCTCAGGCACCGTCATTGCGAGTAATCTGAATTTTCCTCATCATTCTGCAACAAATATTGTGTAACTGTTCTATTATTCTTAGCACTTTCTCCTTGAAATCCGGTGTTTGTACTGAACTTTTGATGGTTCACAAAGTTTGGCATAGGAGCTGGTGGCACCTGATATTGTGGAGTAACTACCTGCTGCTGCTGATTCATAAGTACTTCATTCTGCATCTGTGGGATTAAATTTTGATTTGGCCCATTATTATTTTTATTATTCTGAGTACTCTTACACTCGTTCTTCCAATGTCCAAGCTTTCCGCACGCATGACAAGGAAATTTCTTCTTCGCTTCTTCTCTGTCCATTCGTCCTCTGAATTTATTACCATTCGCCACTTGATCATTCTGACTCTGCTCTTTCACTTGATTACTATTTTGGACATTTGTTTTCTCCTCTTGCTGTTCTGCTAATTTTACTTGTGCCCACATCATTTTCTCTTTTAACTTTCTACGCCTGGCCTCAATGTCGTCTCCGCAATATTTTGCATACTTTAAAATTTCATCCACTGTCTTGCTTTGCCAACACAACATATGTTGCTGTATCATCTGACTAATCTCTGGTTTCAAATCATATACAAACTGATACACAAAATGTCCCATGTCCTTATCACCAATATTCTCAAAACCACTATACTGCTTAAACACCTGCAATAACCTTTCATAATACGCATGTACAGATTCATTTGGTTCTTGTGTCGTTCTATCTATCTTTACCCAATCTGTTTCTTTAGGAGGAGTTTTCCCTTTCAAATAGGTAATCACTTGGTGATATTTCTTCATCACCTCCTCTGAGGGTGCTACTGTCTTTGAGTCTCTAGCATACTCTTCACTTGGCCAATCTATTGTAATCTTACACTCCGTCCATAAATCAGCAGGTACCACAATGTCAAACAAACCATCCAGATCCTTTAATAGGACCTTTGAAACCTTCACAAATCTTTCTACCTGTTTACACCATTCAACTGGTTTTTCTCTCAATTTTGGAAAATTATTTGTAAATGACAAAATATCTTGTCTACTCCAAGGAACATGAACATATCCTCCTCCAGGAACTTCTCTCATTGGACACAGTTTCTCAAACTTTTTCCCTTACTGGAAATGCAGTTGATGCTTCTCTCGCTCGAACTTCCTCTTTCTTTCTTATCCATCTAATTCTCCATTTATCAATGTCTTCCCATTTTCGCAAAATATTCATTAACTCCTTTAAGTGTAGTCTCTTTCCAGATGCATTAACACTTTCTAAATCTTTGTCAGTAAAATCCACTCGATAGGGTTTCTGCAACAACTTTGATTTTCCTATATCTATTCCCATTTCTGAAGCAACTTCTGTTAATTTCTCATGAAATACTCTTGCTCTTCTTGTTATACTCTTACACAAAAATAATAATTCTTCATCATTGTAAGCATTCAATCTTTCTGTGCCCACACTTCCCGCTATCATTTCTTCTAATTCCACCTTCAATCTACTAATGTCTAAAATCCTTGGTGCTGGGTTCTGATTATCTCTTTCCTGTGCCCATCTTTCTATATCTTCAGGGGTAACTACTGTTGCGCCTCCAGTTCCTGTATGAACCAAAGGTCTTCTTTCTCTCAAATTCATGGGCGTAACTCTTTTTGGAGTTTCAGTTAAAGGTTCCACATTAGGGAGATCCATTAATGAAATGATTGATTCACTTTCACTGACCTGATCATCTGTAATGATTACTTATTTTCTAGGACTGTTTAACGGAACTGTCACAGTTTGTGGTTTCCGGCAAGTCTTTTTTATCTTTGTACAATGGGATTACCGGACCAATAGTCACTGGTACTGTCAAAGCTTCAGTATTCAAATTTAATTGACTTATTTTCTTTACTAATTCTTCTCTAGTTTTATTTAAAACATCTCTCTCATTATCTTGCAGCACCCTATTAAATGACTTATCATGTAAAATTTGTGGGGATAACGGCATTCCTATCACTGGTGCACTTGGGGTAACCTTACTAGTTGCTTCTTGATACGGTGGTGGATTTTTAATTAAAATATCCTCTAACAACTCATCATCTGATTCACCATATCCGGTCATATTCAAATGTTTTGTTTTCTCTTTACACTTTCCTCCAGACTGTTCTTCAGCCATTAATACTGGATATAAACCTTCAGATACCATAGCTCTCCTCCACTGTTTCATCTGCCCTTCGCGTGATTCTTGCAAATATCTGGGAAAGAACCCTTTATATCTCCCACCTCTATTTTTCTCGCGTTCATACGACTCAGTCTCCCATTCTTCCAAAGCCTCATATTGAGTTAACCTAGGTCTAGGTTCCAAATCATTCATTCTCATTCTCAAATTCTGAAGAATTCTCCCATTAAACGTACCATTTTCTGGAAATGCTAGTACTCCATCACCTTTCGTATATTCTATCCAATTTTCCAACCACACGCAAGTATGATATCCTCTCTCCATCATCATAAAAGATGCTGGTGTCTTCGGTGGCGGAATAGGAATTCCCTCTCTAGTCAATACAGGCTTGTCTTTCTTAAAGAAATTCTTAATTTTCTTTACAAACAACATTTTCTTTCTTTCTCCATACATTATCGATGAACGATGTATAAAATTATACTCTGCATTACCTTGAAATCCTCTGCCCGTACGTCTTGTACTAACAGTCAAATCAAAATCTTGCATACAACCTCCTCTCTCCACCAATCCTAGCGCGACTTCCAACTGGCTATCCAATTAAAATCAGGCTCACGCTCAAGGTCTGACCAATGCCAGCGTGGCCTTTTCTGACGTCAGTTCTACTCCTTACTACTGACCCCTCCTTTACAAGGCTGCTTTTGTCACACGCCCGCTGATTCTACCAATCCCAGCGCGGCTCACTGTGACGTCAGTGCAACTCCGGCGACTGACCCTCCCTTCACAAGGTAATACGAAAACTTATTTTCTTAATACTTTACATTAAATTCTTTGTTATTAACGACATAAAAACATTCGCTACTCTGTCTGTTCCACTAATCAAAGGATAGATTATTTATTTCCACTGCGAGTAAAACCTTTCCGCTTACTCTTCATACACTGCGAGTAAAACCCTTCCGCTTACTCTTCATTCAAGCTCTAGAGCACCTGCTACTCCTCCAGTGTCACCCGTGTTTGGGAAATAAGACCAAAGTTTCACCAGCGAACTCCTTTTGCTGTCACTCAAGCTTGGAAGAACCTGCTACTCTTTCAGTGTTACCCTTTCTAGGTGATATAACACCAAAGTTTCACCAGCGAACTCTTTGCTATGAATCACTCTCGCTTTACACAGAAAATAGTCCCTACTTTAACACTGCCAGCCCTGCATAGCTTCTCAGTGTTATTCCAACAGACGAGTAACCTCACTGCAGTGTGGTTTCTATCGCCACCCGCTATTCATTCCCCGGGATTTTTCCAGACAACATAGAACAAAGACGCTAACTCTTTTGTTAAAACATAAATCAATAATCAATAATCTATACTTATCACCAAACTAGTCAATAATAACCATAACTCTGCTACCAGAAAACTGATCCAGCGGTGTACTAACAACAGATACTCTACTACCATATACTCACCTGGGCCCATAAACACTTACACAGATCCAAGTAGACCGCTGGGTTTAGTTTATATTTTCCATATTTCAGGTTTAGTTATTATTTGTTCCTAACTAACCTATCAGTTCAAAAAGTTCTTTCCTCTGGTAAATGGACCATTAGTTGAACTAGTTGATGGTGATAATTAACGTAACTTATTAACTATTCTTTATTTAAAGAAAATAACCACAGACTCAGGACGTTTTGAAGAACTTTATCTAAATTAAATGAAAGTGAACCATCTCAAAGTTTCAGTACAAACACCCTCATTCATAAGATTGCAAATCAAAATCTTTCATTAAGGAACATTTTCAGACACACACAATAACCATGTCAGGAAAGGAGAGGACAGAGAGAGAAGATCATCTACAATTACCATGAATTTATAGTTACCAAGGATGGTGTGAAGACCAAACCCTCTGGCCAAAGGGCTGGTAAGGGTCCCCCGGGATAGATCAGGAGACAAAGACTTCAGGACAGGAATCAGGACAGGATACTTAACCTCTCTAAGATACCGGCGACTGCGTCACACCCCTCTCTGACACTCTCTTCCTCCTCGAGATTCTTCCGCGATCTTCTTTCTAACCCAATTAAATAAAGATAGATGGTCCTGCATTCGATGTCTTCATCAGCATCTTACAGCGTCCTTTTCAGCATCAGCACCACCCACAGCACCAACAGCATCCCGAGCTCTGCAGCATCGACGTCTCTCTAACTAACTAAAGCTACCTCAGTTATACCTTTCGTTGGCCATGGACCACCCACTAAAGTTTCAATATCGCAAAAATACTAACTCTGATTGGACAGGCAAGGGGGGATGATCATCACACCATGCTTATATGTCATCTTGGTCTATCATCCCATTGTTCATAAATCCAACCCCTTAATTTTTATTCAAAAGTTTTATTCCCACCCGTATTCACATCTTAATAGAAACAATTGTTTTTATTTGTCGTAAAAATCCATTTATCCAGAGGTCTTCAGTGCTTGTTCCCAGGGTATGTAACTTTTGTGTCCTTGGATCGCATTCAAGTGCATCGTCATGCTTCCGGCTCACTTCTCTACAGACATGCGCGAGGGTCACGTGCTTAGCACACTCTGGTCACACACGAGAGGCCCAAATGCACACTAATAAGAAAGTCAAATAGACAAATGTTACTTTCACAAATAAATGGTTTCACTGTATACCACCCATCTCTACTCTAACCCAATATACTTATTAATACCCTTTCCGCATTAGCATTAGTAAAATAGCTTATTTTCTATTCAGCTAAGCAGGTGCCATGCATGTGAGCTTTCAAGCCGCCATTTTAGTGCCTTCTGCTCATGCGCAAGAGTTTTCTCTCCAAGCATTAAACGTCATACTACGTAGATGCAGTTGACGCATGCGCAGTAAAGATTTCCCAGTTAGAGCGCTTTTAGTCCTTCGTTCATATTGTTAGCGTTAGTAAACACATATGCAAGCTTCTCTAACCCGTGTGTCTTCTGTATTTGCGTGTTATTATTATCAAGACGCTGTTAGTAATTCGTTAGCGGGTTAAATGAGAGGATTGCTTCCGAGCAACTCTCTTTTACGAGTCCTTGCTCCATCACACTTTATAATACTTATAACACAGGCCAGTGTATACTTTGCTTATTTTGCACACTGAATCAACTTCCTATCTCTGTACATTGATCACCAACTGCAGGCGTAATGTGTACTTTGTTCCATCTTAAGAATGAGTTCCGAGTTTTCTAGCTCTGGCTAACCTCATGTATTTTTTGTTCTTAAATAATGTATGTTGCTCAGGCTATTACAACATAAGGAATTAATGAATAACATGATGTTAATTAAGTCCCTTTTAATTGTTAAGGTTTTAATTAACTATACAATAAAATTATTACTTATTTACATTCTTGGGATGGGGTCTTATAATACATGCTCAATAACAAAAGTTATACATCTCACAATAAAACGTATCAAATCATTACAAAACAACACCCATAATTTTCTTGTACTTCATTTAATAATATATTAGATAAAACCATATACATCCCTCCAATGGTTCATGATATTCTTGCAGCAAGCCCTACCTATCCTCAAACATAATATGTTCTCTTCTCACATTACAATTCAAGATTGGACAACCACACAATCACACAATCCATATCCCTCCTTACTTACATCACTCAACTATTATACACATGATAAACCAGGTCCAGGTTATATCCCTAATCACTTATCTTCTCCGAACATAATTTGAGGCACCAGCTCAATATCTCTATCCGGCTGCCAGTATCCGTTAGTGGCCATACAACCCTACAATACCAACATTAACCACATCAATCCTAGTCCAAAAATATGCTGAGAGTTATGTTGGTGCCCCAGTATATGTTTGGAGAAGATAATTAGATCCATACATAAAAGGATTAAGAATCCTTAACAGTTAGGAGCCTGTTTGAATCGGGGAGCACACAGACAGTTTGGTCCACTGGATCGGGGAATACAAATTATCATTCCATTAAAAAAACAATAGCCTTATTTGGTAGAACAAACTTGAGCATGAATAGATCACACAAACTGGAACGCTTGACAGAGCTAGTTCTCAAGGAGAGGCAGAGAGTTAAATGTGGGTGCCCAGTCTAGTTGTTAGAGAGAATGAGTCAATGGGTGGGAGTTAGTGCATGCATTTACGTGCCCTGAAAGGAGAGGAGGAACCTTCTAAGGCTGATTGAGGAAGGGGAATAGGTGTCCTTAGTTGTGTTTGAAATTCAAAGCCACTTGCTTCCATCGGTGAGACCTGTACATTGCGGCACGCCGGTCATTGATGCGAGGCCTTCTGAGATAATGTATCTGTCTGGCTTCCGGAAGACTGAAGGTACAAGGCCAGCCCCCATTTAAGCAACTATTAATAGCATCACATTACTGAGAGACGACAGAGGTGCAGGATACATAGTGGTCGGGTGGACTACACAGCCTCCAGGCGTCAAATGCCACAAGTTGAAACCCATGGCCAGAGTTTGTGACTTGTGTTCATGTGTCAACAGGATCGCCAGACTACATGACGTTGAGGTGACGTTACTGGTACAATCCTCATATATCACGGTAGACGGGAGTGAGCAAAGAGATCCAAAAAGGGCAGCAGGAGTAGGACGACAATGACGACTCTGGCTGGGGCAAAAGGGTGGTGTCCAGTTTAATCAAAGAACTGGGTAATGCGATGTGGAGATGCTTCAGCGCAATGTAGCGAACTCTGCTGAATGGTAGAAATGTATGACTCACAGCTAACACATCCAAAGATGAGGCGGCTGTTTTAGCTGTAATCAATTGGTAGCAGAAGTCTCAGGCCCAGAAAATGAAACTCGGACAGTTCGTTGTAGTTAGTAGATTAGTTGGAAGCTGATATCCCAGACCGACAGGCTCACGTGGTGGGAAGGCTTGGCAAACAATCTTCAGGTTTAAAGGCAGTGTTTTAAATGGGCTGGTACTCACCGGTACTGAGTACCGGCACTTCTTATTTTTACCAAGCTGAGTACCGGCACTTCTCCACTGCCAAGGAGAGTACCGGTACTCAGAGTCGAATTGATAAGGTGGGCGCTGGGCCGGGCTGAGGGCCAGCTGTGTTCCTGTTTTTTAGCAGCATGTTTGCCGTTTTGCCGTTTGTCTGTCATTCAGCTGTGGCAAGAGGCACGATGGGGCCTGAACGGCCTGCTGGAGGCCTGCTGCTGTGGCAAGTGGGCCTCTGCTCCCTCCCCACCCAGATAAAAGCTCTCATTGTCCTCAACAGCCCCCTGCCGAGCCTCCATGCTGGGACGTCTTCTTAGATAGTGTATGGGACATTTTCTGCCTGGGGCACAGTGATGTGTGCAGACTGCATGAGTGGGAGGAGGGAGAGCCTGCCCAAGAGTGGCCACTTTCACCCCTTAGCCTCTCACTGGGGTCTGACTGTCTTTCCCCTGACACACTTGTCCCTGCAAATCAACCCCCACCCCGCCCGCCTGGTGTGACATTGAGGCCATGATGGGCGGGGAGGAAGTGGTGGGGATTACCTAGGCGGACTCCCTCGTGCCCAGGTGAGGTGAGAGGCGGTCTATTGACCTTCCCATCAGAGGTCAGTATTGTTCTGCCCCTGACCTCTACCCTGCTGGACTCTGCACATGTTCACGACCCAGCAGGGCTCACTGTCTGCCACAGATATAGACATTGCGCCAGGGATACACATATACTTGAACTAGAAATAATGGTCACTAGGAAATTGAGGATTGAACACAGTGAAAGGGAGAGCCACAAAGTGGGCAGGCAGACACTGACAGAGTGACACAGAAACTGAGAAGAATGACAGATACAGGTACACAGAAACGTGGACTCACACACTACAGCACAGGAAAGCTTGATAAACATGACGAGGATACTCGACCCTTTGTGCATAGAGACATGGACACTGGGATATAGAGAAACAAAGTATCAGACATAGAGACACAACTACTGAGATAGAGACACGCAGACATCGAGACGCACATAAAATTGGTAGAAGGACAGAGACCTGCAGACAGAGACAGCAACACAGGGTGACTTGAACATGGGGAAATGTGTACACTGGACCAGGGTGACAAAGACTCTGGGAGAGGGACTGAGACACAGACCTATGGACAAGTAGACAGGAAAACAGCCACAACTGTATAGACATAAAAGTACTCACGCAGTGTTGAAACAGTGACAGACACTGAGCAGAAAGAATGCGGCTGCCCGCGGCCCCCGCAGGGGGCCCCCTAAACGGGCGGCCCCTTTAGTGCCATTTGGGCACTTCCCCACCCCCACTAAGAACGCGGGGCTCGAGGAGGAGCCCCCTTCCAGACGTGTCACTTCCGGGTCGCAGAGGAGGTGGGGAGGTATTTATGCCTCCCCTGGCCATCTTGGTGTCCTCTTTGCGCCGGACACGCCGTCTGTTGGTTGTGCGGCGGGTTGCTCCTGCTGCCTTGGTGCCCTTAGGTCGTGCTTCGGCGTTTTGGAAGCGAGGTTAGTGCCATTGAATATCCACCCTACCCACCGCCTCCCCCTTTGGGTCCCAGCATGCCGGCCATGGCCCGCGTGGGACCCCGTCCCAGTAGCAATTTAGCTGGCCCGACCCCGCTAGAGGCCCGCCGGGTGTGCCCGCGGGCGGGGTTGTGGAGTGGGACGGGGGCGGGTGCACGCTGCACGGCCTCACGCCGTGCAGCCTTGTCCCAAACCAAGGAGCTCGTGCTCCTCTTGCTTCATCTAGGTATGGCTCCTCCCGGCACCCGCAAGGCCATAGAGGCCATCCGGCACAGGGCACCAGGCGGGCAGTGGGCCTGATTGAGAGGTCGTCCCGTCTCATCTTCTCCCGCTTCGAATCCGACGGTGAGCCGTCGGGTCGGGAACCCCCTCTATCACCCCCCCCTCCCACGACTTGGCCTTAATTATTCGAGGCATCAGCGCTAACACCCTCTTTATCCCCCTGCTGGGCACGCTGTTGTGTCCCTGGTCTGGCGTCTGTTCTGTTTGAGGGGGTGTGGCATAACTCACAAAGCAGCAGACTTTAAGATTGGAGAACCGGGTTCGAGTCTTTCTGCTGTCGTGTCCTTGGCGTCGGCTGAGTCCCGGTGAGTGCAGGGGTATGGGAAGCCCCCCCTGCCACCCAAATATTTTCCCCTCAGTGTGCGTGGGGGGACAGTCGAGCGCCGTGGTGGGTGGCCCGAGGCCCAGTGTGTAGTTGAAGTGGGCCACTCGGCTGCCACCTTGTGGGTGTTTAAATTTGGTCTTTTCGTGGGCGTCGGATTGGTGTTGCGGTGTGTGTCGGGCCAGGGTTTGTGTTGCGGGGGTTGGGGCCAGGCCGGTGCCCGCGACCGCCGTATTTATGTACTTTTGCCGATTGTGTAGGGGCAAGAGAACTGCATGTATGAGGGCCCGCGGCCTGGCTGTGCCCGGGACCAACGGTTTTGTGGGATGCCAGGGCGGGTTGCGGTGAGGCTGCCGGTGCCCCGTGAGTTAGCGTGAGCTGTGTTTTCTGCACTTGATACGAGTCTGCTGTCGATGTAAACACCCAAGTACGTGTAGCTGGTCACTTCAAGTGCCTTCCCGTTTGGCCAGACATTCCATGGGGGAGTTATACGATTACAATTCTGCATGGTTTTCATTTTTATGTGTTAATTTCAAGGTTATTGTCCGTGACATACATGTACATTTCATTCAATGATCTCTGTAGTCCAACTTTTGTTTGGCTCTTCAACACTGTCTTCTGCATATGACAAATGTGATAATGTTACATTTCCCAAGTGCTTGGCTGGGGGAGCTGTCGGTGTGCCCACTAGGGGGGCCGCGAGTTACCTCTGCCCTAAGCCTTAAGCGTTGCCGCCGAAGTCCGGTGTGACCAGCAGGTCACAAGCTCAATTCCTGGCGAAGCTGAAAAAACTGTGTGCAAGAACTTGCATGACGACTAGATATACGTTTGCCTTTTTTCTTTTGTTATACCATATGTGTATATGGTGCTCGTGTGTGCTGCTACCTTTGCTATACCCGGGTACACGGGTCTCGTGCAATAATGGCACCTTGCAGGAAGACGCCGCACTTGGCCATTAGGCCATGGATCATATGGACAAAATATTCAGTGGGCAGTGTGACAGTCTGTGTTGGCCGTCCGTTTGTGGTGCGCTAAGGGATGGCGCTGCAGCACTGGACCAATGGTGGGGCGCCGGGTTCGGGGGGGGGGCTCCCCCCCCTCTTAGCCTGCTTAGTTAGGCAGAGCGCCTCGCTTATTGACCCGTAGGTCTGGAGTCCGTACGCATGTGAGGCTATGTCCCTCCGGGGTGGGCACACCCCCCTCCGCCTGGTGAGGCGGGCGCGACTATACAGCCCCATCGCACGGGTCGATGGGGCGAGGTCTGGTCAGGGCACGGATATTGAACCGACAGCCCTTAGTGTTAGACGCCGGACGTCCTGTCTCCGTTTCATCATGGCTTTTTCTCTTCGGTAGGCATCTCACCAGTTCAGTGGTGGGGCCCACCATCCTGCTCAAATCGATTGATCAGTTTTCTCATTTGCAGCGTTGCCTGTCCCACAATACTTTGACAAAGCATTGTTGCATGTATGGTGCAAGTATGAGTCAGTAACAAATTTATGTGCGAACGGCTTTGGTGACACTATTTCCGAGCTGTTAAGAAGCTGGTGATTTACGTGTGCCCGCATTGCTGAAATGGTTCAGGTGCTGAGTTATGGTGACGCTATAGCTGAGCCGTTGGGTCGGTAGGTATTCTACGCGTGCCGCATGCAGAGTGAGTTGGTCTGCTACTCGATATAGCCCAAGAGCGTGGAGCGAGACACCCTTGTTCACGTGGTCGCCGGTCCGATCACTGAGGGGCCTGGGGAGTGAGACGGTATTGGCGCTGTGTCCCACACAGCTTTGCAAAGGTTTAGGTGGTGTTCAGGACAGCTTTTCGCTAGGCCGCCGCAGCGCTTGATTTTGTGGTGCCCTCTCCTCTCCTTTCTTCCCCCACCCCCCCCCACCACCAAAGGCATGCCTCCAGCCCAGGAGTGGCTTAGCAAGAGAGCGCTGGACTGGGGGTTTGGGGTGGTCCGATCCTGGGTTTTCGGCGGTGGTGTGGCACTGGCCGGAAACCCATCCATTTGATTCGCATTTTGCAAATTGTTGGTGGAGGGGCCAACATGCACGGAAATCCACCTGTATAATACGAGCACGTAGGATTATCAATCGCTAACTTCGCTGGGCGGTTTTGCTGTCAGTGTTGACAGATGACCTCTGGTGTGTTCTTGTTGATGGTGATTCCGCGCCTTTGAGTGGGCCGGGGATCTTGGCTCTTTCTGGCCCAGGGGCACGGTTGCCACGTGCTCTCCTGGGCACAGGGGCAGTACTGTCAGGAGAACAGCGGGATGTGGGTCCTTCCCTGTTTTACACTGCTTGGCAACAGGGGTTTTGTGCTCCCCATCGCGGTCAATAAACTTGTTGTTCAGCGCTTCGCTACCCTTTCGGGGGAGTTAAGCACATATGCAAATGTTATGTTTGGCACAGCCAATGGCATCACAACACGGTATGGTTTAGGGATATCTCTCTACAAGGCATCAAGCAAATGAAAATGAAATAGGAACAAAACAAGCCATGCTGGCTTAGGAAAAGCATTTGACAGACCGCCCAATTACGCACATAGGTCTCGGTAAGTGCGACGGCCAGTCTGTATGCAAACAATATGTGGTATCTTGGGGCCTACAGCTGCACATGGACAAAGGAGGTATACCCCCAAACTCCCCGCAAGCAATGCGTGCACGGCTGGGTGCATTGTTTTTGAATTCTTGATCCCACATGAGCATGGTTGGGCTATGCCAACAGGCTAGGTTAATTGCATGCTAATTTTAGAGGAGTTTCATATGTGATCCCAGAGGCCTAATGGGTAAGACGTTGGCTTCTGTGGGAGCATATTACCTGCATGAAATTTTGAAGTGAGGCTGCTGAGGTGCTCTAGCATTGTTTGCCCCATTTCATGGCCAGGGATTGTTTCTTTTCAAGGCTGAGGCTCAATTGCTTAGTTACCTGGTGTAGTACTTGGATAGGTTGCCAAAATCATATAACTGCGGTATGCGGCAGTTTTGTGGCATGTTGGAACTGGGAGGTAACTTACAAAAAACACATTTTAGATCTGGGAGTCGTCACTACAAATGGTTTCGTCTGGCTATGGTTGGGTTTTACACACATTTACCTGTTTTACAGGGGGTATGGTTGATTTCAGTTGATTGGTGGTGTTGATTAGTGTGATGGTCCCATTTGCGGTTGAGCTTGCTATTCATTGAAGGGAGACATTTAATGCAATGTTCAACACGTATAGGTGACAGTCTCACCATTTCAGAATGAAAGCATTTTCAATATGCTACGCAGCCAAGCCAGAATTGTGGCTTCAGTTATCTTATTCAACTAACAAGCATGGTTAAAGCCAACGGTACTGGTGTGCTGTAGGTGTAGTGTGGTTTTGTAGCATATATCCGGAGGCAATGACAGATGCAGCAATACTCCAGCTGGCAGCACACTAGGCTTAGCACGGAACGCCAGCGTACGAGTTAGCCATGCCAGATTGCAGTGACCACGCAAACAAGAGGGTGCCTGTGGGGCACTGTGCTGCCAGAGGACCGAGGCTGAGGTAACACAGGCCTTGTGGGAGACAGCTGTTGCCCATGTAGAGTGGTCTCATAGGTGGGGCGTGCCTACCATCGACGGTGAGGGCTTAAGAAGCGATGAATGCTTGGTCCTCTCACATTGGCAGGCAAATTCTAGGTGGGCTGACCTCGGCATGTCACCTTGTAGTGGTTGCACTGACCCTGGTGATAGTGGCTGGCGTAGCGGTTGGTCATCAGTCTGCAGCCTCTAACGGGGATCATCCTGGGACATTAGGGCTTAGTCACCCTAGAATGATACGCACTCTGGCACACGGCACCTCAGGGTTTGTGTCCCACAGAACTGGGGGATGTCTCAGGGGCACACTCACTGCCTGTGGTCATGGTGCGGGATAGTATTGTTTTACTCTGCCTTCCTCAACAAGCGTGGGGGCGCTGACACGTTAAAAACACGACATCCTGGAGGTTTGAGGTCAGGAGTGCATATACTTGTAATCAACAGCACAAGCTGTAGTACTACCGGCTGCTCTGGGGCCAAATTATTGGGGGCACCTGTTTGCAACAGCCTTTAATTGGCACAGCTCAGTGCTTTCATGCCCACTGTGGGGAAGGTTCTGAAAGTGCACTTAATTGGCACCAATGCTTTAGACCTCTATTCCGTCCCACGAGTCCTAGTAGTGCTCCCACTATGTCGGACGCTATTGAGAAGTTGGAAACATGGCGACTAACATTGGCACGATCGCCGAACCTCGCGTGCGCCTTACAAATCCAGGTTCAACAGCACAGGTACTAGTGGAGAAATCACAGCAATTGGAATTTGGTTGACCACAAAGGAGAAAACTGGTTGACATGTTGGGTAAGGGGTGATCTAGCCAGCGTTTTGGGGCGTGATCTCAGCCCCCCCTCCCATTTGTGTTGTCATGGCCGCGGACTGCTCTTTTGTGCGATTGTGGGGGGGGGGGAGGCAGCCTGAGGGGGTAGAAGCTGCACCCCCATTCCCGGCGTGAAGCCAATTGTACACAACACTTTGGTGATATGTGATGCCTCAGTTGGGCATGAGGTACTTATGATATGCGCCCTGCTACAAGTGTTAGTAGGGTACACTGCTGATTGAGTGGATGCATAAGATGGTATGCTAAGCACAGTTCCTACCAGCAGCAACGGGGTTGTGCTAACTGAGCTGTAGGACGGTGGCCCGATTGACCTAGTGAGTTATGCAATCCTTGTGATGTCATGATGAGGTTTGGTAGCACAGAGTATTAGGGGCAGATGGAACTAAGTTTCTCTTGAATGGGCGATACGAAGGGTAATTAAAATACCCTGGTATGGAGTCTCTTCTGTAGTGTGCCACTGTGGGAGTGCGGTTGGCACATTAATCTACACTGCCTCTGGGATAAGCCAAAGTCTCTGCCTAGCCACCTTCCGGGTGGGCAGGTGTCAGCTTAAGTGTGTACTCCCTTCTCCTGACTAGAGAGGTGGGTTCGGCCAGGCTTAGGTGCATACCCTAGCCAACCAGAAACTCCATTTACAACATTGGTAGAGAATGCCTAGGGGTTGTTTGCAGTCCATTCGCAACCGCCCCACTGGGCGAATGTTTTAGGCCACAAGGTTTGTGGAGGGCTCTTGTGTGGGAGCCTGGTGAAGAGCTAAGGTCAGGCTAGGATGTCTCATGCTTTCGCCGCACTTTGAGTCCCAGTCATGAGCGGATTGTATCAGGGTGAGCTGGCTGTGGGTCAGGAAGCGCCAAAGCATAAGTGGCATTGAGCGGCTTACAGCCAGATGCGTTATCCGATGCTAGGGGCATCTGCTAGTCCAGAACCCTACTCGGAGGTACCGCCTTAAGTACTTGGAGGTCTGTTGACACCGCCTTTCGATGGAAGCCATTGTCTGGCGGGCTGCTCCGAGCAGAGCATTTGCAGGCGTAAGTAACAAGATCAGCTACCAGTTCAGACGTGCATCTTTCACTAATTTACTCAGATTCTGGGACCGGAAGTAAGTCAGGCTGGATAACTCTTCTAACTGCATTGGCACATCTTGTCAGGAGTGATTGTCAAAGGGATTGCACTTCAGCCAGGTAATGTTAGCACCCATCCACACCAAGCCGATTGTTTAAGATCACCCTGGGCCGCAGTTACACAGCCCAGTATTAGGCCCTTGTGGTGGTCAGGGCCATGAATTACTAAATTGAACTGAACAGGAGGCGTGACCATGGGTTGCACCAGCAGAAGTTTGGGGAGAGCTAGACTCCACCCATGGTCAAGGTGCAGGTTTAAGTAGGTGGAGTTGGCACTCTTATTTGACCAGGGGTTCGATGCTACACGAGGGCATCGCCGCGTTGCGGCCAGAGCACGGGCATTGTGTGTTTCCCAGGGGGCAGCAAGTGAAGGCAAGGCTCCTTCCAAATATGGCACCAGAACACAAGGTAGTCTGGGCCAACTTGTCTGTTGGGTGACTTGTGTAGGCTCCTGTGTAGTGGTCACTCCACGAAGGGGTGAGTTGTCTTCAATAGTGGGCACAATACAGATACGTAAGTGCACTCTAGAACCAAGGTCAGGTGACACAGGAGGATGGAGGGTGATTAAAGGGACACAGGTGGTGTGACGGCAAAGCGAGACTGTCAGCTTATGCTGGGTAGGAGGTTCTGTATCACCAACCAGAAGGGTGCCACGTGGCAAAACCAGTAAATATGTTTAAGAATGATATAGATGCTGGTCAGGAGAGGTTTGTCAAGGTATTACACTTATGCCTGGCATTTACAACCCATCCACACCAAGCCTATTGCCCAGGTCCCTGGGCCGCATACACACAGCCCAGTACTAGGCACCTGCAGTTGTCAGTGCCATGAGTTACTAATTTACAACTGTACAGTGGGCATACTTGCTGACCGGGCAGTATTGCTACGGCCTCCAAGGGCCGAATAGTCGCTCACCAGTAGCAGTGAGTGTGGTTTGCCCACAGTGCAGTTGTTAGAGGAATTTAAATTCCATGTACAGGTTATACTGAACTTGCTACCAGCGGGTCTAGTGTGTGAGCGGGTTAACTGCTTTGAAAAGGCATAAAAGGAGTATGGCATAACGCATAGACCACCAGGAATTAAATCAGGGACCAGCCACCTTACACATGGATTTTGGTGGAGGGCAAGTAAGTCTGTCCGGGGTAAATGTGAGAAGTTGGCCTGGCATATGCTGTCCATTAATTATAGTGGGCACCGTGCACCAGTCCAAATCGACTCTTATGGTAGGTAGGTTAAAGACAACCTTATTGAAAGCTATCCTAGTGGTAGTTATGGAGAGCAGCCTTCAGGCTAAGTCTTGAAGGAATGTAAAGCAGCTTGTTTTACCAGTCTATAATCTCTTGAGTGACCAAATGAAAGAGCACCACACCAGGTATATATTCAAAATATATGTATTTATTACTAAACACACCCCTCTAGTCTCTTTATGAGGCTAGAGTTCGAAGTACATAGGTTATAAGATCTTAAATCACAGTAATAGCACAAATACACGTTTGGGCCCTAGGGGCGTACCAAACCATATACCAATAAAGTGGTATGCGAACCACGACTGAACTAGACACTAGGCCTAGAGCCTCTAGAAGTGCTTGGACCACAAGGAACCACCCAAGGTAGTGACACAGGGGACCCACGGGAGACGCGTGCAGTGTAAATACACAACCGCGATACGCCGTTAACTTCTATGGAGAAAGTCGGGATCGGGAAAATAGAGGAAAGGGACACTTAAAAGAGGACTAGGACAAAACCCTTTGAGATCTAGGACTTTGAAGAGTCTCTACCCACGGGAGCACCGGAGTACTCGTGTTACCTCACCCAGGGAAGCCGGGTGCATAGGTGCCTTTCGGGGTCGGGTTTCGTCGTCGTTTCTTATGGCGATCTGCTGCAAAGTGCTGCTGGCGACCAGGAGAAAAGTGTCCGGGTGGATCCAAGAGTGGATCGGAGTTCTGAAGAACCTGAAAGCAGAGGGGACAGAGTCTGGGTCACTAGCCAGTGACCAGGAAGGCGATGGACAGATGCCCACCGATGTCGAGTGCTTCAAGTTCGTTGACAGTCGTCTTGACTCTTCAGCCACGAGGTCCGGGAGGCGTTGTCGGCGACCAGGAGCAGGATTCGGGCTGTTGCTCGATGTCTGTCGAGTGCAGAGGTGTCGGCGACCAGATTGGACCCAACAAGCCTTGGCAACGGCAAGTCTCGAGTAAGATGTAGATCGTCGATGATGCAGACCAGCAAGGTCTGGGGAACTCACCCAGCAAGGGTAAGTGAGGGCAGGCCTGGAGCAACCAGACTGCCAAGTAAAGAAAAGATTGGCCTTCGTTAAGGGCTACTAGCCAATGGGCTAGCGACCGCGAAGGAGCCTCGTGACGCCGCACGTGGAGCTGGCTTACAGGACACTCGTGGAGTGGGGGCCAGTGATCTTTGGTGCAGGTGGTGCTGGAGGCTAGGGCTACTCGGAGCCCAAAGCACGACTTCTTGGGAGACCCAAAAGATGGTGCACTTGCAAGTGTGCTCGATGTCCAGGGGTCACGGTCTCAAGTCACCCACGATAGCCACGGGCCTCAGCTTTGCTGGGGACTCAGGGTAGCCTCGGGGAAGTCTGAGAATCCACCTCTGGTGATGCGATGACTTCGGCGTCCGACGGGAGCTTCAGTGATGCGAACCGGACAGATGCTTCTTTGGTGCCTGCCAAGCAGGGGAGTCACTCCTTGACCCCAAGGGAGATTCTTCAGTCCTCTAATCGTGAGTAGAGCGTCGAAGGTCCAGGATTATGTTTCAGAGTTTCGTCCAGGTATAATCTAAAGTCCTAAGGACTGGGTTCCTACCTTTATTCTAAAAATAGGGGATGGACTACTCTGTGGCCCCCCTATGGGTGGGTCAGGGCAGAGGGGTGGCTACACCCCTTTCCCTTTGTCCAGTTCGCGCCAAAGCAGGGGCTGCAAGCCCCTGATCCGGTTTGAACTGGGGTATGCACAGGGACACCAAATGTGCCCCCAGTGCAGGACTTCAAAGCACCCGAAAGTGCTCCCGCCCAGCCCCAATACACATTGTCCTGTCTGGGGAGGTGGTCACACCTCCCTGCAACAGGAAACCTATTGTCCAGGCCTCCCCTGCCGGAGTTTCGTCCAGCAGCAGGAGGCCAGACTTGTGTCTGTGGTAGCAGCATCCATTTTGTGATGCCAGGGCTTCAGAAAGAAGTTACCGGGTAAGCCAGAGTTAACATGTCTTTCCCTCTAGAAGGGTGGAATGCTACCCCCGCCGCCAGGATATAATGCGCTTAAGAGTATATGGTCAGGCTGCACTACAAACAGCATCAGAGATGGTCTCCGAACGCTGCAGAGGGGCCCTGCTCATGCAGGGGCACCCTCTCACATAGGAACCATGCACTCTGCCTTTAGGATTGATAAGGCCTGCTTTAGGAGTGACTTATAGGTTTATATGTGTGTATGTATTTAGTGATATAGGTAACCTATATCACAGTAAGAGGTGCATGCACCACCTTACCCAGGCTGCAGTAGCAGACCTGTGGTGTCAGTTTGGATGGCCTTCCAGGGGTGGCATAATACATGCTGCAGTCCCTGGCAGGCCTCTGAGGTACCTATGCCCTTGGTACATAGTATACCATATACTAGGGACTTATAAGGGCACTCCAGATTCCAATCAGAGATGTGCCTAAGGCACATGGAAACCTTTTTACAGAGAAAGCAGATAGACTGGGGCCCTGAATAGCAGGATCCCAGTCCAACTAAGTCATAAACCAGCAAAACACCATAAAAAAAAGTGGGGGCAACCATATAGTCAGATTCCACCTTCCTACAACCAAGTGTACCGGGTCTGTGCTTGGCATCTTGGGTCAAAGCGGGTTGGCACACAAGGGGTGTCCAGGATTGTACCAGGCACACTGTGCAGGAATAATGCAAAAGAACTGCACGTTGACACTATTTTGAGTGTGACAGATGCAACAATTTTATCCCTGCCAAAGCAAACCAAGTTTCTGATGGTCAGAGGCACAACATACATCGGTTCACTCCAGCCTCACTGAAGGTAGTCTGTTAGTTGAGGTATAGAACGGGAGGTCTTGCGCCAGGGTGCGGACATTGCACGGGCGACACGGCAGATAGTCTGCTGTCAGACGAGGGTGTTTGCGGGCTAGGAGACCAGGCTATGTAGCAGAACCAATTCCAAGGACCCCTCTCCCCCACCGTACTGCCCGAGTATGTGAGTGCAGTGGGATTTGCAATGTTACAGGTATTTTCCCGCCCGTTCAGGGGCAGAAGGGTACATTGCGGGAATCTGCTTTAATAGAGTGGGGGGCAAGACCTATAGAGGATGTGCACCAGTAACCGCAAGTGCGTGGTGTTAAGATCAAAATCTCGCAGCGGCAAGTCAGCCAGTTGGCATGCGTCTGTTGGTTAGGCCAGAAGGTGTGCCGTTGCTCCAATAGCGGCTTTAAATGTGTTTGGAGCACCATTGCTGTCAATTCCAGACCACACACTGCGCCTCGGCCCAGTAGGTGAAGGCCATATGCTCATGTGCGGCTTGATCCTGTGGAGGCCAATATTCCCTGGAAAAGCAAAGTACTAGGTCTTTAGCTGGGTTGAGCATTAAGGGTCACAGCTGGTTAGCAGGTATGTGTGTATCTGTGATCGAGCTTTAGTTAAGCAAGCCTGGTAGGTGGCGTAAGTTGTCACTCCAGATGGTTGCTGTGACCGCAATGGTGTGTGCTATGCGAACAGTCTTGTTCGCCAGGGTTTATTAATCGCAAAGGTCTGGGCACATGTCTGGCCAACTTCAACAAAGTAGGTGCACGCTGCTCCCGGGGCAGGTTACGGGTTGCTTCAGTGATGCATGAAATGCCCCGTCCGCATAGCCAGAGTATATTAGGCTGGTTGTGGAAGCGGTCTGCTAAGCAAGTGTGCTGCTGTTCCATAAATTGGCGAAACAGGTGTTAGGGAGCACGAAATGCTAGAAGGACTGCAACTACAGGTTGCAGGAGGTGGGAGCCACATCAGCTTGAAGGGTAATATAGCGATGTTTAAAAGTAGAGCCCCATCCTGGGAGGCCATCACATTCTTGCAGGTAATGCGAGGCACTGGTACATTCCCAGAGAAGGATAAACCGCTCCTTGCGCAAGTTTGCAGAGCAAGGGGCTTTGGCTTCATCAGGCATGAGCTATGCCGGGCGAACACCAAAGGTTATTTTGACAAAGTTGGGGTGCACCTGGCTCAGGTGGGCTTGGATCTGTCCCTACTGGACATGAAGGAGGCCCGGGAAATTGCAGGTTGCAGTGAGAAAGGAACTGTTTTGGTGGGGGGCTCTTTAGGCGACGGTGGCCGCCTCCAGAGCTGTGGCGGAGTTACAGGGCGATCTGGAAGCAGATGGGTACAGAAGGGTACCTCTGAGTGGGCACAATAGGGGTGCCAGAGCCAAATCCCAGGAGCCTCATGGGAGGGTCCTGGAACAATTACGTCGGCGCCCCGTTAGTCCTTCGGGCGGTTGTGGGCCTGAACAACCGGGGGCTTGCCTTGCTACGCTCCGCCCTGAAAGGGGCGTGAGTAATAAGGGACCAATGTGTCACGTGATCCAGTAAGGGGATCACCCCCATAAGGGTAGCGCTGATTGGATTCTCCACAGTGCTTGGCTCATCAGGCGGGCAGGGCAGCATAGAGTGGTACAGCTGCCTGCCCTTGGATCGCCCGTAAGATAACCCACCATATTTGCATACTTTTGTATGGAATAAACCTGCAGCAATATTTTCCCAAACAAAAGTTGTGTTGTGTATTTATTTATGCATGCATACTCTGTTGTGGT
Source organism: Calotriton arnoldi (assembly GCA_963921515.1). NCBI lineage: Eukaryota > Metazoa > Chordata > Amphibia > Caudata > Salamandridae > Calotriton > Calotriton arnoldi. The sequence continues at coordinate 757,347 of CAWUFW010002582.1, forward strand.
GTGGGTGGGGTGTGTTGCCAATAATGGGACTATGCGGCTGCCCGCGGCCCCGCAGGGGCCCCTAAACGGGCGGCCCCTTTAGTGCCATTTGGGCACTTCCCCACCCCCACTAAGAACGCGGGGCTCGAGGAGGATCCCCCTTCCAGACGCGTCACTTCCGGGTCGCAGAGGAGGTGGGGAGGTATTTATGCCTCCCCTGGCCATCTTGGCGTCCTCTTTGCGCCGGACACGCCGTCTCCCACCCTACCGCTTACCCGGCTTGGGGTTGGCAGGCGAAGTACATAGAACGTTGTAATGTTTTTCTTTTGTCGTTGCGGGCGGATTTACAGGGCGATCTGGAAGCAGATGGGTACAGAAGGGTACCTCTGCGTGGGCACAATAGGGGTGCCAGAGCCAAATCCCAGGAGCCTCATGGGAGGGTCCTGGAACAATTACGTCGGTGCCCCGTTAGTCCTTCGGGCGGTTGTGGGCCTGAACAACCGGGGGCTTGCCTTGCTACGCTCCGCCCTGAAAGGGGCGAGAGTAATAAGGGACCAATGTGTCACGTGATCCAGTAAGGGGATCACCCCCATAAGGGTAGCGCTGATTGGATTCTCCACAGTGCTTGGCTCATCAGGCGGGCAGGGCAGCATAGAGTGGTACAGCTGCCTGCCCTTGGATCGCCCGTAAGATAACCCACCATATTTGCATACTTTTGTATGGAATAAACCTGCAGCAATATTTTCCCAAACAAAAGTTGTGTTGTGTATTTATTTATGCATGCATACTCTGTTGTGGTGTGGGTGGGGTGTGTTGCCAATAATGGGACTAATAAAGACTGGGTCACTGAATGGATCTATGTGTGAAGACATGATGACACCAACATTGTGCAATGGAAACATGAGCATAGAGGTACAGACACTAACATTGGGAACCCAGCACAGTAAAGAGAGAGAAACAGACACTGACATAACAGGACTCAGATACTTGGAATACGAGGCAGGTCTACCGAGAAAGAAAGTCAGAGAAATTGGTAATGAGAAAATTGATTTGGGCCAAGGAACTCAGATATGGTCTCAGGGAAAAACTGACACCTATAAAACCTACATCTAACATACGGACCCTCTTGCATACTTTAAAAGCATCTTAGCACATTACTGAACCCAACACACAATACACCACGGACTTAAAGGCCAAGAAAGACCTTCACATAATGATGGCGCTGACAACCAGAGAAACAATTCATGCTAATACACAAAGAAACGGGTGCGGGTGATGTACTACCTATTAGGGCACCATCCAAGACCTCAATATGTATTCTGTACCCCAGTTATACGAATCCCTATGCACATTCCCAGCTAACAAGAAAGCCTACTCAATCCAGCACTCACCACAAACAAACCAAGCCACACACACACAATCACACACACACACCAAAAACTCCAAATAAAATCTTTCACTTTACACCATGTCAGTGTCGGACATTTGCAAGGCCAGACCATCGTAGATGTCTCCCAACATATACCCACAACTAGCAGGCAACTCTTTTCTATCCGAGATATCCCTCAATGCTATATAAATGTAGGCATTGCCCTTTAAAAGACATAACACATAGCAAAGCATAACATAAAGTAATATAGCGTAGCATAATAAATTGATGTGAAATTTGTATTAGATTGTAATGAAACTAAGATTTATGGTAAGTTAAACTTTTTGATCAAATGTACCTTTAAATATGCCTATAGCATAAAATTAAAACCATAAATATGGCCTCTTCATGTGTCTTGCACTGCCATTTTCACTGCATTCTGCCTATTGGATTGTTTTTTTTTCTTAATGGGTCTTTCCAACGTTTCAGATCCTTTTTCTCGCTAACTAATAGCTGCCTGGAAAATCTGTGCAGCCTAGCATAACTTTTTTCTGGACAAGCACTGATTGCTATATGGCTGCTGGAATGCATTGTATGGATTGTGGTATCAGAGTCTGAGCGTGTACAGCCTCGAGGTTCAGCGATTAGTGTGGTTACAAAGCCACCCTTTACATTGCATATGGATTGAAATGTCCATAACGCGACAAGTCCTGACATCACAAATTGCTGAGCAGCGAAAATGTAGGCATTTATCTGCCTCAGTTTACTCTCGCACCACTGATGTAAATAAATACAATTTCAACCTTTTTGATGTTTTAAATCAATTTGTTTGACGGTGGTGGAATCACGTGACCATGAAAAATAATCTAGTATTACCATGAAAAGGATGAGATATTCATGCCATGGCTGGAAAAAAAAAATGCATTCAACATCTTAAAAGAAATGGACTGCTCACTGAAGCAGGACATGTTTGTTTCCGACATGCCTCTGAGTAAAATCAATTTTAGATGAAGGAAGAACCGTATAAAATCAGATTTCACATTCCACTCACCCCTCCGTCTCTGTAAGTGCTGGCAGAATTGTTTCAAGTGGTTTGAGCTACGCGTGCCTCTTCCCCGTGCACGTGAAAATGCTCTTACATAATCCATTCCTCAACCCCCTAAAGACGAAACTTTCCCCATGAAAACGCCAGTCGTGCCACAGTTTGTAGTGTCTCTAGTAAGAGTTGTCTAGCTAGGTGCGGGTTTGTTGTGAAACCGGGCAGCTGCTACATTAACACCAGTGCGGGTACATTGCGCAGCACCACCATTGGTTACAAGAGGGCAGCAGATTGCAACAAATGGCTTCAAAGAACTTTTTGTTGCTAAAGGGCAGGGATCACTCGAATGGCAAAATGTCACTTTGCCTGGGGCTTGACAACCATTGCACCATGAATTGATTTTACAATCCTAAATTTGTGAAATCAAGTTCAGATGCTTTAGGATGATTTTAGAGAAATGTCTTAATGCCCCTGGCGACCGACCTACAGGGATATCACTAAAAAAAATTATGACCAAAGTGGTTGATTAAGGGACAATATTAACTTGAGCAACTGTAGTTTAAGACAAGCTATCCCACGTACTGAAATGCAGATGCATAAGAACACAACACTGAAATGACCTTTGCACATAACACGGGGGCCTAGAAATACTCATTTTCAATGCAACGCAACACAGCAACTGAATCTGTTATGCCTCATTGCTAAGAGCCATAGCTACTAAGAGTGGCCAGCTGTTGCTGTCATTCTGGTAGCGGCGGATCTCGTGGAGAGCCACAGACCTGGGCCAGTGGCGGTGAGGCTACTTGAAATTGACGGTGCAGGATCACTCTTGTGGGAAGGCTTGGCACCAGCTGTTTGCAAGGCGCTTTCCCTCAGGTAGATTTGTGGGCGGTGCACTTGGTACTGATCATAGCGAGAGCGTGAGCTATCTTTGTACAATGTGCAAGCTAGATTTCCCATGCGGGCTCTCTAAAAAGGTTGACTTGCATGACACACATCTTTGCACTGCGGTGCACAGCTGAGTATGTGTTATACTAGAAGCATACCCTTCCAGTACAAATTCCTATGCCTAGACAAACTCAGAAGGATCCCATGCATTGGATGTATACTAGATGCTACAGCACCCAAGCAATGTGGCAGCTTGCCCAGAAATATACACATTCACTGTTGTTTATACCTACTTCAAGTAGGCATTCGTTTTTAGTGCAAAGCTCGGTCTGGCTACCTTAATAGATCAAGCTGTGCATTAAAACCTATGGGTGTTTGTGCTGATGTGCCCCAATAAGTACCCCTTGACACGAGGCTCTGCATGGCAGCTCAAATCATTTCTTTCACTTAGAAAAGGGCACTTTTTACAGTGCAAGCACCTTTTGTGCTGGATAGTAAATTTCGTGCACCAGCACTCATTCTCTTACAAGTTAAGCACTGTTCCCCACCTTGACCCACATTACGAGCGGCCAATAAATGCTGATGGGCCCAGTTACCGAAGTTACTGAGTTCATCAGAATTAGAAGTTATGTGTGTATCACACAGAGATTATGGTTGCTGAAGACAGTTGAAATCTCAGTGTGAAACTCTCAAGAAAAGCATGCAGGAATTGGCACAGCTACAGAGATTCTCTCATGTTATTCGAAAAAAGCCCCATAATCTCTGTTATTTGCTCACCCCCAGAATTACCGGCACCCCCCGGTAATGTTAATTCCAGGGCAGGGAAGATTAAAAGATTTTTAACAGACCTCTCATAATGAGGACCTTATTTTATTTTAAGCTGTGACCAGTGAGCTTTCCTGTATCAACACATTTTTAGTCTAAAAAATGAAGCCACAAATCTCGTTTGAGGGAGTTTCTAATGGTTTCTGACTGCATATGTAGTGCAGGCACTGCCAGTACTGGAGATATGGGAAAAAAATGATTTAAATCTAAAAGTGTGCCACAGGCTGGATGTATGGTTTGATACTTTCAGCGCAATTTATATATTGGTGGTAAACATACTAGGCCAGTGGTATTTTCAAGGCATGAAAATAGTGTAAGTAGTCAAGAGCATAGTTCAAATTGGTTAGGTTCATCTGCAAAGTGTAATGGTGTGCAACTACCGCCGAAGATTTTGAGGAAGGGAAACACAATATTGTGTAATTCAGGATCCATTTCAGGTTTGATCATTCAGGGTATATAGTATATGCAGTATCTCAGTTTCTTGCTGTCTGTCAGAGCTTAACTTATAGGTTCCCCCACCTGTGTATGCCTTTTTGATGAACTTCCTCCTCTCATTTTGTCTGTGTAAGAGTAGCAGATGTGAGCAGGCTAAAGTTGAAGTGATACAGTCATAGGTGTGTCTGAAGACCTAGCAGTGAATAAGGTTTGGCTTCCTCAGCCTGCCTCCATGTAGTGGCCTCCCTCCTCTTTTTGCCCTTTAGACTTTCCCCCCTTCCGTGCTGCAGTCATGGTTAATAATCTGAATACCCTATATGCTTCAGGTTTCCACAGGATTGTACAAGAAGCATTGCAAAAAAGATGTAATTCTTTCCAAGTGACCAAAAATTGAAGATATCTACTAAGAGGGAGTCTAAAAAATCCACTAATTTAGGGTTTCCTGCCATAAATACAGAGGGAGGAGGAAGTGATTCAAAAGCAGGCAATTTATCCAAGAAATACAAGGCCTCATTGCGGGAAACATGGAACAAAGGATGAACGTGCCAAGAAGAGTGCAAGTGTAATGACCATTACTGAAATAATCAGCCAGTCAATAATAAAGGTACGACAGAAATAAGATGGCAGTTTAATAGGTATAGAATGAGAAGGTGGAAAAATATGACAAAACACTTGACTTATCTCCAATCAGTGCTTAATTTTTACAAATATAAGTACCTGGGCCCAAGGCATTCTACTGCAGCTAGCCCCACCCACAGCTCTGCCACTGCTGCCAAACGGCAGTACCAACATTACCTATTAACCATCACAAAAAAGTGTGATGTTGCAGACTACTGCAGGTTACCCTAAGCAGTAGTGATGACCTGGAAGTCAGTGCTATCATTTTTTAAGCATTGAACTGCTAAGCACTGAGCTCAAAATATAGTCTGAGAGCACCACTGTGTGACATACTCTCATAACATACACGTGCTGGTGTTAAAAAATAAGTGCTGGGGCCGAGCACCGACAAACACCGGCACACATTAAGCACTGGCCAACTACATAAACAGGAGCTGGTTTTTGATGGCGATCAGCAGCAGATTTCATGGTTTCTTGGTGTCTAAAACTTCTTGACCAGCCAGACAGATGACCTTAGTCTTGCATGTCCACTCAGCCTCTGCATCTATCGCATCCTTACAGGTCAATGCCCATCAAAAGCAGGGATTGTGGAACATCATCGCCCGGAAAGAGCTGTCCCTGGGGGTCTATCGCCAGCACAGCGTTCACTGCAGGAAGAGGTGGGAGGACCTGAGATGCTGAACCCGGAAGATCGTGGAGGTCCAGCTGGGGAAGTCCTCCCCATGTGTTAGGGGCGTGCGCCGGACACTGACTCCCCTAATGGCCCGCATCCTGGAGGTGGCCTAACCAGAGCTTGATGGGCAATTGAGGCCCCAACATCAGCTAGGAGGGGGTGAGTATTGTTCTGCCTATTCTGGATCATGCCTAACCATCTATTCATTGTTACAGGCAACAGTGATCACATCAACATGGAGGTTGACTGATGACAAACACAATTGAAGCGGCATTGTATGTGTAGGTCTGGCTGACATGTGTAACATATTCGTGATGCAGTATCATATGTACAAGTGTTTGCTACAAGATCTATGGGTCTACATAGTTTGAAGTCTGTGTCCATCACAATTGTATGTGTTGACCAATGTGTCAAGAACTTTTGTGAATGGTGATGTGCATACATGTAATGTGTAATTACAGACAGGGGCTTGTAGATATGGGTGGATGGGTCACACATACCCAAATACATTGTTCATTGTAATAACTCGGTTCCAGATGATGAGGCAAATGACATACATGGTCCGAGTACTTACAGTACTGGCTCACAATGTGATGTTCCATGCCGTTGAGGTGCGACTGTAGATTTAGGTGACATGCACATGTGGACTACTGGAGTTTCATTAAGTGGCTGTTGACATGCATCAGGTAGTGGAATGCTGACATGTTGAGGTCATATGTAAGTGTGTACACTCAGTATTACATTGGTATATGTGTTTGATAGACAAGTAGAGGTGCTGTCATGTCCCTTCCCTATTGTCTACTAGTTTAACCTTCTCTTCATGGACAGGAGATTCCCTGAGTCTCATAAACGTTTCCTGTTATAATGGCTTCACACTATGCAATGGGAGATTGGCACTGGTGAGTACACCAATAATAAGTGGGCATGTCACTAGGCCTAGGTGGTCTCATGACATATGGATATATGTGATGACATATCACCCAACTTTAAGCCACATTTTCTTCATTCTAATTTTGTGTGAGATGTGATACATAGCTAAGGTATGCAGTTTCACCATTGTAGACAGTGTTGTGACAGAGGACAAAAAAATGTTTCAGTTGGGTCGTGTGAACAGTGTGGAATGGGCACTTCCATTGCACATCTTTCTTGGTACTACACATATTGCAGGACGATAGCTGTATCAGGTGTCCATCAGTTCATCATGAGGATGGTTTAGGAACATGACTAGTTACTGTAGCAGGGCCCTGCGTGGAATGGGAAGGGATGCATTAATTATGGCCCTGCTAGTTGATGTCACCTGGTCACTGTTGTATGTTAAAAGGGCCTATGTATATAGGGTGATGTTATATATTCGGCTACATACATGATGATGAAGTGGAGACAAGTTAACTCATGCAATTGTGTCAGACTGTGGTCCAGACATCATTATGTGCAACTGTTGAGAACTCATGTTGCATTCATGTGCTAATGCTAAAGTTGTAGACATTTTTAGCCATTCTAGTTGGTGGTGTGATACATTTACATTTGTTGTGTTCTGTGTAATGACAGGCCTCGAAAAATCTACTCGCCCACTCACAATTGCAATTAAAATGTTATCAGGTCGAGCTATTTTTAGCTCCTACTAGTCCCATCTTAATAGAGTTAGAGGTTTTTGTCAAGTCAGCTGTCTGAAGATGTCAGTTATTTTTCTCTAACACATAACATTTAAATAAATAGCCTGTAAATTAATATTGGAAATATTTCAAAATATATCAGGAATTACAAAAGCAAATTTTTTTGTAATTAAGAAGTGTGATGCAAACATAGTTAAATAGGAGAAAAACAAACCAGAACACTTTACTTGTTGATGTGCAAATTACACATATTTGCAGAAACTCTATTTCCAAACATTGTTTGTACACTGTATAATTTTATCAGTAAAGTTGCATGTCAGTGGGAAAGTTTGTGGCCATTTCAAAATGTAAAATCTGTGATTATAAATGACAGTGTGCTACCACTTCATGCTTTAGTTATGTTTTTATTAAAAGCAATAGTTTTTAAACATGATTTGAGAAACATTCCTTCCCCTCCTGATGAAAATGCTGTTAATGAACTAAGAGGCAAGTCAGGGGTCATGTGTATCCTATATGTGGCTAGATGTGTATTATATATGGACATTTTATTTAGTCTATTAAATCAAACAAAAGGGTTTTTTGTACAGCAGACATGCTGAACTCAGACGTTTGAAGGTGCTCTCATATGTGATAATGAAGAAAATGGCGGCTCACTGAACTAAATTATTTGCCCACAATCACGTCATTTGAAACCAGTTTATGGGTCAAGAGCATTACAAATAGGTTGAGTAGGTTATTTAAGTCACTAGACCTGCAGGTCTAGTAAAATTTTTAGGATTTTCCGAGGCCTGAATGAGCCGTTCCTCCTGTGTGTCTACGCCATTGAAACTGACCAAACTCATATGTCATTTCAGCATCTGCCCAGGCAAGCAGCAGGGTATACAGGGCCCAGGTTGTTGGGGGAAGCAGCTGGCCAAAGTGAGTACGGTCGTGACAGTGATATGGATGGACCCAGTGGCCAAGAGGGTGAGAGGAGTGTCACGGAGAACCCAGACTCAACTTCATCATCCACAAAGTCAAACTCCAGTGGCCACTCCTTGTGATGGTGGACCCCACCCATCCTTGTGCATTGTCATCATTGTCCGCCACCACTGTTCCATCTCTGCCCTACATGCTGCTCCACACCCAGTTGTCCGGGCCCGCTCCCCTAAGAGGGGAGCTGTCTCCTCAGTTCCAGGCACCTCACCCCCTGCCCCTGTGCTCCCAGGTGCTCTGAGTAAGGAGGATATTGACCTCCTGAGACAGATCTCTGTTGGGAAGACCACACCGCTGAATGCCATCCACGGTGTGGGATGCCAACTGACTCAGATAGTTGCCTACCCGGAAGGCATTCACAGTGGCAAATCTGCCCTACAGAGATTGTTTCAGGGTCCAGCCTCCTCACTGATGGCAGCCTTACAGCCACCCCAGTCTTCCGCCCCACATTCTTCCTCTACCCCATCCCCATCCAAATACCTTATTCCCCTGTCTGTCCCAAGCACGCACACACCTGTGCATGTACCCATCCAAACAGACCCGTGTAGCACACACAGCCTAAACATCTCAATCACACATTCAAACAGCACATACTCTCAACCTACACACCCACCGTCCCCACCAGCATTGGCCCCTAGGAGCACAGCAGCACCAGCTGACCTATCACTCCCAAACCTTGGCACTGAATGCACACCTGCGCCCACACACCCATCAACACCACCCACCATCAGCACACTTAGCACACCTGCCCCCAAACACCCATCAATACCCACCATCACCACATACACAACTGAGGCACCCACAGACACCTCTACCCCATCCTCCATCCCCTGCACATCCACTACAACACACATACTACACGCAGACTCCCACACCCACCAACACAACACATATATGCACCAACAATAGAGCTACCTACAAAAGACACATCCACTTATGAATATCCCACAGTCTCTACCAGTGGCCAATACTTCCTTTTCCTTGGACTTTGCCCTGTTGGACACCTCCCCCCCTTCAACGCAGGCCCCCTTTTTCCATACCCATATCCATCCCTTCCACCTAAAGAAACACCACTCCCGAATCCAAAACCAAACAGAAGAAAAAACCAAAGAACCCTTCCAAAACAAAAAAAACCCTTCCAGGGCAAAGTCCACCCCTCCCACGTCCAAGACCCCCTTACCAATCTTTGAGGTGCCTGGTATGCCCACTAGATGCTCCTTCCTGGGGAGGTTCCCCTGGCAGTGTTTTGTAGGCAAGTTTGGTGGCAAACCTATTAGCCACCTTCCCCCACCAGCACCCATGTGGACTGGCCAATGGCCTGATATTTAGAAAAGCAGTGTTGTTTACTTCAGAATAAAGCACATCATTTTGTTAGAAACACATGAGTCCTGCCACTTCTTCTGATATCATTGTGAAGTTACTATGTACTTTGTAATGTGTGACTACCGTTTTGAATCTTACATCTAGTTTGCTGTGCAATTAGCAACGATTTGTACATCCTGTAAATGGCACCAGCGATGGTATACCACAATTGAAGGCTAAATGCTCCATGGATGGACATGTTGAAGGACATGGAATTAGGTAGAATGTCATATGGTGGGTATTTCTATTTCTCTTGGTCAATGTCGACCTCATTTGACTTGAAGATCTCACAATGATGTAGGCTGGATATGTGTTTGATGTGTTGGAGTAACAAACGTGATTCACCACATATGCAGGGAATTATGTAGGCCTAATGTTGTATGATTTGTAATGGGCATATGTCCACATATGTGTGTTGGCCTTTCACCTAAATCATCTTCCTGTGTCACACAATCAGTTCCTGCTATGTTTGCTTAGCCACCTTGCACTTCCACATTGCACTTGGAGATTTGGAGTCGTGCCACATTGACTGTGGCCCAGGCCGTCAGGCTGTCAGGAACCCACACGGTGCAGTGAGTACTATCATGTATGGGTACTTTCTATTCAGACAGAACTTCTTAATGATATCTCTTTCTTCTATGGTTTGAAGGTTCAGGAATTGCAGGTACACTGGAGCCTAGCGTCTTCTTACTGTCCCAGAATATCTATATGTGTGGTGTACATGCAACAAGGAGAAATCCAAATTAATCATGTGAACAAACAGTACTGGATATGTAAGCATTACTGACTGACATCAATGTTTACCATTTAATACTTATTCTGGACTCCACATGTGTGATTTTCTGCAATGTACACATTGTACATACTCCAATTGTATCATATATACCGACCTGTCCACTATATCGATATAAATAACTTATTTCCGTCATCGCCGGGGTCAAAATCACAGCAGTAATCGTAGATACATCAGCAGGAATGCTGTACAATCTTGTTTGGGAACTGGTAGTTACAGAGCATTGTTCTACAACCTCTGTAGACGTGTCTCAACATACTTGTAGTGATGATGACACTGTAGAAAAATTGAGGAATGCTCTAATTTCAAACGCCAAAATGCTGGTTGCCTGACGTCGCTTTCCAGATATTCAGAATCGACTACCGATGGCGGAAGTAGACCGCGTGCTAGGCGGTGTCATCCACAGCGGACACAGCCATTGGCTAACATTGGTGCATATGACGGTCGCGGTCCAATAGCTGTGTCCGTGCATGCAGAAGACCGCCTTTGTGGCATACATGTACATGGTGGTGCAAAAAACTATTCACTTGCCTACTGAGACTGCTGCAATCTACACCTCCTCTACTTTAGCTGCTGTTTGCCATCCCTGGGAGCTATCATGGGACATGCTGCAGGAGTGGGGGCCCCTTACTTGTCTCCAGAGGAGCTGGAGATGCTAGTCGATGAGGTCCTTCCCCTGTATGGCCAATTCTATGGCTCATCAGAGGAGCAGGTAACTTCCTAACATACATACTTCACTCTGTTGGACTGCATTGCTTCCTGTCTCACAGGCTATGATGTGGCTTTGGTTTCCAGCGTTTTCATATAATAGTAATGAAGTAAACTTTTGGTGTCTCTATATAGGTCATTTATGTAATAGATTGTGAAGTACTGTTCTCTGTGTATTTCACTTCATCATTGTGACGTTTGTTAAGCCTTAGATCATTCCCGGGTTTCATGCACATTTCAATGCATATGTTCAGTTGATGGTGCCATGTAAACCTTGTGTTACCAAATCATGGCAAAGGGTGTTACATATTTATAGGCTTACAGTCTAAGCTGTTTGTCTATAATGTAAGAAGCAGGTAAGGGTGATGTGAGGCATGTGTACAGTCTAAATACTTACACAGGACAACTCTGTACTCGTCAAACTATGCTTATGGAGCTAGCAATACCGCAATGGCCCCCTCAGAGTGCCACACAACGGTCATGTCACATATAGCATGGCCCAAAGATGTACATTTCTGGATTGAAGTGCTGAGAATGTGTTGTACATGTGGGATGAGTCTGGACTGCCTGCAGAGGGAAAAGGATGATGACGAATTGTGCCCATCATTGGCCATGGTAAAGGCTAAGAGGCACAGTCACTGTGGGCTGAACGTGTGAGTCACAGGTTTACCTACCTGTAGTTCTGATGATTCTTGGATGTTCCCTAAATGAGTCCCTTCCCCCACTATTTGTCCAGATGGCCTTTGCATGTTGTACATTCTGTATGTTGTCAGAGGTCACCCCCTGACCTGATGCTTCTTTCCGTTGGCCCACACTGTGGATGTGTGTGATTGAATTAGCTCAGGCCATTTACTTTCAGAGGTGCGTTGTAATTCTTCCTAACATCATGCTTGCATTGCACAGGCCTAATGCTCATGTGACATTTTGACTGTCCTGGAAGTTGCTTAACCCGTTTACCACGGCGTCAATACCGCCGCGGTGCGGGCGTTCCATTGAGTGGGCAGGGCCGTGTCGGCCAACGGACGTGCGCAGCACTACGGAGGTAGTGCTCGCGACGGCCGTTGGCCGACAGAAGCAGCGAAGGGGTTAAGTGTAAGACAATTGACTTTTGTGGTTCAGCAGCTTTTTGAAAGGCAACATATCCAACAGGGTGTTATAAAGTTTGTAGGTGTCATCCCTGTGTCAGTGCCACACATGGCAGGAGGTATATCCTGTAATGCTAGTACCAACCACTCAAACTCTGTCACACATTGTATGGTATCCCATTATGTTGTCCACATGGCCAGACAATACCAGAGTGGTATCTGTCAGTGTGGCACATGCAAGCCCTTCATTGTGACCTTAGTGTTTGCTGATAGAATGTAATATGGTGTCAGGCTGTATGTACTGTATGAATGTTGTTAATGGGCTGACGGTTACAGTATGTGTACATACATTCACAAGTAGGTTACCCTTCAGAAGGTCTGAATGGTGTGGTGTGTGCCACAGTAGCTCACAGCACACTTCATGGCCTACATAGGATAGTCGGCAGATGTCTACAAAAGTGTGTATACCCTATATGTGCGCTAAGTATGTGAGGAGTACACATGTAGTGTATTAATAATTGTTGCTTGCGCTAAATGTCTCCAAAATGTGTGTAACCCTGACATTATTCCATTTACTTGCAGTTACAATGTTTTGCTTCACCTCTTGTATATATGCAGGTCAACGGCCATCAGAAGCTGGGACTGTGGAAAGCCATCACCCGGAAAGTGGCCCCTCTGTGGGTCTATCGTAAGCTCAGTGTCCACTGCAGGAAGAGGTGGGAGTACATGAGTCGCTGGAGTTGGAAGATCGTGGGCATCCAGCTGGGGATGTCCTCCCAACGTGGTACGGACGCATGCTGGACACTGACTCCCCTAACGGCCTGCATCCTGGCAGTGGCCTACCCAGAGCTTGATGGGTAGTTCAGGGCCCAACAGCAGCTAAGAGGGGGTGAGTATTGGGCCGAGTCATGCATTGTGCATTAACATTTTCCTCCTGTTACAAGCAGAATTGTCCCCATCAATATTGTAGGTTAATCATGTCCTAAGGATTAGCCGTGTCATTGAATGTGTAGGTCTTGTCTTAGGTGCATGATGTTTCATCAATACTTATTTTTTTTTGGACCAGATCCAAAGCTGAGTCAAGTCACATGTCTATCTTCAGAGTTGTACAGACACATGGCTGAGTAATGTGACAGTTCATCTACATATGTTTGTTGTTGTGTGTGACAGCTGTCCGACACAGACCACTTGTCTTCTTTGTGTCAGTAGTGATGGTCCCCCAATACTGCCTATCTTGTCCTGGGAATCTCTTACATGTTACATGGCATACAGTGCACATAGGATGCAGACTATGAGCCATACTTGCCCTTGGTAAGAGGGGTATGTACAGCATTATGAGATGTCAAACAACACTGGTGCCACCATGATGGCATGTGACACTTTAATTTGTTGTGCTATCACCTGCACAAGGGTATGATACTTGATGTAAGGGTCTACATAGGTTAAGGTGAGAGTCCTCCACATTTGTATGTGCTGGCTAGTGTGTAAAGGGCAATGTTCATTCATGCTGGAGATGCAAGTGATGTGTACACACAGACAGGAGTGTGTAGACATGGGTGGGTTTGTTAGACACACAAAGAGACACTGATCTCTCTAATTAGTCATGTCCAATTGTTGAGGCTATGTATTTCATGGTAAGTACACTTACAGTTGTGTCTCACAAACTGATCATCGATGCCATTGATGTGGATGTGCAGAGTTATGTAGACTTTTGACTGATTACATGCATCAGGGAGTGACATGCAGATTTGTTGTGGTCATAAGTGGGTGTTTAAACACTGTGATACATTGGTATTTGTGTGCGCAAAACATTTTGGGTACTGTGATGTGCCTTCCCTTTTGGACACAAGTGACACCTCTTATTCAAGGACTGGAGATTACCTGAACCTCTTAAGACTTTCACTGTTCTATTGAGTTGCAGATATGCAATCTGATGATGGTGCTCTCACCAGGACCAATGTGGACTAGGGATGTCCCTAGCCATCGCTGGGGTCTGGTACTATTGATATATGTGCAACTTCTGACAGAAAACTTAGGACCACCTTGTCTCCATGCACGTTTTAGGAAACCTTGTCGGTGGAGTGATCTGTGCACCTTATTGTTAAGAGCTGTTCGTACATTGAGTTTTTGCAGATGTCTTACACCTATTTCAACTGTCTTTTCAGCATCAACCGAGGCAAGCAGAGGAGACTGTGCCGACAACGTTCAGGATGCAGCTGGCCACAGTCCCTCCAGTCGGGAGACTGACACTGATGGAGGCAGTGGCCCAGAGGGTGAGGGGGGGTTCCCTGGAGGAACGTGATTCAATTTCATTTTCTACTGATTCGACCTCCAATGGCAACTCCCTGATGGTGGTGGATCCCACAAGACCTGTGTCCACAACAGCCTTGTCCGCCATCCCCCATTCCATCTCCACCCTCCCTGCTGCTCCCCACCAAGTTGTCCGGCTCCGCTCCCGGAAACAGGATGGCATCTCCTTTGCTCCAGGCACTTTACCCCCTGCCCCTGTGCCCCCAGCTGCCCTGAGTGAGGAGGTTATTGACCTCCTGAGACAGATCTCTTATGGGCAAACTGCACTGCTGAATGCCATCCAGGGGCAGTCCACCCAGATGATGCTGGACTACTTGGAAGGCATTCACAGTAGTATGTCAGCCTACAGAGGTCATTTCAAGCTCTGGCATCCTCACTGATGGCAGCCTTACACCCATCCTAGCCTTCTACTCCACTTCCTGACTCTTCCGCATCCCAATTCCCTTTAACCAGACAAGTCCACAGCAAACACAGACTGAAACACGCACCCAAAACTGCATCCACACGCAGCACACACACACAAAGACACAGCAAGAAGATCAAGCATTCAACCTCTCAATAGACACTCACCACTCTCACCAGTTCCACCACAACAATACCCACAGACCTCGTACCAACAGACACAGCCCAGACACACAACATATCCAGCACATCCACAGAAAACACCTGAAAAACATGCAAACGCAAAATCTCACCCAAACAACAGACACCTACAACACAGGCCCAAAATAAATCAGACCCACACACACCAGCACCAACAACACACACACCCAAAACACTCACTGACATGCTTTCTACCTCCAAAAGCCCACCCCTTGTCATACCACCTACCCAGTCTCCCAAGTAAAGCCCTAGGTTTGACCTTTCCCTTACCTCTGCCATAGCACTCCCCTCTCCCAAAGTCAAGCCATCCCCTCACAATACCAACCCCAGCCCTCCCAAATAACATCATTGAGGTGCCTGGACTGCCCACTAGATGCCTCTTCCTGGGGACGTTTCCCTGGCATTGTTTTTAAGGGCAGGTTTTGTGGCACAGCATTGTGCTGTGGCATATGGACATTTAATGGACTGACCATCACTTTTTTTTGCACATGTTTTAACCAATTCAATAAACACTTTCACAGTTTGGAAGACATTAGGCCGGCCATTACTTTCCTATTTATTTGATGTTATTGTATAGTCAGTGCTGTGTGAATACAGTTTTGTTTGTTTGATCCCTGATTGCTGATCCAGTTGAAGTGGTTAGTATGATGAGACCTTAGAGCCAGTGCTGGAGTCCGAGAGGACAAGGTAAACGTTGGATGGATATCTATGTGGGTTGACATCCAGATGGGGCAGACATTGCATTGGGTGACATGTTATGTGGTAAGCATTTCAGCTTGGCCTGGCCACTGTCAACATCATTTAGCTTACCCTTCTCACTATGATGTAGGTTGGGTATGTGTTAGGTGTGTTGAAGTTAGATATTTGTGTATCCACATATGGAGGGTGTCAACTTGTCATACCTGTGTGTAGTTCTGCATGGACATGTGTCAATTTGCAGTGTGTATCATACAGCTACTTCATCTAGATGTGTGCCATATGCTGTAAGTGCTGTGTTTGCTGTCATAAGTTGCACCTACCCACTGCCTAAACATGTCTGGCACTTGGTTATGCTATTGGTTGTTCCTGGTATACTTCAGTTCTCAGGTCCAGCGCACATGGAGTTTGTCTGACATCTGCAAAATGTTCTGTGCCCCAAGGCCCCAGTCTTTCAGTGTCCCCCCTGATAGAGGCATGGCTATCTTGCAGAGAGTGTTTCCATTATGCCCTTAGAATGCTTCTCACCCTGATTCTATGTAATCCCATTGACTGACATTGCCTTTTCATGTGGGTGATGTGTGAGAATCCACTACAGAGTTGGAGCAGAGAAGGTGTCTTTGACTTTAATGACACATCCATACAGATGTTTTTTTGACCTCACAACAGGACCTGGAATGTGTGCAATGTGAGTGTGTCACATTCACTATGGCATCTTGGTCAGAGTTGCAGTCACAGGGCCTCATTGTAGTTGTAGTCAGTTCAATGTCACTTTAGTAACACTTGGGAAATGGTAAGCTGCAGGAGTAGTGTAGATCAGTGGTGACATGGCAGACAATTGAGAAGGGCAAAATGTATGTGTGATAGACATTAATAGGTGTGATATTGATGAGGAGGTGGTGTTGTGGCACACAAATTAAAGCACACATCACTATCACTTTAAATATTTTGCAAACTCATGTCCATTTGTGTACAGTGTGCCTGTGCAGTACCAATATTTTGGCCTAGGAGAGCATCGTACAGATGTGTTTCAGATGACGATTAAGATACAGTCCCAGACAGGGTCCCTGTACACATGTAAATTACTTGGGTACCCCAACTCACTTGCCTAGTCCATAGCGGGGCATTGTTTTGTATATAGCAACAGGTAGTTGTATGACTTACTGCCAATTTTGTCCACGACGGACTGGGTTTTGAAGGTGGTCGAGGAAGTAGAGCAGTGGCAGGATGTGCATGAGGGGCTCCATGCCACTAAACGACGATTAGAGGTGAGTTCAGGTGAGTTTCATCCTTATATCCCTCCCTTTCCGCCGACTCAGACGTGGTGTTTGGACCTCCACCGTCACGCTGGCTGTAAAGCAACTCATAATTGGGCGGGCGGTTTCACTGGTTGTCCGAGCCTCCCACAGCCTCATAGGCCCACTCTGCAGCTGCCGCGTTTAGAGTTGGCTGGCGGTGTCAGCAGTTCAGCAGCGGTCTTTGCAAAGCCAATCCGCCCAACTCGTAATATGGCAATCGGACTACCAAGCACACCGCCGAAACAGCAGTCCATGGCCTGCGAAACTCGTAATAAGGCCCTAAGTGTGAAACTGTGTTTCTCAAGTGGGACATCTTGAGCTAAACCTCAGTAAAGGTCACTTTCAAACTGGCCTAAAGCCCAAACTGGATCCTGCTTTTTGGTAATGGAATTGCTAATTTCAGCCCAGAGTTACCACCATCAGCTGGTACAGTAAGTCCATGGACTGGAATAGATACTATTATGAATTGGTACAAGAGGATCCATTTTTCTATTGGGATTTAATGGATCCCTAGAACAAATCTTAATTACAAGAATCTATTTCTGCCCGGATTGCACAATTGTGCTTATTTTCATTACTTGATTTCTCTATTTTCACCCTCAATATTATAGTGGTATCTAGTTAATTAGTCTGACACTTTCTGGAATACCGTTCTTCTGTTAATTGTGTTGCTTATATTTTAACTGTTTTGAATGAATGAATGAAATAATATTTATAAAGCGCATAGCTACCCGAAGGCATCCCAGCGCTGACGGACACCAAATTGATTACAGCAGGTTAGATGGGAAAAAGCCAGGTCTTCAGGTCCTTCCTAAAGGTATTGTGACTGGATTGCCCACGAAGCCGCAAAGGAAGGGCATTCCAGAGTTTGGCCGCACTGTATGAGAACAGTCGGCCACCACTTCTGGTCCTGCGGATTCTGGGGACTGAAGCTAAATAAAGATCATCAGAACGAAGACACCTATTGGCTCGATAAGGATGAGCTAAAGAAGAGATAATGGCTGGTCCCCTCCCTTTCAACAACCTGTGAAAAATGCACAGGGCTTTGAAGTGGACCCTTTCCTTAATCGGAAGCCAATGGAGGGCTTTTAAAGCCGATCTGGCTGATTGACGGCCAGAGAGCCCTACCAAAGTTCTAGCAGCACAATTCTGTACGACTTGGAGCTTCGCCAGAACCGAGCTAGGAGCAGCCAAGTAAAGGGCATTTCCATAGTCCAATCGGGACAATACTAGAGCCTGAACCATCAGTTTTCTTGCTCGAAAGGGAGCAGTGGTAGCACCTTGCGAAGCAGCCTCAAAATGCCAAAACAGATGGAGACCACTTTTCTGGCTTGAATTTTGAAGCTTAGCTCCTCATCGAGCCAGAAGCCTAAGCTCTTTATTTCCTTTTTGGGATGGGCTTAGGACCCATACAGGCTGGCCAGAAGGAATCTATTTCCTTGGGGGATTTATTGCCAAGGAGCATAAGCTCTGTTTTGTCGCCATTCAATTTAAGATGAGACGACGTCATCCATCTGGCCACTTCTTCGAGGCACGACAGCAGACAGGAGGAGGCTCCGTCTGCGTGGTTCAGTGAAATCACTAATTGCGTATCGTCAGCGTAAGTGACGAGTTGCACTCCAAAGG
Organism: Calotriton arnoldi; assembly: GCA_963921515.1. Lineage (NCBI taxonomy): Eukaryota > Metazoa > Chordata > Amphibia > Caudata > Salamandridae > Calotriton > Calotriton arnoldi. The sequence continues at coordinate 776,242 of CAWUFW010002582.1, forward strand.
GAAGGACACTATCAGCTAAAGGGGCCATGTACACGTTGAAAAGGGAGGGGCTCAGGGACGAGCCCTGGGGCACTCCACAGTGCAAAGGACGGGGGTCTGAGATGTCTTCTCCCTCAAAAATTTGGAAAGATCTTTCCTCTAAAAACGAGCTCAGCCATTTCAAGGCCACTCCGGATACCCCCATTTTGTAAAGTCGCTGGACCAAGATACGGTGATTCACCGTATCGAAGGCCGCACTGAGATCTAAAAGTATCACGGCCACCGATCCTCCTGCGTCAAGGATTTTCCTGGATTCTTCGACGACAGCTAATAATGCTGTCTCGGTTCCTTGATGAGGGCGGAAACCCGTCTGAGACGGGTGGAGGAGGTTGCCATCCTCCAAATGCCTAGATAACAATGAATTCACGTACTTATCTGTCACTTTACTGGCCCATGGAAGAAGAGAGATGGGTCGAAAGTTCTCAAGGCAGCTGGGGTCTAAACTCGGCTTTTTCAATAGAGTTTTCACCATCGCATTCTTCCATAAAGAGGGCACCACCCCGAGAGAAAGTGAGGAGTTAATCAGGTCCACCATCACAGGACCGACTGAATCCACCACTGATTGCAGCATTTTAGGGGGGCCGGATCAGTGGGTGAACCACTCCTGACAAGTGCAGAAATGGTCCGAAAATGTTCCTCATTTAGAGGAGGAAATACTCCTAACACACATTCATGACTCTGAACGATGCAGTCCTTACAAAGCAGATCAGTTTCGGGATCAGTCGTGGGAAATGTACTACTGATGGTTTGGACTTTATTGAAGAAAAATTCTGCCCGCTCGTTACAACGATGGGGTGTTCCTTCAGACAAATCAGGGGGCAGGAATTTTTAGGAGTTTTTTTGCAATGCGAAACGTTTCGCGGGGGAGTTTGCTGCCAATGTAATTTTCTCTTCAAAATAGTGGGCTTGAGCCTTTCTGACCTCACTCTTGTACACCTTAATAGTTTCCCTATACTCCTTTTTCTTTGGGGAAGTAAAATCTTTCCTCCAAGATCTCTCAGCTCTTTTACAGGTCTGTTTTAACACCCGGAGTTTAGGTGTATACCAGGCTGTCCTATTAAGTCCAGTTTTAATATCAGTGATCTTCTTTGGGAGAATCACGTCTAAAGAATTCTCAATCCATTTATTAAATTGATCGTTGGCTACTACAGGATCAAGATCAAGAGAAGGTGTCGTAGTATCCAATACAAGTGCCCACTGTTCCACAGAAAGTTTAGACCAACAGCGACTGAATTTTTTGCCGAACGAGTGGACAGGGGGTAGACCTAGGAGACCATAGAAGGGAAGTCAAAAAATGGTCTGACCACGGTACGGGATAGGGTTCCAAACAGGTCAGCTCCTTTAGGTTAGAAAATACAGGATCAAGAAGATGACCTTTACAGTGAGTAGGAGAAGATACCAACTGAGTCAATTGTATGGCAGCAAGGTCGTGGATAAGATCTGAGACAACCCTCGATGCCAGATTATCCAAGTGGATGTTTAAATCCCCCAAGATTGTAAAATTGGGGGCTGTTCCTGCTAAACCTGTTGTGATTTCAAGTAAAGATTCAAGGAATTGACCCATGGGCCCCGGAGGTCGATAGATCAGAATACCTGAAAGGGAAAGAGTGGCCGACACTCCAATTGAAAAGTGCAAATTCTCGCAGTCAGACAGAGGACTGCCAAATATTCGACAGGAAAGGTGGTTCTTGTAAATAATAGCAATTCCGCCACCTCTTCCAGACATTCTGTCTAGCCTTTGTACTAAATAGTCGGGGGAGAACTTGGACAAAGTCCGGATCGGAACCAGACTGAGTCCAAGTTTCGGTAAGAAACAAAACATCCGGACTGTCGTCGGTTAGTAGGATAGACAGTTCTATAGTATGTTTAGGAAGAGACCGACAATTAATTGAAAAGATTTTGAGAATTTTGACCGGAAGCTCAGCCAGTGAGGGAGAGAGGGGGCATAGGTCAAATCTAAAAGAACAATCCTCGCAACCCTGTTTCAGGTTCTCCATGTCCATGAGATGATTACAATTCGTACTAAGGCCACAATTTATGGATTTAAGTTGCTGCGCGCTGTAACAGTACCTTATTTGCAGCAGGGAGGCAGGGGTCATGGCCCCTGGTCCCGGTCGGCCGCGGACGGGCGCAGACGGGCTTGCCTTAGGCGCGCCTTCGGCGCGCCAGCGGCGCGCCCGCTGCGCGCGTCCGCTGCGCGGTCGCGTCATCAGGCTCCTAAATAGCCTGGCCGGGGTCCAGCAACTAGAGCGCTGACCCGAATGCGTATCGGCACAGAAGTGTGCAAAATGCAAAATAAGCAGCGTGTCCCCCGAGCTATAACACAGCTCGATAGCAGCACATAAATAAAACAAACAGTACCCAACAACTTTCGGATTACTCAAGTTTCTCAATGTTAAAATTCTAAAATTCTGGAAGCCCCCGCTCAATTCCCCAGTTGTAGTTAAAAGCTTAAAATACCTCCTAGAGGAGCAAGTGATTCAAGGGCCGACTAACGCTCCGTAGCAGCTTAATGTCCGCTGCGCGGTCGCGTCATCAGGCTCCTAAATAGCCTGGCCGGGATCCAGCAACTAGAGCGCTGACCCGAATGCGTATCGGCACAGAAGTGTGCAAAATGCAAAATAAGCAGCGTGTCCCCGAGCTATAACACAGCTCGATAGCAGCACATAAATAAAACAAACAGTACCCAACAACTTTCGGATTACTCAAGTTTCTCAATGTTAAAATTCTAAAATTCTGGAAGCCCCCGCTCAATTCCCCAGTTGTAGTTAAAAGCTTAAAATACCTCCTAGAGGAGCAAGTGATTCAAGGGCCGACTAACGCTCCGTAGCAGCTCAATGTCCGCTGCGCGGTCGCGTCATCAGGCTCCTAAATAGCCTGGCCGGGATCCAGCAACTAGAGCGCTGACCCGAATGCGTATCGGCACAGAAGTGTGCAAAATGCAAAATAAGCAGCGTGTCCCCCGAGCTATAACACAGCTTGATAGCAGCACATAAATAAAACAAACAGTACCCAACAACTTTCGGATTACTCAAGTTTCTCAATGTTAAAATTCTAAAATTCTGGAAGCCCCCGCTCAATTCCCCAGTTGTAGTTAAAAGCTTAAAATACCTCCTAGAGGAGCAAGTGATTCAAGGGCCGACTAACGCTCCGTAGCAGCTTAATGTCCGCTGCGCGGTCGCGTCATCAGGCTCCTAAATAGCCTGGCCGGGATCCAGCAACTAGAGCGCTGACCCGAATGCGTATCGGCACAGAAGTGTGCAAAATGCAAAATAAGCAGCGTGTCCCCCGAGCTATAACACAGCTCGATAGCAGCACATAAATAAAACAAACAGTACCCAACAACTTTCGGATTACTCAAGTTTCTCAATGTTAAAATTCTAAAATTCTGGAAGCCCCCGCTCAATTCCCCAGTTGTAGTTAAAAGCTTAAAATACCTCCTAGAGGAGCAAGTGATTCAAGGGCCGACTAACGCTCCGTAGCAGCTTAATGTCCGCTGCGCGGTCGCGTCATCAGGCTCCTAAATAGCCTGGCCGGGATCCAGCAACTAGAGCGCTGACCCGAATGCGTATCGGCACAGAAGTGTACAAAATGCAAAATAAGCAGCGTGTCCCCGAGCTATAACACAGCTCGATAGCAGCACATAAATAAAACAAACAGTACCCAACAACTTTCGGATTACTCAAGTTTCTCAATGTTAAAATTCTAAAATTCTGGAAGCCCCCGCTCAATTCCCCAGTTGTAGTTAAAAGCTTAAAATACCTCCTAGAGGAGCAAGTGATTCAAGGGCCGACTAACGCTCCGTAGCAGCTTAATGTCCGCTGCGCTGTCGCGTCATCAGGCTCCTAAATAGCCTGGCCGGGATCCAGCAACTAGAGCGCTGACCCAAATGCGTATCGGCACAGAAGTGTGCAAAATGCAAAATAAGCAGCGTGTCCCCGAGCTATAACACAGCTCGATAGCAGCACATAAATAAAACAAACAGTACCCAACAACTTTCGGATTACTCAAGTTTCTCAATGTTAAAATTCTAAAATTCTGGAAGCCCCCGCTCAATTCCCCAGTTGTAGTTAAAAGCTTAAAATACCTCCTAGAGGAGCAAGTGATTCAAGGGCCGACTAACGCTCCGTAGCAGCTTAATGTCCGCTGCGCGATCGCGTCATCAGGCTCCTAAATAGCCTGGCCGGGATCCAGCAACTAGAGCGCTGACCCGAATGCGTATCGGCACAGAAGTGTGCAAAATGCAAAATAAGCAGCGTGTCCCCCGAGCTATAACACAGCTCGATAGCAGCACATAAATAAAACAAACAGTACCCAACAACTTTCGGATTACTCAAGTTTCTCAATGTTAAAATTCTAAAATTCTGGAAGCCCCCGCTCAATTCCCCAGTTGTAGTTAAAAGCTTAAAATACCTCCTAGAGGAGCAAGTGATTCAAGGGCCGACTAACGCTCCGTAGCAGCTTAATGTCCGCTGCACGGTCGCGTCATCAGGCTCCTAAATAGCCTGGCCGGGATCCAGCAACTAGAGCGCTGACCCGAATGCGTATCGGCACAGAAGTGTGCAAAATGCAAAATAAGCAGCGTGTCCCCGAGCTATAACACAGCTCGATAGCAGCACATAAATAAAACAAACAGTACCCAACAACTTTCGGATTACTCAAGTTTCTCAATGTTAAAATTCTAAAATTCTGGAAACCCCCCGCTCAATTCCCCAGTTGTAGTTAAAAGCTTAAAATACCTCCTAGAGGAGCAAGTGATTCAAGGGCCGACTAACTCTCCGTAGCAGCTTAATGTCCTGCTTGTTGCATCCTCTGCCCCCCAGCATCTTTTGCAGGGCTGAGCCTCTGGTGCTTTCATAGCATAGGTAGTGCACATTCAATCATTTACAAACTCATCCACACCTCTGTAGCTAGTGAAATCCAAACACAGAGAGAACAGCCAATCATAAGTCAAAGGGAAATACAAAAATGGATTTCACTTTATGTAACCTCTGGTGAACAACTACACAATATATACAAATGGGTCTGATTCACAAAGGCTTCTGCACTAGTGGCTGAGGCCGCACAGTCATAGGGGAGTTTCTGCACTTGGGGGGGTAATCTCCACAATGAAAAGGTCCATGTGTTGTATAAATAAATGTTCTTGCTGTCACATTATTTGTTATGTGACATTATTAGGTCTCTCAAATGAAGAGACCTAATGATTGTAGGGGATATTTACTAAGATTTTGAGCTGCGTTTGCGTGACTTGGCGCAAAATCTTTTTTTCCTAATTTACTTTCCAGCGCTAAACTTGTTTAGCGCTGGAAATAACATAAAAGTAATGCGAAGCAGTGCATAGCACTACTTTGCATCACTTTGTGCCATGCGGGCATACGAAGGGTGGTGCCTGGGCGTTCCCATGCAACTACCCAAGGTTTCTCATGCTAAACCCAATTTACTAAAGATAGTAGATTGGGTTTCGCGTGAGAAAACTGCGCTCTTTTAAACTAGGCGCAAGGAAGGATAAATGCTTTCATTTCTCCTTCCTTTTCCGACTTTGCATGCGTGCTGCACTGTGCAGCACACATACAAAGTGGGAAAAGCTTTCCCTCATGTCTAGGCATAGTATTTTGTACAGGAAGGGTATCCTTCCTGTACAAAACCTATGCTAGACTAACACACACATCCTAGCACTATGGTGCTAAGGTGGTGCGTGGCGCACGGCAGCTGTAATCAGCACTGGCGCAAAGGAAAGGGGAGGAGAGAGCCATATCTTTGAAAATATGGGGCTCTCCTGCTCCTTTCCTGTCGTGCAACGCAGCACAACCTTGTGGGAGGCTGCGCTGCGTTGCATGGAGATTTGGTAAATCTCCTCCGTAGTGTATTGCCGACAGCTGAAAATTAGGGGCGTAGCTATTAGTAGTGCAGCAGATGCCATGGCACCAGGTCTCTGTAGTGCTGGGGTCCCAATGCACCTGAACTATGGATGTATTTTGCTATCAAATAATGGGTTGGGACCCACTGCTGATGCTTGCATTAGGGCGACATAAGCAAAAAGAACAGATTATGGATTGAATGCTTAGAAAAACAAGCATTCACCCCCAGCCACAGATCTGGGTTTAATCCATCATTTTTTTTGCTCACCCAGCCACCCTGGTTTAGACGCAGCCATATGCAAATCAGCCTCGACCCTGCTTCCCATGGGAACAGTCCAGCCTGAACTGCTGGGCCACGTCCTCCCTGGACTGGAAACAAGCATCGTGGGACCGGTTTCGAGGTATCACCCTTCATCAGCCAGGCTAGCTTGAATCCAGTGGCACAGTGAGCACGGGACCCACATCTGGGCATATCTTTCCAATTTAGGGCGACAAAAGCAAAAATAACAGAGTATGGATTGAATACTGAACAAATCAAACATTCACCCCCTGTCACAGATTTGGCTTAAATCCATAATTTTTTTTCTCACTACGCCACCCCAGTGTGGACGCAGCCATATGCAAATCAGTCTCAACCCTTTTCCCCATTGTTTGTGAAACAGAAAGGATATCCTGCGCACAACAACGTGTGTTAACAACATCAAAAAAAGCAATTAACAAAGCCCTTAGATTACTGAGATTCAATTCCTGGAGACTCTATCTCAACCCTCTCCCTACGCCAGCACAGATCAAAGTTGAAAAAAATAGATGGAACATAAAGAGAGCCGGGGAAGAAAAGCTATGGGCTAAACTACTCCACGACTCCAAAACTAACAACAGCAAGCGCTTTTGGTCCCGTGTGAATAAAGTAATGTGCCCTCTACATGGTGGAGTGGTATCACATATCCCTGAGGAGAGGTGGGCTCAGTACCTGGAATCTCACTTTAACCTTCCTTCAGGGAACCCACGGTCGTCCGTAACGCCTGGCCCCACCTCAACTTGTAAACAGCAGAATAGAAGTATCCAGGGGACCCCCAAACGACACCTGGAGGTAGCTAAGTCAATTAGCTTAGCTAGAATTAAACAACAAATATCCAAGGGGAAAAAAGAGGGAGTACCAGGACCAAACGGAGTTCCACCAGCCCTTCACCAATCTACAAATCAGGCGACAAAGCCTCTCCGAAAAACTATCACCTCATCGCCTTGCTCGATATAGAAGCTAAATATTTTGCAGCTACCCTACTAGCGGAGCTACAAGAGTGGGCTGAAGATCAAGGTATTATCCCATATAACCAGACCGGATTCTGTAAATCAACTGGCACAACTACCAACATCTTAACAATGTCACTTCTCATTGACAAGGCCAGGGCTACAGAACTGTCTTTACACTTTTGTTTTATGGATTTTAAAGCCGCATTCGATAACATCGATCGGGCAAGGCTGTGGAAAAAACTGGCTGGTTGGAGTAGCCCGAATTCTCTCCTGGAAATGATAATACAACTACATACTGGTACCTGGGTGCAGATAAAACTGGGAAATGGAAGTCATCTATTGAGGCACATCTACACGACTAACGGATTCAAGCAGGGTTGTGTGCTTGCACCAACCCTATTCAAACTATATGGGGCAGACCTGATGCAATCCTTAAGCCTATCCAATGCACACGTCCCAACGATAGGATGCAAGGCCATGTCCAGCATACTCTGCGCGGACGATGTGGTCCTGATTAGCCACATGAAAGTAGAGTTGCAGCACCTCCTGAACGCACTAGAGAGCTATGCCATAGAAAATTTCTTGGAAGTAAATTTTGACAAAACTAAAACCATGTCTATAAAAAGATCTTTAAAAGGTTCTTATGCTTGGCATCTGGGAAACGTTGACATTCAGAATGTTACAAACTATAAATATCTAGGCATAAACATTGATAACGGTGGGCAATTTTCCAAACAGCTCGAATCAATCAGAAGGAAAGGCTTGGGCCTAGCAACAACTTTGAAACAACTAAAAACCAAGCTAACAGGTCCTTTACTTCAGGTTGTTCAAGCAAAACTCCTACCGACCATCTCATATGGAAGTATTGCTCTGAGAGGGAGAGACTCCAAAACTTTAGACAGCACTATCATCAGAGCCTACAGGATCCTCTTTAACATACCAACTTACGCATCGCGGGCCCAGATTAGACTGGAATTTGGACTCACCAATCAACAACTAGCAAAAGAGGGGGCTTACCTAATGAGCTGGCACAAAATAAGGGATGCCCCTGAGGACTCCTTAAACCATTTATTATGGAAAGAGTTAGAGCTTAGCTCACAAAGGCCAGCCAGGAACTTTCTAAAATGCAGCCTCGCAACTACAGGGCTCTCCCAGCTCTGGGATATAGCAACCTCGCATGCACTTTTCAAAAAAGCAGTACGTAGCACAATCAAGACCCTCTCACTACTAGATGACAAAGCCGCCTTTGCAAAATGGAGCCACGCATGGATGACCATCAGTAGCTACAAGTCACTCAGTTTACAATCCTACTTCAGCTTGGGGTACTCGTGGTGCATAAAAGAAAAATTCCTCAAACACAGACTAGGAAAGCTGCCATCCACCCTGCACCTTCCACCATGGCACTGTCGTCTGTGTAGAAACGGGACTGAGGACATGGCACACTTGATTTGTACCTGTATGCACCTAAAGCAAGAAAGGGCTCGTTTACTAAAATCAGAATTTAATGTCCAGGGGTTTTGCACACGACGGCAAGCAGTGGGAGCGTGCTTCACCTCTGACGACCCGCAGTTGAACTGCAAATTAATGAAGTTTCTAACTCTGGTAGACAACAAAATGAAAGAAGCATGTGCACTGGGGACTCTCACGGCCAATTGAGATGAAAGAACTATACAAGCCAAAGGCAATCAGACTAAGAAGACTTTACCTGCCTCTTAATATTTAATCTCTAATGTTAGAATTTTAAGCACTGTATATTTATAAAAACTTGACTTGATTTTATGGCATCTGAAATTTAAAAATGATTTTGTAAATGGTTTTAATTAACTATATCCAATAAAAGGCAATTCAATTAAATTCATTGGAACAGTCCAGTCAGAAATGCTAGGCCAGGTCGTCCCTGGACTGGAAACAAGAATCTTGGAACTGGTTTCGGGCTATCACCCCTCATCAACCAGGTTAGCTTGAATCCAGTGCCACAGTGAGCACAAGGCCCACATCTGGTCATACGCTTCCCACTTAGGGCAACAAAAGAAAACGTTTTGATTTGTTCAGCATTCCATCCATCATTTGTTTGCGCAGCATGCATTAGGACCCATGGCACGCTTGCAACACTACTGCTGGAAGCGGGAGCCTGCGATCATTAACTGTGGAGCAAATTTGGCATCCTCCTTATTTTAACTTTACAGGATGAAGAAGCTGGGTCCATAATGGTGAAACATTCAAAACAAATTATGTTCTTAAATTCTCCATTAGATCCACAGATTGGGAGGGGGGGCACTAGCAAACACTACCATCCGAAAAAAAGTAAAACACAATAAACAAGTGCAGGTTGAAAAGTGACTAAATGTATATTTAGAATCAGATGTTAATTTGACTTTGTAATTAAAATGTAAAACAAGGCAAAATAAGTGTAAAAAAAAGACAAAATAATGGATGACAGTCATGCCACATTACTCTTTTACATTAGGGAAAATGTAGCCTCCTGTAGGCTTTCATATGCTGGTGATAATATTTTATATGTATATTTGTATAAATATTTACTTATAATATTAATATTTTGTTTCATGTTTGGGGATATTTGTATAGAAGGAGCCTAACTTTAAAGGCAACAGAGCGCAAAGCCCATCAAATTGGAAGGCACCTTGGCAGTAGTTCTACTTCCATTAACCAATTAAAAACACTATATTGTCCTGTTCTGTACTGTATTATATTGCACTGCATTACATTGTGCATTCTTGTCCGCTTGGATTTAAGCAGCACACTAGTGAAGCAGAATATGAAATCAAATGCACATTGATCATAACTAGGAAACACAGTCAAAATCTAATTATATAAAACGGACTGCAAGTTAAACCAGGTTACACTTGTGGATGCAAATCATCAGAGTGCTTAGAAATGAAGCTTCCATTGTAGCATATCATACTGGACTACACCGAATCCCAGCAGGGGTAGCTTAGCAAGGATTTTGAATGGAAGGTGACACACTTGACTTTTTGGTGACTGAAAGGGTCAACTATTCATCATGTCCTGCTTAGTAAAATTGCTCTGAGGGGAATTTGACAGCCTAAAAGGTCATTGGACATCAACCGAATGTTATAAATATAACAGAATAAAAGGCAATGTAGGAAACCAGACTTCTGTGCTAATATGTTCCATTTCCTTTTTTCTATTTTCTGTTCCCAGTCTCACAAAGGTGGCCTAAAAGACAATAGTATGTATGATTTGAAGAGTATGAGAGTGCCATAGAAATATTTGTAGACAGCTTTATTTAAAGGTCTATTCGAAATTGATAGACATTGTGATCAGTGTTTACTAACAAAATCATAGGGCAGCTTTATATCTGATTGTTATCTTTGTGTATGAATCTATAGAAAAAAGAACATACGCAGCATGCATGAGCCACTGCAAAAAATCAAGCGGTGACAAAGCCGAAAGGTGTGACTTGACAAGTGTGCAATGTATATTTATTTAAATCGTTTTTTTAACATATGTGTGGTAAAGGAGATGCCGTACGCCAGGAAGCAAGTTGCCAAGGTAGGTTTATTCCGCAGCAACAACAGGAATCAATGGACACTCCCAACCCTGGTCAGAGGCAACTGACCAACCCCCGAATCTCTGCCATCAAAACCGCGTATGGAATCCTGACATCGTCAAATTCCATGTCAGGCAACAGCACGGGTCCAGCGTGAGGCCCTAGCCCATTACTACACATCTCCTTCCCTTCCAAACAGGGTAGATGAATCAGAACAGAACTACAGTGAAGCATAACACAAAATGCAAAGAACGTTCAAGCCTTAAAAAAAAATACATAACAATAAAGAAAATAAAGTTCAAACATAAGATATCACACATGATACCATTACTATCATAATAAGAACACTTTACATGGAAGTACATAATGAGCAGTTTGCAAAATACATCAAAGTAAAATGTAGAATTACTACTGTACAAAATCTTTCATATAATCTGGAAGTCTGTGAATCCTCGTGCTCCTGCTCACGCCTGGGCTAACATGCTCACACAGGGAACCATTTCCATTCATGGTCTCAGAAACACTGAAGTGAGACCTGCAAGCATTCCTGTCTCACCCATCCTCATGATTCTGCATAACAGATACCTAATTCAACCTTCACTCTTCTCCAGAGTATTCGCCCCCCCTCTGATATAATGCTACTCTGCGTCGATTTCACCTCTCGCCATTCTCCAAAAGAACATAGTACTGGTAAACCTGCTTGACTCTGAATGGCCCTTCAAACTTTGACAAACCCTTAGAAACTCATCCCACCCTGATCTTCACCCAATCACCAATTTTTACAAAACCATCCATAATTGCCATACCTCTCACACTCTTGCTATCACTGCTCCCTCCATTAGACACGCATTCCTTTATCCACGAAAGCACCAATTTGGTTTCCTAGACTCTGCCCCTCATGAACTCAAAAGGGGATTTTTGGCTTGCTCCTTGAACAGTGGTGCGATAGACCCACATCATTTCCTCCACCATTTTACTCACGTCTTGCCTGTTCACACACCCCATTTGTATGACAACTTTAGCCAGTCTGTTGGCCCTCTCAACTAATCCATTTTCTTGAGGGTTATAAAGCGTGGTGCAATGGTGTGTTACCCCACACCCTGACAAGAAATTCTTCATCTGCCGTGAGACTAACTAAAAATATTTTGCCTAAACAACGGATGGTAACTTCAGTGGTAACATCTCTCAAAAATGTAGCACATAACCACCTGGTAAACACATACATCTATGACCACAACAGCCAACCTATTCCCTGTAAACAACTCCTTCATGGGCCCAATAAAATCCAAACAAATACTATGCCACACTACACCAGGATCCTGAATATGCCCCATGTTGGACTTGATGCCGACCTTCAATCTCTTCTCTCCCTCCTAACAAATGGGGCATTTCTCCACCCATGACACCACCTGATAGTCCATCCCAGGCCACCAAACTTGGGTTTAAGCCGAGGCTGTGCCAGAGTCTACCTAAATGCCCCTCATGGGCGAGTGCCACCAATGGACACCTCAAACCAAAAGGTGGTATGAACCTGTCCCCTCTCATCAACACATTTTCACCACACAATGATAATTTATTGATTACCTTGACATATGGTCGTACTGCCACCGCCACACAACTCTCCCTCCTTCTTCCTAGTTTTACCAATCGTACTACCTCTCTTAGAACTTCATCAGCAGCCATCTCTTGATGCAATTCCTCAATGGAAAATGCACCCTCCCCCACCATTACCACAACCTCCACAGAAGCAACAGCACCATCGCACTCGCTATTAGAAACCCAGTGACCCTCAACCAGTTTCCAGTCAATAGACATCCTAGACAGACAGTCTGCCTGAAAACATCTCCACCCCTGAACATGCTCCAACAAGTATTGATACTCCTGCAGTTTAGCTGCCAATCTTGCCGAGCCCCTCCCAGCACCACCTAGACGCAACTCTTTAACCAGGTGTTTATGGTCTGATCTCACCACAAACTGAGTACCCCACACATACATGCGAATGTACTTCACACCCCAGGCTGCCGCTAATGCCTATCTCTCAATAATGGAATAGTTCCATTCAGAAGTAGTGAGAGTCCTAGATGCAAGCACCACAGTTTTCTCTATGGTATCATGTTTTTGCGAGAGAATTGCCCCAAAACCAGTCGCACTGGCGACCACAGTAACTATGAATCTGAGTTTGTCAAATGGTGCTAATATGCCCGCCTCACAAATTAATTTTTTTATAAATTCAAAGCAATCCTTTTGTTGTTTGTCCCACACGAAACTTGGACCTTTCTTGAGTAACAGTCTCAAACATTCAGTCTTATCAGAAAATGTCTCCACAAATTTAACATAATATTCATTAAGGATCTGAGTTTTTCTTGTCTGTGGGGGCATTTGTCATCTCAATAGCTTTGAAGAGATTCCTCTTTCATTTGAACCCTGGCCTGAAACCGCGTAACCCAAGTATTCAATTTCCTCCACTAAAAGCAAACATTTCTCCTTGCAAAGTGTTAGACCCACCTCCGCAACCCTGTGGAAAAACCTGCTTCAAGACAACATTGTGTTCCTCAATGGTTTTACCGAAAACCAAAATGTTGTCTTGAAAATACCCCATGCATGAAATCCAATGCACTCCTTTTCAGGGGATCCGGCAAAGTTTCATCACTCACAGTGCAAGGCAGTCAACAGATGGTTGACTCATTGCCCTGTGTTGAAAATGAGAATGGCACTTGATCAGATGAATGGGCGAAGAACGCTGCTCAAAAGCCCGTATGTGTATACATATATTTATTTTGATCATGATTTGTTATTGTTGGAAAACATAAGACTGGCAAAACAGCTAAAGCTTTAACTAACTTTCACTAGGTCAGGCCTAAATATATACGGTAGCCCAGAGCATGCTGTTTTTATGCTTAAAACCAACCTAAGTGTATAAATCCTATGTAGAAAAAGGCACCATATTTATGCGTTTCTACATAGGAACTGTGTTCCACTATTGGGTATGTGTTTTTTTACTTCTTTATAGAAAACATCAACCATTTGTTCTCTCTAGAAATTCTTTTAGGCATGATGATATTCTGGACACATAGGGGCCGATTCCGATCTCGGCCGGTAGGGCTCCGAATCGGATTCGGCTTTACCGGATCCGATTCGGAGCCCTGTTTCCCGACCGAACCGTACGCGGGTCCGGCCGAGCGAGTACGATGCGAATTCGCCGACCGACTCGTCCGGGCGTCCCGACCGCTCCGACCGACTCGCTCCCGGCTCGAACCGCTCCGACCGACTCGCTCGGACTCGACTCGCACCGCGCAATGGAGACGTTCCCCGGCCGGGTAAGTACGATGCGCGCCGCGAGCAGTCCGACCGAGCCGCGCACTCCGGCTCGAAAGAGCTGTCGGAGCCGTACTTTGGGGGTCCGTGTCGGACCCCCTGTACGCCGTAGCCGCGCGAGTCGCACACAAGGGGGACCCATGGGTCCCCCTACCTGTGCGTGTACGGCGCGAGTCGCTTCGCCGCGTACCCGCTGTAGGGGGCGCCCTTGTCCGACTCGCACCCATTGAGTCAATGGGAGCCCGCGTACGCGTTGTACGACCGGCTCCCATTGACTTCAATGGGAGTCCGACCGACTCGAGTCCGATAACATACGGACGCATCGTACTCGTTCGGTCGGACTGCACGGGTCCGATTCGGTCGGAAATCTCTCCGGGTCCGGCTCGGTCGGAGAAATATCCGGCCCGAATCGGAATCGACCCCATAGTGGCTATTTTTATGAAAACCTCAGAGGCATTAGACTCCTTATGAATTAAAAACTATGTTATGTCTGAATGGAACAACAAAATACAACCCCACCTGCATTGTCAGGAAAGGAGCAGTGGGCGGAAATGACAGCTCAGCAATGTTAGAAATGTGGGTCTCTAGTGGGCAGTGGTATACACCCTGTTGAAGTAGGGACCCTTCCTTCTAGTCAGGATGAGTAAAGTACACACCTAAGTTTGCCTGTGCTCACCCTCTGGTAGCTTGGCACAGAACAGTCAGGCTAAGCTACAGAGGCAATGTGTAAAGCATTTGTATATAACCCACAGTAACACAGTGAAAACACCACAAATAGACATCACACCAGTTTAGAAAAATAAAGTCTTTTTATCTAAAGCAAACAAGACCAAAATGACAAAAATGCAACATACATATATATCAAAATATCACTTTTAAAAGGTAAAAACAGTTCTTTCCATAGAAAGCTATGGATGCGTCACTCTTATTGCAAAGTACCTGGAATGCATCAAAAATCACAAGCAAAACAGGCGCCTGGAAGGTGATGCGTTGGTTCCTTATGCACAGGGAAGGTGATGCGTCGGTTCCTTACTCCAGGGGAGGTGATGTGTTGGTTTCTTACTGTGCGGGAAGGTGATGCATCGGTTTCTTACTGCAGTTCCAGCGTTTGATGCAATTTTGGCGCACAGGTGTGATGCGTGGAAATCCGGATGCACTGGAGATCAATGCAGCAGGGGTCACATAGGCGCTGCGCCGATTTCTTCAGCCGCGGTCCAACAATGTGTTGATTCTTTTAGCTGCGCAGCAGGGCCTGCATCGGAGTTGGTGCGGTGATCTCTCACTTTGGAGTTTGGTGCATGGTACTCGGGGTCCAGAGGTTTTTCGGGCCGTGGGCAGGTGCAGTGATGATTTCTTCAGTCACACAAGGCTGTATATCGGAAGTTCTCCTGCACGGCAGTGCTGCGTTGAAATAAACAGTCGCTAGGAGAGCGAAGTGTCAATTTTCAGGCTTTCACAGCTTCCAGTAGCAAAAACAACCTCCATGGGCCCAGAACTGGAATTGGGACCACCTGGCAGGTCAGAACTCCCAGCAGTGGAGTTCAGGAAAGCTGGAGGTGAAGTCTTTGTGTCCATGAGACTTCAGAACAGGAGTCAAGCACACACAAGCTCTTGGAGATTCTTCTCAAGCAGGTTTCACAGCAAAGTCCAGTCTTTGTTCTCTCCTTGGTAGAATCAGCAACTGGAGGCCAACCCAGCAAAGCAACACACAGCAAAGGGGCAGTACTCCTCCTCACAGCTCTTCAGTACTTTTTCCTTGGCAGAGGTTCCTCTTGATTCTTGAAGAAATCTAAAGTTCTGGGGTTTTTGGTCCAATACTTACACCCCATTTTCTCTTTGTAGTCTTAGTCTCAAGAGTCTCTGAGCTCAATAAAAACCAGTTCTGTCCTCCCTGGTCCAGCTTCACTGCATGAGGTGAAGACAGCATTGTGCAGAGCAGACACAGCCTATTCAGGTGCTAGTGAAAACTCCTCCCACCATTCTAAATGCAGAAAGGTCTATTCAGCCTGGCTATGAGTCACCCAGGAAAGGCAGGACACACCTCAGCCCTTCTTGTGACTGTCTAGAGTGAATGCACATCCCCAGCACCTGTCACTCCAAAAACCAGATAGTGAATACACAAACAGGCAGAGGCACACAGAATGGCAAAGCAAGGAAATGCCCACTTTCTAAAAGTGGCATTTTCGAACACACAATATAAAAACCACTTTTACTAAAAGGTGTGTTATTAAATTCTGAGTTCAGAGAGCCTAAATTCCAAATTTCGAGTTGTTCCCAACTGCAAGTTACACATGTAAAATTTTACCGTGCAGCTCCAATGATAGCCTATGGGAGAGCTAGTGCTTGCAATAGTGAAAAACAGAATACACAGTATTTCACTATCAGGACATGTAAAACACTCCAGTACATGTTCTACCTTTAACATACACTGCACCAAGCCCATGGGGCTACCTTGGGTCTGCCTTAGGGTTGACTTACTTGTAAGAAAAGGGAAAGTTAGGGCCTGGCGAATGGGTGCACTTGCCAGGTCGACGTGGCAGTTTAAAACTGCACGCGCAGACACTGCAGTGACATTTCTGAGACACATTTGAAAGGCTACTGGTGTGAGTGGCACAACCAGTGATGCAAGCGCTTTAGTAGCATTTGATTTACTGGCCCTGGGCACACACAGTGCAAATCACTAGGGACATACCAGTAAATCAAATATGCCAATCATGGATAACCAATCACAATCACAATTTACACATAGCGCATATGCACTTAAGCACTGATCAGCAGTGGTAAAGTGCCCAGAGCCCTAATGCCAACAAAAACAGGGACAGAAAAACAGGAGGCAAAAGGCAAAGAGTTTGGGGATAATCTTGCAAAAAGGGCCAGGTCTAACAGGTATGTATTCTTTTACTTCTATATAGCAAACGTCATCCATTTGTTCTCTCTATAAATCCATTTAGGCATGTTGATATTCTGGACACAGAGTGGCTATTTCTATGAAGCCCTTAGAGAAATTAGACCCCTTATGAATTAAAAACTATCTTATGTCAGAATGGAGCAACAAAATACAGCCCCACCTTCATTGTCAGGAAAGGATCAGTGGGCAAAAATTACACCTCAACAAATGGATACTTGTGGTTCCCTCAAATATAAACTCATATCCACACTTCAAGATGAGAGGAGCCCAAGAGATCCTTCAGTCACTCCCACTAGCAGGGAGAAAACTCAGTGCCATCCTGAGATACCACCCATGATAAAATTAGCAGAACTCCTTTCCCGTCATCTTCACCCCTTCATAAATAAATGGATTAAACTACAAGAGGTGACAGGAAGCAGACCACATTTGCATGGGAAGTGTGTTACTGCCTATCTTCTGGAGGTCCATCATCTCCTTGTGTTTGCTATCTTCTGGAGGTAAGCAGTGCACTGAGCTCCTTTGGGATGTCTATAATTAGCAGTAGGCTTCCGTCAGGTGTTAATCATGTTTACCACATACTGTGACCCTTAGATCTTTATGGAATACCGGCATAGATGGTTTTATTAAAAGTTTGATTTTATTATCAGCCTTGGCTAAGTCCATATAGAAATCAATTATTGCTAGATGCAATGGTGTTACAGTGAACCCTTTAAATGGAGTTGTTTTTAAATTTAATTTAATGAACTCCTTTTTGGAAAGGATCTCCCATATGCATTGCACTTTAAGGAAGTACAGTGCTGCACAACCGCACAGTCAAGAAGAATTGCAACTTACAACACAATTAATGGCTAGATCTCGGGCATTCACTGTTACTCTGCTACCTCTGCTCAACTTGCCCATTCGGGTAATCCCATTCTAATTGTGTTTACTCCAACACCTGAGAGATATTTGTCTCTATTTAATAGGTTTTCTGGTTCACTAGAGACACAGGCCTCTATATGAATCATGGCACCTCCACATGGCCTCATCCTTAAATAATCTTTGACCATAGAGGAGTTCCTGTTTTCTTCCAATTCACAGTGATGCTGACTGTTTTTTTTAACTTCTTGATTAAATCATTAGATGCTTAGTACTAATTTATTGTATCCTTTCTGCAAGAAATCCACGTGGTAGAATGTGTGTGAGAGGGAGGTCATTCAGTCAATGTATTTCATGAGTAGGCTCCTACAATAACTGGTCGGTGGAGCTAAAGTGAACAATTATGTTTCCATTCAGACTTCTGGATCACCTTCTGATGATTTGCTGTGAATGGACTAACTTCTAGAGTTATGCCACGAAATAATGCTTCAATCCTTAATACAGTTACTAAAGAAAAAAACAAAGTTCCAAATCAAGATTTAATCACATTGTTATTATATAAAATATAAATTTGGAAAGTTCAGTTCAAAAGAAGAAACAAATAACAACCAATGTGGGTATACATCTATATATACATCTATATATACATATACACACATACATATTATGTCAGATTACAACATTTTAAGCAAACATTTACATAGTTCTCTATATATGTATGTATGGATTAAATCCAGAATTGAGGATATTCTTCCTTTTAAAACATCTAAATGTCCAAGATCACATCATCTGTACTCTGGTTAACTCCCAACCAAATTCTTAAATCATCAAAGATGCCATAATTACAATCCTGAAATTAAAATTTAAAACAAGGCTGAATCTAAGTGCACAAAACGTTCTCGATATGTCCAAAAATCACTAGGATTTGTAGAGATGCTAACACCATCAAAGCTCCCTTTGAGGTTGCTAATGAGCTCAAAGTTTCCTGCTGCCATTCCTCCACTATCGCTCCTTTCAAACAACTTTATTTTTTCTCTACCCAATTATTTTATTTTTAGAAGTGAGAATATTAGTGGCCTAGGCAATTGTCCTACTCTGCCCTCCTGCCATCAACTGCACACCTTCAAATTTAAAATAACCTATTCTACTCTTTTTATTGAAGAAGGTCAATGTAGATTTCTTGGACCCTAAGAACTGCAGGTCAATATCTTTGCTACTGCTTCTTGCAATGATATTAGAAAGGTTGGTGATTAGGCAACTTTCTTGTTTATTGGACACTTTCAGTACCATTGGCCCTACACAGTCAGGTTTCAGGACCACCCATGGCATGGAAACTGCCCATGAAGTAGTTGAGGAAGACATCAGTTTAGTGCTGGATAAAGGAAGCATCACAGTGTTCTCTGCTGCAGAACTGATTGCCCTGGCATTGAGGTAGACTCGTGTCCTAAATTTGATTCCTTCTTTTGTTTCATGCTATCACTTTGTGTCCTGTCTGCTCTGATTTTAGATCACTTACTAGTGGAGTCCCAGTGGGATCATCTGTTAGTCCAATATTGGACTAGTCAAAAACTTGGGTGAGGCTTCATATGCCTATATTGATGATATACAGCTGCTGGTTAGACTATATGGCTCAAACACTTCTATGCTAATACTTTTCAAACTTAAACAGTAAAAGTGGAAACTTGGATGAACAGAATTACTCTCAAGCATCATCCTACAGCACCTTTTTTTTAAATTTTAGGCCCTGTGGACAATTGCCCACTTTTCCCATGCCTTAAAACGTCTCTGCCTTAAATGTCCAAATGCTGCGTAATCCGTCATGTAAGAATGAGCATGATGTAATGAGATCCTTCCAGGTATTAAACATTCAATTAAGGAACTGTTTTCTCTCTTACTTTGAGCAACAGTAGACAGCTCAATTTCAAAGCCATCTGAAAACCTGCCAATTCCCTCCTTACACTCTGCATGTTTTTACTTTCTGTCACACTTCAAGGTTCTACCTTTGCTAGATTGTAGTAATTATGTGATTTACATGGCAAGTTAAATTAAATAAAATTAAAAAGAGAGAATTTTAATCAATAATCAGCATTAAAGCTGGGACTAGAATTCGGATTTGCTTAAGCAATTACAAGTTAAATACATGTATGTTTTAATGCACACATTGTGGATAGTGGAATATTACAGTAACATATATGGAATTTATAAATTCCTAATGATAGTCACTCTTGTGTGGAGATGAATAATGATAGATAAAGAAATAACCAAATCACTCTCTTAAGCTGATTATGTGGAAGGTTACAGCAATTATTATTTCCAGAAAAGTGGCTTGCAGTATCAAAGTGGCCAGAGTTAACAATGATTCTGAGAAGTCTACCAGTAACGTATAGAAAAATGCAAATGCAGTACACTTAGGGGCCGATTTCGATTCGGGCCGGAAATCACTCCGACCGAGTCGGATTCGGAGAGATTTCCGACCGAACCGGACTCTAGCAGTCCGACCGAACGAGTACGATGCGGACGCATGCTATCGGACTCGAGTCGGTCGGACTCCCATTGAAGTCAATGGGAGCCAGTCGTACGACGCGTACACGGGCTCCCATTGACTCAATGGGTGCGTCGCGAACAAGGGTGCCCCCTGCAGCGGGTACGCGTCGGTGCAACTCGCGCCGTACATGCATGTGTAGGGGGGACCCATGTGTGCGACTCGCGCGGCTAGGCGTACAGGGGGGTCCGACATGGACCCCCGAAGTCCGGCTCCGACTGCTATATCGAGCCGGACGGCGCGAGTCGGTCGGACTGTTCGTGGTGCGAGTCGAGTCCGTACGAGTCGGTCGGAGCCGGGAACGAATCGGTCGGGGATTTCGCATGCGCTCGCATCGTTCTTGCTCGCACGGCCGGGTGTTCGAATCGGTCGGAAACAGGGCGTCCGAATCGGATCCGGTAAAGCCGAATCCGATTCGGTGCCCTACCGGCCGAGATCGGAATCGGCCCCTATATTGTTAGCTAGAAAGCATGTCTTTATGCTAGCAGCCATAAATTATGATGGGCATAGCGTTACTTTATTAGTTTAGATTTTTTAGATAGTTCCACAATTCTGGATAGATTGCTATTTGGTAAAATTCAGCTAGTCCAGCACAAACTCCCAAAAAATCTACATGGGCAAGTCAGACCCTGTTTTCCTTCTAAATCTGCATCCCCTTAATCCCACCCACCAATTTTGTTGATTGTTCCTCATACCCAACAAAGTCACTCAACAGTAGTTTTGGAAGACTTTTCACTTAAACCTTATAACAGTTGTACATTGGGTCAGAAAATGCATTAGACCTATTAAACCCGCTTCAGATATCCACTAATCTCATAGAAGTGACATTAAGCATCAAGGTTCCATGGCACAAGGCTTCTCAGAAACTACATACCACACCAGCCATCATTAGTTGATAAAGCAGCTACTCATTTTCAAGAAGAAAGGCTGTCAGTGGAGCTCTTCTGAAATCTTAAAACAAATGTTTGCATGTTCATTCCAGAGGCTTCAGAAAACAGCAATCTTACACAAAAGCTTTACAATAGCTTGGAAACATGGAGGTTGTACTAAAACCCACTGTCTAATTGAAACTACTATGGAACTTTCTGACCAAAGAGCACAGGAAATTTCATTTGCACCTTTCATATGGAGATTATGCTGGCCAACTTTTTCCAGACTGCAACTGACAAATACAACTAAGGGGTCGATTCCGATCTGGGTCGGAAAGCCCTCCGACCGAGCCGTACCCCTGGAGTCCGACCGAGCGAGTACGATGCTGCCGCATGCTGACGGACTCGGCTCGGTCGGATTCCCATTGAAGTCAATGGGAGCCGGTCGTACGACGCGTGCATGGCCTCGCACCAGCTGAATAGGTACGTCTCGCAAAAGGGCGCTCCCTGCAGTGGGTACGCATTGGTGCCATCCGCACCGTTCATGCTGTGTTCGACTCGTTAGGCTACGGGTGAAGGGGGTCCGGCACGGACCCCCGAAGTCCGCTTCCCGGAGCTTTTTTGTCCCGGAGACTCCGACTCGATCTGGCTGTCCGGATCGTGCATTGTACTGGCTCGGTCGGAAATCGACTCCATTGCGCGGTACGGTTCGTCTGCGACCGAGTCGTACGGAGCGGTTCGGACCCGGAAATGATTTGGTCGGCGATTTTGCGTTCATTCGCATCGTACTTGGGCGTCCGGACCTCTGTACGACTCAGTCGGAAACAAAGCCTCCGACTCGGATCCGGTAAAGCCAAATCCGATTTGGAGGCCTTCCGACCGAGATCGGAATCGACCCCTAAATGTCCACATTGTCATGAGTGCAATCCTAAACCTGTCGTCTCAATGCTAAACTAACTCACCCTACTCTCAAGCAAGACCTAACCAAGATCCTCTGTAGGATGAGAATACCATTTGCTCCAGCTAGCACTTCATACAATTGTCTTAAAATATGTATTAAAAATGCTAAAGGTGTTGTGCCTGCTATCCTCAAGCAAGTCTAATTTCCTCCTATCTTAGATAAAGCCAATTCAGTCTAAAAGGACCTGACAAGCACAGAGATACACCAAATGCCACTTTGACTAACTAAATAGTCCAAGGAAAGATCACACATGAATTACACTACACTTACAAATTAACTCATACTTGCATGATTTCCATTCCTAAATTCTTAGCTTAGACCCAAAAGAGGAAAGAATAAATTGCGGTGTACAGTAGGGAGACTATGCTAACCTCATTAGAGGGCTGCAAGAAGGCAGTTCTGGGTCTCCATGAGCTACCAACATCACACAGCACAGTATCATGCTACATGGATTGGCAAGGCCTTTGAGGATTTTAGACTTAAGCAAGTCCAAAAATATATAATTGTATGGATGTATATTATATAGACATGCTCACAACACAATCTGCTTCTCAATTACCTAGCTTACCGCTCTAGACCATCCCTGAGTCACCAAGGTCTGCCAGCGGTGGGAGGAGGTACCAGAATGCATATCGTTCACCCGACTCCATGCCTGAAAAGCTAAGGACAATGGTGCACTGGCGTAGCAAGGGGGGGGCGGCGGCAAAAATCATCGCCAGCACCCCCCCACCCCCGGGTCAGCGCGGCGGCAAAAGGCAGGGACCGCCACGGGCAGCAGAGTGCCTAGCTACGCCACTGCAATGGTCCATCGTGCTCCATCTTTAGTTCCAATGCAGATGTTGTTAACAAAGCCACCTCCTCGATGCTGTCTAATTCCCACTCATACTGCCCCAGAACCTGGGTGCACAATGCCAGACATCACATGTATTCAACCTACTCTGATGTTGGAAGCTTGCAGCCTCCACCTACTGCTGTTGGAATGTGGTCAGTTCTAGCATGGCTGGAGTTTTCCTTATTCCCATCAGCCAAAGTATGCTGTGCAGACATGAGATCTGGCAGACAGTTAAAGCAATCTGTAGTCAGACCTAATATGAATTCTGGCTAACACTAGATATCACTCTGAAAAAACATCATCTCACCAACAAAGCCGTTTGTAAGAAGAGCCTAACCCCAAACTGCACAATTACCCTAGTCTAGCTCAAGAGTTCCTTGGTGTTCAGCCATTTACTTAAAATTCCACCAGCAGGTCAGCATACATAAGTAGAAGGCCTTTTCACACTAAACACTATTTGGGGAGCTGTTATTTTCCTTACTCTGTCATCTACCTAATGGTCTAGAGTTATTTTATTTTAGATGATGTGGTATTCATTGTATCTTTTCTACTTGATCCTGAGGTGCAAATAGCATTGTGAGAAGTATGTATGGTAAACTTAAGTTTGTCACTTGAATAGTTTGAATTTGTTTATAAATCAGAAAACTAAGAGAAGTTCATATTGCGATTAATGTACCATCAAAAGTTCAGTCATGTTATTTTCATGCACCTAAGAGGCACAGTGGTGCATCACTCTCTTTCAACTGTTTTACTACTGCTGCTTTCAACACAGCCACATCTTTGATGCTGGCCATCTTCCAGCCACGCTGCTTCAAGCCTGGACACACAGGGGCAGATTTACAAGGAAAGTGACTCAGTGCGTGCCACAAGCCATTCGGCTGCGCCGCACTGAGTCACTTTCAAAGCACAGGGATGCAACATATTTACAACAATGTCGCATCTCTGTGCTTCCCCCTGCGCTGGCGCACAAACTGCTGCCATGCGCCGGCACAGGCACCCTTGCACCATGGTGCAAGGATGCCTGCGTCGTGGGGAGATTTTTTATGTCCAGGAAGGGTTCCCTTCCTGCACATAAACAATCAGAAATGGCGGTTTTCAACTTCTGTGTGTGCTGCATTAGCACACATAGAACTTGCAAAACGTCATTGTTTTACTGATTGTTTACGTGCAGGAAGAGACACCTTCCTGTACATAAACAATAACCAGAGGTGATTTCCTCCTTCTATGTGTGCTGCAGAATACAGCACGCAGAGAAAGAGGAACAAAATGAAGTGAAATGAATACATTTCTCCTCGTTGTGCCTCCCTACGTCTCCCATGGGGAGGCGTAGCATTCAGACACATTTCCAGGTTTACGATTTCTTGTAAATCTGGAAATTTGTCTGGTTACATGGGTGTTGTGTGGGAACACCCACAGCAACACCCATGGAACGCCCCTTTTATGCAAAGGGCTGCGTGCAAAGGGGCCATATTTACAAGAACAGGAAAAGTCAGGCAGGGTGGCTTTTCCTGTCCTTATAAATATGGGGCACTGAAATGTGCCACTGGTGCGTCACAAGAAGTGACGCACAGGTGGCGCAAGGGGCTTGTAAATCTGCCCCACAGTGCCAGCTGCCACATCTGTGCAGTGTACACAGATGTGGGTAGCCTGCAGCTTTCACCCACTGCTCTTGGAATGTTGTCTCAATTCCACATAGATCAGAGGTCCTGTTTGACCTTTGAAAAGGGGCAGCTCCAGTCCTCTGTCAGGAGTTTCACCGCTGGGAAGTGGCTAGATCTGTTACCTGTTCTGATATCTCTGCTGCAGAGAAAAGTCTGTTGCACTCATTGCTCCACTATGATACCACATCTTGTCTCTGTAGTTGGAGTAATAACTGAGGTACATAGAAACAAATGAAGGATTAGCCGATGAGAGCATCTTCTGATGTTATGAGGAAAATTCTGTCCATCCTAGAATGGTGTGTTCATTGTAATAATTGGAAGACACCATTTTAAAATGACTGCCAATTTTCCTTATAACTGAGCGCTTCTAAGATCACAAAAGTAAAGAAAGGTGGCCTATCACTGGTGACTGCAGCTGCCCCTGACATATGTCCCTGCAGTGTCCCACTAACCTGGAGTCCCAGAAGACTGCAGGTAGGAGTAGTGGATGCATAGCTTCAAAATGACTACTTTATGTCCTATGAGGCTATCACCTAAAAAAAACACCCTGGCTAACATAATGGGCCTGATTCACAATAAGAATAAGTTTACTACTTTTTGGTTATTCACAAAATCTGAGTGTAAATGTACTCCAAAAGTGTAACTTTCATGTCTCCACCAAACTGAAGGGGCTAGGAGCTATACACTTTTGAGTATGCTTACTACTTTTGGCTATTCACAAAATCTGATTGTGAGTTCCTACTTTGGAGTAAATTTACACTTGTATTTTGGCTCCTGCTGTGCGATGCTCTGAGTCAGCAGTACTTGCCTGTATTTGAATCTGATATGGTTTACCTGGACCAAACTCCTCCTGCAACACCTTCAGTTTATAGAATTGTACATAAAATCAGGTGGAGGACCTCAAATGCAACCGAAGAAAAATTAAATTGCTTCATGCAAGTTATTTGCTCTGCTTTTAATCTGTATAACATCAACTTTAACCCATGGCATGCACTGCACTGCAGGGTACAGTTTCTAATCTTGACCTTCAATTGTTTCTATTCTCAAGGAAGAAGAGGGGGTGTGAGGAGTACAGGGGAATTAATGCAGGAAAATGAATTTTCGGTTCACCAAGAGTTACCCTTTTACTATCAATTTCATTTTTGCTTCCTGCCTTCATAAAAGAAACTCTTACTCCGTTGGTAAAAGTGTTCATAATTGTCGAGTCGAGACAGATCACATCTTTAGACCCATTGTCATATGCAGTTGGAAAATCCTGAATATCAAAGTGACCTGGTGTACCCCTCTTTCTATACCTCAAACACCATAACCAATTAAGCTCAACTTTTAACCAAACTTTGCATATCATGGCAATAAAAGTGACAGCAACAAATCCCTGTCCTGATGATTTGTTTATAGCCACCCTCTGAAGGATCATCATCTAGCCATATTTTGTCCACCACCTTCTGACGCTTCAAAAGACACATCAATCCTGTCCTTATGGCATTCAGTCACTTGTCCATTTCAATTCAACATCCTTGGTCAATATCTACTGTCCAGTCCAGCCCCCCTCCAACTACATTCAATTGTGTCTTGATAATTTTCACAACTGACAATATCTTCTACACCTTCACTGCCTCATTTCTGAACTGTGTTAAGCAACCCCAAAATAATTATCTGCACTAATCATGCTCCTCGTGAGGTGTCACTTTTAGCTCTAGGCAGGTCTATTAGTCTCCAGCCTAACTGTTTGGGCAGATATTGAGCTCACTTCCAGCTGGCTAATGTACCGCCTCAGAAACAAAAGTATTTCTGCCTACCCACAATCAATACTCAGGAGGTCAAACTCATATCTTCTTCCCTGGGCAACCATGTACCCTAAAGGATGGTTCTGAAATTTTACAGCTTCCATCTGTTCACTTTACCTTTGTTTCTCCTGCTTGCCCTTATTGTTTCCCTTAAATTAGCTACTGTAACCATGAAAAATGTGTAACAAACTGAGCCTAAAACAAGGTTCTTATTAGATGTCTGAAGGAATGATGGCTGCACTCCATACATACAATATATGAAGAAAGAGTTTGTCAATGTATAAAGTGAACTAAAAATTATGAGCATAGAAAATATATGATAGTTCTTTGTGTTTAGTGATTGTTTACTTTCATATAGGTAAAGGTTTAATCAAAAGGAGCAAACCTGCAAAATAGTGTTGCTCATCCATCCATGTAGTCCAAGTGTATATCTCCATATACAAACTTCCTGAATCATGTACCATATCACAAGACTTTCTGTCACTTCACAGTCCACATATCATGAAAGATTCACACAAGTGTTCCTGAAATACAGTAAACAAAGTCAGTGACTACCTCTTTAACCACAAGACGAAATCTTAATTCTGCCTTTCAGGCTCTCCATCCTGAATCCACATACACCCTTGCATATTCAGTTAGTCATTTAGGTCGAATACTTGGGTCCCTTTGCTTTCTTTTCTCTTAAAGAAACTCATCCATGAAATGAGTCGACCTGCCCTGGTTCTTATTCTTTATTCATTACATCATGGGTGGTTTTACTCTTATATCCTCAAATTTCCTGTATTAGCCCCATCTTCCTTAAACATTGCATCTTTCTCATTTTTATTTCTTGTCTTTCAATGAGAATTTGCACCATTGACCTTTCCAATGTTTATTGTATTGAACATTAGCACCACCTCTCGCTATTGGTCTGGCCAAAATGAGGCTGCCCTGAGTCTCCTTCCTTCCACTTGATGATGTATGTGTGGTGCACAAGCAAACTCTCCCCAGTGCACTTATCTTACTGAGCCATGTCATCAGTGGCGGCCCCTCCACTAAGGCGGAGGAGCGTCGCCCCACTGCTCAAAAGGAAAAATAAAATGATAATAAAGTATTGTTATTATCATTTTATTTTTCCCATTACAGTCAGTGGTGAGGCGGGCTGACCAGAGCAGGGGAGGAGTGGTTTGCACTCCATAAGTGCCCATGACCTTTTTGCCTGGCCCTCTTGCTTGTTCCCCACCAGGCTGCATTACACAGCCTGGTGAGGAACATGCACAGGCTCCCTGTCCCCGTCTGAGCGCCAAACCACGGTGCTCAGACCAATCACAATGTTGCATTGCAGCATTGAGATTGGCTCAGGGGAGCCTATGTGCCCGGGTGCTTCCTGCTGCCGGCCTGGAATGCAGGAAGACAGAAGATGACAAGGACGGAGGAGAGGCGGCGGCTGGCCATTAAAGGTAAGTTATTTTTCTTTTTTTTTTATCCCCCCGCCTCACCGCCCCGTCCGTTAGCAGCCGCTACTGCATGACATACCCTCTCCTAGTTATCTGGGTGTCGTGATAGTTATGAGGCTCTCTCTCACCCATTACTTTTACTTTTCTGTGCCTCATAGGACCATTCTCTCCAGATTGCCATATTGTGCATTACTACTGTGCCCTTGAGTGCAACATATACTTTGGCCATTCTCAAAGTGTCTGAGGTTGGTCTCATAACTCCAGTCATCTTCAGCCTTCAGTGACATGCTCCAGCACTGCACACATATGGGCATGCCCTTCGTCTTTGCCCTTTGTGCTCATATAATAGATTTTCTGATTTATTCTTTGCACCCCATACAGTCCCAGATAGTTCCCTCATTTGGAGGTTTTCCTCTCCCTTTCTTTCCTCTTACTTAATCACATATAAATAGTGCCACATGTGTTGCCATCATGATCATCCTCCTCACAAGAAATATTGTTAATGTCTGCCTCTTCTTCCTTTCTTCCTTCACCCCCCGCAACAGCCTCCACTTTGCCATCTCCTCTTTGAGACCCAACACCACAAGGGTTCTTTCTGGTGACAATTTGTACCTCATAAATGAATAAATAAATGCATTAATAGAGAATTGGAGCATCTCATGCAGAATATCCAGACAGACCAGATTACAAACCAAACCCTACGAACCAAGCACAACTTTGGGACAGCTTCTTACTCAATCAACTGAAGATAGTAAATATGCACAAGCACAATTAAGTCTCTTTCATCTCTGTGTATTTCTTTATGCTTAAGGGCAGCAACTAGTTCACTGCAACATATATGAAACACCTCTCTCATCCTTTCTAACAAAACTGTGGACCAGATGTGCTAAGATTAGAAATAGTGATTTTCTAATTGCAATTTTCTGGGAATTGCAATTAGGAAATCGCTATTCCTATTGTATGAAATGTATTGAGTTTCAATTAGTGATTCCTAGTGGGTAGCAAATCGACCTTACTCATGAATATTAATGAGGTAGGTCGCAGTTTGCGACCCATTAGGAATGACAGCCATCACAGGGATGGTGGCCTGCTGGGGTAAGCAGACCACCATGTCTGTGATTGCTTTTAAATAAAGGAATCTTTTCTTTCTTTGAAATGCAGCTCGTTTTCCTTAAAGGAAAATGGGATGCATTTCAAGAAGAAAAAAATTAAACATTTAAAATAAAAAATGTAAGAGTAGGCAGTGGTATGTTTTTAGGTCGCGCCTGAGTCAGCGCGCATGCGCTACACTGGCGATCTGCTGTAGTAGAGTATGAAAGAGAAGCCCCGCCCACTCTCCCCCCATATTTGTCATTGGCTTCTGTCTTTGTCCTTCATAAAGGCAGGCTTCTGATTCAGTAATTGGTTTGCTAGTCCCTCCTTAGTACCTCCTTTTCTTCATTTGTAACCTCCCATGGCTACTGGCCCCTTTACTTCTGTTGTTTCACGGTACGTGTTTATTAGTCTGTAAGCACTATTTTCTTTTTTCCTACTGGTCCGCCTCCACAAGAGGAAACATGAGCAGTTCACCCCATGCGCACGCATTCCAGCCATATCGACCCTGCCCCTCCTCCGACACCCAGAGGTAGGGTTTGGCACTCGGGAATATGGCGCCGACCTCAATGCAGCCGCCACAAACGGAAAACCAAGCAGGCTGCCCCATGCATGGGTACGCAGGCAACCTAGGGAGGCACAGGCAAGGAGGTGAGCCTTTCTGCTTAGGAAGTACCGGGGCTGCCGCCACAAGCAGAAACGTGAGCAGCTGCCCCCATCCGCCCCCTTCCCATCCTGCCCCACCCAGACACCAGAGGTGGGGCTTGGTGCTCGGGAATATTGCTGAGATTGCCGCAGTTGTGGGAGGGGGTGGGGGGACGGGTTGTTTGCGTCACCCCCGTTGACGGAACACCAGCGGCTGCCCACTAGACACGGCTCCCCCCCTGACTCATTTGACTATCGCATGGAACGCTTTCAGGAAAGTACTGTGCTCCGCATTAAAAATTTAAGGTGATTCCTATACTGCACACTTTGACATTTACTGCAGGATTCATATGGGGGCTTCAGTATTAAAACACGTAGCTCCTTTCGGTACTATGCTAATAATGGCAGAATATGACAATACAAATTCAAAATAATAACGATACGAAATGCAGTTCTTAGGGTTTTGTTTACTTTCTTGAGACTGCACCAACATCGAGCGAGAGTCTGACAAGTAAAGCCCTAAAGCCTTGTTGAAAATAGGACAATGCTTTGAAAACGACATGAAAGACGCTGGTCCCCGACTCAAGGTGTTGATGATGAGGGCAATAAACCGTGGACCACAAAAGACATTCCCAGTCAGAGCTTCCTGCTCTCACGGAAGCTCACGCCAAAGAAACCCACTTCCGTGACCATTCTGAGGTACAGCGTGTGGCCTGGCCTCCCAGTGACATCAGTTCCCAGTACAGGCTTCAGAGCATTCGGTGGCTTTTAGCATTTCTAAGAGCTGGTCTAAATTAGAACATTGGAAGGAAGTAATGAGATTGATCTTGCAACATAAAGCACGTTACTTGTCGAGCAAAAGAGAAAGAGAGAATGTGTTTTTGAGAACGTTGACTCTGACAATGTACTAGCAACTTTTTTTGCGTAGTTTAGTTAATACTTTGCAATTGGTGTTTTGATGTTTAACCTCCTGTCTAATTAGTGAACGTCACCATTTATTTCTTCAGTATGTACAAAGTTGGACTGAGATCTGTTCCTCAAGATGTCTTGCATTTGGAAACCTGACAAAAACATTAAAAAAAAGCATGCTGCTGTAAAAAAAAAAACCTTGCTCTTTGCCTACAATGCATCTATAAGATCAAGAAGTGCCTGCATAAGTGAAAGAAAATAAACTTGTGGGGCTTGGGTGGTAGATAGAAATGTAGCTTCTCCTTTCCTCTATTCTCGCAGTTTCTGTAGCTTGGTCAGCCTTCTCCGTGAGTGCCGCTTCGTTTACTTCTTTTCAGGCGGTCTCCTTTCCCAGTGCAGTTCATCTGATCCTGGCATCGAGAACTCTCCTAGGTTTCCGTGTTTTTCCGCCTCAGAGTGCGCCGTCGTGAACGTGATGAATATTAATATTTAAAACAACAATCAATAGACACATTAATAGTATTGTAAATATTTTTATTCTATTTATTAGAAATATAAAACAGAATAAATAAATAAGCAAAATATGTTGTAAAAATATTTCATTAGTAATATTATTTTTTTAAATATTCCTAGATTTTTGTATATATTGTAACATATATTATTTAATTTCTTTGTAGGTTTTTCCACGGTTTCACACTGAAGTCAATGGGTGAAATTGTCCTTTTTTCCTTTTTACGGAAAGAGATGATGTTGCCGTGTATACATAAGTTTCATCGTTGCGAAGTTCATCGAGGTCCGGATCAGAAGCAAGGGAGAGCTGCGTCCAGGTAAGGCGAATTTAAATTATTAAAAATAGATTAAATATGGTAAAGTTTATTGTAAGGAGAGAGGAGGGAGGTAGTAAGAACAAGGAAAGGTGTATTTTGATGTTATTGTGTGTTTTAACTTAAAAATCTTTTCCAAAACAGGTAGCAGTTTTAGGCCCACGTCGGGTTGATTGCTTTCGTAACACTTTTTGTTTAATAGAATTAATTTGAAAAGATTGATTATTTATTCTATTAAACAAAAGTGTTGTGAAAGTAATCTTTTTTGGTAATTTTTTTGTTGCGACGGGTTTTTTGAAAATTTGAATTGCGTCGTTGCGGTTTTCCGGATAGGACGAAGGAACATGGAGAAAGACTTTGTGGGTTAGAAAAAAACTTTTTGGGCCATTTTTAAACCATTGCTTTATGGATTTTGGGACTTCTGCTGGACTTTGGTCGAGAGAGGATTGCAACGATGGATTTTTGGGTTGTGATTTTGTTTAGAAACTTTACTACTTTTTCATGTTTTTTTTTAACTTGAATTCGAGCGAGAGAGGATTGCATCGATGGAATCTTGTTGAGTTTTTTGCCAAACAATAATTCTTTTTCAGGATTTTTTTTTTTGGGTGCGTTTTTGTAGGTGTGCACAGTATAGTTTACAGTTGAATTTTTGCTGTAAAAATATGGCTTTGCCGAACTATGCCCTTTTTGGTTAGTTTAACTCGGGTCATGGATTATTTCACGGATTATGGACTATTTGCAATGGTTTAAAGGACTGCTTAAGACTCTTGGTGAAATGCTGGATTGTACGTAAGTCCAAGAGTTGAAAAAGAAGACAACTGAAGGTAAGAAACCCAACTTTTTTTTTTAATTGACATTTTTTTTTTTAAATGCCAATTGAATTAGGGGGATTGTTAGTGAAAACAGGCAAGTAAGGTGGTTTATGAGTTAGTGTAGATTAGAAATGTAGGATGTGTGCAATATTATCTTGGTAGTCTGAAGTCACCATCAACGAAAATTGTTGAATTACACCCAATAGTCTCTAGGACATTTCTTTTGTTCTTTTAGAGATTCGTGGGTTCAGATTACCAGTTAATGATTGCGCAATTCTCATTTCTTGGAAATTTTGCTCCTTCTTCAAAATTACCAAGAAATTATAGAAGTTAGGATGTGGTTTACCGATAGATTTGTTAAAGGAGTTGTGCCATCCCTCTATGGCATTATTTGTTTTTGCTCCTCCCTCTAAGCAGGTCGAGTAGCAGTTCCACCACTTCGCATGGAAACATGGTTTCCTCCTGTAGCCTGACCTGCTTAGATGGCCAATCCAGGTGTCTTCACAGTAATTTAGAAGCGGTGCCAATTTGTCAGATTCAGTAACAGATGTGTAGTATTCATCTACACTGTCAGGAGGAACAAAACAAAGTGCAGTTAGTTTTTTTAATTCAAATTGTAGTTTGCTGTCTGATATATAATCCTCAACTAAGGATGTTTTTTGAATTTTTCGCCAATATGCCTATGAAAAGTGAACAAAACATCCTTGACTTTGGGTATCCGTGTACATTTTGGTAATTGTGTTAACCATAGGTAATTCAAAGTCAATAAACACTTTTCTAGGACTTTTGTTCATGGTTTTAGCTTTTATCACTGACAAAAATTTTGTATATGTTGAGGATTGTTTATCAGGGAGTAAACTGTACACTAAGGGCACTACTGTTTGATTAATGTAGGCATGAACAGTGTATATTTGGGTGAATGGATGGGGTGTGGATTTAAACGTCCCATCCATCATCCAAATATCACTACTCTCCAACTTAACAAGATTAGGGGGTGTGCTAAAGATTAGTATTCTTTTAAGAGGGTTATTGTTGTCATGCAAAAGAAAGGGTTCATTAGTAACGATTACAGAAAGTTCAGGTGGAATGTTAATGTCAGAAAAGGTTTGGGGTGTTACACGTAGGGGGTTACTTTCCTGTTTTTTACGTGGAATAATTCTGCGTAGGTTGGGGATTGTGGGCATACACCTTGCTACATGTGTTGGAATGTTTTGAGACACCTCCCTCAAAACTGAGCCACAGGGTTCATTGGAGGTGAATGCCAGGGCTTCAATTTCATTTATATTCTCCCTTACCTCTATCTCCATTGCAGAGGCAGAGTGGTTATGCTCGGTGGTCCTTTCAACAGTGTCACCAAGAGTAACCGCTCTGCCTGTGCGATGGGATGAGTAATAATGCACACACCTCCAATGACACCTGGGCTCAGTTAATCTCTACTTACAATAAACGTAGCCACTGTGACTTAAGAGTCTATTACCACGGCTTGATTGGATATATTTGGATTCTTTTCTTGCTGCCATTCTCTGTAGAAAGAAGAAAAAGAGAAAAGGATTGTTTTAGTGATTTTAAGTGTGGCTGTTTTAAAACCTAATACGCCTGCAAGTGAAAAGTTAGTACACATTGTTTATTTTACAGCTTTAATTTTTTGCAAAATTGTACAAGGTTTTAATTGCATTGTTTTGAAAATGTTTTGTTGGAATTGTTTCCTGCTTTTTTTCCTTGGATGAATAAAAAAAGGTTAATTTTGGGTAGATTTTACAGAATGGTAACGGTTACCTTTTTAAGGTTTTTCTGTTGTCTTGTTGAAAAGGCCTGGTGTATTTGCTGGTTTACTTGGGACTTTTGTTGCAGTTCTTCACTATGTTTTGTTTGGTGGTTTGGATTCTTTGGTTCTGTAAAAAGTGGAGAAACGTTTACAGTTTGTTATTTGAATTTGTTTTGTTTTGCAATTAGCCTGCAAAGAAATTGATTAGTGTGTTTGACGTTGAAAAAACATCATTTTGCTGTTGTTTATAAGGCTGACATTTTTACTGCAAAGATACTTTTTAAAATAAATTGATTCTGTACTTGAAACCTGCAACAACAAAAAAGCTTAATGTTTTTGAATATTTTTACCTTGTATGCTTTGGCTTCTCCAGTGGTGATAAGCTTTTGAATTTACTGTGATTGAGGAATGTGTACCTTTATTCTTGCTGGTTTTTACGGTTTAATCTGTTGAGAAGTTAAAAGAAAATACAAATGTTTGAATGTATGCTTGACAAATAACTGAAATGTAAATAGGAAAATTACTGTAAAATGTTATATTTTTTTACATTATGTAGAATCAATTTTCTCCCAACAACATCCAGCACTTTCCCTGAGGCCAGCACAGGTCGGAGTAGGAATAGTAAATTTGCCCCCACCACCATCCAGCACTTTCCCTGAGGCAAGCACAGGTAGGAGTTGAAATAATACATTTGCCCCCACCACCATCCAGCACTTTCCCTGAGGCAAGCACAGGTCGGAGTAGCAATAGTAAATTTTCCCCCACCACCATCCAGCACTTTCCCAGAGGCCAGCACAGGTAGGAGTAGGAATAGTAAATTTGCCCCCACCGCCATACAACACTTTCCCTGAGGGAAGCACAGGTCGGAGTAGGAATAGTAAATTTGCCCCCACCGCCATCCAGCTCTTTCCCTGAGGCAAGCACCTGTCGGAGTAGGAATAGTAAATTTGCCCCCACCGCCATCCAGCACTTTCCCTGAGGCAAGCACCTGTCGGAGTAGGAATAGTACATTTGCCCCCACCACCATCCAACACTTTCCCTGAGGCAAGCACCTGTCGGAGTAGGAATAGTAAATTTGCCCCCACCATTATCCAACTCTGTCCCTCAGCCTGTTTCCTGAGTTAAAAACATGAAGGGGTCGATTCTGATCCCGGTTGGAAACCGTACCGACCGACACGGACCGGGACAGGATTCCGACCGACATGTACACGCGCTGTACGACCGTACGAGTACGATGCAATAAGTGTGAAGTCCAAACGATTCGCACGGAGCACAATACGCCTGACCGAACCGTACGGAAAACAGTGATTCGCACGTTAACTGAGCGTGAACTGTACCGACCGACACGGTCCACGACTGGACCCGACCGACACGAACACGTGCTGTACGACCGGCGAAGTATGATGCTATGCGTGTGAAAGTAAACCGACTCGCACAGAGCCCAATCCGGAAGACCGAGACGTACGGAAAACAGCGGCTACCACGGAAAAGAGCCCGTCGCGACCGGCGCGTACGCGAACGCTGCAACATAGCAGAATGTCAGTGTGACAGACGCGTATTACCCCGCAATTGCCGCTGTCAGCGTCCGTCCCTGTCAACTGAACGTCTCCATCATGACAGAAAATGACAGAAAAAGACCAAACAAGCAATGTCAAACTCAAGAAAGAAATAATAAAAAAAAAAGCTAATGGAACAAAGACACACCCACAACTCCACCTACATAAAGGGCCAAAATCAGTACCATGATCCTTGGCAAATTTCAAACACATGACAGCAGAGAAGACCACCACACTTGACTCAGAGACACACTCACAACACACACACCACACAACATCCACAGCATTTGCACCTCAAAAACACACTCAGAACCACCCAAATAAACTGACACCCACTCACCCTCACTTACACCCTCACACATACATCAATCCCCACAACCACCCAGCACCATGCCCCCCAAGAAGAATCCAAAGTTCACAGGTATTGAGTTGGTAGTCTTGGTTGATGAGTAGAGCCACAGTTATTTGGCACATTGGTCCAACAGACCCCCATGTCACAGAAAACAAAGATGTGGGAGAGGATTGTCGACAAGGTGAACGCACAAGCACCTTGCCTGCGCACAAAGGATGACATCCAGAACAGGTACTACGATGTGCGAAGGAGGGTCAAGAAGCTCATTTCCAGAGAGCATGCCTTGAGCCAGCGTACTGGCGGTGGCCCTCCTGCCAAACCAACGTACTTCACGTCTTGGGAGGAGAAAGTGCGGGCCATACTCCCACCGGAGGGCATCCATGGATTAACAGGAATACCAGAGCCTGGTGAGTACACAACCAATCTAGTCAATATTGTGCGGCAATACACACACATCACTGTCAAGTGGACAGTGAACACAAGTACCGTTAGCAAAGCCACATTAACCGAAAGAAAATGATCCTGTGATGTGTATGCCAGTTACCCAAACACAATACCTGCCATCTCACAGTAATATAGAACTATGTCACAACATGTACAAACCTACCAACAAATACAGCAAGGCATTGGCACAAAACAACAACAAACACTGTCAGCCATCTTGCAACCACTGTCACACTACCTCACCGGGAAGCTGATTCACAGGAAGGAAGGTTGGGTATGCTGGGAAGGTGCCCGTAGCTGAAAGCATGATGGTAGTCTAGTCACAGCCAAAAGTCCTCATCCCACATGGCCCATCAAGCCCACCCTGAAACATGCTCACCTCATAGGGAGTGGAAAAGTACTGACAAGATGGCTGACACTGGGCCCTGCTGTGGGGAGCACTAGGCCCTGGTGGGTGCTGTGCTCCAACAAACACAAGGACACCACTCTCAGCCATCCTTGATAGCACTGTTACACCACCTCACAGGGAAGTTGAGTCACAGGAAGGGAGGTTGGGTATGCTGGGAAGGTGGGTGTAGCCAAAAGCATGATGGGAGTTGCAGTCACAGCCAACAGTCCCCCTCCCACATGGCCCATCAAGCCCACCCTGAACCATGCTTACCTCACAGGGAGTGGAAAGAGACTGACAAGAAGGCTGACACTGGGCTCAGCTGTGGGGAGCACTAGGCCCTGGTGGGAGTACTGCTCAAACAAACAACAGGACACCACTGTCAGCCATCATGCCAGCACTGTTACACCACCTCACAGGTAAGCTGATTCACAGGAAGGGAGGCTGCGTATGCTGGGAAGGTGGGTGTAGCCAAAATCTTGATGGGAGTTGCAGTCACAGCCAACAGTCCCCCTCCCACATGGCCCACCCTGAACCATGCTCACCTCACAGGGAGTGGAAAGAGACTGACAAGATGGCTGACACTGGGCTCAGCTGTGGGGAGCACTAGGCCCTGGTGGGAATACTGCACAAACAAACAACAGGACACCACTGTCAGCCATCATGCCAGCACTGTTACACCACCTCACAGGGAAGCTGAGTCACAGGAAGGGAGGTTGCGTATGCTGGGAAGGTGGGTGTAGCTAAAAGCATGATGGGAGTTGCAGTCATAGCCAACAGTCCCCCTCCCACATGGCCCATCAAGCCCACCCTGAACCAGGCTCACCTCACAGGGAGTGGAAAGAGACTGACAAGATGGCTGACACTGGGCTCGGCTGTGGGGAGCACTAAGCCCTGGTGGGAGTACTGCTCAAACAAACAACAGGACACCACTGTCAGCCATCATGCCAGCACTGTTACACCACCTCACACGGAAGCTGATTCACAGGAAGGGAGGCTGCGTATGCTGGGAAGGTGGGTGTAGCCAAAACCTTGATGGGAGTTGCAGTCACAGCCAACAGTCCCCCTCCCACATGGCCCATCAAGCCCACCCTGAACCAGGCTCACCTCACAGGGAGTGGAAAGAGACTGACAAGATGGCTGACACTATGCTCGGCTGTGGGGAGCACTAGGCCCTGGTGGGAGTACTGCTCAAACAAACAACAGGACACCACTGTCAGCCAACATGCCAGCACTGTTACACCACCTCACAGGGAAGCTGAGTCACAGGAAGGGAGGCTGCGTATGCTGGGAAGGTGGGTGTAGCCAAAAGCATGATGGGAGTTGCAGTCACAGCCAACAGTCCCCCTCCCACATGGCCCATCAAGCCCACCCTGAACCAGGCTCACCTCACAGGGAGTGGAAAGAGACTGACAAGATGGCTGACACTGGGCTCAGCTGTGAGGAGCACTAGGCCCTGGTGGGAGTACTGCTCAAACAAACAACAGGACACCACTGTCAGCATCATGCCAGCACTGTTAAACCACCTCACAGGGAAGCTGAGTCACAAGAAGGGGGGCTGCGTATGCTGGGAAGGTGGGTGTAGCCAAAAGCATGATGGGAGTTGCAGTCACAGCCAACAGTCCCCCTCCCACATGGCCCATCAAGCCCACCCTGAACCATGCTCACCTCACAGGGAGTGGAAAGAGACTGACAAGATGGCTGACACTGGGCTCAGCTGTGGGGAGCACTAGGCCCTGGTGGGAGTACTGCTCAAACAAACAGGACACCACTGTCAGCCATCATGCCAGCACTGTTACACCACCTCACAGGGAAGCTGAGTCACAGGAAGGGAGGTTGCGTATGCTGGGAAGGTGGGTGTAGCCAAAAGCATGATGTTAGTTGCAGTGACAGCCAACAGTCCCCCTCCCACATGGCCCATCAAGCCCACCCTGAACCAGGCTCACCTCACAGGGAGTGGAAAGAGACTGACAAGATGGCTGACACTGGGCCCTGCTGTGGGGAGCACAAGGCCCTGGTGGGAGTACTGCTCAAACAAACAACAGGACACCACTGCCTGACATCCTGAAGGCTAACTTGGATGCCCTGCAATGGAAGCATGCTTCAGGGGGCATTAGCTGGCCTCTGGGGGAGAAGGAGGTCCTGCAATGACACCAAATACCATCAATGCCGGCAATACACACCTTCTCACCCAGAACAAATAGCACCCTTGGGACCAGTCACTCCAAAAGTAAATGCTCTGGCAAGATGCCTGACACATGGGCCTGATGTGTGAATTGGCTGCAAGTCACACCTATGCACTGGCCCCCTCAAACACGTTCACACTCACAGCCATCGCAACTGTATGTATCCTCTCACTGTCTGGGGATGCAGTGTGCCAAGGGGGCCCCCTGGCCTGGCTGTGAAGGTGTGTGCCCCCTATGACAATTGGGGAGATTCAGACATAGCACACAGCAAAACCACACACCAAGCCACATATACATCATTGACAGGTGACACATGACAGTGAATGGAATAGCCACAGCAAGACAGCTGACACTGTAGCATGGTGTCATTTACACAAGGCACTGTGGTGACCTGCATTCCACTACTACATCGTGCAGCGTTGTCAGCATCCTTGACACAACACTCCCCTCACTGTCATTGACACTTGCAACACAAGGAGTAACCTTGACTGGGTTGGAGGAGGCAAACAACTGACTGCAGCAGAACTTCAACACACAAACCTCTGGCCCTCACTCTCATGAGCATGGAAAAGCCAGAGAGAGCTGCCGTGGTCAATCCCTCTTACTATGGAGGACATTGACAAGATAAATGACATCATCACGTACAGAACTCTGCCCCAACATCATTAGCTACCGTAACACCATCACATGTGTGAAATGAGATGTGAATTAGGACCACAGACAACAAAATAGTATCTCCCCAGCAAACTCAGGCATACCGTACTGTGACCATGATTTTCAGACACACCAATGTGACTCAGAAATACAAGCACAAATGCCAGCACACATCCCCCAAACGTGCAACACATTGTAACTGGAAGTGCATGCATGTCATTCCGAATGTTCAAATTGTGACCTGTGTCAGGCACGTGATGGCACTTGAGTAGCAATGCCCATGAACAGTCAAACAATTAATACATGAGATGTTTATGCACACAGCTCTACGTGCCCATCAAAATGCTCAAGCATGACATTGTGCTTAACCAATATAGACCTCTGTCTGTGACAATGTAGGACAATGCAATGTACATACACTCATCATGACGTACAGTGGCAACTGTAATGTGTGTGAACCGTTGATGTGTGCAGAACCATTACATACATTGTGTGTCTCTTCCACCCACAGGGGATGCTGGGGACACAGCAGGAACAGAAGAGGAATCCCAGTCCCAGACTCTGCCTGACCCTGAGCTCCCCTGTGTGGATGTCTCTCTAACCTCTTTGGATGACGATGAACAACCTGGCACCTCCGGTGTGGCTCTGTTTCCAGCCCCAGCAGCTGCACCATCAGCACCCCCTGCCACCACTCCTGGCCCATCTGCTAACACAACAATCACCT
The DNA here is from genome assembly GCA_963921515.1 of Calotriton arnoldi. Taxonomy (NCBI): domain Eukaryota; kingdom Metazoa; phylum Chordata; class Amphibia; order Caudata; family Salamandridae; genus Calotriton; species Calotriton arnoldi. The sequence continues at coordinate 816,442 of CAWUFW010002582.1, forward strand.
CTGCCAACACGGATAGACCAAGGCAACAGGACACCGATGGCACAGCAACACAGGGCACCCTGGAGCTGACGGACAACACCACCAGTGCCAACACAGACAGGGGCCCAGTGTCATCTGTGCCTGCCACGGCAGGCCCTGCCCGTGTGGGTAGTGGTGGTGTGAGGGGGGGCCGGCTGAGGCCACGGCCTGCAGATGGGGCTGGACTGCAGGAAGATCCACAGTTTGGGTATCATCATAGATGTGTACCAGGAAAGCACCGGAGGATTTGGCCAGGTTGTGGGGATCCTCAGGGACATGCAACAACAGCAGGCTGCCAATCATGCCTGAGTGGACTCCCACATGTCACGTATGGAGTCCAAAATGGACAAAATTGATTAACTCACGGCGGTGCATAGGGACATATTGACATGCCTCCACCAGATAGCTGACAACATGACCACACCTCCTTGTGTGTCCACTACATCTGTTGCCACTACATCTGCAACTGCCACAGGGATGGAGGTGGACTCTAGCGGAGAGTCCCCGGCACCGCAGCAGCCTGCAACTGAGGGTCCCCCTGAGAAGAAGAAGAGGGGTCGTCCGAAGAAGGACAAGTGAGAGGCAGATGACCATGCATACCCACCAGGACGTGAATACCTGTTCCAGACATCATCCAATGTGTGCAAATCGTTCACCTTGTCGACTGTTGCAAAACTGCCACACATGTGATGGAGGGTCAAAGTTGGACCAGTGTTTCAAAGGACTGTGGCCTTTACTCTTGAATTTTCATCTACCAACACTACCAACTGCTCTGTGAGCTTTGGATTCCTATTGCACTGTACAGCACTTTCTGTTACGTATACCTCTCAAACACATGCATGTAAATAAATTCACAATAACACAATACTTGCTTCTGTTGTGACTTAAACTTAGTTTGTGTCATAGAGAGTATGACCTGCGAAAAGAAGGATGTGCATGAAAACTACTACAGCAATGTAAACACAGTTATGTGAGTCATGGTAATGTGACACATATGAGCGAGACACACCACGACGTCAACACAACACATACTTCCCATGGCCATCTAACTCATTGTCCAAACTTATGTGAACAGAAAATATAGTGGAATGCACATACACAACACCCATCCTGAGTCAGTGGCAATCAGCCCACAGGTACAGCATGCACATGAATGTCGGATGTGTGGACACAGACAAAGCACATTCCAAAGTGATGCACAGGTTTATTACACAATAAAAAATCAGAACTCCACAACAGATGGAAGGTAACCTCACGTGACAGTGAGCACAAAGTAACCTAGTGGTAAACAACAAACGTCCTGGGGTGTGTGTCACATCATGGGTTTGACAACGGCAACCTGCAGTCTGTAACAGGAATCTGTGCTTTGGGGGTCACACGTGACCAAACAACAGCCAAAGGACACTGTGAAGGACAGACATACAACACTATTAGAATCACAAAATAACAGCACACATCTTCAATACACATACCAAACACTGATTCCAAGATACCTGGACACAAGCTAGTCATGATCACAACACTGTTTGGGAGTACATACTAAATCAAAGGACACATTATTATTATTATTATTATTATTATTAGAGCTTGTATTGCGCAACGAATCATCCCCAGAGGGATCTCTCGGCGCCTTGGCTGCACACTCCCAGTCACTTAAGACACCATGGCCATTAAATCATCCATGTTTTAATCTGTTTCTTGAACTGCCCCAACGTTGTGCAGGCTCGGATCTCATCAGGTAGTCTGTTCCAATGGAAAGGAGCAAGATGAGAGAAAGCACGCCCACCCATTTTGCTTTTACTAATTTTACAAGGGCATAGCAGTTTCCGATTGCTAGATCTAAGCTGGCGACACGGAACATAGGGAGTTAACTTCTTCCTTAAGTATGCCGGGCCCGTCCCTTGCACTGCTCTAAATACTAAAGTAAGGAGCTTAAACACTGCTCTCTTCCTGATGGGTAGCCAGTGCAATTTTTGCAGAAGAGGTAGAGACGGGGTATGAACCGGTTTGTTGAGAGCGAGCCGCGCTGCAGTGTTTTGCACAACTTGCAACCTAGATGATAGGTCCTCCCTCACTCCTACTAGTAGTACATTACCATAATCTAGTCTACTGACTAGTAGTGCCTGTATTAAGGTCTTTCTGGCCTCAAGGGGGATCCACAGAAAGATCTTCCTCAACATCTGCATAATTCCAAAGCATGTACCCGAGAGTGTCTTCACGTGATCTTCCAAAGAAAGTTTATTGTCGATCATAATTCCCAGGTTCCTTGCCTGCTTCATTGGAGTGGGTGCCTCCCCGAGTTCCGTAGGCCACCAGTCCGCCGCCCATAGTTCCTCAGCCTTCCCAAACAGGAGAATCTCAGTTTTTTTGGAGTTTAGCTGAAGGAAATTGTGGCTCATCCAAGTGGCTATTTTCAACATACAGAACTTAAACTTGGCTCTGGTTGCCGCGGGATCCGACTCGATGGGGATTATCACCTGCGTGTCATCTGCATACGAGATCGTCTCAAAACCGCAAGATCTAATAATGGCAGCCAGAGGGGCAACATAGATGTTGAACAAGGTGGGACTTAGGATGGACCCCTGGGGAACCCCCTTGTTCAGTGCCATGGTCTGTGACACAAATGTGTCCAATTGGACACATTGTGTTCTATTGTTCAAAAAGCTTTGTAGCCAGACCAAGGCCATACCTCCGACACCAATCTCACGCAGCCTGTCCAGCAGGATGCTATGCGAGATGGTGTCGAAGGCCGCCGACAGGTCCAGGAGCACCAACATTGTTGAAATCCCCTTATCCAATGACATCCTAATTGTGTCTGTAACTTCCACCAGGGCCGCTTCGGTGCTATGCCCTGCTCGGAAACCCGATTGGGAGGGGTCCAGCAAATTAAACTGCTCCAGATAACCCTGCAAGCATCCTGTCAATGAGCACACAGACACACTCATGCTGCAATATTGCACCACCTACACATATCAGGCAAAGCCAAAACATAGACAACACATCACTGTATACTCACAATCATGTGAAGAAGTTGTTGATGAGCTGTGTTCGAACATCCCCCTCACCCTCATCATCACTGGCAACATGACCCAGAGCAGGATCCTGCACGGCAGGCAGCTGTTGGTCGTCATCATCCAGTATGAGAGGCAACTCCTTCCTCACTGCCATGTTGTGTAGCATGCAGCATGCAATAATGATTTTGCACACCTTGTCAGGGCCATATTGGAGGGCACCTCCTGTCTTGTCCAGGCAGCGGAATATGCTTTTCAGTAGGCCAAATGTCCGCTCTATCACTCTCCTGGTCCGCCCATGTGCCTCTTATAACGGATTTCCGCAGGTGTAACAGGGTTCCTGAGGGGTGTCAGCAACCACGGCATGTTTGGGTATCCGGAGTCACCTACATACAAACAAACAAACATTTAATGGGTCTGAAAAGCGGGTGAATTAATCAGTTTTGCAAAAACACACAAGGGAAACATATGTTACACACCGACAAGCCAGGCACGCTGGTTCTGCAGCAGTGACATCATGTATGGGATCCGACTCATCCGCATGATGTAAGCGTCGTGTGCTGAACCAGGGAAACGTGCACACACATGTGATGTTGTCATGTCCGGCAGACATACCACCAGGGCATTAATGGAGTGAAAATGTTTTCTGTTCCGGTATGTCTGCTCATGTGCCTGTGGTGGTACCAAAGCAACATGTGTGCCATCTATGGAGCCTATAACATTTGGCATCATTCCCAGTGCATAAAAGTCACCCTTTATGGCAGTGAATTGTCCTGGGGTTGGGAATTGGATGTACCGGTTCAGGAAATGCAACATCGCCTCCAAAACATCGCGAAGCACATGGCTGAACATGGTCTGTGACATCCCACCAGCAGAAGCCACAGTGTACTGGAAGGTACCGGTAGCAAAGAAGTGTAGGGCTGCCATCACCTTCACCTTGGGGGTCAGCGCTGATGGATATGTCTGGCCAGGTTGCAAATGTGGGGCCAACTGCTCCGCCAACTCCTCAATTAGTGGCCTGGTGAGGCGGTACCGTTGGATGCAGTCACGTTCAGACATGGTTGCAAGGTCTGGGAACGGTCTATGGACAGCTGGTCTCCTGCAGTACATAGGTGAGCAAAGAAAGTTTGTCAGTAACCCTACATATGTGGCTATGACCATGCTAAATTTCACATGCTACATCATAACAAGACACAATTACTTGATGTGTGTGCTGTTGGGCATGGACACCATTGTCAGCTATGTGCCCCTCACCTAACATCTCAGCTCAAAATGTTTACACAACAAGTGCAATGCTGTGCTGTGAACAATTTATAGGGTCTGTCACAGTACATCAGCACAAATGTCACGTACCAAACACACACCTCAGTGACTACTAAGGACAAATGTGTTCTCCACATGACAGGTGTTTTTCAGCCACACACACAAGGATCTTGTATTGCCACAAGGACACTGTCACGATGTAGCGTCTGAAGTACACGTACCAACACACCCATGAAACCCACATGATGTGCTACCATATTGTTTCGCAGGGCATACATGGATGTCTGTGACACACAGACACAACAGCGACTCACATGGCCAAATCACATGGATGGTGTTAATGATTGACATCTACTACATATGATCAGAGACATTTGTGTCGCACAATACGCACATACTCAGCATCAACCCCACAATGTTAGCTGTGGGACACCCTGTGACACACAGTCCCTATCACCTATGAGTCAGGGTGTGTGTAACATGTCAGCACACAATGTGCACCTGGAACTGTGTACATGCCTCTGGGTCTGATCTGCACAGTTGTCAATCACAGTGGTGATGTGCATGACACACAATGGTTTTTGTCCCCATCAAACCTTGCACAGCCTGGGAGTGTGTGCCACTAAGTGCCCCGTACTAAGTCAAATGTTGACCCACATACCCACACAGGTAATGCAGCCTGTAATGTCATATCATATACTGTGTGAGAGGCTGTTTGTATGTTGTAGAGCACCTGAGTCCCTGGCAAGTTATTGTGGGTGGCATCCTTTAGCAATTGTCTGTAATGGTGACAGACGTGGGTGACTGTTCAAAAGATGCGTCGTACACCTAGGGACCGATCCGTGCGCACGCCTTGGCTATTGACTGCAATGGTGACAGACGCGGGTGACTATTCATAAGGCGCGTCGTACACTTACGGCCCGAGCCGTGCGCACGCACTGGCTATTGAATATCATGGAGACGGGTGCGTGTGAGATTTCAAAAGACGCGTTGTACACTTACGGCCCGAGCCGTGCGCACGCATTGGCTATTGAATGTCATGGAGACGGACGCGTATTTGATCCTTGTACGGATCGTGTTAAAAAAATTCCGTTGGCTCCCTACAACAATGTATCAAAGTCAATGGTGTCATGTTGGGGAATATTTGAACGATGCGGAAGGCGTGTACGAAGCGTGCAATGCAATGGATTGGCCAATTTCAGGATATGCAAACGTGTCGGACCTATCACTTTGGACGCTTGGGACAGATTCAGCCTCTGCAGCACAGATTTAAGACTGTCTGTTCCCCCAAGACTTCACTTGCCTGCACCACCTGCTACAGCATTACATCTCTGCTACCACTGCTGCTGTCTCTGCATCCTCTGGGTCATGCAATGGCACGTACTGTGGAGAGGATCCCAGCTTTCACAGAGGAGGAGAACCAGGCCCTGCTGGACAGCCTCCTTCCACAGTACAGCAAGCTGTATGGGAAACCAGGGGAGCAGGTGAGTACGCAGTCCACTGCCTTCCTGATTGTGCATGTAGTATGACTAGCACTACTAGCATTGTGTTCACAAGTGGCAAGCATGCCCACTGATTTTTTGTAAGTCTCAAAGTGTGTAGATACATGCACTGTACAGGTACAGTGATGGAAAAATGTATGTATCCATGGTTTGGACTTCCAGGCACTGTTTTCAGGTTGTCAATGCAGGCTAGTACACAGGACAACTGCCCATGACCATAGTTGCACTACCTGTATACATCATATGCCCTTGTGATAACGACATGTATGTCCAACTGTGTGATGAAAAAACATGTTGCATGTGTAGTAATGGTGTCTTACTTTGTCATCCTTACAGGTTGATGCCCATCAGAAACAGGAAATTTGGCTGACCATCGTCCGGGCAGTTAGATCTGTGGGGTTCTTCAAGCGCCGCATCCGCCACTGCCAGAAGAGGTGGCAGGACCTTCGTGGCTGGACCAAGAGGATAGCCAGGGTCCAGCTGAAGCTGTCACCTCCAGGCAGACGGGGCGGGTGATGGACACTGACCCCCCACATGCTCAGGATTCTCACGGTGGTCTTCCCTGACCTGGATGGGCTGTTGAAGGACAGACAGCAGCAAGGAGGGGGTGAGTTCATGCAATTTTGGGGAACTATGTCTCACATGCTATTTGCACTCCCTCAGCCTGGTAACACTCCCACAGTTCGTCTGTCTGCTGAGACAATACGCATGTGGCCAGATTTGGTGATGCCCCATTCACATCTGATAACCAGGTGTGGCCCTGTCAGTCTGTGACTTGTGTCACTTGGGTTGTGTGTCCTTGCTGTTGGCCCAGGTTCATGTTGGGGACAGCATCTGCTAGGGGTGCCTCGTTTTGTGGTGCATGAGTGGGGCAATTGCTTGACATGTGTCTGCACATGTGCTCTGTGTGGGCCATACATATGTGTACTAATAGATGTTCTGTGGCACCATAGGTGTCTGAGGTATTTAACAGACACCCATGCATCATGTAAGACCAATGTTGGGGCCTCTGAAGAATGCACATCATGAGCGTTACACATGCATAGCCACCTGCCTCCTGTTCCTGGTAATAACATGTTGCACATAGACCAGGACAGGTATGCCAACTCCGGCCATATGAGACACTCTGTCCTTCCAATCCTGGGTGTCAGCCAATAAATTGAGCATTGTGAAAAGTGCAATCAGGTGTCTGCCTACGTGTCATTTTGGACTGGCATAGCTTCTTGGAATTCAAGTGTGTGAAAATGTTTCTAAAGGACAGCCATCTGATATGTGGCTGTTGGATCAGCACATGGGCCAAAACATAGGTGTGTAATTACTTGAGTGTGCCTAATGGTGGATTCAACATTAATGTGCAAGCAGCTTTACTTTGTTCTCGTCAGCCTGTGATGTGTCCATGTTTACTGATTTTTGTTAGCACAAACTCAAATGTCTCATTTGGATAGCCTGGGATCATCTGATTCTGGATGATGTGGGTAGCAGGGGTTGAACATGTGTATTGTGTACTTGACAGCTACAGAGCTTGCATTCCCCGCAAAAACATGAGTGTGACACAGTGCACACTGTTGTTTTTGGATGCACTGCCCCAGGGACAGGAGCCAGTACTGACTGATTGGCCATGCAGTCCTGTGGCATGGTGTGCCACATGCATATCTGGATCCTGCAGTATTGTCAGTCGTCCTGCATGCACTGCATTGTAACATTGACTATCAGGACATGAGGCCATCATGGTGTCTGGGGATGGAAGCATATCCATCATGTCAACAATGACTTAGGCCATCCCATTTCCTGACACATGTACTGAGTCACTGGCAGGAGTTGGGATATGTATGTAGTGACACATTACAATCACAATCCTTGCAGATCAGACAACTGGCAATGTGGGGCATATTTGCACATGTTATTAGTGACATCATACATGCACCAGACAGATGGGTCCATTGCCAGGATGGGTACGAGGGGCATGGTTGACTGGCAGACTGAGAAGTGCCTGGTTCACATATGTGTCAGTCATTTTAGCAATGGTCATCATATGATGCCAGGGCTTGCTCTGTGATGTGCTGCATTACAGTCATGTGTCAGGTCAATACAGGTGACTGATGTAAATCTGTTTTTCCTCATTGTTTGCAGCATCATCTACGGCTACTGGAGGAGACAGCTCCACGGACCAAGAGGAGCCGCAGAGCCAGACTGGGTCTGCTGTGGAGGAGGCGGAGGGACCCAGTGGCACGAAGGGTGAGGGAAGCCACACTGAGGGACACTCAGCTACAACCACCTCAGCTGAGGAACACTCCAGCTCCAGTGATGACTCCCTTGTGGAGGCGGGTGTCAGCAGACCACAGACAACAGCTAGCAAGTCTGTCCCCGCCACCACCACCATATCCACCCTCCCAGCTGCTCCCATCCCTGATGTCCGTGGAGGCTCCCGTGTTAGGGAGCATGTCTCCTTCAGTCCAGGCACCGCACCCCCTGCCTCTGTCTCCCCTGCTGCCCTGAGTGTGGAGTCTGTGGACTTGCTCAAGCAGATCCATGTAGGGCAGACATCGATGCTGAGTGTCCTCCATGCTCACACCAGTCTGTTGACACAAGTGGTGTCCTTCATGGAGGGCATCTCAGCAAACATGTCTGCCCGACAGCGGAGCAATCAGTCCATGGCCTCCTCACTGATGGCAGCAGTGTCCCTCCTCCAACAGTCCCTCACCCCTCCTACCTCTGCCCCATCCACAATCCCCACTACCCTACCTGCCCAAGGCACACTCACACAGGCCCAGGCACGCACATCAACAGACCCAAGCAGCACACAGCAACGCAAGCCAAAGTCAAGACGTGCAAGCACGCACACTCCGGGGACTGATAGCACACACACAGGGGATGGGGCACAGACACACAGACAGGCATCCACAACCACTGCGCAGTCCTCAGATACCTCTCCCTCCAAAACCCCTTCCCTTGCCTCACCTGCAACCCCCCCGTCCCAGACGCTCTTCCTCTGTGACCTTGGTCTCTTCCCCACTGATCCATCTGTTCAAACTCACAAGGGGAAGAGGAAGTCACCACGCACAGAGGGGAGTTCACCCCCCACACGGACACCCTCCCCCAGGAGCAGGAACACTGAGGCCCCCACCCGCAAATCCCCCCGGACCAGGAAGAGCAAGAGCCAACCACAAACACGCACTTCCATCACACAGTCTCCGTCCTCCAGCCCTCAGACCACCACTCCAACGGTTCCCCCACCACACCCTGCCCCAGGTTCCTCCCCACACAGGTACACCATCCACAAAATGATTAGGCCCTCCCCCCGACAACATGCACTTCCTCCCCCACGTCACACCCTCAGCCTGTTCCTGTGACTGCTGTGGAGACCGTGTCCCCCCATCTGTCCTGCCCACTTCATCTGAGCCCCAACCCACTCCTTTGGACATTTCAGGGCAGTGGAGACCCCGTCCACCCCGTCTTACTTGGGCACTGCTGTGGTGACAGCGCCCACTGTGTCAGACATCTCCACTGCAGTTGCCACGGACACTCCTGCACCCACCACCCCTCCCCTGCCCCATACTGCTATCCCCTGATCCAGTCCCTGCGGTGCCTGGCCTGCCCCTATGTGTGCCCCTCCAAGGGGAGATGTCCCCTGGCCGTAGCAGTGCAGGCAAGCGATGTGTGACAGGCAGTCATTTGTCACACACAATGGACTATTTGAATGGACTGGCCATAGGCCTTTGGATTATTCTTGATTTCACAACATTACTTTTGTCAAGCTGAATAAAGCTAAGTTATTGTTTATTTGTTGTTTTGCTTGTAATGTACATGATGTTGCTGATGGGTGTCATGAAGTTGCTATTGTAATACTTCTTCTGTGGCTAATGGTTGTTTAGGTGATGTGGTGGACTCCATGGGGTCCATGGTATATGTGTCCTAATACGGTATGTATCCATGTCATCCTTTGCTGCAATTTGAGGGTGTCATGATCCCAATATTTTGGCACAGGGAGTGTCACCTTTCATTAGCAAATTCACATCTGTGGCTTGCACTGTTGCACTTATGTGGGGCTTACATCTGTGCACATTGTTCATTCTCCAGACTGTGGGCACATCTCCACTGGACATACGGGTTTGCACATCAATGATGACCAAGTCATCTGTGGCGTTAGTGCAACTTGCTATACATGTGTATTGAGTATGTGCTGATGACTTAAGAGACACTCCTGTACACAGGTTGATGTGACCAGAGCTTTCAGTGTGCTGAAAGTGTTGGCTCACTGACCAAGTTTGATGCAGACTTGACTTGCCCCTGCACAGACAACGTTTGGCACACCTGACCTTCCACAGGAGTGGAATCACCTCATTGCAGTGTGTTATTCCGTGAAATTGCCTGAGCCCATGGTGTATGTTCTGTGAGCATGTCTCTGCGTGTTCCCTTCCCTTTTTCTACACAGCCTGTATTCCCTACAGATGTTCCGGTCTGTGATGCTCGCTGAGTTGCCCTGTGTTCATCCATCAACTTTGACCTGTGTTTTCTGGGATGTAGGTGCATGGCAAACGACAGGTCATTAGAGTGTCATCCCTAGGTGTGTTTGTTGTAAGGGCCTGGGATGTGGGCAAATGCACGTGTGACATGTTCAGGATTCCCCAGGCACTTTTGTGTTTCCAACATCAGATTGATTTCCCTATGTGATATCTTTCTGTGACTGGGTCACTTGTATGTGTGTGTGACTGCTCCCACTGCTCAGATTCCAAGCTGCACTGTTGGAAGGTGTCAACATGTGTTCTTTGTGGGTCTCCTTGTGTTCCTCATTGGTCTGGGACTGTGGCAGGGATCCCAATGTTTCGGATACATTTCACGTCATGCACATGTACCGCATACTGTGCAGTGTGGCAGACATTCACAAGGGTTGTTGACTGGCCATGTGTGATGAGTTTGTGCACCTAAGATCCCCCCACCACCCCTGGGATTGTCATAGGCGCATGTGCAATGTCACCAGTCCAGGTGGGCTTTGCTGATGCACATTGGTGCAGATCAAGGAGTGTGGTGTTGAGAGTGGCCTAATGTGAGTTGTCGCATGGCTAGGCCCCTACCTACATTTTTGCCTTGGATTACAGGCCATGCCAAGTGATTTGTGTTTGTGTAAGTGTGATGGAAGTTGGTCTGTCAAGACACATGACCCAGTGTGCACAGGTGACTGGGCTCCACAGTAGGGGCAACATCCAAATTTGTCTTCACAGAGGGATTATCATACAGGCTACTGTCACCTCAATGTTGGGTCCTCGAGGGTCCTGATGGAGTGGGTCTGTCTCTTGCTGTGTTGGTTGCTGTTCCGCCCAGCTTGTGTCACATGAGTCTGTTGTGATCACACTCATCTAACAATGCCTGATTGCCCACAGAGGGGTATACAATTCTTGGTTTACTTTTGTATGGCACTGTGTACACATATGTGTCATTGGAGTTCAGCCCCCCTCATGTGTTGTGTATCAGCCTGGGGACACTGAAAACACACATACATGTTGTGTTTGATATGGAGTGTGTGTCTGCCTGTTTGTGCATCTGCACCAATGCATTGGTATGGCTTTTGTGTGCCATTGGCTGGATGTTGTTTGGAGGTTTTTCCCAACTGTCCCTGGGTTTCCTACCTCATCAGTCTGCACATTCATCCTGGTTTGTATGTCCCATTGCTGCCATGGTATGGGACTTGGTCGCCTAACATCTACAGTCTCCACAGGATTCCTTAGTTTGTATGTCTGTTCGTGCAGATATGTGTGTATGCATTCTGATGGTCACTTCTTACATTGTCTAATTGGACACTGGAGGCATTGTCAGCCCCCATGGGCGAAGCTTGTCTGCACATGGCAGAGGGTATTCATTTATACACAACAATCTTTCACTCAACAGATCTATGTGTGTATGGCACACAACCACTACTTTGCCGCTACATTGCTTGTGGTGTTAGGACCAGGAATCATACATGCTGGTTTGCAGATGCTGCTATTTTTATGACAACGCTCACCTTTTGGTAACTGTAGTGAGGGGGTGTTTAACCCCATTACCACTATGTTCCTGATATGCTATAGTTTTGAACCCCACACTCACCTTTTGGTAACTGTAGTGAGGGGGGGTTGAACCCCATTACCACGATGTCCCTGATATGCTATAGTTTTGAAGCCCACACTCACCTTTTGGTCACTATTGGGAGGGGGGGTTGAACCCCATTTCCAGAATGTTCCTGATATGCTGGAGTTTTAAACCCCACACTCACCTTATGGTCACTGTGGTGAGGGAGGGTTTAAACCCCATTACCACAATGTTCCTGATATGCTAGATTTTTGAACTCCACACTCACCTTTTGGTCACTGTAGTGAGGAGGGGTTTAAACCCCATTACCACAATGTTCCTGATATGCTGGGGTTTTGAACCCCACACTCACCTTTTGGTCACTGTAGTGAGGAGGGGTTTAAACCCCATTACCACAATGTTCCTGATATGCTGGAGTTTTGAACCCCACACTCACGTTTTGGTCACTGTAGTGAGGGGGGATTGCACCCATTTCCACAATGTTCATGATATGCTAGTGTTTTGAACCCCACACTCGCCTTTTGGTCACTGCAAAGAAGGGGGGTTAAACCCCATTACGATACTGTTACGGTAACTGCTGGGGGTTTAACCCTCACATTCACCTTTTGCTCTCAACTGTGATGGGAGTACATTATGTGTTCCCTTGCAGTGTCACTGTTGCTGGCAGTTAACACACAATGCACAATCTAGACATGATGGTAGGGGGGGTGTGTTTTGCCTACAACCCCTATGTGTGGGAATGCTGGTGGTGGTTGGCACCCCCCACCCCCCTATGAGTGGGGAGTACTGGTAGTGATAGGCATCCATCCCCTTTGGGCTGGACAATGGTGGTGGTGATAGCCACCCCCCCTATGAGTAGGGAGTACTGGTAGTGATAGGCATCCCCCCTATGAGTGGGGAGTACTGGTAGTGATAGGCATCCAGCACCCTATGTGTGGGGAGTACTGGTAGTGATGGGCATCCAGCCCCTTATGAGTAGGGACTGCTGGTAGTGATAGCCACCCCCCATTGAGTAGGGAGTACTGGTAGTGATAGGCATCCCCCCCTATGAGTGGGGAGTACTGGTAGTGATAGGCATCCACCCCCTTATGAGTGGGGAGTACTGGTAGTGATAGGCATCCAGCCCCCTATGAGTGGGGAGTATGGTGGTGATAGGCATCCACCCCCTATGGGCTGGACAATGGTGGTAGTGATAGCCACCCCCCCTATGAGTAGGGAGTACTGGTAGTGATAGGCATCCAGCCCCTTATGAGTAGGGACTGCTGGTAGTGATAGCCATCCCCCCCTATGAGTGGGGAGTACTGGTAGTGATAGGCATCCAGCCCCCTATGTGTGGGGAGTACTGGTAGTGATGGGCATCCAGCCCCTTATGAGTAGGGACTGCTGGTAGTGATAGCCACCCCCCCCCCATTGAGTGGGGAGTACTGGTAGTGATAGGCATCCACCCCCCTATGAGTGGGGTGTACTGGTAGTGATAGGCATCCAGCCCCCTATGAGTGGGGAGTACTGGTAGTGATAGGCATCCAGCCCCCTATGAGTGGGGAGTACTGGTGGTGATAGGCATCCACCCCCTATGGGCTGGACAATGGTGGTAGTGATAGCCATTCCCCCCCTATGAGTAGGGAGTACTGGTAGTGATAGGCATCCAGCCCCTTATGAGTAGGGACTGCTGGTAGTGATAGCCATCCCCCCCATGAGTGGGGAGTACTGGTGGTGATAGGCATCCAGCCCCCTATGAGTGGGGAGTACTGGTGGTGATAGGCATCCAGCCCCCTAGGAGTGGGGAGTACTGGTGGTGATAGGCATCCACCCCCCTATTAGTAGGGACTGCTGGTAGTGATGTCCATCCACCCCCTATGGGTTGGGCTATGCTGATGGCGAGGGATATCCGCCCCCTATGTGTGTGTTGCATTTCACTGGTTCGTGACGTTTGTTTGTGTGGTGGGTGTCTGACTTACCGTCTGCGACGTACGCGTCGGTTCCTGTTGTTGATCCGGCCATAGATGTACAGTATAGGGATGACCTGCGAGATCGGATTCATGGTTGCGTCATCTCGTAGGCGTCGATCGTTGGTTCGTCTCGTAAGCGTAGATGGTTGGTCCGTATAGTAGCCGTGGATCGTGTAGTGGCACTAATCGGACCTAAAATACTGCTCTTCCGGGTGCTGAGAAGTGCTGGAGGTGGCGACACGTTCGGCGCGTAGGAAGTACGCATCGTACTAGCCCGGCCGGAAACTGTTGTGGAAATGCTTCCGTGCGACTCTATTCGGCGTTTGCGGATCCGGCTCGTACGGGAAATGTGGCTGGATTCGGAGCGTATGTGGCAATCGGGATTTTGACACATTTGCGCATCGTACTACTTCGCCCGGACGGATCTGCTCCCGGAACGCGTCAGTCGGAAGGTAGGTCTACGAGCAGCTCTCAGAGGGCCTACCGAGCGAGATCGGAATCGGCCCCAAAGAAGTTAAGTTAGTAATATTTTAAAAATAATTCTGATCTTTGTTTGCTAATGTTTTATTTCTGGGATCAACTAAGGTTTTTTTTCTTACGTTCAGATTATTGTTATATTTTACTTACATTTGATTCTGTAAAGGTTTGTTTCTTCCTGCTAGGTATTTGGAGTTGTTGTATGTCCAAAATCTGTTAATATCAGAAGTAAAATGTAATTTAATTTTTATCTACCTTATGGGTTTTTTAAATTTACGTACATTTTTTTCATTTAATCACTTTTTAATGTTAAGATATTTTGTCGAATATCTGCTTTAGATTGCTGGCTACTTTTCAAAATGCGTAAATTCTGTAAATTAATGTAAAATGATATTGTGAGTTTTTGTGATTTATGTGTCAATATTTTGATGCTGATTTATTGTAAACATACACTTACTTCGGTCTGTAGATGGCAGTGTTCAATTTGTCAAACTGCAATGTTCTCCTGCTACTCCTGCTGTGTGTGGTCACCTCGGAAGTCAGTTAACCACTGAGCACAAAATGGTGGTCGGCTACTTTTATAAGTTTTTTGAGGGTAAACAATAATTTAAAAGAAAATATGTATTGGAAACTATTTTTGCGCGATTCACAACCTGACAGAATGTATATTTATTTTGTCATGTGTAAAAATGTTCGTTTATACGTTCCTTCTCGGAATGTCAGCCTTTTTGTGTAGTTGCTGGCACAGGAGTGTAATAAAAATAGTTGAAGGACTTACGTTTTATGTTCTTCGAAGAAGATTGTATGTTTAATCTATTTTCGGCTCTGAGAGTAGTGTGTTTATTTTTGTAAAATGTTTAAAATGTATGCTTCTTTTTCCCCGTCCTTTTTAACCTTTTTTTTAGAATTTTTATTAATACTCAGGTATTTTAATGGAAAGGTACTCTAAAAAGTACACAAGTATTAAAATTAATACCTGGGTATTAATAATCTCCCCCACCTAAAACCCCTATTTCCCTTACATCCCATCCCAGGGAAAGGTTAGAAAGAGAAAAAAATTCTAATTTATTTTTAATTTAAAAAAATATATAGTATGCGTTGTAGTGGTATGCGTAGTAATGGTTGTTTTAATGTATCTCAATGTACATGCGTTGTAAAGGTATGCGTTGTAAAAACATGCGATGTAATAGTATTTGCGTTGTAAAACCTGCGATGTAAAAGCATGCGTTGTAATGGTATGCGTTGTAACGTCATATATTCGTGGAAACTACCTGTGTTGCTGCACAAATCTAAAGTAAACATTGGAAATGGCCACTGACAAGGGAGAGATTATGGTGGGTGGTAGGAAAAGAAAAGGAAATTTCAGTGAAGCAGAGCTGAGTATCATGGGGGGTGATTAGGATGGCGGGCGGATCGCCATCGCCGGCCAGGAGGTGGCGATCCGCCCGCCGTCACCACCCGATTTACCCCCCACCATATTATAATGGCAGGGGGGTATTGCGGCGGACGCAAAGTGCGTCCACCGCTTTTCCGCCAGTCGGCAATCGTTCCGATTGCCGGCCGGACGGAGCTGGGGCATAATATGGTGGCGGTGCCTACCAGGCACCGCCATCCATATTAGGATGTGTGCGGAAACTTGTGTTTCCATGGCGGCGATGCCGCCATGGAAAGGCTGGCGGGGATTCGCTTTGGGGGCCCATTGCGGGCCACCGGGGGTGGGAGGGTGGGGGGCTGCACTACATTGCCATGCACAAGGTGGCAGGCACCGCGCGGTGCCTACCACGTTGTGCACGGCAATGCACAACATGGCATTTCAACATTGCGGCAGGTGCTGCAGCCCGCAGCACCCGCCGCAATGTTAAAATCCCAGGTGCGACCGCCGCGGTGGCGGTCGCATCATAATTGGGGTGGCGGGACCGCCGCATGGCAGGCGGGCGGTCCCGTTACCGCTAGGGTGGCGGGCGGACTTAAGTCTGCCCGCCATCCTAATCAGAATATGTGATGTTACAACGCGATCAAAATGATTGCGGTATGTAACATCGCAGTTTTTACAACGCAAGTCGTTACAACGACTTGCGCTGGAGGGCGCTGGACTTAGGAGTAGTAAGATTTACTATTCCAACACCAGTCTACGTACAGTAGGGAAGGTGTTGGAATAGTAAATCTTACTATTCCTTAGATTATAGCACCCTCCAGTGCAAGTCGATGTAACGCTTGCGTTGTAATGGCAGCGTTCTAAATGCATCGCGGTGTAATCACCGCGATGTAAAGGATGTTTCCCTCCTAATCACCCCCTTGGTGTTTTGGAAACAATGACACAATCTTTGAAAAATCATTCAACACAGACCCAGTACCAAACCATGCATCTTGAAATGGATTAAAGAAATAACTAATGCAGTAGGAGTAGCTAGTCACAATATTCAGGAAACACGCAAAGGGAATATGAAGTGCTTCAGGACTGAAAACTGACAGATGCATCTGTGCTTCGTGGCTCATGCGTGGAGGCACCAGACAAGGTTGCCCCCTTGGCCATTATTATTCGCCATGGCCATGAAGACTTTGACAGCCCACCTCTGTCTCCACGAAGCTGACTGGGGGTTACTGATCTGGGGCCTGACCCACGTGATATGATATGATATGCTGGTGACTTCCTTTTGTATGTTCGTGACGCAAATATACACTTGTCTGTCATAGCACAGGTGGTTTCTGACTTTGCGGCTCTTTCAGGCCTTAAGTTGAACTGGCCTAAATCTGTATCTTTTCTCGCCAAAACATCTGCAGGCTTCCCCTTAAAATGCAGCTAAACCCCAGACTGCAGGTAAAAATGGTTACATTTAGATAGCTAGGGGTCAACGTTTATCACTCTCCGCAGATTTGTGTGATGGCAACCCGGGAAAGCAATGCAAGTGCTCCGTTCTCATTTGACTTTCTGGTCATCTTTACCTCTTTCGCTGACTGGGCGTGTGGCTTTCGTAAAAATGGTGGTCCTCCCTTGTATACTTTGTTATTCTACCAATCTTCCCCTCCTCATCCCGTTCCTTCTTTAAACAACCACATTCATTCCTGGTTGCTTTTCTTTGGGTCTCTGGGCAATGCCGAGTGGCCCTTACTACACTGAAACTCCTGGTGGAGGTGGGAGAGCTTGCCCTCCCGGACTTTGAACGCTATTATCTGGCTGCGCAGCTGCAATGGATAACCCACTGGCTCTTCGGACACTCTCTTTATGAGACAGGGCTCTCAAAGGCTGACTTTCGAGATGGTTTATTACACTATCTCTTGTTACCTTCCACTTGCTTGGATCCCCGGGCTACGGGCTTGTTTCATACAGCAGTGTCCTGTTTAGCTATAATGAACAGACTTACTAGTGCATGGACTGCCATCTCCCTAATAGGTCTGCAAACCAAAAATTGGACGCTTGAGGCCCGGACACTTAAGATTCTGGCATACTGCTGGAATCCCATCATACTTGGCCAGGTAACCTGAATGTTAGTGGTTTGCTTGGTTAACAGCAATCCTTTTTACATAGGGTGTAAAGAGTAATGAGAACCCGGACACGTGGTGTCTTCTCAACCAGAATGTATGACGTTAAAACGCGTGGTGTTACCACGCGGTAGGTAATAACGCAGTCGTTACAACGACCGCGTTGTTACCACGCGTGGCATTACATCGCAAGTCGTTTCAACGACTTGCGCTAGGTGGCGCGCTGGATTTAGGAATAGTATAAATTACTATTCCTACTCCAGTTAGCGCAACAGCAGGGAAGGTGTTGGATTTAAAATCCAACACATTCCCTGGTGTTGCACACCACCTAGTGCAAGTCGTTGAAACGACTTGCGATGTAATGCCACTCGTGGTAACAACGCAGTCGTTGTAACGACTGCATTGTTATCAACCTGCGTGGTACTGCCAGTGTTGTAAACACTGTCTCCCTCTCAACCATGCAGCAAAAATTATTATTCTGAAAGTCAAATCGACCATTAGGGTTAAAATGCAATTTCTATTATAATGGTAGTCCTTCTAATGGTTTGTTGCTTGAATGCGCATAGTTGCAACATTTGTGCCCCAAAAGAGTTTTTTTTATGCAGGCTAGCAAATTAATTATGGCATCCCCGAAATTGAGATCACATGAACAGACCTGACTTTATAGATTATTAATATGTCACCATGCCAACACATAGCATTGTCACAGCTAGTGATGCCGTCATTAATTGTCCTTATTAGCAGTTGGAAAGCACGAACAAAACCAGCCTCGTTGCAGTAATGTGCAATAATGTGCTGCATCGCTAAATACTTATAAGGTCCCAAAGGCTAGAGCGATTGCATTGCAAATGCTTGTTTTACATTCTCAAAGGGGATGGGTTCCCATGGGGACCCCTTTCTATTTGCGAATGGGTTACCACCAACCAAAATTAAATCTCAAAGCATAAATACATACCGCTGTGAATTGGTGTTTGGAAAAACACCCTAAATATGCCCCTTCCAAATACCGAATTGGAAACACCAAGTGTGATTCAGTAACAACTTACCGAATTGCAATTTACCTTTGTACATATCAAAAAGCATTTTTGCGGTCACAAATGGTCCGATTCTGAGAAGCAGGCCGTTTGCGACCTCAAAAATGCTTCATACATCTAGCCATAGATCTCTTTCCACATTGGTTGCTCACACAAGTTCTGTCCTTTATAGACAACAGACAGAGTACCCTCAGACTCAACCACCCTGAAGCCGTTCAGAGCCTCACGAGGGATATGAAGAGCTATGCAAATGCCACAAAACAATACAATAAAATATGTTAACTCTCATGTCATGGATGTAACCTGCCAAGTACCACAATCTAACATTGTACCGGCCACTCAGGGAACAATCATTGGCTTCAGTCATTATGGCCATGGATAGAGCACATCTCCATTAGAACATTTTGCCCCTAACTAGGAAAGTAATGGCTTTCTTGCAGCAAGAGAGGCATAATGACCTAAAAGGCTTCCAAAGTCTTGTGATGCATCCCCCATGTGCCTGCCCCAATGTCGTCAGAAGCAGAGGGCATTAATGTTTTATAAAATACTGACCAGTTAGTTCGTTTTCCCTTTCTCTTAGGAGGGTAACCTCTAGGGTTGCTCCTGCTAAAACTTCTAAAATGTGCCTCAAAATATTAATGTCCTGTGGAATTTTGATTTTACTAACATTTTGTTATTTCTATCTCACATGTTTTCTAAACTGCTGTTTTTTTTTAAGATCGTTGTGTTTTTAGATCTCTCCGGTTGTAATGTTGGAACTTTGCAATGTCGTATAACGTTTAAAAAGATTATAGCGTATAATTAAACGAGAAGAGCAGCTTAAAAGAGTTAACCTCTATTTTGTTTGATGCAAAGGTTTCCATAGCTACGCTTCAGCTCTTTTCAAATTGTCATTGTAATGTAATGTCATGTGGGTAAAGCAGTAAATGGAGACAAATGGAAGCTAGAATAATCTCTTATTGTGAGGGTCTATAGGAGTGCTAGGCATACAACTGGTAGCCTCCTCTCCAGAGATGCTCCGGATTTAAATACCAATTTAAATGCTGGACACCATTGAAGTTAACAGGCAGACAATTTACCAGGATAAGATTTTAATTCTTTCATTTGATGATTTTAATCAGTCTCGTTTGTTTAAACATTTTCAGCATTATTAATATTAAAAGTTGATAGGTCGTGCAATTGTGCAGTTACCAGACTGTCACAGCTAAAGAGTGTGGCATGGCATTCATGCCACAAGCCCCTCTCTAATAAAAATAATACGCTGCGGGATTAAGCATTTTTTTGTTTTGCAGAAACAGTGCACTGTACAGCCATGGTAGATGCCAGGCCTTTCACCAAAACCCAGATTCACACGATATTGGCAGATAAGTGATTTTTTCTTTTTAAATTAAAAATTCATACGCTGTTTCTCATTTGTTGCGAAAGAAGGTATAAGACTGTGACAAATTAAAATGACATTGGCTGTTCATGTTGGTGCCGTAGAGAGTAATCAGAGACGTTTTAAGGCACTGGAAAAGGGAACAATTGCCCATGCTGCATTTTCCAAAGGCCCCCTCTGGCAAAGTGAGCTTTCTCTCTTTTCTCCATACTAACATCTCTTCCTCTTCTCTGCCTCCTCTTCCTCTGAATCTATCTTTTTCTACCCGGTGTCATTTTAAGCTTTTCTGAGCCCCAAGCAAGACATTTATTTATTTAAAGATTTTTATATAGCGCGGACAAGACCACAGTTGGTATCAGAGCGCTTTACAGAAGGGTAGTTACAAGGGTACAAGAAATAAACACCATTAGCACAGAAAGGACCAGAAAAGGACAACATCAGTCACAACAGTTAAACATTTCAAAAGGAGGGAAGAGTAAGAGAGCGAACCCTAGGGTGAGACTGAAGAACTGACCAAAGATTCGTTCAGCAGAACCCTTTGACTTTCTTAATAAGGGAGCAAAAGTTAGTATCACAGCCCAACAGGACAAAACTAAATAACAATAACAATCATTGCAGTTCACTCGAGACAAGAGTAATGTAGCACGTTCTTAGGCGGGCAAGGGGACTAGCCCATACATTTCTTCATCAGAATCTGTTTGTCTTCCCTTTTGAAGGAAGCTGTGGAATTAATCATTCTTATTTCCGGTGGTAAGGAGTTCCACATTCTAGGTGCAATACCGGAGAATGCTCGATTGTAAGTTTTCTTTTTATGGGATTTCTGTGGTTTAAGTAGTAAGGTGCTGGAGCCCCTAGAGGATCTGGAGCCTCCTGGGAGCTCAAGTTTTTGTGCATGATATAGTGGGGTGTTGAAGTGTAGAGCTTTGTGGGTCAGGCAGGCAATTTTTAGATGTATCCTTGCTTCATACGGGAGCAAATTAAGAGCTTTTAGCTCAGGGGAGATGTGATGATAACGTTTGGAGTCTGTGATGAGCCTTGCAGCGGAATTGAGAGAGGCTTTAAGTGGAACCATCTTTGCTCTTGAAAGTCCACAAAGGGTTGCACTACTATAATCCAGCTTAGAGATCACTAATGTTCGCACCGCAGTTTTGAGGTTGTGGTGGGGAAGGAACAGTTTTATTTTCCTTAGGATGCTTAAATGGAAGTTTGCTCCTTTGGTGAGAGCACTGATGTGATTCTGCATGTTCAGATGTCTGTCAAGTGTTATTCCGAGTGAGCTCGTAGAGTCAATGATGTTTGGACTGCAGTTGAGGGCTGTCAGTTGGTGCACCCATTTTGCAATGACTGGGGACTGTTTGTCAGGGGCAATGAGCAGGAATTCAGTTTTGAGAGCATTCAATTTCAGATGATTGAGTGTCAACCAACTTTGCGTTTCCTGAAGAACTGAGTTGAGAGATCTGATATCCTCTGGGGAGGAGATTTTCAGGTACAGTTGTGTGTCATCGGCATACATGTGATAATGGATGTTGGACACTTTCAGGATTTCTGTTAGAGGTTCCATGAAAAGGTTGAAGAGAGTGGGTGAGAGAGTGGACCCCTGTGGTACCCCCAGAGTGAGCGGAGAGGGGTTGGACAGGGACTGATTAACCTTCAGCCTTTAAGATCTATTGTGTAGAAAAGATGAAAACCAGTTAAGCACCGTCACTGATAACCTCATTTTGTGCTCCAGTAGACCGATGAGGGTATCATGTTTGACTGTGTCAAACGCAGATGAAAGATCAAGTAGGATCAAAAGGCATGCCTCATTTTGGTCCAGCATACATAGTGCATCATCCACAATGTGAATGAGAGTAGATTCCGTGCTATGACCTTGCCTGAAGCCGGATTGGAATTTGTCAAGAAGTTGGAATTGTTCAATATCTCTACATTGTTGGGTGTGAATGCATTTCTCAAGGAGTTTTGCCAGGGTAGGAATGGTGGAGATTGGATGAAAATTGTGAAGGTTAGTCTGGCAGTCTGGGATTGACCCTTGAAGCAGAGAGGCATTAACTATCTTCGTCCAGAGAGGGAGTATGGATGATCTGATCTCCTTGATGAGGTTCGGAGGTACGAGGTCACTGAAATGGTTGGAAGGTTTCAGAGTAGCCAGAGTTTTTCAAATGGTGCTCTCATCAACGGTTTGAAATAGGCTCCAAGAGGCATTGTTTCTGGAGGGGAGAACCAGATGTTGAGGGGGCACAACCAGCCCAGAGGATATAAAGGTGGCAGGTAGATTCTCACGGGCTGCCCGTAGTTTCCGTTCAATCATTGTTGATTTATCACAGAAGAAGGAAGCAAACTCCTCACAGTTTGGTTGCTGACAGGGTCCTGCGGAGGGCGGAATAGGTGGGTTGTTAGATTGAAGCTTGATGAGTTCAAACAGCTTTTTTGGACGATTTCTTGCTTGATCCAGTTGTTCCCTGAAGTAGCTAGCTTTAGAGCTTCTGATGAGTTTATTAAATACATTTCTGAGAGATCTCAGCTGAGTAAGATGGTCAACGGAGGCCGAGGATCTCCAGATACGTTCTGCTAGTCTTGGATTTCTTCTATCAGTATTTAGGTTCCCGTTGTACCAAGGTTTGGAGATTTTGGAGGGTATTCTTTTCAGTTGTAGTGGTGCTATAGCATCTAGTATGTTGGACATCGAGTGATTGTAGTGATCTGTGAGGTCATCGACAGCAAACATGTTCGGGGGAGGAGGCAGGATGCTGTCTGTGCAGGAGGACAGATCATATAGGTTAATATTTCTCAAATTTCTTTGCCAGAGTCTAGGTTTCTTCGTCTGAGATTTAATGGTTCTCACCAGTTCTGAGACGAGGAAGGAGATGCAATGGTGGTCCGTCCAGTCACATGGGATGATAGATTCAAGTTGAGTGGAGCTGCTATCTCCATAAAGGATTTGAGGCTATTGACTGACAAGTCATTTAGGTAATTCCAATGCAGGTTAAAGTACCCCAGGACGATCTGGGTAACGTGGCAGTCCACATTCGCTGAAATGATTTCCATGACCTGTTCTATAAAAGGGAGCTTGTCTCTTGGAGGGTGGTAGAGCGCGTGGAATGTGCAGGCCTGCTTGTTGTTGCATGAGACCTCGAAGCACATGTATTCGCACGATGCCGCCAGGGCATCAGAGTGAAGTTGTCTAACTGATAAATTGATACGATGAATGCATGCGATACCTCCACCTAGCCCACCCAGTCTATCAAGCCTGATGATGTTATAGTTGGGGGGCACTAGAATATCGCTTATCGGTCCAGCAGATTCGTTAAGCCAAGCACTAAAATGTCAGGATCATTTGCCAGGATGAGGTCAGCGATATCTGCAGTGTGGCGAACTGCCGATCTGCAGTTGAGAAGCATGCATTTAAGCTGAGGTTTTTTGATATCATCTGAGGAAAGAGTGGTGGTGGGGACTATGGTGAGGTTGTTATTATTTAACGATCTTGTGTTAGCCGTAGGTTCTCTAGCCGAGTCAGAGTGGATTGTTTCAAATTGGCACACCATATTAGTGTTCAAAGCAGATGATGTGTCATAAGAGAGCAGAAGTGTTCTAATATCCGAGCCTTGGAGTGGGACTATAGCTCTGCAAGGCCGAGAGGGGTCATTAGGGAAGGGTGGTGTTTCCCAACTTTGGAGAGTAGGAGCCCCTAGAGGTGAGGTCATAGTTGGTATGGGATATACAGACAGTCTAGCCCCGGAAGTCGAGGGATGACTGTAGATGTGTGGCACAGTCTCTGAGAACCCACTAGACTTCTTATTAACTGATTGCTTTGATGTGAGGAGAAAGAGGCTATGTACAGCTGCCTTGAGTTGTTTACTGCTTATGTGTGACCCTTTTACTGAACATTAAGGGCCTCATTACGATGTCAGTTGGAAAGCATTCTGACCGACTCGGTCTCGGAATGTTTTTCGACCGAATCGGATTCAGGGAGTCTAACCGACCAATTACGATGTTTCCAAACACCGTTCGGTCGGACTCCCATTGACTCCAATGGGAGCCTGTTTTCCGACCGACAACACAGGCTCCCATTGCAGAAAGGGGTGGGTGCTGAAGACCCTCTGGTGCCTGCCACACTGTGCATGGTTGTGAAGAGGGGTCCCTTGGGTACCCCCATGGGCCCCAGTCGGAGGCCCACAGGCAAATCCGTCAGTCAGAAACGCGGTCCGTAGACCTGTACGAGTCGGCTCCAACCGAGTCAGTTCCTCCAAATGCTGTTTGGAACCGAGTCAGAGCTGACTCGGAAAGTCCGAACGGTTTCCAACTATCGTAATCGGTCGGTCGGATGAGTTTCCAAGTCAGTTGGAAAGGCAGTTTCCGAATCGGATGCGGTAGCCGCTGCTGGTGCTGTGGGGTGCTGTGGGGTGGCCCACACCTGATGTGCCAGGTCATTCCTCGTCATCTGAAGATGGTTGAGAGACCTCAATGCCAGAGAGCTCCTGGTCGACCAGAGTCTGGGACTGGCTGTCCTGGTTGGTTCCGGGGGTGTTCTCAGCTCGCCCTGTGGGTACATAAAAGACACAGTGATTGATGTGAATGTCCACTGCCCCTCAAATCATACACATTACATAGGCTACTGAACCAAACACTGAGTTAATGTACATAGATTGGACTCCTTCATCCAGGATGCAGGCCTGTGTTTTGGGGGCACAATGAAATTCAGACAAGATGGGGATTAATAAACATGTCCAGCTATATGCATCAAAGGGC
The DNA here is from genome assembly GCA_963921515.1 of Calotriton arnoldi. NCBI lineage: Eukaryota > Metazoa > Chordata > Amphibia > Caudata > Salamandridae > Calotriton > Calotriton arnoldi. The sequence continues at coordinate 841,363 of CAWUFW010002582.1, forward strand.
ATGTTGTGTTTAGTTCACATTACATGTCCAAAGACATTGACTGGTTTGTGACACCCTGTGAATGGCACACGTGGGTTGTTGTTGTCCACATCTTTACTTTCACGGTGACATACGTACTCTTTCTCTCCCAATGTATGTATTTTTGTGGCCAGGGTACTGGGCTTAGTGCATGTCTTTAGCAGTCACATTGGTGTGGCTGTCTAAACACTCACAGTCTGTTAATCTTCCCAGATATTTTTGGGAATGGTGTGAGTGAGGTGCTTCTTGTTCTAATCTCATTCTACACATGTGAATGGTTGTGAGTAGCAAAATGTGTGACTGCTTAGCTTAGTACCTACACAGATCAAGTATTTTGTACACTGACTCCATAGTCAGATGAGTTCTCGAACTCGGCTTTCTGCCATTTTGTGTCAATGAACTTTGATAAACTGCAGTTTATTTGCTTGTGCTCTAATTGTGAAACTTACACTTCTCCTCCCACCCAGCCCCAAGAGGCCACCATGAAAAGTGTTGTCCAGACAAATTTGGTAACTGTACTTGCAAGTTTTTTTCACTGGTGGCTGGTGTTTGTAGCCCAGAGGCAAATGTGGTAGTTGTGAGAGGTTCAGACATCAGTCCCCAGTGTCAGACATCCCCTCACTGTCAGGTAGCCATAGGCCCAGATGAGCTGTTTAGTTTGTGTGGGAGGAGGAGTGTTTTCACTGACTCCGTCTCCCACCAGGCCCTGTCCTACATATACCTTTCTGCCCAGCGCAAACAGCCCAATAGGACTTAGGCTTACCTCACAGTGTGTCAGAATGTACCTGCAGGATGCCTGACACTAGGCACTGGTGTCTGACTTTACAGCAGCTCCACTCATGGCTTTGTGCTCCACACACCAGTCCCCACTCTTAGGCATTTTGTTGTTAAATTTGCACTCACTGACAAGTTAGCATGTTTCATGGTGGGCCTGTAGGGCTGGGTGGGAGGAGTAGTGTTTTCAATGGCCATATCTCCCATCAGGCCCTGGACCACACACACTCCTGGAACTATGCTTTCGTGAGAGTTAGTGGGTATGTACTGACATAGCTGGCTGACACTGGTGCATGGTGTTTGTAGCACAAGGACCTGTTGGTAGTTGAGGAAAAGTCAGAGACCAGTGCACAGGGTCATGCATCCAGCTAGTATATTTTGAGACACTGTGGGTTAGCTTAGTTCCTGATGTGCTGTTTGCGGTGGGTGGGAAGGTGTATGTTGGACAGAGTCTGATGTATGTGAGTTGTAGCCATTACAAATACTCCTCCTCCCACCCAGCCCAGCTAACTCCTCTGAGACTATGGATAACTGGCAGTGAGGGGAAGTGTACTAGCAAAGAAGCTGACACTGGTGCATGGTGTTAAACTTGAATCCAAATGCCAACAAGGCCTTGTGCCCAACCATGCAACAGTGTCAGCCATCTTGCTAGTGCACTTCCATTCACTGTCAGGTAGCCATAGGCCCAGATGAAGTGGTTGGGATGGGTGGGTGGAGGTGTGTTTGCCATTACTCCAACTCCAATCATGCTCTGTGTAACACACACTCTTTCCACCCTGAGAAAACTGACCACATGGCAGTATGGTTTCATGACAGTGTTGGAAATGTATTATCAGGATGGCTGACACTTGTGCCTGGTGTTTGAGTTGGCCACAAATCACATTAGTGCTTTGTTGTCCACACACCAGTCCCCAGTGTCAGCCATCTTGCTAGTATGTTTCCACTCACTGTCAGATAAGCATTGTTCAATATGGTCTTGTTGTGCTTTCTGTAATGAGTAGTGTTTGCACTGATTCCATGTCCCATCAGGCCCTGTCCTCCACACACCTTCCCAGCCAGGCCAAACAGCACACCTGTAACTATGCCTACCTCACAGTAGTGGCAATGTACTATCAAGATGTCTGATACTGGTGCGTTTTGTCAGAGTTGACCACAAATCCCATCATGGCCTTGTGCTCCAGACACCAGTCCCCAGTGTCAGCCATCTTGGCAGCACATTGCCAAGAAGTGTGGCTCAATGGTTAGAGCGGCAGACCCTGATGCAGAGATCTGGCCCGGGACCAGGGTTCAATTCCCGCCTCGGCGGGTCTTGGGCTCAATTTCCTCGGACCTGATCATTCTCGCCTCGGTGCCTATTCTAATCATGGGTCCCACTCTGCAACTCTGGGCAATAGCTTGCTTAATCTCCACAACGGCCCCAACAGCGCTGGGATGCCTGGCTTCACCCTGGGGGTGCCCAGGAGTGGACATTTCACAGGGAAAAGCCAGGAAGGGTTCCACAGCGGTATGCGTACAGCGCCAGGACACCCCTTTGGGGGTATGAGTGCGCTTTACAAGTACAAATTTCACTCACTGTCAGGAAAGCAGAGTCCCACGTAAGCTATTGGGGATGGGTAGGAAGTTGTGTGTCTGACAGAGCCTGATGGTAGTTGTAGTGACAGCAAACACTGCTTCTCCCAACCAGCACAGACAGCTCACCTGGGCCAATGGCTACCTGACAGTGAATGGAAGTGTACTAACAAGATGGATGACACAGTTGCATGGTGTTTGGGGCACAGGGCCTTGATGGGAGTTGGCTTCAAGATCAACACCAGTCACCAGTGTCAGGCACCTTGCCAGTACACTTCCCCTGACTGTGAGGTAGGCATAGGCTCAGAGGAGTTAGCAGGGCTGTTTGGGAGGATGAGTATTTGCAATGGCTTCAACTCCCATCAGGCCTTGTCCCCCACACACCTTCCCACCCAGCACCAAAAGCCTACCTGTAACTGCTTCCCTGACAGTGAGTGGGAATGTACTTTCAAGATGTCTGTCACTGATGACTGGTGCCTATTTGTCCACAACTCCCAGCAGGGCGTAGTTGTCCAGACACCAGTCCACAGTGTCAGTCATTTTTTAAGTACATTCCCACTCTCTATCAGGTAAGCATGCTTCCTGGTTGTCTGTTTGCACTGACTTCAAGTCCCATCATGTCCAGTCCTCCACACACCTTGCCAGGCAGTCCAAACAGCACACCTGGAACTATGCAGTCCCTGAGAGTTAATGGAAATGTACTGGGAAGATATCTGACACTGGGGCCTAGTGTTTGTGGCACACAGCCATGATGGTATTTGCCTTCTAGTTCAACACCATGCAGCAGTGTCAGCCATCTTGCATGTACACTTCCCCACACTGTCAGGTAGCCATAGGCCCAGATGAGCTATTTGGGATGTGTGTGAGGAGGAGTGTTTACTGTCGCTGTAACTCCCATCCGGCATGGATCCCCACACACACCTTCCCACACAGTTCATACAGCACACCAGAGAGAGTGATGTACTGACAATCAGGGGTAGTGTACTCTCAAGATGTCTGACAGGGGTGCCTGTTGTCTGAGTTGACCACAACTCCCATCATGGCCTTGTGCTCCAAACAGCAGTCTCCAGTGTCAGCCATCTTGCCAGTACATTTCGAGTCACCGTCAGGGACAGCATAGTCCCAGTTGTGCTGTTTGAGCTGGGTGGGAAGGTGTGTGTGTGACAGAGCCTGATGGGAGATGTAGTCAGTGCAAACACTCATCCTCCCAGGCAGACCAACCAGATCACCAGGGAGGATGCTGTCCTGACAATGTGGGAAATGTACATTCAAGATGTCTGACAGTGGTGCATGCTGTTTGAGTTGACTACAACTCCCATGGAGGCCTTGTGCTCCAGATACCATGCAGCAGTGTCATCCATCGCACCAGTACATTTCCACTCACTGCCAGGCAAGCATGGTTCCAGGTGGGCCTGTTGATCTGTGTGGGAGGAGGAGTGTTTGCTGTGACTCTAACTCCCATCAAGCCTGTGCCCACACCCACCTTCCCAGTCATCCCAACCAGCCTACCTGTGACTCAGCTTTCCTGAGAGTGTGTGTAACTGTGCTGGCAAGATGTCTGACAGTGGTGCATGCTGTTTGAGTTGACTACAACTCCCGTGGAGGCCTTGTGCTCCAGACACCATGCCGCAGTGTCAGCCATCTTGCCAGTACATTTCCATTCACTGTCAGGCAAGCATGGTTCCAGGTGGGCCTGTTGGTCTGTGTGGGAGGAGGAGTTTTTGCTGTGATTACAACTCCAATCAGGCCTGTGCCCACACCTACCTTCCCAGCCATCCCAACCAGCCTACCTGTGGCTCAGCTTTCCTGAGAGTGTGTTTAACTCTGCTGGCAAGATGGCTGATGCTGGTGACTGGTGTTTGGAGCACAAAGCCTTGCTGTGAGCTTGTAAGTAGTATGTACATGGTAGGAATTTAATAACTTAAAATTTTCGTTGCAGGTATGCTGTTTGCCAATATGGCATACACATCACCTGCTCATTTACTCTAGTGTTTGGAAAGTTTGAAAACAGTCATTTGTATCACTGTATCCTTGACAGTGATGTCTATGGAGGTGTAATTGTTAACAATATTGGAATGTGCCGTAAGTACTCACCAGACTCTGTTGCTTCTGTGATTCCATGGATGCCCTCCGGCGGAAGGATGTCACGCACCTTCTCCTCCCAGGAAGTGTAGTGCATGGGTGGTGCAGGAGGGCCACCGCCAGTCTGCTGCCTCTGGGCGTGTTGTCTGGCCATCAGTTTTTTTTACCCTCTTTCGCACATCGTAGTACCTGTTCCTGATATCATCCATTGTGAGCAGGCAAGGTGCTTGAGCGTTCACCTTGTTGACTATCCTGTCCCACATCCTATTTCTCTGGGACAGGGGGGTCTGTTGGACTTGGTTTCCAAATAACTGTGGCTCTACTCTGATTATTTAATCTACAAGCACTTCCAAATCCTTATCTGTGAACCTTTGCTGCTTGCTTGGGGCCATGGTGGGTGTGAGTGTGAATGTGAAGGTGAGGGGGACTGTGAAGGTGAGGGTGAATATGGAAAAGAGTGTGTGTTTGTAAGAATTTCTTTTAAATAATATCTGTGCAAGTTTTGTGGTGGGTGAAGTGTGAGTGTGTGAGGCAGAGAGACAGAGAGCAGGGAGTGTGGACAGACTCATGATACCTGGCATCAGTTGTGTTAGAGCAAAGGATCATGGTCATGTGTTTTGTCCTTTATATAGGTGGATTTGTGGGTGTGGCTAATTTTTAGGTTTTTTTGAGGCGTTGCTAATGCTTGTTTATACTGTTTTTGACATTTTCCACTTGCCATTTGTAACACAAACAGACACAGTTCAATAACCGCGTCGGATGCATCGTCATCTGTTCGCAGGTTTAACCGAGTCTGACTCCTAACAGAAGTACTATTCTTCAGCGTTTCCGAACAAGTCGGTCGCATCTGGCTTATTTCTGGACGATTCGGTCGGATGGATTGCGTTCCGAATGACTCTGTGGGATTTAACATGCAGTGCATCGTGATCCGTCGTTCGGACAGCTAGCTGTCGGGTCGTTTGGAAAGCATTCCGGAACTGATTCGGTAGAAATGCTTTTTTGACGAGATTGTAATCGCCCCCCAAGTGCTTTCCTTAGAGGAACAGGTGGTAAGGTTTTCATGCCCACACCACAACTAAGCTCTTTTTTTTCTATGAATCTCTAGTCTGTGTGTATTTACTCTTCACTTCTGACAGACTCTGGTTATCGTATGGCTATATGTGCCTGGTATTGTCTTTGTCTATCTTTTCCTTCATCAGTATGACACATAGATCCACTGGGCTTGGATCTACTGCCAGTACTGTGTTCAGTGTAGGGTTAAAATATGCCTATGGTTTGCATTTTAGACTTCATCCTTGAATGCTTTCTCACAGACCGGAGGCTACACTCATTCTTGGTCTTGTTTTGCCATTTTGGGCCTGATTTAGATCTCAGGGGATGGGTTAGTCTTTCACAACAGTGATGGATATCCCATTATATCCCATGAGATTTATATTTTGGCAGATGGGATATTTGTCACCGTTGTGATGGAGTAACCCATTCGCCGAGATCTAGATCAGACGCTCTGTGTAAAGGCTTACTTAATATGTCACAGTGTTCTTGATTACCTAGTGTAGCAGCTTGCCATGATCAGAACAGATCTGATTGAGCTTATGTTGAGTGTGGGTGGCGCTTGGAATATCACTTCAGATTTGCTTGACATGACTACATACTGTGTGCTTAGAATTTGTGTCCATGTAATATGAACTTCAATCTGTAGAAATCCCACTTGACTTCTAGAAGTGCAGTTCCTTTTTTTGTGTAGTGCTGCATGATGTTTTCCCTTAGTTCTCTCCAAAGATGAGGATTTTTTCACTGTAGTTAAAGTCGCATCTCTGCTGTGAATGATGGAAAATCACACAAATATCAAGTTGAAAATATCGTATGACATGAATATTGTGTCAAAAATATTGTCACTCCCAAAATATCGTTGAACAGAAAATCTAAGGTAGGGTTGTTGTTTGTTTTGGTAGATAATATAGTTTTTAAGAACTTTGGGCCTAATTACAATGTCCGACACCATAGCGGAAACTGACCCCGGGAAAAGGAGTCTGCAGTCCCGCTGCCATCCTTACGATGCGACCGCCTCCGCGCCGGTCGTAAAGTGTGTGTTTTCTATTGCGGCTTGTGCTGTGGGCTGCAGCACAAGCCACAATAGAAAAAATACTCTTTCAAAACATCCATGCACTGTGTGGCAGGCAGCATGCGGTGCCTGCCACACGCTGCATGAATGTTTGGGGGGCACCATAGGTGGGCAGACTGCCATGAAAGGTCAGGCAGAAACTGGCATCGTATTCCCAACAGCGGAGCTAGGGTTGGCTCCACTGTTAATTTGGGATTACTATTCCACCCGCCAACCTGTCGGGCCCTGTGAGTCCATCAGAAGCAGAGCGGAATTCCCCTGCAGGTTTCCTTCCGACCGCCTGTATTGTAATACGACGGTCGGACGGAAACCTCTAATGTCGGGAGGAAATCCTCTGATGAGCTGTCAGATGGCTTTCCATCCGACATCATAATGGGCCCCATTGTGCTTCAATCGTTAACTTTATTATACTTGCAATAAATGTTGTTTTACAATTTTGTTTTTGTGGTAATTTAATATATAGGGCCTCATTTGGATATCAGTCGGAAAGCCTCCAACCGCAGGTCGAAGGCTTTCCAACCGACCGCCTGCCTACATTGCTATTAGGTGGTCGGAAGTCAAACCGGCCGGTCATTCCAGCTGGCTTCCAACGATGGCCAGTCGGAACCGGGACGTAATCCCTAAAGGACGGCATTTCCGCCTGTCGGAAAGTGACTTTGAGGGCCTCTAGTAGGGCCCCCGTGCTTCTGCTGCCTTCATTTGGGGGTCTGTGGGGCACCTATGGCGCCCCCCTGTAAATCCCTGCACCGCGAGGTGCCTGTCACACGGTGCAGGAATTTACAAAAACTCCCATTTCTTTATGGTAGCTTCCACCCGCAGCACGAGCTCTCATAGAGAAATGGAAGTTTATGACTGCACCATGTGCAGTCGCATTGTAATAAGGCCCAGAGTACTTAATATATTATTTTAGGTATTACTATTGTTAATATAATTGATATCACTTTTTAAAAATATATTTTGTCATTTTAAATTTTAAATTATTTTGTTTAATTTAATTAGTAATTTATAATTAAAGCAAATTTTTATGTTTGTAAGGGAATAGAGTGGGGAGGTAACTAAATTACAATTCATTTCATTTTAATGTTAATTCATTTTTCATTGTAAAAGAAATATTTTGATGACAGTCGGACTCGCCTCCGACCGACACCGTTGCAGTTTGGGAACTGACCGACCTCAGGTCGGCGGTTCCAACCACCTCATTTGGATGGGACCGCACATGGTGCGGTCGCAAACTTCCATTTTCCAATGGGAGTTTGTGCTGTGGACGGTAACCTCCCGCAGTACAAGCTTCCATTGAAAAATGGGAGTTTGTAAACATCCATGCACAGTGTGGCAGGATGTTGAGGGGGGTGGTGCCCCCAGGCACAAATACAGAGGCCGCATAGGGATGGGGGCCCTGCTAGGTTCCCCTAATGTCACTTTCCAACAGCCTTTCCATGTCGGAAAGGCTGACATGGAATGACTGTCGGAAACCGACATCATAATCCCGACGGTGGAAACACCGTCCGTAAGGGATTATGTGGTCTTTCTGACCAACCGACGGAACCGCGTCGGATTCTCCGGCTGGTTTAAACTCCGACCGCCGCCATCATAATACAGCGGTATTACTTTAAACCTACCATGTCGGTTGGAAAGCCTCTGACCAGCGGTTGGAAGCTTTCCAACCGACATCGTAATTGGGCCCTCAATTAATAATAATTAGGTAAATGGTTTAATTGTTATATTATTTATTTAGGTTAAAATTTGTTAATTTTAATGTATTGCAATTTTCATATTTTTGTTAGTAATTTATGTTTTAGTATTGGGTTGTTGGCGTTGTAGGGTAATAGCGAGGGGATTTAATTAAATTATAATGAAGTTAATTGTAATGGTAATACATATATTATGAATAAAATATTTATTTAATTAATATTTATATCTAGAGACACTGACTGTTGAGTTAATTGATAGAAGGGTCGCTACAAGAGGCTCCCGACAACTCGAATCAACTAGCCCTCGCAAGGCTGAACAAGAGTCTGGAGTTCCAGAGTTTGGAGTTCCAAAGTCCCTGCTTTTGCCAAATCCGAGGGTGTCCCCTGTGAATTTTACTGAGTCCAGCCCCATGGCCAATCGACGAGGTACAACTAGGCTGTTGATTATGGACCAGGTATTTCCCTCTGCTGGCAACCCCATGCCTCAAGTGCAAGGACCAGTAGAGGTCGGGGGAGTTAGAAGAGCTGAAAGGGATGAGATACTGGGAGTACCTTCCCTCCACAATAATGTAGAGCCACTGCTGCAGACTTATAATGTCCAGCAGTCGGTGAACCCATCACTGACACCTATAGAAGTCAACCAGCCCTCAGCTAGGTACGGCCATTGGCCTTTAGATAAAGACCCCTGAAACCCTAGCAAGCCGTCAAATGACTCACCGAAGCTCCAAATACTATCCTGGAACGTTGCAGGACTCCGCTCCAAAGTAGACAACCCGGAGTGGGGTGCCTTTACCCGAGATAATGACATCTGCATGTTCCAGGAAACCTGGGCCAGGGAGGACATACAAAGGTTTGGCTATGCAACTTTTAATTTACCAGCCACATCTGGGGGGAAGGGTAGACCATCTGGGGGTCTCAGTACTTGGATTGCAACCCATCTGGGTTGCTCAGTGAAGCAGGTAGAGACTTCTTCAAGTGACATCCTCTGTGTTATTATGAGTTTCCCATCTAGAACTAGGATAGTGCTTATCAATGCCTACTCACGGCCAGTAGGGTATGGTCAAGAGTCTCCCACCCTTGACAAATTATCGTAATTTCTACCCACAGTCATCGACAATGACATAGTGATCCTGGCTGGCGATCTAAATTGTCAGTACGAACCACTGAAGGACATGGAGGCAGGTGACCCAAATGAGGAGGACCTACACTGGGCTATTCCAATGGCCAATGCCCCGCCAACTCGGGCCTGGACACCATTAGTCATACAGATGAACACCCTTGCCTTGAATCATTCGCTCAGGGCATGCAATGGGCGCTCCAAATCTGACTGTCCAGCTAATTTTACTTATAACAGACCGGGCTGCCCCTCGATCATAGACTATATTCTGGTGAACACTAAATCTTGGCACCGGATGATTGATTTTAAGATTGCCCCCAGATATGACAGTGATCATAATGCCCTGATTTTAGAACTGGACTCTCCATATACCGTGGATGTCCTACACGGCCAACTTTTTGAAAACACTAGGGCCCACCCTAACTGGCTGTAGGAGGAGAGTAAGATGGGGTACCCTATGCGAATCTCAAGATAGACTGGCGTCGCTTTATCAAACAATCATACCATATCTGGAGGTTGCAAATCAATTGAGTGAGCTTGGTGACTCTACTCGTCCACTCTGTGAAATTGCAGAAAACCACCAAGGCCTAATGGCGGCCCTGGCTGATAGCTTTTCATTTGTACCACGACCAAAGGAAGGCAGTGCACCCAGACACCCCTGGTATAATGGCAATTGCCGAAAGGCTAAGAAAACCCTGCTCTCAGCTATAAAATCTAATGACAAGCTGATAATAAAGGCTAATAGGCTATCTTACAAAAACACAATTAAGCTAGCTAAAAAAGACTGGGAAGAAGAAAGGTGGGAGAGCCTGAGGCATGCCTTAAATAGTAGGGACATGAGGACCTTCTGGAAAATAATAAGTACAGACTCCAAAGAGGACAAACAAGCATTCAAACCGAATTTAGGGGCAGAGGTTTGGAGGGCTCACTTCCAGTCACTTTATTCTAAGGTGGAAGGCGATTCAGGGCAAATAGCAACTCATTGTCCCCAGCCACACCCAGCCCGTCAGGATACCCCCGTAATTTCCCTAAAAGAGGTAACGGCTGCAATTGTCCGAGTAATACCCGCAAAGGCTCCGGGCTTAGATAAGATCCCTGGAGATCTTTATCGCACTGAACCTAGTGTTTGGGCTCTGTACCTATGGAGCGTATTCAACGCTATTCTTCAGGGAATGGAGATTCCTATAACTTGGTTAGGGGAGGAAATCATCCCGATCTTTAAGAAGGGTTCACCCCTCCATCCTGCGAATTATCGGCCCATTAGCCTTATCGATGTCGCACAAAAAATCTTTGCTCGAGTGCTTCTGGACCGATTACAGAACTGGATGGAGGAATTTTCCATTCTTAGTCCTTACCAGGCCGGTTTTGGAACAAAAATGTCCACAATTGATCAAGTCTTCAGGTTACAACTACTGCACTGGAAATCAGTAATCCTGGAGGGTGGCAGTCTCTACATGATCTTTGTGGACTTAAAATCGGCTTTCGATTTAGTTCCCAGGGAGAAACTATGGGCTATTTTATTAGACTTGGGAGCGCCCCCGTATTTATGCCACATCCTAAAAAGATTACATGACCATAATTTCGCTCAAATTAGATATGGGAAAACGGGGACCTCACCGATCGTATACCTATAGAGAGAGGTGTACGGCAAGGGTGCGTTCTGGCTCCGACCCTCTTTTGTATCTTCATCAATGGCTTAGTAGGAGCCCTGACAGCAGGAGGGGACATATATGCTCCTAAGTTAGCGGGCCGCAAGGTACCTGCCTTGATGTTCGCAGATGATACCCTCCTGCTGTCGAGGTCACCAATGGGTATACAAAGGGTTTTAGACATCTTTTACTTATTTTGCAAGAATAGGGGCTTGGAAATTAATACCCAGAAAACAAAATACATGGTTTTCAATGCAGGGTGCTCAACACAACCCAATCCACAATTAGCTGGGGAATCCCTAGAGAAAGTCCCTGTATGTGAGTATTTGGGATTGTCCCTTAATGAGAAAATGGAGTGGGGCGTTCAAATCAAGAAGGCTTGTCTTAAACTTGCTCAAACAACAGGGGGGCTAGCGAAACAGCAGAGGAAGTGTGTACATAAGTTCCTGGGGCCGGTGCTGGAAATATATAAGGCGCAAGCCAGAGGAGCTCCCCTATATGGGGCAGAACTATGGGGTCATCGGTCACCTGAAAAACTTGTTAAGACTGAAAACTCATTTCTTAGACAACTTTTGGGACTTCCCAAAAGTACACCACTAACCCCGCTCTGAATGGATCTTGGAGTTAGCCCAATGGCACTGGAGGTTGCCCTCAGACCTCTGCTATACTGGCGCCGCTTATGGAGCACCCCAGAATTATCTATGTACAGAGAGGAACTGAGGGAAGTGGCAAACCTCAATGGTGCAAGTAAAATATCTTGGCTCACTTACATCAAGAATTCCTTGCTATCCTGGAATGGGAGATTTGTGGGATAGTGCTGAAGATAGATGCCCGTTAACACCCAGGAAGGCTTTGATTAAGAATTTTAAGGACTACAATCTCAATCTACTACTGAGGATCCCCAGGACATGCACACTTACAATATCCTTCCTAGAAGTCAAACTGCAATATAGTTTAGAATCTAGCATAGATGATATACAGCCTTCTCTTGCCAAAAAACTCTATTTGCAGTTTAGGCATGGTGCACTTCCCTTATGTGCTGCTACTCACAAGTGGGGGGCAGTTCCACTAAAGATTGTCCGACCTGCAAAAATTGTACGGAGACAGACCTACATGTACTGTTTTTTGCCCAACATATAAGGTAATAAGACATCGCTGGCTACGACAGTTATGTAGGAACCTTGGAACCTCCCATTGCTTACAGGCCTATAGGATCCTAAAATATGATAGCAGTATGCCAATTGTTTTTTCAGTGTCCCGTTATCTGTTTTCAATGTGGTGTGTACGCCGAGCAGTTTTAAAGAAAGAGCAAGTCCAAACTATCCACCCTATGTCTCCACCATGACCCGGGACTCTGCTTTTTAACTCCGCCTTTTAACTTATGAACTTGCATTACATGTCTGAGATACTCAGAGCCTTCTTAGGATATTTACTATACCTTCTAATCTTTTTAATGATCAAACCTTTTAACGTGTACGCACAATTTTTATACTGAAATAGCTGTATCGATTGTACTGTATTTTTATATGTTTTACCTGTGCTTTTATGGCCTTATCAGGCCGAAATAAAGTATCTCTTGACCTGACTAATATTTATATCAATTGTTTAATTGTTATTTTATTATTTTAAGTTACATTTGTACATTTTTATGTATATTATAATTTGTATCCTTTTGATAGTAATTTATATTTTAGTAGTAGGTTTTCATGTGTTGTAGGGACTTAGGGGCCCATTACGATACCCGGCGTAAATAAATCCGCCAGGCATGGAAGCGGCAAAAATCTGCCTGCACACACCGTCTGAACACCGACCACGCCATTACGATTACACAAACCGAAAACCGCCATCGGCGGGAAAATCACACAAAATACCGCCCGCCATCGTCCGAGTCTGAGTCAAACCGCCCGCCACGGACGGAAACACGCACGACAACACAAAACCGCCCGCCCACACGGCCGACACACCGCACGTGAAATTACGATCGCACCGCCATGAGCGCGGAAAACCACAAATATACCGCCCGCCAGCGCAAACAACGCCGATGAGAATCGACACGGCAGAAGCCATGGCGCCAACGTACCTGCACAGAAACCATCCGCACACAAAACCAATAGCACACAACATGGCCAACAAGTCCACACAGCAAGGCACGCACAAATACACAAGCACAGTACACATCCCGAAAACACCCCCGGACAAACAAAAAATACAAAGGCCAGAACCCCAGACACAACACACCTGAAAACAACAGACCATGAGGACACACCCACATAGGTGAGTACAAAAGCAGCACTCCCACAGACCACAACCCCTTGCTACATTGCAAACCAGAGAGGAGAGGAGAGGACACAGTGACACAGCAAGGACAGCAGCACACCACAGAAACGCACACATCACAACCACCACCACCACCACCAAACACCGGCACCACAAACCCCCTGCACATTACACAACACACACCGCACCAGCACCACAAACACCATGGCACCACAAAGGATGCCCAAGTTCACGCCCATGGAGCTGACGGTCATGGTCGACGAGATCATCAAGGTGTACCCACAAATCTATGGGAACATGGTCCAGCACACACCACTAGCCACCAGAAACAGAATGTGGAACCGGATCGTAGACCAGGTCAATGCAGTCGGGACCCTGCCCAGAAACAGAGTCGAGATTAACAAACGTTGGAATGACGTAAAGAGCCTGGTCAAGAAGAAGGAGGGCAAAAACAGAGAGCTGGCTGCCGTCACTGGCGGAGGGAATCCCGCGCTCTTTAAGACCTTCAAAGCGTGGGAGGAGAAGGTGCGAGTCGTAATCCATCCGGAGATCCTCGCCGGATTAGCAGGGGGAGTGGAGGCTGGTAAGTACAAACTAATGTATACCAGCACACCGCTATGTACTCACATGCGCAACTACCATGCCACAGCTCCCAGGGACAAACACCCCCATGTCCAGCACACAATACACAACACATCACACACACATGCAACAGACACTACCACACACAGCCCAAACCGAACAACTGTAAGATGCGTGGGGACATGTGTACACTCAGCCAGCCACGTAACCACCAACAGGTCCCCAAATATGCCAGAAGCGCCACAACGAGCACCCACCACACCCATGTGTCCGCCACAGCTGCACTAACCGACAAGTAACAGGTAAGTGGCAGGAACACAAAGTGCAGTGTGTGGGACGGTGGACAGCCCAAGTACAACACACACCAGGCCCCAGTCCCACAGCACAGCAAGGAGGAGCATCCCCCACAGCCACGTGTCAGCCCCCGCAGTGCACAACGACAGCCGAAAGGCAGACATCACGGTCCACAGCAATCGGTGTCAGTGGGTGTCCAGCCACCCCCACGACCCACAACACCCCCCACCCCCACAGACCTGCAACATGGAGCACCTCCCGCTTAGAGCCATGTGGCATCCAGTACAGTGCACGCACGAACAACTTGCAGGTGGGAAACTGGACAGGGCTGGATTACTGGAGGCATGAGGACCATAACACGACCAACACATGGGACATGTCACGTAGCAGACGAACACGCAGCACCGCCCACCGTCACGAACAAGTGAACAATGTGCACACGGACATGAACAACAGACTCACACCCCACATGACCCATCACAGACATAGCAACACCCAAGGAGCCACGTCTGCATGCACAAGCCACACTGAATATAGTCCCACACGGCAGCCACTGTGCAACTCATCACACACAACCGAAACACCATTGAAGTCCTGTCCATGTAGCCCCTACTGCCTGTCAACCACACACCCTACAACTACGCCTATGTAAGACAAACAACACTAGACGCAACAGAGCGGAACAACAGAAATGCACACGAACACCACTGAACCCATCAAACACACAGACACACCATGCACAAACAACATACCATCCATCCCATCCGTCAGCCCCAGTCTCATGAAAGGCATGTCATCCGCACAGCTGCCACACATACAGCAGTCACGCTGAGATACATGCCCATGACCAACCATGTGCCAGAAGTCAATGAAGCGCACGACACACTGTGAGCAACAACACACAACATGGGCCACACCCCCCGAGCACTGCAGTGATGCACATGGCACAGGGCAGCACGCACACCAAGGAGATGGGACAACTGCAATACGTCGGGTGGCACACAACCATCACTCACTCATAACGATGCGTCCAATGCCATGTCCAGTAATCACAACAGACAGCAAATATGCAGGCCATGTCAAGCATGCACACACCTCAAACCATGCACTGTCATGCTGCCACAACACATGTCACGTTCGGCACCCATGGCTCACAGCATGTACCCCAAAAGCATATACCCTCCCAAATGCGAATCTGGGGCATGGCCCCCATGTTGCCATATGCGTTCCTAAGCGTTCCATTTGAACCCCAAAAGCATATTCCCTCCCAAATGCGAATCTGGGGCATGGCCCCCATGTTGCCATATGCGTTCCTAAGCGTTCCATTTGAACCCCAAAAGCATATTCCCTCCCAAATGCGAATCTGGGGCATGGCCCCCATGTTGCCATATGCGTTCCTAAGCGTTCCATTTGAACCCCAAAAGCATATTCCCTCCCAAATGCGAATCTGGGGCATGGCCCCCATGTTGCCATATGCGTTCCTAAGCGTTCCATTTGAACCCCAAAAGCATATTCCCTCCCAAATGCGAATCTGGGGCATGGCCCCCATGTTGCCATATGCGTTCCTAAGCGTTCCATTTGAACCCCAAAAGCATATTCCCTCCCAAATGCGAATCTGGGGCATGGCCCCCATGTTGCCATATGCGTTCCTAAGCGTTCCATATGAACTCCAAAAGCAAAGTACAAACCAGACCCAGGATGGGCCAGGAGCCCGCATACACCAGAGTCACAATGAGTAGGGGCACAGCAACACACCCATCGGCATGGCCAATCCGTCCCATGCCACATGTGCACAGCACACAGTCCCATTGCCTAGCACACACAACTACAGATGCCACAGCCACACACTCGCCTCCGGGAAACCCATGTACGAGATTGCACGAACTGCCAATGTCAGACGACTAATACATACTTCGCCAGGTGCAACACAAAAACAAATCTCATTCTCTCCACAGGTGACGAACTGCTGGATGCTGGGGATGGAGACAGCAGCCAGCACAGCCAGCCCACAAGCCCCCAACGAGGACACACGGATCTGGAGGATCTGTCCTCCTCTTCGGACACGGACCACCAAGCTGGCCCATCTGGCGTGGCAGGGCCCAGCCGCTCCCCAGGACCCCTCCTACCCACCAACCCATCATCCAGGGATGCTGAACAGTCCCAGTCCCCTGCTGCCACTGTCGTTGCGGCCACACCCACGGTCATTGCGGCCACTACCACTGCCGCAACCGCCACCATCGCCGCACCGACCACCACCGCCTCCACCACCACCACGTCTTCGCTGGCACCAGCCCCAGCGCAGGTGGTGGCCCGGCCGACTGGATCCACCCTGGGAGCCACAGCGAGGACCGTGGTGTGCAATGTGGCTAGTGGGCAGGCCGGTGGCAGCAGGACTGGTAGGAGGAGCAGGGTCAGGGAAACGCCAGCCTCCCCTGGGAGCCATGCCCTGCCTCAAATGGCCAGAGTCCTTGGGGCCTATGAAGAGGCCCAAGGACAATGGGCCAGGTCTGCTACTGACACGCGGGAGGTGCTGGGGGTGCTGAGGTCCATGGACGCCCATATGGGCCAATTCGTGTCCCGTATGGACCAACTCGTGGACCTCATGGGCCAGCTGGTGGTGGCGGTGGGGTCACAGGCAAGGCCAGCAACACCACCTCCGCCACCACCTGCTAGGGCGCAGGGTCGGCCAGCAGTGTCCACTTCCCCTGCGTCCACAGCCAGTGAGCACACCTCACCCACCACCAGCAGGTCGCCACCACACACCCCCCTCCCAAACGTGGAAGGGGCCGTCCGAAGAGGAAACAGATCTCCCGGGAGGACTTCGCACGCTCCAGTCGCAAGTGAGGCAGCCAGCCAGCCTACCGCCAGCCTTCCTTGACCAGCCACTGCATTGACTTGCTCTACGATCCCACTCCACACAGCCATCTGGATGGCATGTGTGTGTTGGACTATGGACATAGAACCAGTGGGTACACCCTGATCATCACGCAGCCATGACCGACAGCTCATTGTCACTGCACGCACCACTTTTGTCATCACCTTACACACAATCACATGTCACAGTTTGTAATAAATGCACCTTTTTCACTAACTGCTGTTTGTGCCCTGTGTTTTATTTGTACGGAATACAACGGCCACCTTGGGCGGAAAGGCACCTGATGCGTGGCTTGGCAATGGAATCCGGAGGGCCTGTAGGGACCTAGGGGTGGGAGACAGAACAGGAGCACATTCAATGAGTGTGTCACACACCCATCACACAGTACATGTCAACAACTACAAGCAATGTACACACATCGCACAGAGCAATAGGGCACAATGCCACAGTCACCAACAGTGGCATACTACCCTGGCCATGGAGCGTTGACACACTGCACGCAGTGAACATACGGCCACCCTGACACAGCACACACACACCTGCACAGATACAGACACATCATCCGTCGTACATGGACACTCACCGTCAAGTGAAGTAGCGGGCGATGAGCTGCTGGCGCACATTCCCAGCTTCCTCCTCTCCGCTGTCCACCTCACTCGAGCTGTCCTGGTCTGCGGGCTGGGGCCCTGGTTGATCTCCGTCATCCACAATGAGGGGGATCTGCTTCCGAATGGCTAGAATGTGCAGCATGCAGCACGCCACCACTATCTGGCACACCTTCTGTGGGGAGTACGCCAGTGCACCCCCGGTGCGGTCCAGGCACCTGAACCTGGACTTGAGGAGGCCAAAGGTACGCTCGACCACACGTCTGGTCCTCCCATGTGCCTCATTGTATCGATCGTCTGCTGGGGTGCGAGGATTCCTCAATGGACTGAGCAGCCATGCCCCATTCGGATACGCAGAGTCACCTGGGTGTGAGGGGCACAGAGAACCGTTGCTATTCCAACTGGACAGGGGACAGCATCGCACAACCAGCACGCTACACCACTCCACATACTCACCGACAATACAGCCACGATCCTGTTGCAGATTGGCCATCAGTCGTGGCAAGATGCTGTTGCGCATTATGTGTGCGTCATGTGCCGAGCCTGGAAACTTGGCACACACGTGGGTGATCACCATGTCCGCAAGGCACACCACTTGCACATTCAGGGAGTGCGTGTGCTTCCTGTTGCGGTACAGGTGCTCAGTGGCCTGTGGTGGAACAAGGCCAACATGTGTGCAGTCAATGGCTCCCACGACGTGTGGGATTCTGCCAAGGGCATAGAATGAACCCTTCACTGCCGCCAAGTCACGAGCCCTGGGGAATCTGATGTACCTGTTTCGGTACAGCATCATGGCTGCCAGTACATCCCTCAGCACCTTGCTGAACATGGGCTGGGACATCCCTCCTCCACTGCCCACTGTGTGCTGGAATGACCCAGTGGCGAAGAAATGCATGGCGGCCATCACCTTAGCCGTGGGGGTGACAGCAGTCGGATACACCCTGCGGGGACGGAGATGGGGCTCTAACATGGCACACAGTTGATGCAGAGTTGGCCTGTCCAGCCGAAACTTCCTGATTACCTCTGTATCGTCCATGTCCGCCAGCAATTGGTATGGGCGGTCAATGTTCGGTCTCCGCCTGGGTTAAATGGCAGAGGACACATGTCAAAGCAACACGGCACATAGCAATTTCGCATACACATCACTGACATGACTGAGCAAGCACATGAGCCACAGCCCAGCTGTCAAGCTGGGACGGCACGGCCACAATACACTTACACAGGTCTCCCAACAATGGCAATGGCAAGTGAGACATACCACTGCCATGTGCATGCACATGGGGATCTAGGCCCCAATGACTTGCGGGGCGTGCTGATGGGGACTGACTGCATATTCGTCAAGCGGCAACGCCACGGCAACATGAGTGTCTGCTGAGCATGGAACTGCTTCCGAGGCTGGATGAGTATGGCACACGACGACGACGATGTGGGCACGGGCTGAGCGGCCAATACAAGTGGGACCTGTGGCACGAGGGGATATGAGACAGTAGTAGGTGTCAGCACTGCACCCTATGTACAGCACTGTACGGATCACAGCTCCCGAAACATTGACTGGTGTCCACATTGACAGCCCCATGCCAAGACGGCTGTGTGCTTGCAGTCACACGTCACAGGTGAGAGGTTACATTGCACGTGCCAGGTGGCAGACGTACATAGTGGGAGCTGGCATGTGTGTGCATGTGTCTCCTGTTCAGGATCCACCAGATGGGCGCTGACTCTGTACTGACCATTGGACACAGCATGTTCCGTGGAAGGCTTGTGTGTGTGGGATGGTGGCACTGGATGTGCCTCCGTTGGGTGGGGGCCATGCACAGGGCGGGTACGTCGATGATTGCGCATTGTTGGTCACGGTGGGTGCACCAACTAAGATGTGTTACCCTGTGTTCAATTCCTATGTCCGCATGATGATGGACTGTGGATGTGGGCAGACTACACATTGGTCGATGTGCTGTCTATATGCATGTGCCTTCACACCAGGCACAGCTGCCCCTGCACATGTGACCCCTGCTGGACTCGCTGCTGGGTCTGTGGAGCTGATGCACCTTCTGCGCGTGGGGCGGACAGCTCTCCTCACTTCCCTCATTGCGCATGTCATGTCTTTGCCGCAGGTGACATGGATCATGGAGGGCCCACATGTACGCGTGGGTAGGCTACACATGATTGTTCACTGGTCGCCACCCCCAGTCAGTGTTTCGAATGGGAAGGTTGTCGTGCTGGTGGTATGTTCGATGTGGCGGATGGGCGGGCCTAGGTGCGGGCTTACATTCCGGACATGGGGGGTAGTTGGATTGGCGACTAGTTGCAGTACACACGGGACACGTCTCTTCCTTTCCACATCTGGGTCATCCCTTGTACTAACTGACAGTGATACAGTCATCTTCGCCCCAGCCCTCATGTCCTCCCCTCGCCCCCCAATATGCATGCTCACCTGCGAGGCTAGCGCTTGCACAGGCAGCCCCATGCTCGCACCAGAGAGGGCAAGGAGTGTATGTGTGGGTCCAGTTGCACGAGTGGGCTGTCTCAGGGTATGATGTGTGGCGGGACGCCGTCCACCTGCGTGGTGCCCCAAATGGAGACCCGGCCTGCATGGACTATGCATCACAGTCTTCGCCTTCCGGATCCGCCACCTGCGACACCCAGTGGCTGTGGCTGCCCTTGCGGCCAGGCCGCGTCCGTCTGTGGCTGTTGGCCCACACATTCACTCTTTGGCCTCTCTGGGGAGGGCTCGGGGGTGGTGGCGCACGCGCTTGCACTTAGTCGCAATGGCATGTGTCGTGGTTGGTATGATGGGCAATGGATGGGATGGTGCGAGCCACCTCCCGTGACGTCAGTGCTGCTCGTGCTGTGGTGCGTCCCCCCTACACTTCCATCTGACTTGTGCCATGCTAGACGTTGAGGTTCTATTGCCTGCGTGATATGACCAGGAGGAGCGCGAGGAGACCTCACACACACCATGCTCCACTGCCATCCCGTGCCCTGTATCGCCTGTGCGGATTGACTATGTTGGGGTTACACCTGGTCGACTGGGGCTGTGTGTGCCTTGTCAAGGGGCATGGCGGGCGCACAACAGGATCCAGCTTGTCCACAGAGGGTGGGCTGAGGTGCGCCTGGTACCGCTTTGTACGTGTGCCCGGCTGCTGTGCACACACGTGTTCACTCCCCCCGACAGGTGTCCTCTCACAATGCCCAGGGAAGCGGTGGTGTACTGTTCATGACCCCTCCCAACACGGCGTGCTCCAACTTGGCATGTGCGCATCTACCCGTCGCACCCACCCACCTGAGCACTGCGTCCATACGACTTCACACGACACATGTGTGTCTTCCACAGTAGTGCTACTCATTTGCGTTGACATCCAATACCAGTGGACTACATGGTCATGTCACGACTGCCGTGTACTTCACATACTCTCATCCTCTCTCATTCGTACTAGTGAAATGAGTCAGCGGAGACAGTTTTGGTTTCAAACATTATATTGAGCCTTCTGTCCTCTGTGATGCAGTATAGTGGACACTACTGGCAGCGGGATACATGTTGAGGATATACTGAGCATGATTACAAATGGGATAGGGTGTGGGGTTACATCTGCTTGGCCAAGGCTGTGCTAATGTACATTTACGTATAGCTGCGGAGCTGCGGACTTTGACACAGACGGTATACATGTAGCCTACCAGACCGCTCGGCATCATGGGCACAGTCCATCTCAGTTCCATGTGACAGGTTTGCTGCGGTTGTTCCTCATGCACGCGTGCATGTGAGATGACATCAGGGCATGTGCTTGCGTGCATGCAGCGGCGTGCCACTTGTTGTTGCACTGTGGTGGTTACTGGACATGTCACAGTCACTGGGGTCGTGTTGTTGTTGTATGCACTTGTCGTCCATGCAAAGGTCCTGGTATGGGATTCCCGGGGCGGGGGTGGGAGGGGTGCAGCACCCACAGACTCCAGGCGACCTATTCATGTCCACTGAGCGGTGTGTGTGTCCATGTGTGCTGGATCCATGTCGTGTCCTGGTTGTTCGTGCAGTTCCGTCCATGTGGGTGCGATACACAGAGCCCATGCCACTGCCTCCCACGATGCATGCGGTGTTCCTGGATGTGATGGGGAACAGTGTGCATGTCCCGGTCATATCCGATGTCATGGCGATGTCGTTGATGGTGTGGTTACAGTTGCCGGTCGTTTGGTATGGCTGTTGTGGTGGTGACTGGCCAGTCCGTGCGGAAGCTGAGCATGGGTGCGGGGTTGGACTTCATAGGTCACTCGGGGAACCTGCGTTGTGGTCCGACGTATTTACAGGTTGTCAGGTATGCGATGCCGTCCAGCAGGGCTTCCATGTCATTGGTGGTGTACATGTTTGCCAGCCAATGAAGCGGATGGTGGCTGTCAAGGTGTTGTTCGTAGGTTGTCCCTTGGAGGACCATGATGGGGCATGCTGGGTGACATTCGATGTAGCTGTTCTCGATGATCCGTCGTGTGGAGGCACAGTGGTTCCATTTCAGTGCGGGTGCGATGTTGGCCACATACGCCATGCCCCCATAGGCAGAGCAGGCCCTGTCGTGTGCGTCCAGAGGGAGGAGTAGTGGTAGCAGGTCCGCCTTCAGACATGCCGGGTTGGAGAGGCATATCTCGACGGGATGCTGGTAGGGACACCTCCGACAGTAGAAGACGGGCATGACGCAGCTGAACAATGTGATGCGGTAAGTCAGTCGGTAACTTACGTTCAGCAGGGACAGGAGATCGCATCCCAATGTATGTATCGTGTTGGTTTTGTACAGCTTGAGCTGTTCGGCGTAGTTTGGTAGGTGTGTTGCGGTTGCCATTTCGCAGCGGTTCGTTGAGGTGGCGTGCTCCGGCTGTGTGTGCAGTCTGCAATGTGCACGCTCCGGGGTTGCTGTGAGCTCTGTGTAGTCGTAGGGAGACAGGACTTGTGTTCTGTTGGCTTGTTTGGAGGACACGGGCCCTCTTCCCACATGCTTCTCAGACAGTTCAAGGTCAGTGCTGTGTGACTCCTTCCAATTAACTTGCATGTGGCCGACATGGGGGAGTGTTTTCTTCTTTCTTCCCCGTCCGTTGTGTGCTTCTGTGATATGCGCTATCTGCCCTGTGGTCGGTCTCCTCGGCATGCCTGTGTTGGTCTATTCTTGGACAATGGCTGTATTCACCGGCTTCTGTCGTAGGGCTGTGGTTTCGGTGTTGGAATGGAAGGTCATTCAGTGCTGTCTGCTCTCCCTTGTGTGGGCGGCAGCCTGCCTTTCCGCTCTGCGTTGGGCCTTGTGTGTGGATGTTATTCTTGGGCCACCTGTTGTCGGTCCCCGGGCTCTTTGGTGTTCCGTTTCATGTGTCTTGTTCATATGTGCAGGGTGGTATGGGTTTTTCAGTGTGGTACTGGCGTCCCTCTTCCCGAAGGGGCCCTGCTTCTCCTAGTTGGTGTTGCCGCCGCTGTGTGCTACGCCATGTTTGTTACACTGGGGTGTGTCCTGCTGTTGCGTGACTTCACTGACATGTGTGCGTCGGTTGTGTGGCGTTGGGTGTTGTCCGTGAATTGGGCGTTGGGGACATGTCTGTGGCAGGCCTGTCACGTGTCATGTGCGTTCGGGGTGGGGCTGATGTGTGTGCTGCTTGGTTGTGTCCCTGTGTCTGTGTGCGACGCATGCATGGCGCTGCGGTTGGCCTCTGCGTTGTGCGCATGTGTGGCGGCGTCATCGGCGCTTTGGGGCCGTGACGGGGTGGTTGGTTCCTAGTCCCAGGTGGTGTGTACACATGTGTTCCGCGATGTTAGGATTTGGCCTGTGTGTCATATGTGGATGCAATGGTGGATGTGTAGTGTGCACGCGCTGGTGGGGGTTGTCCGCTTTTTCCGCCCTTGCACTGTGTGCGCTGTTTGCGTGTACTTGTTGTGTGTGTGCCTACCTGCGTCTCCGCGGTACGTTGCGTCCTTGGTGGTGCATCAGCAGAAGCATGGGAAGGGCCTGCAGTGCTGGATTCATGCCCGGGGTGCCGCTTCTTCGTTGTCCGTGCTCTGCGTCCGTGTTTCCGCCTCTCTTTCACGTGCGGTGTCTCTTTGCCGTGGGAGCCGTTTGTTTGCGGCATCGTAATTTATGCGCCGGGCGGGACGTGTTTCGTCGGACGGTGTGTGTCAGTTGTGCTGCGCCGCTACGTGTGCGGGCGCACTTTGATGGCGGACGGTGTTGCTGGCTTGCCGGCGGTGTTTGGCCTGCTTTTCGCATCGTAATTGGGCGGGCGTGTGGACTGCTGCGTGCCGGTGGTAACTGGTGGTTTTTGCATCCGCCAGCACGGCGGTTGTGCTTCCGCCCGCCATCGTAATGGGCCCCTTAGGGTTGGAATTATTTAAGTGTAATGTTTTTAAATAATTATTAATGTTAGTTCATTAAATTATGGATATTTTCAGTTGCTTGTTTATTATGTAAATTATTTATTTATTTGAATTATTGATTCATTTATTGGTAAGTGTTTTACAATTAATATTTGTAAAATGAAATTTGTATTTATTATGTTAATTGTATTTGCTTAATTTAAGTAATATTTAAATTTATATATTGGTTTATTTCTTAATGTATTTTTTGCTGTTTGGGCTTTTTTCAGGTTATAGAGAGGAAAGTATTTATTATTTTAACTAATTTAATTTTTTATTTATTTGGTATTCTTTTTAATTTATGTATTTAATTATTAATTTACATAGTATGTATTTTTTCTATAAAACATGATTTAGTATATCTGCGTTGTTATGTGTTGAACTGGTGCATGTAATCCCTCCTAATTCCACCTTTTTCTCTACTGTTGCATGGATAGGACTGGGAATAGTAACTCTAACCCTTCTGAAATCCAGCTCTCGCCCTGCTGTTGCTGAGACTGGAGTGGGAATAGTAAATCTAATCCCTCTGAAGTCCTACACTTTCCTTACTTTTGCTTACAGTGGAGTGAGAATAGTAAATCTGGCCCCTTCACAGTCTATTGCTTTCCCTACTGTTGCTTAGAGTGGAGTAGGGATAGTAAATCCAACCCCTCCAAAGTCCAACTATCTTCCTACAGTTGCTTAAACTGGAGTGGAAATAGTAAATCTAACCCCTCCAAAGTCCAAGTCCAACACTTTCCCTACTATTGCTTAGACTGCAGTAGGAATGGTAAATGAAACCCCTCTAAAGTCCAACATTGTCCCTGCTGTTCCTTAGATTAGAGTGGGAATGGTATATCAAATCTCTCCGTAGTTCAATACTTTCCTGACTGTGGCTTAGACTGGTGTGTGAATAGTAAATCTAAGCCCTTCAAAGTCTAACACCTTCCCTACTGTTGTTTGAATTTGAATGGAAATAGTAAATCATTCCATCCCTCTCAAAGTCCAGCAAAAAATAAAAATAAAGATATATAGATAGATAGATAGATAGATAGATAGATAGATAGATAGATTGATAAATATAGATATAGCTATAGATATACATAGATATATATAGATATACATAGATATAAATATATATATAGTTTTTCATATAGATAAATATGTATATATGTATATTATTAGTATATTTAGTTTAAAGTGTTAATGTTCACTTCAATATTTAAATTAGGCTAGACATTTATGTGTATATCTATCTTTCTAGATCAACAATAAAGTGGACGGACCCGTTATCGGAATCCAGATACAAGGATGACTCAATGTCATACACAGGAATGTAAAGGAAAAACCAATTGGTTTTGAAGAAGAACCCTCACCCACCAACCTAGTTGGTGGCATGCTTCATCATTGGGTTCCCACTGGGCTGCCAAATGCAACCCAACTGTGCTACAACGCCTGAGTTACAGCGGAGCGGGTTGGTTTTTAGTGTGAGAGAAGTAATTTTGGTGCGGTTTAAAAATACCTCTAGGATCCTCAATTGCTACTTTATTTCTGCGGTCCTAGGGCATGGTTAAAAGCAAAGAGGGGATATTGTGAAGATAAAATTGGTCTTCATTATCCCCATTAAATGGTCGACATGTTTCAGCCTCAACGGAGGTACTGAGGCTTTCTTCTAGACCAAGACTGGTGAAGTGCGTCAAAAAATGAGTGACCATGTGAAATTTTCAGCACATACGTGAAGGAATGCTGTGAGCGCAAGGGTGTAGCCGTACTTAGGGTTCCCACCGTCAGGTGTAAAATAGAAGCTACATATTTTAGGCAGCTAATAAAGATTCCGGAGGGGGCGGACTCCTGTAGTCACACATTCATCAAGGAGACCCGTCCGCCGTCGATACCTAGTGTGGTCCTTCTCGGGATCCTTGTATCTGGATTCGGATAACGGGTCCGTCCACTTTGTGGTTGATCTGTGGAATCTGGGGATAAGGATGTACCCCCTCCTTCTTTTTCCTCGCTCTCTCTTTGTTGTTCTTCTTTTATCTATCTTTCTATCTATAATTATTTTGAACTAATTTAATATTTTAAATCATTACTTTGAAGTCAAAGTCAAAAAGCACTTTATTTCGGCCGAAGGCCATAAAAGTTACATACAAAAACAACATGCATAAAAGATACAATGCATTCAAATAAAAACATATATACATACAGATGTGAAATGAGACAGGGCGATGGAGAATCCCACAATCGCGAACTCACCTCGGAAAAAAACCTTTCCTGGTCCATCATGTCAATTGGAAACGCTTTAACCTATGATAAATAGAGGCCCAACCATTTCCCTGGCAACGTGCAACAATATCATAAAATCCCGGAGTTCCCCGAATGGGGGGTTCCAGAGTTTGCCTTAGAAAAGTTTACAAGACCCATTGAAATATCCCATCAAAGAAATCTCGGGGCAGTAAAGTTAAAACACATTACATTGGGCAATTAAAAACTGTATAGCCATTATACGTAAACCATTTACAAGAAACATTGTACTTCATGATGGTTATGGGGCATAAATCACTTTACCTGCTTGGGGACATTAGGTGATAAATTAACTAAATGGAGTAAGACAAGGAGCGCAAACATAGAGTATTGATTTGGATCTGTTTAAACCCTTATATCCCCAATTGTGCTGGGTCTGAACTGGGGAGGCAATGTTAGGTTACCCTCAGGTGGCTATCCAACTAAAGTGCGAGTGCATGGTTAATAAACTAGGGCCAGAATTCCACTACAGTGCTAGGTTGTGCATACTAGGCTAAAACTTGTGTAGCAGTTAAACTCCAGATGTGTCCCCATGTTGTCTGGCTCTGTGCTTAAGTTGCATGTTTCAATTTTCCCTTTCTGGTAGGCCAGGCTGCTTCCAGAGATTTTGCAACCGAGAATACAACGCAGGGATTAGTGTCCACCTTACAAATCCTCAGTGCCTTTCTATTATGCCTGACCATCAGGTGTCTGCAAAGTGGTGGGATCCAGCATTTCTTTTGCAGAAAAATAGAAAGTGTGCCTCAGTTTCAGGAATGATGCCAGATTTGCAGCAGTCGGCTTGCCCAGACGGATGGGGCATCCATTTATCTGCAAAGTGGGCAAGTGGCAATGCACCCAGTCTGTATTGGACGAAAAGTGACCTTACAAATGGGGGATTAATGCAGTCAAAAAAGGCTTCAAAGCTGAGGGCTGGATTAAATTCCAAGAACTGCAGGGTCAGTCTCCTTAGATTAGGACAACAAAAAATGTTCCCCATTCACACTTCCAGGAATAATGACTTCACAAGCTTACTCGAGGGAGATTGATACTCCCTGGTCTGACCACAGTTTACTCAACCCCAGGTCTTCAAAAGATAGCTTAACAAACCAGAGCCAAAGTAATTCCAACACTCCTGGTAAGTTTAAGATAACAATCAGACAGCTCCTGTATGGTTTAAGATCTGGGACAACCCAGAATCGGACCCAAAATAGTAATTGTTTGAGTTTAATTACAGTTTTTATTAATTTTAAGTTTATATCTGCTTACAAAGCGATGATAGGGGTGTTTTGAGGCAATTTCATGAAGGACCTCACAAATTTGTTCTCAGTCACTTCCTGCTGGTCAACATTGCTACAGCCCTACAATTCTGCACCATATGAGGTACCTGACACTGCTTATGCTCGCCATATTTCTAAGGCAGGTGAAAATGGGCAGAAGCATGTTTTATGGGCAAAACTACCAAGTGTCATAGCACAAAGGTTCAGCAACATGGTGCTCTTTGATATTTGGCTATGCCAGGATGCAGAAGAGAAGAGGTGAATTACTAGGTAATGGAAATCAACTACTCTCTCTAGAATTGATTTGCTCAGACATACAATTCCCCTAAAGTGTTTATGGGGGTTAATGGTTATGAACTTGGTTTTGGCTGGGTTAACCTCTAAACCATGTGACAAACAAAACCCATTGATTTTTCTAAGATGGTCTCCAGCCCCTTGGGAGTCTTAGACACCAAGAGAGTGTTGTCGTCAAACACAAGTGCCAGGGCTTTGTGGCCCCCCAAAATGGGGGAATCATTTATGCAGTCCACTAGCGTGCTAAACACACCCATTAATATATAGAAGAAAAAGCGTTGGGGCAAGTACACACCCTTGGTGTACTTCTCTCTTTACTGGAACAGCCACAGTTAGCTCACTATTCTTGCCGCACCGAATTTATGTAGAGGTATCTTGATACTGGTGGATAATGATGTCTAATAAAGTTGGGGGGAGACCCAACTCTTTCAGTATCTCCTACAATTTATTTCTGGGCACCGAATCGAAGGCAGCCTTCAGAACAAAGGCTGTCCTTGTTCAAATCCACCGTTTTCCATCTCAGCATTAGGAAACAGAAGACCTGGTCGATAGTGCTGGTCTTCACACAGAAACCAGCCTGGGATTCCATTAATATTTAATTACTATTTATCCACAATAACAATTTAACAAGGACTTATTTACAAAATATTTTTTGTAGGTTGTCCAGCAATCTAATTGGGTGTTAGTTTGCTGGGTCCATAAGGGAACCCTTCTTAAAGATGGAGATAATTTCTGTTCACTTCCAAGGGACTCCGGCCATAATGGTGTTAACAATTTTGATATATGGGGCCCAACCCGAGGGTTCTACTCAAAATAGTTCAGCAGGGATATTGTCCAGGCCTGGAGCCTTTCCAGGTTTCTGTGCTGAGATGGCTCTTACAGTGTCACTGTACAAAAAATACGAGATATTAGATCCCGCAACATGGATGGGTTCTAAAACAATCCTAGTCTGGGAGGAGGGGAATGGTATCAGAGTTGGTAGATTGAAAGTATCTGGGACATCAGGCTGAGCGGAGTCAGCGTATTCAAAGTACTACAGCGACTGGAAATGTTTAACACGGTATTCAGCTGGGATGTTAGTTTCAGGACGCATAACTTGAGCCTGACCCCCATGGCTACCTATGTGCCAGATGGCCATCTGGTTTTTCACTTGTACTGCCTCAAGAAGATTCTCCCATAGTGACATCTCCAAAGCTGCCTCTGCTTTGTTCAATATCCCTTTGAATGCTGTTCTGGCATCTCGGATATCGGTTGACTTAGCTGTCCCATGGGCAGTTACCCTGCGGGATATAGGTAGCAAGGGGAATGCTTTAGGTGAAGAAGGATTTTTTTGATTATTAAACCAGTCCAGGTGGATACACATTAGGTGCTTGTAACATCTATTTTGCAAATTTGCAAAAATATGGAGATAAGATCACGGTATGGAATGCTTAGGATGGTATTGTTTTCAGTAACTTTTCCCCATTTGATGTTCCTCCTGCTGTTGGTGATTGCTGTGTTGCTACTTCCCTTCTGAAGGTGGTCTAAATATGCTTATCAGCACTCCCCTTGAGATGTAATATCAAGGGGTAATGGGCACTCTCCTCCCTGTCCTATGTCTCCATACCCACCTACTCCTGCCATAAGCGGACCTCCAAGAAAAAGTATTCAAGATGGTTCGTATATGTCCCCCTTTAAAAAATGGGTTTCCTCAAGCAATCAGAGCTAGTGCAGCCATTATATGCACGAAAGCTATGAGTTAGTATTATATCAATCAATTGAAAAGCCTGCTTGCATTGCTGGGTTACATTTGAACCAACAAGATCCGGAATTCCCCAAGTTTCATCTTCTTCTCAAGTTAGCTCTTTTGCAATCGCAGGGGACTCAAAACAGATATTAAAATCCCTACCCATTAGGACTTTGGTGTTCCTGTCACTGGCTTCCAGGCTTTGATACAAGCCTTCCAAAGCTGGAAAAGTGGATTATCTGTTGGTACTTCTGTTGTAGCATTTAATATTAGTAACTTCTGGCCTGGCTCAGTTGACACTATGCCAATGATGTCTGGAGAAACAACGTGGATTTATTTAATTTTTGATTAGATAAATATGCTAATCCAAATTGCTAGACCTCCAGACGGTCTCCCTGACCTTGACTAGACTGCTGGCATGGCAAAACACTTAAAGCCCAGTCTTTGCAATAGTTCAGTTTCCCAAGATTCTTGGAATAAAGTTATGTCTATACCATCTATAAATCTTGCCCAATCAGGATCAATTGTTTTCGGTTTCAATCCCATGATGTTCCATGTGGCAACTTTCAAATGACTTGGGGGGGAAACAATTTGGTATTTGTTTCTCAGCCCTGGGGCACTTGAGCGAGGATTTGTTGCTCGAGTAACAAATCAGAATCAGAGTTCCCTGCATGGATTGGAGTTGCTTCATAGCTTGGGATTCCTTGCAGGGAAAAAGTGTTACAGTTCTCCAGTCAATATATTTTGGACAAGGGAGATTCAACCAGGGCTTACCGAGAGGATGGAGGTACTGGGACTGTCGCTGTAACTCCCATCCGGCATGGATCCCCACACACACCTTCCCACACAGTTCATAAAGCACACCAGAGAGAATGATGTACTGATAATCAGGGGTAGTGTACTCTCAAGATGTCTGACATGGGTGCCTGTTGTCTGAGTTGACCACAACTGCCATCATGGCCTTGTGCTCCAAACAGCAGTCCCCATTGTCAGCCATCTTGCCAGTACATTTCGAGTCACCGTCAGGGACAGCATAGTACCAGTTGTGCTGTTTGAGCTGAGTGGGAAGGTGTGTGTGTGACAGAGCCTGATGGGAGATGTAGTCAGTGCAAACACTCATCCTCCCAGGCAGACCAACCAGATCACCAGAGAGGATGCTGTCCTGACAATGTGGGAAGTGTACATTCAAGATGTCTGACAGTGGTTCATGCTGTTTGAGTTGAGTACAACTCCCATGGAGGCCTTGTGCTCCAGATACCATGCAGCAGTGTCATCCATCGCACCAGTACATTTCCACTCACTGCCAGGCAAGCATGGTTCCAGGTGGGCCTGTTGATCTGTGTGGGAGGAGGAGTGTTTGCTGTGACTCTAACTCCCATCAAGCCTGTGCCCACACCCACCTTCCCAGTCATCCCAACCAGCCTACCTGTGACTCAGCTTTCCTGAGAGTGTGTGTAACTGTGCTGGCAAGATGTCTGACAGTGGTGCATGCTGTTTGAGTTGACTACAACTCCCGTGGAGGCCTTGTGCTACAGACACCATGCCGCAGTGTCAGCCATCTTGCCAGTACATTTCCATTCACTGTCAGGCAAGCATAGTTCCAGGTGGGCCTGTTGGGAGGAGGAGTGTTTGCTGTGACTACAACTCCAATCAGGCCTGTGCCCACACCCACCTTCCCAGCCATCCCAACCAGCCTACCTGTGGCTCAGCTTTCCTGAGAGTGTGTGTAACTGTGCTGGCAAGATGGCTGATGCTGGTGACTGGTGTTTGGAGCACAAAGCCTTGCTATGAGCTTGTAAGTAGTATGTACATGGTAGGAATTAAATAACTTAAAATGTTGGTTGCAGGTATGTTGTTTGCCAATATGGCATACACATCACCTGCTCATTTACTCTAGTGTTTAGAAAGTTTGAAAACAGTCATTTGTATCACTGTATCCTTGACAGTGATGTCTATGGAGGTGTAATTGTTAACAATATTGGAATGTGCAGTAAGTACTCACCAGACTCTGGTGCTTCTGTGATTCTATGGACTCCCTCCGGCGGAAGGATGTCACGCACCTTCTCCTCCCATGAAGTGTAGTGCATGGGTGGTGCAGGAGGGCTACCGCCAGTCTACTGCCTCTGGGCGTGTTGTCTGGCCATCAGTATTTTACCCTCTTTCGCACATTGTAGTTCCTGTTCCTGATATAATTCATTGTGAGCAGGCAAGGTGCTTGTGAGTTCACCTTGTTGACTATACTGTCCTACATCCTATTTCTCTGGGACAGGGGGGTCTGTTGGACTTGGTTTCCAAATAACTGTGGCTCTACTCTGATTATTTCATCTACAAGCACTTCCAAATCCTTATCTGTGAACCTTTGCTGCTTGCTTGGGGCCATGGTGGGTGTGAGTGTAAATGTGAAGGTGAGGGTGACTGTGAAGGTGAGGGTGAATATGAAAAAGAGTGTGTGTTTGTAAGAGTTTTTTTTAAATAATATCCGTGCAAGTTGTGTGGTGGGTGAAGTGTGAGTGTGTGAGGCAGAGAGACAGAGAGCAGGGAGTGTGGACAGACTCATGATACCTGGCAGCAGTTGTGTTAGAGCAAAGGATCATGGTCATGTGTTTTGTCCTTTATTTAGGTGGATTTGTGGGTGTGGCTAATTTTTTGATTTTTTGGGGGCGTTGCTAATGCTTGTTTATACTGTTTTTGACATTTTCCACTTGCCATTTGTAACACAAACAGACACAGTTCAATAACCGCGTCGGATGCATCGTCATCTGTTCGCGGGGTTAACCGAGTCTGATTCCTAACAGAAGTACTATTCTTCAGCGTTTCCGAACAAGTCGGTCGCATCTGGCTTATTTCCGGACGATTCGGTCGGATGTATTGCGTTCCGAATGACTTTGTGGGATTTAACATGCTTAGCATCATGATCCGTCGTTCGGGCAGCTAGCGGTCTGGTCGTTTGGAAAGCATTCCGGAACTGATTTGGTAGAAATGCTTTCCTGACGAGATCGTAATCGCCCCCAAGTGCTTTCCTTAGAGGAACAGGTGGTAAGGTTTTCATGCGCACACCACAACTAAGCTCTTTTTTTTCTATGAATCTCTAGTCTGTGTGTATTTACTCTTCACTTCTGACAGGCTCTGGTTATCGTATGGCTATATGTGCCTGGCATTGTCTTTGTCTATGTTTTCCTTCATCAGTATGACACATAGGTCCACTGGGCTTGGATCTACTGCCAGTACTGTGTTCAGTGTAGGGTTGAAATATGCCTATGGGTTGCATTTTAGACTTCATCCTTGAAGGCTACACTCATTCTTGGTCTTGTTTTGCCATTTTGGGCCTGATTTAGATCTCAGGGGATGGGTTACTCTTTCACAACGGTGATGGATATCCCATTATATCCGATGAGATTTATATTTTGGCGTATGGGATATCTGTCACCGTTGTGATGGAGTAACCCATTCGCCGAGATCTAGATCAGGCGCTCTGTGTAAAGGCTTACTTACTATGTCACAGTGTTCTTGATTACCTAGTGGAGCAGCTTGCCATGATCAGAACAGATCTGATTGAGCTTATGTTGAGTGTGGGTGGCGCTTGGAATATCACTTCAGATTTGCTTGACATGACTACATAATGTGTGCTTAGAATTTGCGTCCATGTAATATGAACTTCAATCTGTAGAAATCCCACTTGACTTCTAGAAGTGCAGTTCCTTTTTTTATGTAGTGCTGCATGATGTTTTCCCTTAGTTCTCTCCAAAGATGAGGATTTTTTCACTGTAGTTAAAGTTGCATCTCTGCTGTGAATGATGGAAAATCACACAGATATCAAGTTGAAAATATCGTATGACATGAATATTGTGTCAAAAATATTGTCACTCCCAAAATATCATGGAACAGAAAATCTAAGGTAGGGTTGTTGTTTGTTTTGGTAGATAATATAGTTTTTAAGAACTATGGGCCTAATTACAATGTCCGACACCATAGCGGAAACGGAACCCGGGAAAAGGAGTCTGCGGTCCCGCTGCCATCCTTACGATGCAACCGCCTCCACGCTGGTCGTAAAGTGTGTGTTTTCTATTGCGGCTTGTGCTGTGGGCTGCAGCACAAGCCACAATAGAAAAAATACTCTTTCAAAACATGCATGCACCGTGTGGCAGGCACCATGCTGTGCCTGCCACACGCTGCATGAATGTTTGGGGTCGCCATAGGTGCCCCCCAGGCCCCATAGCGGAGGGCTGGTTGGAAGAGGGCCCTGCTAGGGGCCCCCAAAATCACTTTCCACCTGCCTTTTCATGGTGGGAAGACTGCCATGAAAGGTCAGGTAGAAACCGGCATCGTATTCCCAACGGCGGAGCCAATGTTGGTTCCACTGTTAATTTGGGATTACTATTCCACCCGCCGCCCTGTCGGGCCCTGTGAGTCCATCAGAAGCAGTGCGGAATTCCCCCGCAGGTTTCCTTCCGAACGCCTGTATTGTAATACGACGGTCGGACGGAAACCTCTAATGTCGGGAGGAAAGCCCCTGACGAGCTGTCAGATGGCTTTCCATCCGACATCATAATGGGCCCCATTGTGCTTCAATCGTTAACTTTATTATACTTGCAATAAATGTTGTTTTACAATTTTGTTTTTGTGGTAATTTAATATATAGGGCCTCATTTGGATATCGGCCGGAAAGCCTCCAACCGCAGGTCGAAGGCTTTCCGACCGACAACCAAGGCGTTGACTTCCGACCGCCTAATAGCAATCTAGGCGGTCGGAGGTCAAACCAGCCGGTCATTCCAGCTGGCTTCCAAAAATAGCCAGTCGGAACCGGGACGTAATCCCTTAAGGATGGCAATTCCGCCTGTCGGAAAGTAACTTTGAGGGCCTCTAGTAGGCCCCCGTGCCTCTGCCGCCTTCATTTGGGGGTCTATGGGGCACCTATGGCGCCCCCTGTAAATCCCTGCACCGTGAGGTGCCTGCCACACAGCGCAGGAATTTACAAAAACTCCCATTTCTTTATGGTAGCTTGTGCTGCGGGCGGAAACGCCCGCAGCACAAGCTCTCATAGAGAAATGGAAGTTTATGACCGCACCATGTGCAGTCGCATTCTAATAAGGCCCAGAGTACTTAATATATTATTTTAGGTATTACTATTGTTAATATAATTTATATCACTTTTTAAAAATATATTTTGTCATTTTAAGTTTTAAATTATTTTGTTTAATTTAATTAGTAATTTATAATTTTTGCAAATTTTTATGTTTGTAAGGGAATAGAGTGGGGAGGTAGCTAAATTACAATTCATTTCAATTTAATGTTAGTTCATTTTTCATTGTAAAAGAAATATTTCGATGACAGTCGGACTCGCCTCCGACCGACACCGTTGCGGTTTGTGAACTGACTGACCTCAGGTCGGCTGTTCTAACCACCTCATTTGGATGGGACCGCACATGGTGCAGTCGCAAACTTCCATTTCCCAATGGGAGTTTGTGCTGTGGACGGTAACCTCCCGCAGTACAAGCTTCCATTGGTCGACATGTTTCAGCCTCAACGGAGGTACTGAGGCTTTCTTCAGGACCAAGACTGGTGAAGTGCGTCAAAAAATGAGTGACCACGTGAAATTTTCGGCACACACGCTAAGGTATGCTGTAAGCGCAAGGGTGTAGCCGTACTTACGGTTCCCACCATCAGGTGTAAAATAGAAGCTACATATTTTAGGTAGCTAATAAAGATTCCGGAGAGGGCGGACTCCTATAGTCACACATTCATCAAGGAGACCCGTCCGCCGTCGATACCTAGTGTGGTCCTTCTCGGGATCCTTGTATCTGGATTCAGGTAACGGGTCCGTCCACTTTGTTGTTGATCTATGTAATCTGGGGATAAGGATGTTCTCCCTCCTTCTTTTTCCTTGCTCTCTCTTTGTTGTTCTTCTTTTATCCATCTATCTATAATTATTTTTAACTAATTTAATATTTTAAATCATTACTTTGAAGTCAAAGTCAAAAAGCACTTTATTTTGGCCGAAGGCCATAAAAGTTACATACAAAAACAACATGCATAAAAGATACAATGCATTCAAATAAAAACATATATACATACAGATGTGAAATGAGACAGGGCGATGGAGAATCCCACAATCGTGAACGCACCTCGGAAAAAAACCTATCCTGGTCCCTCATGTCAGTTGGAAAAGCTTTAACCTATGATAAATAGAGGCCCAACCATTTCCCTGGCAACGTGCAACAATATCATAAAATCCCGGAGTTCCCCGAATGGGGGTTCCAGAGTTTGCCTTAGAAAAGTTTACAAGACCCATTGAAATATCCCATCAAAGAAATCTCGGGGCAGTAAAGTTAAAACACATTACAATGGGCAATTAAAAACTGTATAGCCATTATACGTAAACCATTTACAAGAAACATTGTACTTCATGATGGCTATGGGGCATAAATCACTCCACCTGCTTGGGGACATTAGGTGATTAATTAACTAAATGGCGTAAGACAAGGAGCGCAAATATAGAGTATTGATTTGGATCTGTTTAAACCCCTATATCCCCCAATTGTGCTGGGTCTGAACTGGGGAGGCAATGTTAGGTTACCCTCAGGTGGCTATCCAACTAAAGTGCGAGTGCATGGTTAATAAACTAGGGCCAGAATCCCACTACAGTGCTAGGTTGTGTATACTAGGCTAAAACTTGTGTAGCAGTTCAACTCCAGATGAGTCCCCATGTTGTCTGGCTCTGTGCTTAAGTTGCATGTTTCAATTTTCACTTTCTGGTAGGCCAGGCTGCTTCCAGAGATTTCGCAACCGAGAATACAACGCAGGGGTTAGTGTCCACCTTACAAATCCTCAGTGCCATTCTATAATGCCTGACAGTCCGGTGTCTGCAAAGTGGTGGGATCCAGCATTTCTTTAGCAGAAAAATAGAAAGTGTGCCTCAGTTTCGGGATTGACGCCACATTTGCAGCAGTCGGCTTGCCCAGACGGATGGGGCATCCATTTATCTGCAAAGTGGGCAAGTGGCAATGCACCCAGTCTGTATTGGACGAAAAGTGACCTTACAAATGGGGGATTAATGCAGTCAAAAAAAGCTTCAAAGCTGGGGGTGGTTTAAATTCCATGAACTGCAGGGTCAGTCTCCTTAGATTAGGACAACGAAACAATTTTCCCCATTCACACTTCCAGGAATAATGACTTCACAAGCTTACTCGAGGGAGATTGATACTCCCTAGTCTGACCACAGTTTACTCAACCCCAGGTCTTCAAAAGATAGCTTAACAAACCAGAGCCAAAGTCATTCCAACACTCCTGGTAAGTTTAAGATAACAATCAGTCAGCTCCTGTATGGTTTAAGATCTGGGACAACCCAGATTTGGATCCAAAATAGTGATTGTTTGAGTTTAATTAAAGTTTTTATTAATTTTAAGTTTATATCTGCTTACAAAGCGATGATAGGGGTGTTTTGAGGCAATTTCATGAAGGACCTCACAAATTTGTTCTTAGTCACTTCCTGCTGGTCAACATTGCTATAGCCCTACAATTCTGCACCATATGAGGTACCTGACACAGCTTGTGCTCGCCATATTTCTAGGGCAGGTGAAAATGGGCAGAAGCATGTTTTATGGGCAAAACTACCAAGTGTCATAGCACAAAGGTTCAGAAACATGGTGCTCTTTGATATTTGGCTATCCCAGGATGCAGAAGAGAAGAGGTGGATTACTAGGTAATGGAAATCAACAACTCTCTCTAGAATTGATTTGCTCATACATACGATTCCCCTAAAGTGTTTATGGGGGTTAATGGTTATGAACTTGGTTTTGGCTGGGTTAACCTCTAAACCATGTGACAAACAAAACCCATTGATTTTTCCAAGAGGGTCTCCAGCCCCTTGGGAGTCTTAGACACCAAGAGAGTGTTGTCGTCAAGTGCCAGGGCTTTGTGGCCACCCAAAATGGGGGAATCATTTATGCAGTCCACTAGCGTGCTTAACACACCCATTAATATATAGAAGAAAGAGCGTTTGGGCAAGTACACACCCTTGGCGTACTCCTCTCTTTACTGGAACTGCCACAGTTAGCTCATCATTCTTGCCGCACCGAATTTATGTAAAGGTATCTTCCTACTGGTGGATAATGATGTCTAATAAAGTTGGGGGGAGTCCCAACTCTTTCAGTATCTCCTACAATATATTTCTGGGCACCGAATCGAAGGCAGCCTTCAGATCAACAAAAGCTTCGTATAGGCTGTCCTTGTTCAAATCCCCCGTTTTCCATCTCAGCATTAGGAAACGGAAGACCTGGTCAAAAGTGCTGGTCTTCACACAGAAACCAGCCTGGGATTCTGTTAGTATTTAATTACTATTTATCCACAATAACAATTTATCAAGGACTTATTTACAAAATATTTTTTGTAGGTTGTCCAGCAATCTAATTGGGTGTTAGTTTGCTGGGTCCATACGGGAACCCTTCTTAAAGATGGAGATAATTTCTGTTCACTTCCAAGGGACTCCGGCCATAATGGTGTTAAAAATTTTGATATATGGGGCCCAACCCGAGGGTTCTACTCAAAATAGTTCAGCAGGGATATTGTCAAGGCCTGGAGCCTTTCCAGATTTCTGTGCTGAGATGGCTCTTACGGTGTCACTGTATGAAAAATACGAGATATTAGATCCCGCAACATGGATGGGTTCTAAAACAATCCTAGTCTGGGAGGAGGGGAATGGTATCAGAGTTCGTAGATTGAAAGTATCTGGGACATCAGGCTGAGGGGAGTCAGCGTATTCAAAGTTCTACAGCTAATGTAAATGTTTAACACAGTATTCAGCTGGGATGTTAGTTTCAGGACGCATAACTTGAGCCTGACCCCCCATGGCTACCTATGTGCCAGATGGCCATCCGGTTTTTCACTTGTACTGCCTCAAGAAGATTCTCCCATAGTGACATCTCCAAAGCTGCCTCTGCTTTGTTCACTATCCCTTTGAATGCTGTTCTGGCAGCTCGGATATCGGTTGACTTAGCTGTCCCATGGGCAGTTACCCTGCGGGATATAGGTAGCAAGGGGAATGCTTTAGGCGAAGAAGGATTTTTTTGATTATTAAACCAGTCCAGGTGGATACCCTTTAGGTGCTTGTAACATCTATTTTGCAAATTTGCAAAAATATGGAGATAAGATCACTGTATGGAATGCTTAAGATGGTATTGTTTTCAGTAACTTTTCCCCATTTGATGTTCCTCCTGCTGTTGGTGATTGCTGTGTTGCTACTTCCCTTCTGAAGGTGGTCTAAATATGTGTACCAGCACTCCCCTTGAGATGTAATATCAAGGGGTAATGGGCACTCTCCTCCCTGTGCGATATCTCCATACCCACCTACTCCTGCCATAAGCGGACCTCCAAGAAAAAGTATTCAAGATGGTTCGTATATGTCCCCCTTGAAAAAATGGGTTTCCTCAGGCAATCAGAGCTAGTGCAGCCATTATATGCACGGGAGCTATGAGTTAGTATTATATCAATCAATTGAAAAGCCTGCTTGAATTGCTGGGTCACATTTGAACCAACAAGATCCGGAATTCCCCAAGTTTCATCTTCTTCTCAAGTTAGCTCTTTTGCAATCGCAGAGGACTCAAAACAGATATTAAAATCCCTACCCATTAGGACTTTGGTGTTCCTGTCACTGGCTTCCAGGCTTTGATACAAGCCTTTCAAAGCTGGAAAAGTGGATGACCTGTTGGTACTTCTGTTGTAGCATTTAAGATTAGTAACTTCTGGCCTGGCTCAGTTGACACTTCTATGGCCATGATGTCTGGAGAAACAACGTGGATTTGTTTAATTTTTGATTAGATAAATATGCTAATCCAAATTGCTAGACCTCCAGACGGTATCCCTGACCTTGACTAGACTGCTGGCATGGCAAAACACTTAAAGCCCAGTCTTAGCGATAGTTCAGTTTCCCAAGATTCTTGGAATAAATGTCTATACCATCTATAAATCTTGCCCAATCAGGATCAATTGTTTTAGGTTTCAATCCCATGATGTTCCATGTGGCTACTTTCAAATGACTTGGGGGGGAAACAATTTGGGATTTGTTTCTCAGCCCTGGGGCACTTGAGCGAGGATTTGTTGCTTGAGTAAAAAATCAGAATCAGAGTTCCCTGCATGGATTGGAGTTGCTTCATAGCTTGGGATTCCTTGCAGGGAAAAAGTGTTACAGTTCTCCAGTCAATATATTTTGGACAAGGGAGATTCAACCAGGGCTTACCGAGAGGATGGAGGTACTGGGACGCTGGATTTAAAAGGGATGTTCACGTTCGTGGACAGGAATGCGTGTGTATCTAATGCCAGGGCAACATCAACCAGAAGATTGGATCTTAATACTAATTTAATGTAGTCCGAGTTGTCATGGGCTGTAGAATGATGTGAAGCACTCACTGTGTAAAAAGGGATTAAGCTATAACACTTGCGATTTTCTCTAACCCAATGAATGTATTTATTGATTAATGGGTCTTCTGGTTCTAGGGAGCGTGGTGGGAGTTTTGGGACGTTGGTCATATACACGGAGCATGTGGATATATCTTCCTCTTACAATTTTCCCCCTAGTATAAGAGACAGAAGAGTTTCTTGTGTGCGAATATATTCCATTAGACTGGAGTACTTGATTATGGTATAGTTGGTAGCAATGGACAGGGGGGTTTCCTGTGTGTGCATGTAGCCCATTATGATGGCAGACTTTGTTTTGCTATAAATGGAAACCATCAAAGGGAGCCAGTCTTTGTCAGGGGATAGTGGCCATAGGATGAGGGCCATCGTGGGTGCTATTTCCACTATGCTTGTAAAGGAACCTTTATGACTGGAAGGATTACTAGGCCTGTTGGGTGTGCAACTACCCTGGTCGTTCTGTATGCCTCTTATAGGTTGAAGTGTACATGTGATCCAGCGCCAATCGGGGATCGATAATCAATAAATACAAACAATGGCCCATACTCATACACCCAACATATAAATCCCTGTTGCACTGTTTCAAGTTTGAGTTAAATTAGTTTTTCACAAACTACAGGCTCGTCCTAACACACAAGATACATAATTGAACCTGTAATCAACTCTCTTTCCTCTGGTCGATGGACCATTGGTTGAGAAGTTGATGGTAATAATTAGAACTAACTATCTATACTACTAAATAAATCACAAAACTCGGAATAAGGTTAATAATATTTATCGCAAATAATGTGAAGGTAAATGCTCATCATGTACAGTTTTACCAGGCAAACAATGAATAAATCACAGAGAGAGAACATTTATCAAGGCAAAAAGTGTCAAACTCAAATCATAATGAACAGAATGCAATGAAGAAGTGGATAGATGAAGAGACAATAGTTTCTGAGACAGATATACATTTGCAAATGATTATGCAAAGTACAGATCATTTAGCTATACTAACCCAAATATTTTCAGTGGAAAATCTACCCTCTGGCCATGAGAATAGATGGGGGTTCCCCAAAAAGGTTCAGGGAACAAAGAATAGGACAGGAACAGGAAACAGGTAGGCCTCTATCTGGATACACAAACCGACGGACAGCGACGATCTCCCCTCTCTAGCTTCTTCAAAGGCGCGCCCTCCAACACCCCCCAGACATCCCAGTTATACTCTAAAAACCTTCATGTCCAACCCATAGCGACATTTTCAGAATCTTAGTCTCTCATTGGTCAGTTAATGGGGTGTTCTATCACACCACCATACTCACGTCCATGTTTTCACAGCATTCTTTGTTTTACATTTCTAACAATACGTAAACCACGTCTCATGAATACACGCTTCCTCCAACTAGTAACATGTTACAAATCTCTACATTTTCATTGTCCGCCTTTGCAGCTTCCGCGGAAGAAGTTTATACATTTGCACTTGGTCCCACGGCCATCCTTCCGTTACTTGGCAGACACACAATAATTCTGGAAGGTCATCAGCTTTTGCCCTCTCCATTCTCTCACAGAGCTCGATTTTCGGCTTATTATTAACTTTCTTTTAACCCCCAACTCGTCATGCAACGATGTAGGCCCAAGCAAGCATCACTACGATGAATAAAAAACACAGACATAATTACATTTAATGAAATATAATTCTCACTGTTTTACCGCCCACCATTTGCACTATCCCACGTTATATGTCTAATAAAGCATTTACGTGCAGAAAGCAGCATTATTATTATTTTTATATTTTAAGCAGAATGCGAATGTGGCCTAGTTTTCATGCATTAGTGCACGCATGGGCAAAACTATTTCCCCGTGTTTTTGTGTTTTTGCATGTTAGTTTCACCGCACACTGTTAGTAAATGTTACCGGGGAGTTAATCCGAGCAGGTTTTATTTTCTCAAAACCCTGCTCCATCAATTCCCCCCTTTGATGCCATTTTTGAGCCATCACAAAAATTACCATCATACCAATTGCAACCTTTATTTTTATCTAAAGGACAGTACTTCTTTCCCGTTTTGCCATTTTCTCGTCTAAATCTTTCATCATTTCATAATAATTTCCTCTCATATCCTCTAGTTCTATTTCTTCTCTTTTTCTTTTCCTAGCTCTACGTTTATTGTCTGCTTCTATCATCTCCTTCTTTCTACATCTACACGTACGACATTTATATGCCATTATTATAAACAAAATTACTACAGCTATTGAAATAATAGGTATTAATATTTTTCCTAATAAACTACTCCCAAATGTGGAAAACTATCTACCTATAGAGGAAAAACTCTTACCAAGTTTCTCCCAAACACCGTCAGCCTCCAGTTGAGTCAAATCTTCATGTAATTTTGTAATATTCTTAATATACCCCTCAAGACTTTTACTTTTATCAGGGATATAAGTGCAGCAGTGTTGTATTTTCAACATGCCACAGACTCCGCCCTCTTTTGCCAATAAGATATCAAGGGCAAGTCGATTTTGCAAAACCATTGATCTAATTGCAAGCATTTCAGTATCAATCATCAAAAACCCACCAGCAGTGTCTGTTGATAAACAATCAACCACTGTGGACAATTTCCGAATGATATGCGAATTTAGAACGACTCCAACTGAGGGTATCAGTGCACCAAAAGTATCACCAATTATTTCTGAAAAACGTGCTCTCGTTTTGCGTGTTAGTCCATGCTTTATTTCATTGATTTTATTATTTCTATCTACATGATATACCTTGGGAAATACGATCCCAAAATAACAACTACCATACCAGTGTGCTGGCAACCTATAGTAAGCATTCTTACCACACACATAATATACTCCTGGAAATACAGGATCAGTTCCACCTTTCAATCCCCATCCACCAGTTATCAGGAAAGTGTGTTCACATTCACTAGTACCAATGAAATAATTATTATAGTCAGTTTTTAGTCTAAGTAAGCAAAGTTTCCCTTTATGATACCAATCCAGAGACATTGCAGCGTAAGTCTCGCCTTTTTTATAAT
The DNA here is from genome assembly GCA_963921515.1 of Calotriton arnoldi. Taxonomy (NCBI): domain Eukaryota; kingdom Metazoa; phylum Chordata; class Amphibia; order Caudata; family Salamandridae; genus Calotriton; species Calotriton arnoldi. Next base: position 884,374 of record CAWUFW010002582.1, read on the forward strand.
ATCCCTCTCTAAAAGCCCATGGTGGTACATGTGACTTCTGTTCAGCAGCTTTTCTCTGAAAATCCAGTCTTCTATCTTCTACCACGTTAATGAATTCTTTTTCTTCAGCCCGCAAACTACGTTAGATTATTTCTATGAGCATATACTACATCTATTGTCTGTGTAATATGAAAAAATTCTTCCATGTATCCCGCATTTCTATTACTATACACTTTATTCATATCTTTTCTAATAGGAATTTCTGAAAACACTAAATCCATGTTTGAATAATAATACTGTACCTTTCCCGTCACGTAAAAAAGACTAGTTAGTACACTACATGACACGCCATATGTTAAAGGAAGGTGATGATAAGTCACCCCCTCTGAGACAGACGAAGGTAATTGCATGCATACATAACAATCTCTCACATCCATTGTGTCCACATATTCGTAAAGTATTTTTTTAAAGACATTTAACGAGAAATCACTAATTGATTTATCATGATGATAAATGTTATCATCAGCCTGATCATTGTTAGTTTTAGGAGTTTCTTTAGTAACAGGGTTCATTCTTTCACTTATCACATTATTAGTATTATTCTTGTTATTAGTTACCATTAGAACAGGTACAAAGACAGTTAATATTAACCATAACAACATTAGTAGCAAGACACTACATAAGCAAGCTTTAATACATCTACGTTTAAAACTAGGTTCTTGATATCCAGTCACTATATCTTCTGCCATTTTGTATACTAAGAAAAAATACAAATCTAAGGAAAAATCTAAGAAAATTCCTAACAACTTTCTAAACATTTTGACAAACTTGTATAAAAACCACCAGGGAATTGTGTATCCTACACTTCAAGAAGAAAGCTTTCTTCTTTACCCCCCTCTTTTTCTTTTTTTTTCAAGTCTTCTTCAAATCATCTGGAACTTCCCAAATATTTTCACTGGATTTTGTCGCACCTTAATTATTCACTGTTTTCTTTTTAAGGCGGTCTCAATTTGCTTTCATCAACTTGCTCAATATCAGTACCAACTTCTCTTTCTATTTGATCTGTGTCTCAATTTCTTCCAATATTACATATGTCCATTCAGGAGCTGGGTATTTCTTGATTGGGATTCTTATACTCTTCGTTCTTCGTACTAATTCTTCTTCTGATTCTTCTTGTTCAGTTTGACTTGATACTTCATTTATTTGTTCTGGTTATCCTCCTTTCAAGAGTGTATTTCAGACTTTTTACTCCACTTGGCCAATTGTCACCCTTTTTCGCTCTCTTAGCTTGAACCACTTCTTCACCTTTTCTTTCTGGTTCACAGCTTCTTTTATTTAGTCCCTTTCTTTGTTGAATTTGCTCTTGATTTTCAGTAACTTCCTTTTCTTCTTGCTCAACAGCAGTCTTACGAGACCCAGTAGCTGGTGCCCACTCTACTTGACTTGTGCTTGGTTGTTCATCATCATCAAGCTTGTCAGAATCTGTCAGTCTAGAATCTTTAACTTCACAACCTTCAGCTTCTGGTTTCTTATCTTTATTTACCAGTTGCTGCTCACCTTCTTTTTCAAGTAGACTTGGGACTTTTCTGGTATGACTTGCGTGGATCCAGTTTGGCAAGCCACCACACTTCACTGCTGTTGTTGTCACCAGAATAATTTGATACGGTCCATGCCACCTGTGTTCTAAACACGACTTTCTCACGTGTTTCTTGACAAGAACCCACTCTCCTGGACTCAGATCATGTGCTTGATCCGGCTGTGTTATGGTTGCAATTTCTCCAACTTGATGAGACACAGAACGCACCATTTCAGCCAATCCTTTGCAATAATCAAGCACTAGATCATCAGAAATATTCATCAATTTAACGATTTAACGATTAATGACGATTAATTATGTCTTTATTTCGATTGTCGAGAATCATAAAAGACGACATACATCAGCAAAACATACAAACTGACTCTATACCACATTATCTAATGTTCCCATAAAAACAGTTAAAATGACCAAAAAAAGAAATTAAAAAAAAGGAAAAAAGGTACATATAGTAACATTATATCAGATTGTCTAAAAAACTGATCTTATATCATATAAATAGCTAAAAATCACAGGGGAGCACGTGGCATAAAAACAATGACAAATATAAACATGATACATAATATGCTAAAACTGTGACAAATTATTAATAATTTATTATAAATAGCCATATTAACAATCCCTCATCTTGTTTGCTCGAATGACCCACAGCCAGCTCAAGAATTTGGCCACTGCTATAATAATAGGATCCTCTGTGAAGGTTTTCAGAATCCTTAAGGCCTCCATAGCTACTCTGATGCCCATATTCTTACAAATGGGTTTCAACCATTTGTGCCTAGGTGACCTATAGGCAGGGCATACAAAGAAAATGTGAGCTAGTGACTCAATCTCGGCTGGACAAAAGGGACATTTGTCATCCGAGGGGGGGTGCCAACTACTGGTGAACTCTTTAATGGAAAGAGAACCCACCCTAAACTGATGATACAGCTTCCTATCATTAGGTCTAGTAATAATGTCCCAGTAAGTTTCGAGTTTTGGCTCAAATTTGTGTTCATTAAAAACCCGAGTCAAGGAGCTACATTGGTGATGTGTCAGTTGCTGCAATCTAATCATGCTCCAATAAGCAGCTTTCAAATCCTTTTTCGCAGGGAAGATAGCAGCGGCTGGATCCTCCCACAGTTTACTCAGCCCCATACTAAACAGTATAATTTTTAGATTCCTTATCCAAGGGATTTTATTTGTACAACCCAGCGACCTAACATCAGAGAAAGCTTGAGCGTACGGAGTAAGCTCCGGAGTAGTCCAGAGCCTTCTCCAGAATGCTACCGGTATAAACCGTGCCTGGTCCGCTATTTTATTACAGCCCAGATCCAAATATAAAGGCCGCAATGGAGTAGACTGCGGTGAGGCCAGTCAAAGCTCTCACAAATTTGTTTTGGGCGACAGCCAAAGATGTTAAATCATTAAAACCCCATAATTCCGCCCCATACAACAATGATGAACCTATTTTATGGTTGTATATCTTTAACGCAGGGGCTAAGGGCTTGGTCTTAGAGAGCCTATGCTCTTTAAGCAATGCACCTACGAGTTGGGAATGCTTAAGTGTCAGCAGGTCAATCTGGGATTTCCAGCTAAGTTTCTTACCCAGAGTTAACCCTAAATAGGTGAAGGTGTCGGTCTGCTCCAAGGGGGCATTATCCATGTACACCCTCCCCCTCACGGCCTTTGACCTATGGAACACCATGAACTTCGTTTTGTCCACATTAACCACTAGCTCATGCTCGCGACAAAAAAAACCAAAACGCTCCAGTGCCACTTGCAACCCCTTCTGGGTTCTGGAAAGTAGCAGGGTATCGTCCACGAACATGAGCAGCGGTATCTTCATTCCTGCCAGCATTGGAGCATCAGTGGAATGGGATGTAAAGTATTGGACCACCCTATTAATAAAGAGTGAAAACAGGGTTGGGGCCAGTACACACCCTTGTCGGACCCCCTTAGTTACCGGAAACCTTTCGGTAACATTCCCCTGCTTCCCCCAACGAACCTGTGCATAGTTGGTTTCATGCAATTTAACCAGGATACTTAGTAATTCGTAGGGCATCCCCAGAGCCTGAAATACACTCCACATTTTGGCACGGGGAACTAAATCGAACGCGGTCTTAAGATCTACAAAGGCCGCGTAAATCGTGCCATCATCAATTTGTTTGCTGGTACAATCGCTTGTCTCATTGCTCTTCCCATTAGCACTTCATGAGGACTCAATCCAGTCTTTTTATCTGGAATACTTCTAAGACTCATCAATACTAGGGGTAAAGCGTCAGGCCATTTCAGTGTTGTGGATGCACATATTTTTCCCAGTCTAGATTTTATATTGCCATTAATTTGCTCGACCACTCTAGATGCTTCTGGTCGATAGGCACAATGCAGCTTCTGCTCAATCTGTAATGCTGCACAAATCATCCGAATTATCTCATTATTGAAATGAGATCCCCTAACTGTCTCTAAAGTGACTCGAAATCCGAACCTAGGAATTAGTTCTCTTAGAAGCAACTGCGCAACAGTCATGCTATCATTTCTTCTTGTTGGATAAGCTTCTACCCAACGAGAAAACAAACAACTAACACATATTTTAGTCCGTTACATGGGGGAAGCTCCATGAAATCGAGCTGGAGCCTCGTAAATGGTCCTGCTGCCTTTCCAATTCGTCCCCAACTCACAACTGTCTTTCTGCCTCGATTTTGCTGCTGACATATAATACATCTCTGGCATAGACTCTCTACAATGACCCTGAATTTTGGGTTCTACCATGACTGCTTGAAGAGCCTGATCATTGCGTCTCTTCCAACATGTGCAATTCCATGGTATACCCCTGCCATTTGAGATAGTAAAGAATCTGGCATAACTGGTCTTTCATCTATATACACCCAAACTTCATCTTCTGCTCTCTTCTTGCAGCCTGATTTTTTACAAATTTCCTTTTCCTCATCACTTGCCTCTTCTTGTAACTGTCTAATCTCATCCCAAGTTTCCCAGGAGGAAAACATCAGGTGGCAATCAGTATTTTTTCTTCTCCACCCCTCTGTTTATTGCAATTGAATTTTGTGCACAGAAACGCGCTACTTGATCAGCATGTCTGTTGCCGCTCGTCACATAATCATTTCCTGACTTATGTGCAGAACATTTGACCACCGCAATTTTCTTGGGCAATTGTAAAGCATCCAATAAATCTTTCACATTTTTACTATTTCTGATCGGAGAACCTGAAGAAGTCAGAAATCCCCTTTGCATCCATAACTGTCCGAAATCGTGAACCACCCCAAAACCATATTGACTGTCAGTAAATATGGTTATTCTCAGTTTGTTGCCAATTTTGCATGCTCTAATCAGAGTTGTGAGCTCAGCAATTTGTGCAGAGTTTACCGCTTTTAGACAGGATGCTTCCAAAACCGCAGCCACTGTACATACTGCATAGGCAGAACTCAATACACCTTTTTCATTTCTCAGACAAGATCCATCAACAAACATCTCACTATCTGATTCCTCTAGGGGAGTATCCTTAATGTCTGGCCTTGGTTTCGTGCACAAATCTGTCACATCCAAACAATCATGAGCTGCTTCATCTTTCTCTTCCTCACAAAATGGACTAGGCAAAAATGTTGCCGGATTTATTGTCGTACATCTTACCAAAGTCACATTTTCAGCACCTAATATTACTCTTTCATACCTAGTCAGCCGACTATAGGTCATGTGCTGTGTACGTGTTCTTGTCAAAAGAATCTCAACTGAATGTGGCACATATACTTTAACTGGATGTCCCATCACAATCGCTTCACTCTGTTCCAAACTCACACAAGTAGCAGCTACTGCTTTCAAACAACCTGGTAGCGCTGCTGCCACTGAATCCAAAGTAGCAGAAAAATATGCCACTGGACGTCTTGCCATTCCATGTCTCTGAGTCAAATCTGAAAGTGCACACCCATCTCTCTCACAACAGTACAACGCAAAATCCTTTGTATAATCCGGCATTCCCAATGCAGGTGCTCGACAAAGACTGTCTCGTAAATCAATAAAAGTTTTCATGCTTTCATCATCCAATTCAATCGGATCAGTCACATCTTTGTGTGTCAACCTCTGTAGAGGCTTTGCAATCAGCGAAAAGCCACTGATCCACTGTCTGCAGTATCCAACCATTCCCAAAAACATTTGTACTTCCTTCTGAGTTTTAGGAGGGCTCATTTGTTGAATCACACTGATCCGTTCTGGAGTCACCTTCCTGACTCCTTTCTCTATTTTGTGTCCCAAATATTGGACCTCCTGTTTACAAAACTGTAATTTTGCTGGTGATACTTTGTGTCCACCTTCTGCCAGATGCAGTAAGGCAATTGTATCTGTCAATATATAATTATCAAGGAGAGAGAGAGGACTAGATAGCCAGTCCGTATCCCCAGGTTATTTATATGTAATCAAAAAGGACTGACTGTATGTGACTATTTGAAGACTCAGGACTGTATGAAGAAGAGAAAAAACATTTGGTTTCTTTATAAAGCCCTCACCCACCAACCTAGTTGGTGGCATGCTTCATCATCGGGCCCACCTAGTGACACCGAATGTGCCCCGGGTGTGCTACAACGCCTGTATTTACAGCGGAGCTGGTATATTTGCTGAGTGTGCTGTGAGAGTGGTGTGAAAGTGAAAAATTTAAAAGCTATACAGTGGTCCCAGTGCCCAGGAGGGCATAGCATTTAATATCTGGGCCTCTGTTAGCGTTAAAAGCAGGACAGTGGATGCTGGTGGAGCGAGAATTAAGCACTCCTACATCCAGGGTGTGGTCTACATGTTTCAGCCAGGCCTTTCATTAATTCTGGCTTTCCTCAGGACCGAAAAAAGTATGTGTAAGTGCATGTAGCACTTATGTGAATGTGATTTAAAATGTGTTGCACGCGCTAAGGTGCCTTATATGTGGGAGGGTGATTCCCTCTCCGAGCAATACTGAACGTACAACACATAACAAACAAACATACAGAGGAGAGTATAAGCATACTAGCATAAGTCACAGAGATATATCTTTGCAGATAGTAAAGTGCATAGCTGGCGGAAAAACACGGCAAAAGTGGAACCGTACTGGTGGTGCGGTTTAAAGTGAATTATTTCATTATGCGCTAAAACGTGTGGTGGACTAGGAGGCGGAAATACACATATGTGTAAAATGTGGTCACGCTCCAAATATAACCTCACGCTAGCGTTTTGTAGTATATGCCCCGTGGAGAAATCCGGCAGAGATTCTGACCCTGTAATGATAAAGGGCAGGGCACACCGAGCCATGAGAAACCTGCAAGAGGAAAGCTTACCCGGTAATGGTGAGGTTTCAGGATTACTCACGCCTTTGTGGATCAGGACCTGTGGGAAACCTGTTCAGCTGTCGCGGATCTCCGAGAATGAAGGTCCTAGCCGTGTTGGGTATATAAAGACCATTTCGGCGTGCTCAGGTGTGGCTAATTGAACCTGTGAGTAGCGTCCCTGAAAATAAAGGAAAAGGAAGAAGGACACGGGAGAAAGACAACACGCTCGCGGTGGGCGTTGGCATGGTAACAGTGCGCTGTGAGCCCTGTGTTCGTCCCGGTTAAGAGGAAATAGCAAAGAAAGACTACATGCATGTAGTGAGCGTGTAGACATAATGAATATTCTCAATAAGATGTAAGAGAAGTTGTGAATGGTTGCGCAATGTTCTGAAAGCGCTGATGTAGATGAAACGGGTTTATTCCAAAGCGTGATGAGTTAGGAACATTAATGAACCGGATGGGAACTTAACAGAGGGGGCGCAAAAGGAAAGGCAATAGGTGTGCCTGGGCTGAGGTCCATTAACGATATTAGGTCCATCAAAGGTATTAACTTCTCAGGGAACACCACGGGATGGAATCGTTCAATCCCTGGTGTTGTGTAGACAAACGGTAAATCCATCGTTGTTCTTTAATCAATAGGGTCTTTTCATTGTTATCTCGATTGAGATCGAATTGTTCGATCACTGTCCATGTCATATCATTGGGTGTATGACCATGCTGAAGGTAATGGTCAGTGAGTCTGCTGATGTTTTTTTGCATCGGATAGTGCTGCGGTGCTCGACCACTCTGGTTCTCACTTTTCGCGTCGTCATTCCTATGTAGCGGAGGCCACATGGGCATGTGATCATGTAAACGACGTTAGTAGAGTTGCAATTCGTGTGGTGTGATTGTGTCCAGACTTTACTTGGTTCCAGGTTAAGTGTCTTGGAATGTTTTGTAAGGTGGCACACACTACAATTATTGCAAGGATAGTGTCCTGTGACATTAGGGAGGTCCCAAGCATTTAGGACGGAGTTGTTGACTGGTCTCCGCGGAAGCCTAGTGTGTGTAGACACTAATTGGTCTTTAAGATTGTTCGCACGTTTATAGGCAAAAGGGGTTCTTCCCATTCTCTGGGGCCTGAATTTATAATCCGCCAGTTTTTGCGGATGATGCTGGAGACCTGGTTAGAAACCGTGTTATACGTGGTAACACATGTCATGGGTGGCGCGCCAGGTTCTTTGGTTATTGTTTCAAGGATGGCCTCTCTGTTCTGGTTGCGTGCCCTCTTTTTTGATTTCTCAATGACTCGTGTGGGGTAGCCTCGTTCCTGTAATTTGGAGGCGAGGGCTGCTGATTGTTGTTTGTAATCTGTAATTTTGTTACAATTCCTGCGTATACGCAGGAATTGTCCGAAAGGGAGATTTTCCCTTAAGGATCTCGGATGAAAACTGTTGAAATGTAATAAAGAATTTCGAGCAGTTGGTTTGTAATAAGTGGTAGTCGTGAATGCTCCTTGCTCTGCTGTAATATTAAGATCAAGGAATGCCAGGGTAGTTGTACTTGATGTGCTAGTGAATCGAAGGTATGGATCACGCTCATTAAGCCAGATTAAGAATTGGCTTAAAGATTCAGTTGTGCCTTCCCAAATCATGAAAATATCATCTATGTAGCGGCGCCACACTTTGATGTTTACTGAATGTGGGTTTGTGGTTGATGATATATATCTCTGTTCAAAATGGTGTACATAGAGGCCTGCTACACTGGGGGCAAAAATGCTCCCCATAGATGTTCCGTTGGTTTGTAGGTAGAAGTCACCTTCATATTCAAAATAATTTTCTTTAAGCGCCAGTGTGGCACATTTGAGTATGAATTCTCTGGGGGTGTTGTATGACCAAGGTGTGTGCTCCAATATATCGCGTAGTACTTGGAGTGTAGCATCCTGTGGTAAACTGGTATACAGGCTCTCTATATCCAGTCCCACCATTAGTTGGGTCATGGGATTAAAATCCATATCTTTGATGATATTAAGAAGATGTTTTGTGTCCTTGATGTAGGTCGGTGTTTGTTGGACCAAGGGGTTGAGAAAATGGTCACAGTATCTTGACAGCGGTTCTAGGAGAGAGTTAATCCCAGAAACGATGGGCCTACCGGGAGGTGGCAAGGTTCCTTTGTGGACCTTGGGGACAGTATAAAAATATGGAACTCTGGCATTTTTCGTGCACAGGAAATCGGCCTCTTGTTTTGATATATGACAAGCTTCACTGGCAGCATCCACCAGAGTTTTGATGGTAGCTTGTAACGTCTTGGTGGGGTCATGTTTGAGTAATTTATAGTTGCGTGTGTCACTTAACAATCTGCGACATTCATTGTCGTAATCTTTTTTGTCTTGTAGGACAATGCCACCACCCTTGTCTGCTGGTTTGATAACGAGGGTGGGGTTGTCCTGTAGGTTTTTGATAATCTTCCGGTCTTCTTCGGAGAGATTATTGAATGGTCTAGCTGGTTCAAGCTGCTCTATGTCATGGTAGACAGCTTGTTCGAAAGTGGTGATCTCCACGGGTACACTTGTAGGTGGGGGTACAAAGCTAGACTTCAGTTTCAAGCCCGTCTCATTGTTGCTCCCCGTGGGGTTATCATCAGTTGTGCTTGGTTTTTCAAAAAGGCCCTCAGTTTGAGTTTTCTGAAGAAATCTGCAAGCTCCACATGTAGTTTGAATTTGTCCAATCTAGTTGTTGGGACAAAGGATAGGCCCTTATCAAGTACTGCAGTGTCCTTGGATGATAGTGGTGTACTGGACAGGTTGAATACCAGAGTGGGAGGCGAGTCGTAGGTTACTGTTTGCTCGTGCCAGGTTGTGGTTCCCGTGTCCTGTTGCGGGTGTTTGCGCTCACAGGATTCTCCTCTTCTGCCCAGTGTACTGATTGGTTGTTTCTTCTTCTGCCGCGTGACCTCCGGCCCTGTCCTAAAAGGGGGCCTAGGATTGCCTTGGAAGAATGGTGGAGGGGGCCTAACTGGTACATCTGTGGCCAGTTGAAGTATTGATGTTGTGGTTGTCCAAAAGGTGTTGGTCCATAGGTGGGTCCTTGTCGTGGTCCATGCCAGGGTTGTTGCCACCGTTGTTGGCGTCCTCTGCCTCGCTGTTTGGATGAGTCATTACTGGAGTCGCTGGAGATGGAGCTACTGTCTCCTGAGGTATCACCAGATCTTTCAGATTTGTTCGGGGGTACAAAATTGTCATCTGTATATGGGTATGTTTTGACATAGGAGAACTTCTTGAGGTCTTTTTGAAATTTTGTTATTTTGGCTTGTGTTAGATATTCTTTATAATCCGCCATTTCTTTGTTCTGGTCATCAAGTTTTTTCTTGTATGATGTAATCGTCGTTTTATAGTGGCTTTCTGTGGCTTGAATGTCAATTATCATTGCCTCCGATAGGCGTTTGGCAGTCTTGATGATAAGCACCAACCAATCTCTGGTGCAGTGCCAGGCTATCTGTGCCCAGTCTTTCCTAAAGATGGCATCTTCTAGGAAGATCCTGGGGGCGTTTGTGACAAGGAGACCTCGGGGGGCTGTGTTAGTCCGAAGGTATTCTGTCAATATTAGGCCATGTAAGATGGTTCTGATATGGTTGCGCTTCTTCTCTGTTAAGGTATCCGAGTCTGTAGTTTGGGCTATTGTGTTGGAGATGTTAAAGTCTGCCAGAAAGGAGGGGTCGGCAAGGATTTCATTAATATCACTTTCGTTGTATGTGAGACCATGGTGTTCTGCCATGGTAAAAGAAAGTATGAGAAAAGGCTCTCGCAGCTTTGCGCTGCTCAATATATAATTATCAAGGAGAGAGAGAGGACTAGATAGCCAGTCCGTATCCCCAGGTTATTTATATGTAATCAAAAAGGACTGACTGTATGTGACTATTTGAAGACTCAGGACTGTATGAAGAAGAGAAAAAACATTTGGTTTCTTTATAAAGCCCTCACCCACCAACCTAGTTGGTGGCATGCTTCATCATCGGGCCCACCTAGTGACACCGAATGTGCCCCGGGTGTGCTACAACGCCTGTATTTACAGCGGAGCTGGTATATTTGCTGAGTGTGCTGTGAGAGTGGTGTGAAAGTGAAAAATTTAAAAGCTATACAGTGGTCCCAGTGCCCAGGAGGGCATAGCATTTAATATCTGGGCCTCTGTTAGCGTTAAAAGCAGGACAGTGGATGCTGGTGGAGCGAGAATTAAGCACTCCTACATCCAGGGTGTGGTCTACATGTTTCAGCCAGGCCTTTCATTAATTCTGGCTTTCCTCAGGACCGAAAAAAGTATGTGTAAGTGCATGTAGCACTTATGTGAATGTGATTTAAAATGTGTTGCACGCGCTAAGGTGCCTTATATGTGGGAGGGGGATTCCCTCTCCGAGCAATACTGAACGTACAACACATAACAAACAAACATACAGAGGAGAGTATAAGCATACTAGCATAAGTCACAGAGATATATCTTTGCCGATAGTAAAGTGCATAGCTGGCAGAAAAACACGGCAAAAGTGGAACCGTACTGGTGGTGCGGTTTAAAGTGAATTATTTCATTATGCGCTAAAACGTGTGGTGGACTAGGAGGCGGAAATACACATATGTGTAAAATGTGGTCACGCTCCAAATATAACCTCACGCTAGCGTTTTGTAGTATATGCCCCGTGGAGAAATCCGGCAGAGATTCTGACCCTGTAATGATAAAGGGCAGGGCACACCGAGCCATGAGAAACCTGCAAGAGGAAAGCTTACCCGGTAATGGTGAGGTTTCAGGATTACTCACGCCTTTGTGGATCAGGACCTGTGGGAAACCTGTTCAGCTGTCGCGGATCTCCGAGAATGAAGGTCCTAGCCGTGTTGGGTATATAAAGACCATTTCGGCGTGCTCAGGTGTGACTAATTGAACCTGTGAGTAGCGTCCCTGAAAATAAAGGAAAAGGAAGAAGGACACGGGAGAAAGACAACACGCTCGCGGTGGGCGTTGGCATGGTAACAGTGCGCTGTGAGCCCTGTGTTCGTCCCGGTTAAGAGGAAATAGCAAAGAAAGACTACATGCATGTAGTGAGCGTGTAGACATAATGAATATTCTCAATAAGATGTAAGAGAAGTTGTGAATGGTTGCGCAATGTTCTGAAAGCGCTGATGTAGATGAAACGGGTTTATTCCAAAGCGTGATGAGTTAGGAACATTAATGAACCGGATGGGAACTTAACAGAGGGGGCGCAAAAGGAAAGGCAATAGGTGTGCCTGGGCTGAGGTCCATTAACGATATTAGGTCCATCAAAGGTATTAACTTCTCAGGGAACACCACGGGATGGAATCGTTCAATCCCTGGTGTTGTGTAGACAAACGGTAAATCCATCGTTGTTCTTTAATCAATAGGGTCTTTTCATTGTTATCTCGATTGAGATCGAATTGTTCGATCACTGTCCATGTCATATCATTGGGTGTATGACCATGCTGAAGGTAATGGTCAGTGAGTCTGCTGATGTTTTTTTGCATCGGATAGTGCTGCGGTGCTCGACCACTCTGGTTCTCACTTTTCGCGTCGTCATTCCTATGTAGCGGAGGCCACATGGGCATGTGATCATGTAAACGACGTTAGTAGAGTTGCAATTCGTGTGGTGTGATTGTGTCCAGACTTTACTTGGTTCCAGGTTAAGTGTCTTGGAATGTTTTGTAAGGTGGCACACACTACAATTATTGCAAGGATAGTGTCCTGTGACATTAGGGAGGTCCCAAGCATTTAGGACGGAGTTGTTGACTGGTCTCCGCGGAAGCCTAGTGTGTGTAGACACTAATTGGTCTTTAAGATTGTTCGCACGTTTATAGGCAAAAGGGGTTCTTCCCATTCTCTGGGGCCTGAATTTATAATCCGCCAGTTTTTGCGGATGATGCTGGAGACCTGGTTAGAAACCGTGTTATACGTGGTAACACATGTCATGGGTGGCGCGCCAGGTTCTTTGGTTATTGTTTCAAGGATGGCCTCTCTGTTCTGGTTGCGTGCCCTCTTTTTGATTTCTCAATGACTCGTGTGGGGTAGCCTCGTTCCTGTAATTTGGAGGCGAGGGCTGCTGATTGTTGTTTGTAATCTGTAATTTTGTTACAATTCCTGCGTATACGCAGGAATTGTCCGAAAGGGAGATTTTCCCTTAAGGATCTCGGATGAAAACTGTTGAAATGTAATAAAGAATTTCGAGCAGTTGGTTTGTAATAAGTGGTAGTCGTGAATGCTCCTTGCTCTGCTGTAATATTAAGATCAAGGAATGCCAGGGTAGTTGTACTTGATGTGCTAGTGAATCGAAGGTATGGATCACGCTCATTAAGCCAGATTAAGAATTGGCTTAAAGATTCAGTTGTGCCTTCCCAAATCATGAAAATATCATCTATGTAGCGGCGCCACACTTTGATGTTTACTGAATGTGGGTTTGTGGTTGATGATATATATCTCTGTTCAAAATGGTGTACATAGAGGCCTGCTACACTGGGGGCAAAAATGCTCCCCATAGATGTTCCGTTGGTTTGTAGGTAGAAGTCACCTTCATATTCAAAATAATTTTCTTTAAGCGCCAGTGTGGCACATTTGAGTATGAATTCTCTGGGGGTGTTGTATGACCAAGGTGTGTGCTCCAATATATCGCGTAGTACTTGGAGTGTAGCATCCTGTGGTAAACTGGTAAACAGGCTCTCTATATCCAGTCCCACCATTAGTTGGGTCATGGGATTAAAATCCATATCTTTGATGATATTAAGAAGATGTTTTGTGTCCTTGATGTAGGTCGGTGTTTGTTGGACCAAGGGGTTGAGAAAATGGTCACAGTATCTTGACAGCGGTTCTAGGAGAGAGTTAATCCCAGAAACGATGGGCCTACCGGGAGGTGGCAAGGTTCCTTTGTGGACCTTGGGGACAGTATAAAAATATGGAACTCTGGCATTTTTCGTGCACAGGAAATCGGCCTCTTGTTTTGATATACGACAAGCTCCACTGGCAGCATCCACCAGAGTTTTGATGGTAGCTTGTAACGTCTTGGTGGGGTCATGTTTGAGTAATTTATAGTTGCGTGTGTCACTTAAGAATCTGCGACATTCATTGTCGTAATCTTTTTGTCTTGTAGGACAATGCCACCACCCTTGTCTGCTGGTTTGATAACGAGGGTGGGGTTGTCCTGTAGGTTTTTGATAATCTTCCGGTCTTCTTCGGAGAGATTATTGAATGGTCTAGCTGGTTCAAGCTGCTCTATGTCATGGTAGACAGCTTGTTCGAAAGTGGTGATCTCCACAGGTACACTTGTAGGTGGGGTACAAAGCTAGACTTCAGTTTCAAGCCCGTCTCATTGTTGCTCCCCGTGGGGTTATCATCAGTTGTGCTTGGTTTTTCAAAAAGGCCCTCAGTTTGAGTTTTCTGAAGAAATCTGCAAGCTCCACATGTAGTTTGAATTTGTCCAATCTAGTTGTTGGGACAAAGGATAGGCCCTTATCAAGTACTGCAGTGTCCTTGGATGATAGTGGTGTACTGGACAGGTTGAATACCAGAGTGGGAGGCGAGTCGTAGGTTACTGTTTGCTCGTGCCAGGTTGTGGTTCCCGTGTCCTGTTGCGGGTGTTTGCGCTCACAGGATTCTCCTCTTCTGCCCAGTGTACTGATTGGTTGTTTCTTCTTCTGCCGCGTGACCTCCGGCCCTGTCCTAAAAAGGGGCCTAGGATTGCCTTGGAAGAATGGTGGAGGGGGCCTAACTGGTACATCTGTGGCCAGTTGAAGTATTGATGTTGTGGTTGTCCAAAAGGTGTTGGTCCATAGGTGGGTCCTTGTCGTGGTCCATGCCAGGGTTGTTGCCACCGTTGTTGGCGTCCTCTGCCTCGCTGTTTGGATGAGTCATTACTGGAGTCAGCTGGAGATGGAGCTACTGTCTCCTGAGGTATCACCAGATCTTTCAGATTTGTTCGAGGGTACAAAATTGTCATCTGTATATGGGTATGTTTTGACATAGGAGAACTTCTTGAGGTCTTTTTGAAATTTTGTTATTTTGGCTTGTGTTAGATATTCTTTATAATCCGCCATTTCTTTGTTCTGGTCATCAAGTTTTTTCTTGTATGATGTAATCGTCATTTTATAGTGGCTTTCTGTGGCTTGAATGTCAATTATCATTGCCTCCGATAGGCGTTTGGCAGTCTTGATGATAAGCACCAACCAATCTCTAGTGTAGTGCCAGGCTATCTTTTCCCTAGTCTTTCCTAAAGATGGCATCTTCTAGGAAGATCCTGGGGGCGTTTGTGACAAGGAGACCTCGGGGGGCTATGTCAAACCGCTGTCAAGATACTGTGACCATTTTCTCAACCCCTTGGTCCAACAAACACCGACCTACATCAAGGACACAAAACATCTTCTTAATATCATCAAAGATATGGATTTTAATCCCATGACCCAACTAATGGTGGGACTGGATATAGAGAGCCTGTATACCAGTTTACCACAGGATGCTACACTCCAAGTACTACGCGATATATTGGAGCACACACCTTGGTCATACAACACCCCCAGAGAATTCATACTCAAATGTACCACACTGGCGCTTAAAGAAAATTATTTTGAATATGAAGGTGACTTCTACCTACAAACCAACGGAACATCTATGGGGAGCATTTTTGCCCCCAGTGTAGCAGGCCTCTATGTACACCATTTTGAACAGAGATATATATCATCAACCACAAACCCACATTCAGTAAACATCAAAGTGTGGCGCCGCTACATAGATGATATTTTCATGATTTGGGAAGGCACAACTGAATCTTTAAGCCAATTCTTAATCTGGCTTAATGAGCGTGATCCATACCTTCGATTCACTAGCACATCAAGTACAACTACCCTGGCATTCCTTGATCTTAATATTACAGCAGAGCAAGGAGCATTCACGACTACCACTTATTACAAACCAACTGCTCAAAATTCTTTATTACATTTCAACAGTTTTCATCACGAGATCCTTAAGGGAAAATCTCCCTTTCGGACAATTCCTGCGTATACGCAGGAATTGTAACAAAATTACAGATTACAAACAACAATCAGCAGCCCTCGCCTCCAAATTACAGGAACGAGGCTACCCCACACGAGTCATTGAGAAATCAAAAAGAGGGCACGCAACCAGAACAGAGAGGCCATCCTTGAAACAATAACCAAAGAACCTGGCGCGCCACCCATGACATGCGTTACCACGTATAACACGGTTTCTAACCAGGTCTCCAGCATCATCCGCAAAAACTGGCGGATTATAAATTCAGGCCCCAGAGAATGGGAAGAACCCCTTTTTGCCTATAAACATTCGAACAATCTTAAAGACCAATTAGTGTCTACACACACTAGGCTTCCGCGGAGACCAGTCAACAACTCCGTCCTAAATGCTTGGGGCCTCCCTAATGTCACAGGACACTATCCTTGCAATAATTGTAGTGTGTGCCACCTTACAAAACATTCCAAGACACTTAACCTGGAACCAAGTAAAGTCTGGACACAATCACACCACACGAATTGCAACTCTCCTAACGTCGTTTACATGATCACATGCCCATGTGGCCTCCGCTACATAGGAATGACGACGCGAAAAGTGAGAACCAGAGTGGTCGAGCACCGCAGCACTATCCGATGCAAAAAAAACATCAGCAGACTCACTGACCATTACCTTCAGCATGGTCATACACCCAATGATATGACATGGACAGTGATCGAACAATTCGATCTCAATCGAGATAACAATGAAAAGACCCTATTGATTAAAGAACAACGATGGATTTACCGTTTGTCTACACAACACCATGGATTGAACGATTCCATCCCGTGGTGTTCCCTGAGAAGTTAATACCTTTGATGGACCTAATATCGTTAATGGACCTCAGCCCAGGCACACCTATTGCCTTTCCTTTTTGCGCCCCCTCTGTTAAGTTCCCATCCGGTTCATTAATGTTCCTAACTCATCACGCTTTGGAATAAACCTGTTTCATCTACATCAGCGCTTTCAGAACATTGCGCAACCATTCACAACTTCTCTTACATCTTATTGAGAATATTCATTATGTCTACACGCTCACTACATGCATGTAGTCTTTCTTTGCTATTTCCTCTTAACCGGGACGAACACAGGGCTCACAGCGCACTGTTGCCATGCCAACGCCCACCGCGAGCGTGTTGTCTTTCTCCCGTGTCCTTCTTCCTTTTCCTTTATATTCAGGGACGCTACTCACAGGTTCAATTAGCCACACCTGAGCACGCCGAAATGGTCTTTATATACCCAACACGGCTAGGACCTTCATTCTCGGAGATCTGCGACAGCTGAACAGGTTTCCCACAGGTCCTGATCCACAAAGGCGTGAGTAATCCTGAAACCTCACCATTACCGGGTAAGCTTTCCTCTTGCAGGTTTCTCATGGCTCGGTGTGCCCTGCCCTTTATCATTACATGGTCAGAATCTCTGCCGGATTTCTCCACGGGGGCATATACTACAAAACGCTAGTGTGAGGTTATATTTGGAGCGTGACCACATTTTACACATATGTGTATTTCTGCCTCCTAGTCCACCACACGTTTTAGCGCATAATGAAATAATTCACTTTAAACCGCACCACCAGTACGGTTCCACTTTTGCCGTGTTTTTCTGCCAGCTATGCACTTTACTATCGGCAAAGATATATCTCTGTGACTTATGCTAGTATGCTTATACTCTCCTCTGTATGTTTGTTTGTTATGTGTTGTACGTTCAGTATTGCTCGGAGAGGGAATCCCCCTCCCACATATAAGGCACCTTAGCGCGTGCAACACATTTTAAATCACATTCACATAAGTGCTACATGCACTTACACATACTTTTTTCGGTCCTGAGGAAAGCCAGAATTAATGAAAGGCCTGGCTGAAACATGTAGACCACACCCTGGATGTAGGAGTGCTTAATTCTCGCTCCACCAGCATCCACTGTCCTGCTTTAACGCTAACAGAGGCCCAGATATTAAATGCTATGCCCTCCTGGGCACTGGGACCACTGTATAGCTTTTAAATTTTTCACTTTCACACCACTCTCACAGCACACTCAGCAAATATACCAGCTCCGCTGTAAATACAGGCGTTGTAGCACACCCGGGGCACATTCGGTGTCACTAGGTGGGCCCGATGATGAAGCATGCCACCAACTAGGTTGGTGGGTGAGGGCTTTATAAAGAAACCAAATGTTTTTTCTCTTCTTCATACAGTCCTGAGTCTTCAAATAGTCACATACAGTCAGTCCTTTTTGATTACATATAAATAACCTGGGGATACGGACTGGCTATCTAGTCCTCTCTCTCTCCTTGATAATTATATATTGAGCAGCGCAAAGCTGCGAGAGCCTTTTCTCATACTTTCTTTTACCATGGCAGAACACCATGGTCTCACATACAACGAAAGTGATATTAATGAAATCCTTGCCGACCCCTCCTTTCTGGCAGACTTTAACATCTCCAACACAATAGCCCAAACTACAGACTGGGATACCTTAACAGAGAAGAAGCGCAACCGTATCAGAACCATCTTACATGGCCTAATATTGACAGAATACCTTCGGACTAACACAGCCCCCGAGGTCTCCTTGTCACAAACGCCCCAGGATCTTCCTAGAAGATGCCATCTTTAGGAAAGACTGGGCACAGATAGCCTGGCACTGCACCAGAGATTGGTTGGTGCTTATCATCAAGACTGCCAAACGCCTATCGGAGGCAATGATAATTGACATTCAAGCCACAGAAAGCCACTATAAAGCGACGATTAGATCATACAAGAAAAACTTGATGACCAGAACAAAGAAATGGCAGATTATAAAGAATATCTAACACAAGCCAAAATAACAAAATTTCAAAAAGACCTCAAGAAGTACTCCTATGTCAAAACATACCCATATACAGATGACAATTTTGTACCCCCGAACAAATCTGAAAGATCTGGTGATACCTCAGAGACAGTAGCTCCATCTCCAGCGACTCCAGTAATGACTCATCCAAACAGCGAGGCAGAGGACGCCAACAACGGTGGCAACAACCCTGGCATGGACCACGACAAGGACCCACCTATGGACCAACACCTTTGGACAACCACAACATCAATACTTCAACTGGCCACAGATGTACCAGTTAGGCCCCCTCCACCATTCTTCCAAGGCAATCCTAGGCCCCCTTTTAGGACAGGGCCGGAGGTCACGCGGCAGAAGAAGAAACAACCAATCAGTACACTGGGCAGAAGAGGAGAATCCTGTGAGCGCAAACACCCGCAACAGGACACGGGAACCACAACCTGGCACGAGCAAACAGTAACCTACGACTCGCCTCCCACTCTGGTATTCAACCTGTCCAGTACACCACTATCATCCAAGGACACTGCAGTACTTGATAAGGGCCTATCCTTTGTCCCAACAACTAGATTGGACAAATTCAAACTACATGTGGAGCTTGCAGATTTCTTCAGAAAACTCAAACTGAGGGCCTTTTTGAAAAACCAAGCACAACTGATGATAACCCTACGGGGAGCAACAATGAGACGGGCTTGAAACTGAAGTCTAGCTTTGTACCCCCACCTACAAGTGTACCCGTGGAGATCACCACTTTCGAACAAGCTGTCTACCATGACATAGAGCAGCTTGAACCAGCTAGACCATTCAATAATCTCTCCGAAGAAGACCGGAAGATTATCAAAAACCTACAGGACAACCCCACCCTCGTTATCAAACCAGCAGACAAGGGTGGTGGCATTGTCCTACAAGACAAAAAGATTACGACAATGAATGTCGCAGATTGTTAAGTGACACACGCAACTATAAATTACTCAAACATGACCCCACCAAGACGTTACAAGCTACCATCAAAACTCTGGTGGATGCTGCCAGTGAAGCTTGTCATATATCAAAACAAGAGGCCGATTTCCTGTGCACGAAAAATGCCAGAGTTCCATATTTTTATACTGTCCCCAAGGTCCACAAAGGAACCTTGCCACCTCCCGGTAGGCCCATCGTTTCTGGGATTAACTCTCTCTAGAACCGCTGTCAAGATACTGTGACCATTTTCTCAACCCCTTGGTCCAACAAACACCGACCTACATCAAGGACACAAAACATCTTCTTAATATCATCAAAGATATGGATTTTAATCCCATGACCCAACTAATGGTGGGACTGGATATAGAGAGCCTGTATACCAGTTTACCACAGGATGCTACACTCCAAGTACTACACGATATATTGGAGCACACACCTTGGCCATACAACACCCCCAGAGAATTCATACTCAAATGTGCCACACTGGCGCTTAAAGAAAATTATTTTGAATATGAAGGTGACTTCTACCTACAAACCAACGGAACATCTATGGGGAGCATTTTTGCCCCCAGTGTAGCAGGCCTCTATGTACACCATTTTGAACAGAGATATATATCATCAACCACAAACCCACATTCAGTAAACATCAAAGTGTGGCGCCGCTACATAGATGATATTTTCATGATTTGGGAAGGCACAACTGAATCTTTAAGCCAATTCTTAATCTGGCTTAATGAGCGTGATCCATACCTTCGATTCACTAGCACATCAAGTACAACTACCCTGGCATTCCTTGATCTTAATATTACAGCAGAGCAAGGAGCATTCACGACTACCACTTATTACAAACCAACTGCTCGAAATTCTTTATTACATTTCAACAGTTTTCATCCGAGATCCTTAAGGAAAATCTCCCTTTCGGACAATTCCTGCGTATACGCAGGAATTGTAACAAAATTACAGATTACAAACAACAATCAGCAGCCCTCGCCTCCAAATTACAGGAACGAGGCTACCCCACACGAGTCATTGAGAAATCAAAAAAGAGGGCACGCAACCAGAACAGAGAGGCCATCCTTGAAACAATAACCAAAGAACCTGGCGCGCCACCCATGACATGTGTTACCACGTATAACACGGTTTCTAACCAGGTCTCCAGCATCATCCGCAAAAACTGGCGGATTATAAATTCAGGCCCCAGAGAATGGGAAGAACCCCTTTTGCCTATAAACGTGCGAACAATCTTAAAGACCAATTGGTGTCTACACACACTAGGCTTCCGCGGAGACCAGTCAACAACTCCGTCCTAAATGCTTGGGGCCTCCCTAATGTCACAGGACACTATCCTTGCAATAATTGTAGTGTGTGCCACCTTACAAAACATTCCAAGACACTTAACCTGGAACCAAGTAAAGTCTGGACACAATCACACCACACGAATTGCAACTCTACTAACGTCGTTTACATGATCACATGCCCATGTGGCCTCCGCTACATAGGAATGACGACGCGAAAAGTGAGAACCAGAGAAACATCAGCAGACTCACTGACCATTACCTTCAGCATGGTCATACACCCAATGATATGACATGGACAGTGATCGAACAATTCGATCTCAATCGAGATAACAATGAAAAGACCCTGTTGATTAAAGAACAACGATGGATTTACCGTTTGTCTACACAACACCAGGGATTGAACGATTCCATCCCGTGGTGTTCCCTGAGAAGTTAATACCTTTGATGGACCTAATATCGTTAATTGACCTCAGCCCAGGCACACCTATTGCCTTTCCTTTTTGCGCCCCCTCTGTTAAGTTCCCATCCGGTTCATTAATGTTCCTAACTCATCACGCTTTGGAATAAACCCGTTTCATCTACATCAGCGCTTTCAGAACATTGCGCAACCATTCACAACTTCTCTTACATCTTATTGAGAATATTCATTATGTCTACACGCTCACTACATGCATGTAGTCTTTCTTTGCTATTTCCTCTTAACCAGGATGAACACAGGGCTCACAGCGCACTGTTACCATGCCAACGCCCACCGCGAGCGTGTTGTCTTTCTCCCGTGTCCTTCTTCCTTTTCCTTTATTTTCAGGGACGCTACTCACAGGTTCAATTAGCCACACCTGAGCACGCCGAAATGGTCTTTATATACCCAACACGGCTAGGACCTTCATTCTCGGAGATCCGCGACAGCTGAACAGGTTTCCCACAGGTCCTGATCCACAAAGGCGTGAGTAATCCTGAAACCTCACCATTACCGGGTAAGCTTTCCTCTTGCAGGTTTCTCATGGCTCGGTGTGCCCTGCCCTTTATCATTACAGGGTCAGAATCTCTGCCGGATTTCTCCACGGGGGCATATACTACAAAACGCTAGCGTGAGGTTATATTTGGAGCGTGACCACATTTTACACATATGTGTATTTCCGCCTCCTAGTCCACCACACGTTTTAGCGCATAATGAAATAATTCACTTTAAACCGCACTACCAGTACGGTTCCACTTTTGCCGTGTTTTTCCGCCAGCTATGCACTTTACTATCGGCAAAGATATATCTCTGTGACTTATGCTAGTATGCTTATACTCTCCTCTGTATGTTTGTTTGTTATGTGTTGTACGTTCAGTATTGCTCGGAGAGGGAATCACCCTCCCACATATAAGGCACCTTAGCGCGTGCAACACATTTTAAATCACATTCACATAAGTGCTACATGCACTTACACATACTTTTTTCGGTCCTGAGGAAAGCCAGAATTAATGAAAGGCCTGGCTGAAACATGTAGACCACACCCTGGATGTAGGAGTGCTTAATTCTCGCTCCACCAGCATCCACTGTCCTGCTTTTAACGCTAACAGAGGCCCAGATATTAAATGCTATGCCCTCCTGGGCACTGGGACCACTGTATAGCTTTTAAATTTTTCACTTTCACACCACTCTCACAGCACACTCAGCAAATATACCAGCTCCGCTGTAAATACAGGCGTTGTAGCACACCCGGGGCACATTCGGTGTCACTAGGTGGGCCCGATGATGAAGCATGCCACCAACTAGGTTGGTGGGTGAGGGCTTTATAAAGAAACCAAATGTTTTTTCTCTTCTTCATACAGTCCTGAGTCTTCAAATAGTCACATACAGTCAGTCCTTTTTGATTACATATAATTGTATCTGTCACACATGCCTCTCGCGTTTTTTGATGCCACCAGTAGGTCATCAATGTACTGAACCAAAACCGATTTTTCTGGAATAATCAAAGTCTCCAGACATTTTTTCAAAATCTGATTAAAAATCGATGGACTCTCTGTGTACCCTTGAGGAACTCAGCACCATGCCAAAACACGGTCTCCGAACCGGAACGCAAATAAATACTGGCTATCCGGATGTAAAGGAATCGAGAAAAATGCTTGACACAGATCAATTACTGTATACCATTCTGCATCACAGGGAATTTGATATAGAATCACTGCTGGATTTGGCACTATTGGACAACAGGGTACCACTATTTATTTATTTTTCGTAAATCTTGCACTATTCTATACTTTCCACTTGGCTTTTTAATTCCCATAATAGGCGAATTACATGGACTGCTTAGTATTACTCTTAAAATACCCTGCTCAATCATTTGGTCAATCACAGGAATAACTCCTGCTGTTATCTCGGGACTCATTTTGTATTGAGGTGTGTTTGGAAAATGTTGCACCCGGTTTCACCGCAACCTGAATAGGATCCACACCTTTCATCAGACCAATCTCTTTTCCTGAGAAGTCCCATACATCAGACCTTACTGTATTTCTCAGCTCTGCAGGCAAATCTTCTTCAGTAAGAAGTGAAAATAGCTCATCCACTTCTGTCCCTTGCTTCGCTAACATCATTTTAAATGCAACATCCTCATCTGGTGTCTGGAAAGCAATACCATCTGGTGTACAATAGATAGTGCAATTCATCTTGCACAGTAAATCTCTCCCCAAAAGATTTACCGGACTCTTATCACATACCACGAACCAATGCATGTCTCTAAATCTTCCAATATGAACTTCTATTGGCTTTGTTATTGGGGTTTTGATATGTTTATTGGAGACTCCTACAACTTGGATAGTTTCTCCTGAGAGGGGTAGGTTTGGAATTTCTGCTGCTCTCACAGTAGAACAGGTAGCACCAGTGTCCACTAGGAATGTAATATCATTACCTTCCACTTTTCCATCAACAAATGGACCTGACTGATCTACCTCTAGAGTTGCGCCAAGCACGCACTCTTCCTCCCCCTCAGGCACCATCATTGAGATGAGTCTGAATCACTCTCATTGCACTGCAACAAGTATTGCCAAACCATTTGCACATTTTGATTCCTACCAATTTGTTCACCTGCGTGAAACCCAATGTTCGCACTGTATCTCTGCACTTGAGCATTCACATTATTTGGCATAGGAGCTTGTGGTACCTGTAACTGTGGAGTAACTATCTGCTGCTGCTGTTGCTGTTGTTGATTCACAACCACCTCATTCTGCATCTGTGAATTTAAATTTTGATTTATCCCATTATTTTTCTGAACAGATCTACACTCGTTCTTCCAATGCCCAAATTTTCCGCACACATGACAAGGATATTTCCTTTTCATTTCCTCTTTATTCATTTTACCTCTACCTTTACCACCACTCATTATTTGACCATTCTGATTCTGACCTTTCATCTGATAATTTATTTGGGAACCACTCTTTCCTTCTTGCTGTTCTGCCACTTTCACTTGTGCCCACATCATTTTCTCTTTTAACTTCTTATGCCTTGATTCAATATCATCACTACAATACTTTGCATACCTCACTATCTCATCAACCGTTTTACTCTGCCAACAAATCAAATGTTGCTGAATCATATTACTAATTTCTGGTTTTAATCCAAATACAAAACGATACACAAAATGTCCCATATCTTTATCTCAGATATTCTCAAGCCCACTGTACTGTTTGAACACCTGTAACAACCTTTCATAATAAGCATGTACCGACTCCTTTGGTTTTTGGGTTATTCTGTCAATTTTAACCCAATCTGTTTCTTTCGGAGAAATTATTCCCTTCAGGTAAGTGATTACCTGATGGTATTTCTTCATCGCCTCATCTGAAGGTGCACCTGTTTTCGCATCTCTAGGATATTCTTCTTTAGGCCAATCAACAGTAATCTTACACTCTGTCCATAAATCTGCTGGAACAACAATCTCAAATAAACCATCTAGATCCTTCAACAAAACCTTTGAAACCTTCACAAACCTCTCTACTTGTTTGTACCAACTGGCTTTTCCCTCAACCTAGGGAAGTCATTAGTAAAAGATAATATATCCTGTCTTGTCCAAGGAACGTGAACATATCCACCACCCGGAACATCTCTCATTGTACACATGCTTTCAGCCTGTTCTGACTCTCTTAGTGGAAATAAAGACGCATTTTTATTGGCAATCATTTCTTCTTTCTTTTTCGCCCATCTACCTTTCCACGTTCTACATCTCCCCATTTCTTCAAGATATTCATTAATTATTTGATGTGCACTCTTTTGCCAGACGCATTCAAACTCTCTAAATCCTTTTCAGTAAAATCCAGTCTATATGTTTTCTGTAACACTCTTGACTTCTCTATGGCTACTCCATATTCACAAGCAGCCTCTGTCAACTTTTCATGAAGATTTCTCGCTTTCCAAGTAATATTTTTGCACAGGAATAACAACTCCTCACTCTATATAATTACTCAATCTGTCTGGGCATTTTGTACCAATAATAATTTCTTCCAAATCCACTTTCAGTTTACTCACATCTATACTCTGTGGTTGAGGTTTTTGCTTTTCCATTCCCCTTTTCCAGTCATCTAACTCATCTGGTGACAGTCCCATTGAACTCCCTGATACCGGAGTGACATTCTGCACTATTCTCCTCGGATCCACTTGCGCACTTCTCTTAGGGGTTTCAGTTAACATCTCACAAACTGGCAGATCAATTAACGAAGTACTTGTTTCAGCTTGTTCAGCCTCATCAACTATCATTACCACTTTATTCCTGTCACTATTCATTGGAACTGTCAATGCATGTACTCTCGATATATTCTGTTTTTCTCCATACAATGGAACTACAGGACCAATCGTTACTGGCACTGTTAATGCTTCTGCATTCAGATTCAATTGATTAATTTTCTGAGTCAACTCCTCTCTCACCTTATTCAACATGTCCATTTCACTCTCTTGTACTACTCTAGTAACTACCGGGACTTGTGGAACCTGCGGAATTAGTGGGGTTCCCATTAATGGTGCATTTGGGACTGTTTCACTTGAGTTCTCTTGATAAGGTGGAGGTCTTTTAGGCAAAATGCCATCTAACAACTCATCATCAGAATCACTTGGGTCAAAATCTATACTTGATGTCTCTACATTTTTCTTCTTCTCTTTACATTTGCCTCCAGTTGCTTCTTCAGCAACTAAAACTGGGTACAAACCATCCGCTATCACAGCTCTCCTCCATCTTTTCATTTTATCATCCCGTTTTTCAAAAGGATACCTAAACATTATACTCCTATATTTCCTTCCACCCCTATACTTCTCTCGATCATACGCTTCTTGTTCCCATTCCTCAAGCGCTTCATACTGTGTAGGTCTAGGATTTGGTTCTAAAGAGTTCATTCTTCCTCTCAAATTCTGTAGGATCCTTACATTAAATGTACCATGCTTCAGAAAAGCTAAAAAAGCTAAAACACCATCATCTTCCGTGTATTTCACCCAATTTTCTAACCAAGTACACGTATGGTAGCCACGTTCCAACATCATAAAAGAAGCAGCTGTTCTTGGAGGTGGAATAGGAATTCCTCTCTTGTAACTATTGGTTTGTCCTTTTTAAAGAAACTCTTTATCTTATTAATCAGATTCATTTTCCCAACCCTTCTCGCTAAAATACAATTCAATAAACAAACAACAAACTCTTCGTACTTCTGTTTATTCTATTTGCTAACAACCATCCAATACCAGTGCGACTCACACCAACCAACCAATCAGAACACTCCTATGTAATCAGTACCTCGACCAATACCAGCGCGGCTCACAGCAATCAACCAATCACAGCACTTCAAACGCCAGCTGTTTGACCAATGCCAGCGCTGCTTTTTGTGACGTCAGTATTACTCCAACTACTGACCCTCCCCTTACAAAATAATACGGCAATGTTTTTCTATACTTTTCTCAACAAAACTTGTTAGAAAACAAACATAAAACAATGCTACCTTGTCTGTTCCACTAAATAAAGAGATAGTTTCCACTTCAAAAAGAAAGATTCTTTCACTTCAAGTAAAATAACGACCAGCGCTATTCTACACCCAAACAAGCTACGGGAGGACTTGGTACTCCTCTAGGGATACTAGCCAAAGTTTCCGAAGAGGACTTTCACATGGAAAGAGGTCTTGGTACTCCTTTTGGGATGTAAGGCCAGAGTTTCGGAAGTGGATCCTTCACTATTTCAAGCAAAATCTACTCTCAAACGTATAGTCCCTCATATAACACTAACAGCCTCTCGCCGTTAAGTATTATGACAACAGACAAAGTACTTCTACAGTGTGATACCTTATCCACACTATTCTTCTGCCTCTTCATGCTAATACATTATCATCCCGGGATCTTAGGTAACTCCGTACCCGTTCTTCTACACAACATAGAACAAAACACTAACTTTTCATGTTAAGAAAACAAATAATCAATAATCGATAATTATTACCAAACTAATCAATAATAAACCGTCCTTTGCTACCAAAAACTGATCCAGCGCCAATCAGGGATCGATAATCAATAAACACAAACAATGGCCCATACTCATACACCCAACACATAAAACCCTGTTGCACTGTTTCAAGTTTGAGTTAAATCAGTTGTTCACAAACTACAAGCTCGTCCTAACACACAAGATACATAATTGAACCTGTAATCAACTCTCTTTCCTCTGGTCGATGGATCATTAGTTGGGAAGTTGATGGCAATAATTAGAACTAACTATCTATCCATACTACTAAATAAATCACAAAACTCGGAATAAGGTTAATAATATTTATCGCAAATAATGTGAAGGTAAATGCTCATCATGTACAGTTTTACAAGGCAAACAATACATAAATCACAGAGAGAGAACATTTATCAAGGCAAAAAGTGTCAAACTCAAATCATAATGAACAGAATGCAATGAAGGAGTGGATAGATGAAGAGACAATAGTTTCAGAGACAGATATACATTTGCAAATGATTATGCAAAGTACAGATCATTTAGCTATACTAACCCAAATATTTTCAGTGGAAAATCTATCCTCTGGCCATGAGAATAGATGGGGGTTCCCCAAGAAGGTTCAGGGAACAAAGAATAGGACAGGAACAGGAAACAGGTAGGCCTCTATCTGGATACAGCAAACCAACGGACAGCGACGATCTCCCCTCTCTAGCTTCTTCAAAGGTGCGCTCTCCAACACCCCCCAGACACCCCAGTTAAACTCTAAAAACCTTCATTTCCAACCCACCATTATAGCAACATTTACAGAATCTTAGTCTCTCATTGGTCAGTTTAGGGGGTGTTCTATCACACCACCATAGTCAAGTCCATGTTTTCACAGCATTCTTTGTTTTACATTTCTAACAATACATAAACCACGTCTCATGAATACACGCTTCCTCCAACTAGTAACATGTTACAAATCTCTACATTTTCATCGTCTGCCTCTGCAGCTTCCGCGGAAGAAGTTTATACATTTGCACTTGGTCCCACGGCCATCCTTCCGTTACTTGGCAGACACACAATAATTCTGGAAGGTCATCAGCTTTTGCCTTCTCCATTCTCTCTCAGAGCTCAATTTTCGGCTTATTATTAAATTTCTTTTAACCCCCAACTCGTCATGCAACGATGTAGGCCCATGCAAGCATCACTACGATGAATAAAAAACACAGACATTATTAAATTTCATGAAATATAATTCTCACTGCTTTACCATCCACCGTTTGCACTATCCCACGTTATATGTCTAACAAAGCATTTACGTGCAGAAAGCAGCATTATTATTATTTTTATATTTTAAGCAGAACGCAAATGCAGCCTAGTTTTCATGCATTAGTCCACGCATTAGTGCACGCATGCGCAAAAGCATTTCCCCGTGTTTTTGCACGTTAATTTCACCGCACACTGTTAGTAAATGTTACCGGGGAGTTAATCCGAGCAGGTTTTAATTTCTCAAAACCCTGCTCCATCACATGTGCTATATTGCTCTCGAGATGGTTCACTATTACGCCCACACCCTCGATCTCCATGCTCCTTAAAGTTTAGTACCTGGAGTAGCTGGGACAACTGACGTACCTTAAGCTTCAGGCGGCTCACTTCAGCCCTTAAGCGGTTAATATTCTCCCAGATATTTATATCTCCACTATCTATGGGATTGGCAGTTCTAGTATCATTACATCTACGAGGAACTACAGGGTCTCTGGGGCTTAGCTGTCCAGGGGGGGCATAGCGGGTTGTGCATGTAATTAATGGAATCGGTGGTCATGAATGTTTGCCTGAAACTATGCGGCCACTAGGGTAAATGGAACTACTCGAATTCTTAGAAACCACTGCTACAAGAGGTTTTCTTGACTCTAGTCTCCATTCCAACAACTTTTTGAATCGTGTGATTTTGTTGGGTGGAGTTGCAGATTTTGTTTTCTCATTCACTAGGAGTTCTCCGACCTCCTCTAGCAAAATGTCAATTGCCTCCAGGGACAGGTTAGCATTTGGTTGTTTGGGAAGTGTGTTTTTACCAACTAGACCCTGCGTTACTTTGTCACCCAGCTTCCTTTTTCCCATTTTGTGTGTTTTGTGGGATATAGAGGGATAGTGGGTTTTATAGTTCACTAAAAACACAAATTACCTTCTCTCTAAATGCACGCTGCGAACTGGTGGCAAAGGATCCCCACCCAGTGGGATAGTGGGAAGTATCTGAAATGGTAGGCTGGACATAGAATATGTAACAATGCAAACAAAGATACAGGGATAAAACCAGACAGTAGCAGACCAAAGTTAGATGAATACTAAAATACACTATTAACAATCCTAACTTAAAAAGAAAAAGGGAAGAAAAAAGCAGTTACGTTATGCTACTAAAGGCTAGCAAGTTCATACAGAGCCAGTTGACAACAAACCACACAATTTAGTCCAAATGGAGACTATCCAATCGGTTGTCCAGGCCGTGTTCAACTAAACAGAGATGGCTTTTGCGATACCAGGGGGGAAAACAAAATGTAAACTTGGCCGAGGCCCTGGATGTTAGGTTTCAGAATGAATCACTCCTAGAGGTTTGGGTTATCTAGAGTGGGCAACTCAGGGGCTCTCTACATTCAGTCCCCCCCCAGGGGTAAGTCTCACCTGGGTGGCATCTCTCTAAAAGAGAAGACTATTACGGCCGGCCCCTGTACATTTAATGAGGCAACAGCAGGGACCTTCTGGGTGCGGGTGCATAGGGAATAGATGGTGTAGGCGGTGTAGATGGAGCTGGCTCCTCTGCTTCTGAGGGCCTGCCTCGCTGCAACAAGGCTGCGGGGCTCCTCTGTGCTAGAAGAGCCACTAGTTCAGCCAGGTTTGCCTGGTAATTGTCTGAGGCTTTTCTGCAGTCCTTACGGATGTGTGTGAAGGCAGGGAGGTTGTAGCATCTAAAACACGGGTGAAACACTCGCTAGATCGATGTAGCGCTCCCTGTGAGTTCGACTGAGCAGTTACGGAGCTGCTGTGTCCAGATCCTTCCGATGGCTTGCTTGCCACTACTGTACTACAACCCCCCCAGTACCTCCTCAGCAAACGAGTCAGGACCGGACTGTGGCAATCGAGCCCAGCTCCAAATCCAAGAAGCTCGGAGGTTGTGGTGGAGAACGTACAATGGTGTATCACAAAGTACACAGGGGCGTAACCTGAGAAAAAGCAAGACTGCAAGCCCAAAAAGAATTCTGAGGTAAACTTAGCAAGAGCTCTGCAATGCATGAATATCAGGGGAACCGGTTTCTACAAATCAACAAATCAGCAAGTCAATGCAAGTTAGTGACAGATGTGAGTCAGGCATACAGGCAAGGTAGCAGAGAGTTTATGAGCTTGCGGACTTGCATGGTTGCGAATCTCCAGCTTGTAGGCAAGTGGCAGGGTACAGAAGAAGAAGCGGTAAATGGGCACCCAACTCTGCACAAACAAGCCGCACCAACCTAGTGCCAGCTGCTTCAGTTTGCTGCAGCTTGGCTGCCCAATGCCTATGGCAGATATGAGAGATCTGCCCTTTCTGCTTTTCAATTTTTCAGTGTTCCAAATATTGCCTCCTACAACACTGTCTCCAGCACACGCTTGGAGCCTGCTACCTGGAGCGGTTGCCACAGCTTAACCTGCCCACGTGCCCCACTGCTCCAATGCAGCTCCAGCATGGTGTTGTAGGGTTCATACGTTCTCAGTAAAACCGTGCATTTGTTGGAAAATATAAACGCCAAAACTGTGCACACCATCAGGAAATGTTGACCTAAGTCCTGCTAGCTCACAGTGCACCATCTGTACAACTTATCTGGTAAGGTAACAGATAGAATGTGCAACCTCAGGACATGACAATCCTGACTGCCCAAGGAAATGCTGGAACAGATCTAGAACCCTTTTGTTTGGTAACTCATGCATACTCAAAGAGAACCACAATAAATACACAACATGGCATTTCAATATTCATTGAAGCAATATGATTCTTGTGTAAAATACGTGCACTGCAATCATTAATTGAAGGAAACAAAGCAAAGTAATCCACATCATGAGAATGCTAAGAAAATGTACAATTTAACCATTGTGCTGTTAAATAGATTATATGCTCACATATAAGTAGTGTTATATTTTGTGCTCCTACCTAGCGCTACCTATCCTAGTGTGCGTAGGGTGGGTGAATCTGCCAGAATCCCTGTAGGGTGATCTAACTCCCCCGTTACCTGCGGGTAAGTGTCATCAGGGAACCCGTCTTGGTGGACAGCTGGGCAATATCCAGCGCAGGAGGTAAACAGGAATCAGCTGGGCTGGAATCCAGGCATGGGGTGACCTCAGCAGTGTCAGCAGAATGCTCTTCTGCCTTAACAAAGGAGTGATGTTGTTTATATAATAAACTTCACTCATGTAATCCTGCTGGAGCCCCAGTCAGGCCGCTATTGTTGATTCTTTCATGCTAGCTCAGTCACCGAGCAGACAATAACAACAGCAGCAGTTTGCGTAGGAAACTTAGTCCTTGTACAGAATGTTCAAGGCACTCCATAATATGCCTGTGAAGAAGTGTGAATGTGAGCAAAGCCATTTCAGAGAATATTATCCTGCACAGGCGCGCAAGTAAATGTGTGTCAAATGTTAGCATTTAAGAAAAGAGGGCAACAAATGATGGACGGAATGCTGAGTAAATCAAACATTCACCCCCATTCAAGAGATCTCGGTTAAATCTATAGTTTCTTTGCTCACTACGCCACCCCAGTTTGGACCCAGCCATAAGCAAATCAGTCTTGACCCTGCTTCTCATGGGAACAGTCCAGCCCGAACTGCCAAGCCGGGTCCTCCCTGGACTGGAAACAAGCATCCTGGGACCGGTTTCGGGCCATCACCCCTCATCAGCCAGGCCAGCTTGAATCCAGTGGTACAGTGAGCAAGGGACCCACGTCTGAGCATACCCATCCCACTTAGAGTGAAAAGAGCTTTGGC
The DNA here is from genome assembly GCA_963921515.1 of Calotriton arnoldi. Classification (NCBI taxonomy): domain Eukaryota; kingdom Metazoa; phylum Chordata; class Amphibia; order Caudata; family Salamandridae; genus Calotriton; species Calotriton arnoldi. The sequence continues at coordinate 916,774 of CAWUFW010002582.1, forward strand.
AACAAATGATGGACGGAATGCTGAACAAATCTGCAGCAACTTAAAAACGTGAGCATGCAAAATGGTGGTGTACCTACACGGGCCTAATGTGACCCCATAACAATGGCTCCAGCATGGCTTCCTGGGTCGCTGTGTCAGATGCCTGGAAACCTAGGTCGCTGACTACTGGATCGGGGATGACATCTCTAATAATAATATTCTTACCTTTTTTGGGCGATATCTTCCACTATATTTTTCACACAATATTTTTCATTCACTTTATAAGTATAGAATAACAATATTTTCGTAAAAGATGTTTGACACGATAATTATGTCCGGCAATATTGTTCACGATATTCTGTCATACAACCATCAAGATAGAATATAAGTGACAAATTTGTTTCTAAACAGTCCCACATCCATAGTGTTTTATTGTATCTAGAGTTTTCCTCCACCTCAAACTGTTGGCAGCCCTTGTTCATGTCATGTTGTGAGGCCGCACTGGCTCCATTTAATTGTGCTGTCATGACATTGATGTGTGGGCTAGGGTGCCACTCTCTTTCGGTTGTTTTGTTAGGCCGAATCATGGCCATGCATATTATGATCTTGACAGTTTCTTTCTTGGGTAGTATAACTATGGGAAATACCCACAGCATGGGGCATTTGAACTCTTGTGTCAAACTCCACCACTGTTTCTAATTGTTTCCCTACAACCCCTTGTAGGTGGGATGGAGTCTTAGGGTTCATTAATGGGTAAAGAGCCTTGTTTATGCATAGTTCGTCCAGATAATTCTTACATTTTCACAGGCCAGTGAATAGTTTTAAGAAATTGTCTTACATTGGTGGGGATGTGTCCATCTTACAGTTTGACAGAAATGTTCTGCTGTCTCCAAGACCATGAGGGAGAAGGCTGGTTTCTTGCAGCATGGGAATGTATGTCATTACCTTATGATCTTTGTATTACAATGTACTTTGGAAGCAGCCTAGGTATTTAGATGGTTTGGCCGAAGCCCACTTTTACACACACATGCCTGCTTTTCCAATTGTCGATGGGTGCTCCATCTTCCTATGTGTGTCTGTGACCATCACACTGAGGGATTCCCCACTGTCCACAAATGAAACGTGTCTTTCAAAATAAGCTCTGGTGCACGACATTTCTTCCATTCCTACGTGCTTGAGCTGTTTATTTTGGTTTTGTAGCAGTTTACACTGATTATCCCAAGTTATGTTGATGTTTAGAGGCGAAAAGGCAATTCTCATTTCTGGTAATTATACATCAATGGGTCATAATGTTCAGCTATAGGTATTGACCAAGAGACCGGAATACCACCCAGATATGAAAGAGCAAATGAGACCCTGGATTGTTCAACTAGGACTGAGACCAGGTAATAGAGGAAGTGCAACAGGAAATATTTCCTAAAACCCGAACACTATTTGAATCACCATGAAAGTGCTCTGGCAGCAAGAAAGTTACTGATTGTGAGATAACAGATTGCATGATGAGGTTGTTGCTAGGAGATGGAGGCCCTACCTGGGGAGAACCCTGTGAAACTGTAGGCAAAATGGCATGCACCTCCATAATGGTGCCCAGAAAGATATCTGGTCGGATGATCAGTTGGGTTCTAGGATCGCTAAGTGAAAGAGTGTCCATGGCTCTACTGGTTTCAGAGTCACTTGCGCTTGTAACCTACCCAGTTGCTGGGCTAATGAATAAGTGACACTGTGGGATTGCTTCATGTGCATGTATGTTCTTATAAAGTTCTCAACATCTTGGTCAGATTGGCTAGAGGGATTCTCTGAGAACTCATATTGCTCAGGCTGGCGTTTTCAATCTGTGCTTGCTTTTTTGTCTGCATCACAATAGTAACCCGTTTGGCTTGTGGAGCCTTGCCATGCAGGAGCGATGCTGAAAGTCCACTCTGTCTAGTCTCTATTCATGTCCCCTGAATTATAACGTGGTGTCCAGCCTCTAAAGATAGAAGGCTACCATCATGACTCTCATGCTGTGTGATGATAAACCTACGGTGTGTTCTTGCTTTTGGAGTACGGTATACAGTACAAAAATATATGGCACAATGGCTCACAATTGCTTGTACACTGGTGGAGAAACTACACAACAACTCTTAAACTATTGGGTTAGAAAGCACTGTTAAACAACATCAATGCCTAAAAAGCACTTGATTATGCATAGCAATATATGTGTTATATATGGAACTCGGATGCAAGGTCCCCAATGCCCCCTTGTAGACCACTTTATTGCTGAAGGTCATAAAGAGAATGGCATGGTCATGAGTGGTGCAAATTACCTGAAAGCAGGCGCAATTTGGAGCAGCTAATCAATAAGGAGGATTTAAAATGGATCCTCAGAATGGACACGATGAGGACCAGCCTGAACTGACAGGAAGAATGGACTGATTTTATTTGAGCAATCCCCAGTGTGTGACAATCAGCACGTTCACTATGGACCCTTTAATTATCCTGGTATCAGTTCTAGATTTTCATCTTGACTGCTTCGAACTCCATAATTTCTCCTCCCTTGACTTTGCCTTGTATTTGATGATCTGCACTGATTAAGCAATTTAACCTGGCGATTCTCTGCATTCATCATGAGGGAACAAAACGTTGTTGACTACCACTACGGAAGCTAGATAGATTATACTATATATAAATGGGATGCGTTGTTCTTGTTTTTAAGGCACACAACTTTCATCACTGAATTTGTTCACATGTGTGTATCACTTTGATGAGAGCACTGAGCACATTTCTCACTACACACTCACTGCGCCTTAACAAAGTAAACGTTTTTTAATGAAAGTTTTTAAATATGATTTATTATAACTAATGATTAAAATAACCATTTGGTTCATCTGTATTGATTGTATTGTTTTCAACTGTGGGACCAATCTTTCTGGTACATGTACTTACCCAAGGTCCTTGGTGATCCTCGGGTTTCCTTGGTAACTGCAACTCCCCCCAAAAAGGGAGCAGTCTTTCTGCCTTGGGAGGCAATGGGCAGATGCATACTAGAAAAAGAAAAAAGAAGACATGGGATCACTCACACTGGCATAGGGCCATGCCCCCACACTAAAACATCTCTAAAAGTCTTTTTGCCCCACCCAGGGAGCAGAAAACCCACTAGACACCAGGGAAGTTAAAAAAAGAAGGGGTGTGGATGACCCACCCTGGCATTGGACTGTTCGCCCACCCAAAATCAGCCCTACAGTCTCTCTATCCCTTTGGAGGGCACATTGGGTGTTTACTCCCAATCTGCCTACAGGATGAAAAAATGTCCACTGGACACATAGAAATTAATTTAAAAAAGAAGAGGTGGTGTGACCCACACTGGCACTGGGCTGTGCCTCACCTCATGACAGTCTTTCTACCCATCTGGTGGGGCTTACTGGGGTAAAATACCTCAATCTGCCCCAGAGCGAGGGGGGAGAAAACCCAATAGACACCAGGGAAAAATGGTACAACAAAAGAAGGGATAGAGGCAGTCCAGCCAGGCATCGGACTGCACTTCCACCAATAATGCCCCACAGCAGTCTTTCTAATACCCCAAGGGGTAGATTTGGGGGATTACCATATTCTGTCCCTCAGGGGGAGCGGCAGGGCGAATAGCCCACTAGACACCAGGTATATTATTTAAAATAAAAAGAAGGGATGGAGAGGCCCTCCCAGGCACAGGGCCCTGCCCCTACTCCATAACAAGCCTGCAACTTTTTCTGCCTCCCTGGGGGGAGCATGAAGTCTAGTAGGCAGCAGGAAAATAGACCCCAAAAAGAAAGAATGAAGCAGCCGCCCAGGCAATGAACCATGCCTCCACCACATGTTAGCTCTCGATGTTTTTCTGCCCAGTGGGGGACAGAAAGCCCACTAGCCATCAAATATATTATTTTAAAAAAAAGAAGGCATCTGGCTGTGCGCCAGCCCATAATGGGCTCAGCTATTTTTCGTCCCCTCTTGGTGGGGGGATTATGTGGTTTACCCCAATCCGCCCACTAGACACCAGGGATATCATTTAATTTAAAAAAAATGGGTGGGCAGCCCACTCAGGCTTAGGGCCATCCCCCCACCCAGTAATGGGTCTGACAATTTGTCTGTCCCCCTGGGGTCAGATTAAAGGAATTTACCTTCAATCTGCCTTTTTTTGTGGGCAAAATGCACACTAGGCATCAGGAAAACAAATGGTACAAAAAAAACCCAGAAATGTTGGAATGGCCTGCTCAGGTATCAGAATGTGCCCCTGTCCTATAATGGGCTAAACTGTTTTTCTGCTTCCCTGGGGGGAAGAAACCCCCTTAGAGACCAGGAATATTATATAAAAAAACGAAGTGGTGCAGACGCCCCCCCCCCCCATCTGTTGAGCTGCGCAACCACCTCTACACGGCATCAACAGTCTTTTTTGGGAGGCCAGATTGGGGCAGGAAAGACCACTAAACACCTGAGAAAAATGGTCAAAAAAAAGAAGAAAGTGTTGGGTGGCCCACCCAGGCATCAGGCCATGCCCCACCTTATAAAGGCGCTAGCAGCATTTCTTCCTCTCAGGAGGGAGAAATCCCACTTGGCACGATGGACCTTTTTGTAAAAATAAATAAGAAGGGAGGGTGACCCACCCAGGTATAAGGCAGTGCCCCAAACCCACAGTGGTCCCAAGAGTCTTTCTCCCCCACCAGGGGAAAATAGCCCAGAAAAAGGGGTGGGGCCAGCATACAAAAAATATTAAAAGAAAGAAGTAGTAGGGATGGCCTGCCCAGGCTTTGGGACATGTTCCCTCCCGATAAAGGACACAACAGTCTTTAGCCCACCTCTGTGGGGCAGATTAGGTGGTATACCCCCAATCAGCCCCCCAGGGGTCAGAAAGCCAAGTAGACACCTGAAAAAATTGTTCAAAATGGGGTAGGGTTGGGGGCAGAACGCCCTGGCATTGGGCCATGCCCCCCTCCATGATGGTCCCAGCAGTATTTCTGACCCTCTCCCGGGGAACAGATGGGGTGGGTTACCCTGAATCTGCCCCCTCCAGAAGGCAGTAGGCCTACAAGACACTAGGAAAACTGGTTAAAAATGAAGGAGTGGCACATCCTGATCAGGCTATGCCCTCACCCCACTAAAGGCACAACAGTATTTCTGCCTCCTAAAAGGCCCAATCAGGAGGGCAGAAAGGGAGTAGACACCAAGGAAAATTGGTCCAAAAAAAAGGAGGAAGGGGATGTTTGCCCAGGCATAGAGTAGTGCCTATACCCATTAATGACCCAGCAAGCTTTCTGCTCCTCTGGGGGGAGGCAGAAAGTCAAATATACCCATGAATGGCGTAAAATAAGGAATGGGAGGGTGCCTCTATGTACTGGAGCACACTCAACACCCCTAAAGCCCCAACAGTCTTTTGCCTCCAAGGGGGCTATAGCATCCCATGCCCATGTCAAACAAGAGGAAATTCGGATTCTTATGGGTGTAGTTTTGATATATGGGGCAGCAGAGAGGGAGTAAATCCCAATTTCCTCTATCTTTCCCTCATGGATAGATGCACTATTTAGGCTCTGGGTTAGCTGGCAACCAGAGATCTAGGTGAATACAGGTTTAGGGCACGGTCTCTTGGGGTTCACAGACTCTCGCAAATTTGTGTTCACTTTTTGAGACCCTGCTACATTTTTCAATGATTTAATTGCGTTCACAAACCTTGCGGGTGTATGCTCTGCTACACATTTTTTTTGTTTATACCTATGGGGATTCCTTTGGGGCTTCCTACCTGAGTCAAGGTTTCAAGGAATGCTCCCCCTGTATCTCAATGGATCTTTCTCTTACATTTCTTTTCAGAAAGCAGAGACCCGTGTCATGTAATGGTGGCTGTAACATTTTTCTTCAAGTTGTGGTAAGCTAATCAGAGAGCTTTTGGTCCACAGATCCAGTTTTGTGATTGCAGACCTGAAATTGATTACTAAATTAAAAGCTCCCTCATCTATTTGGATTTGTGTATTTTAAAATATTTGGGTTCTTGTGGCTCAGTTGATGGTCTACCAAAACCATTTAAGTAACATTAATTTCTTTAAAATTACCGAATGGATTAATACGAAGTCAAGTAAATGCACTTCTCTTAGTAAGATTCTACTTCCATGCCAAGTTTGGTGTTTTTTCTGTATCAGAAAGCATAGAATGCTGTGGAATGTAAAACGGGAAAAGCTTTTTTGTACCCGGTTGTTTGATGGATCTGTATGAAACTTGCCACTCTGAAGCCAAATCAGATTAACCCATTTAAACGTTTTGTGCAGATTCATTGAACACCTCCAAAGTTATTATGAAAACAAGAAAGAGCTTTTTAATGGAAAGTATATCACACACACACAACATGGCAGAAAAAAATGCAGTCCAATAATATGTTATTTAGAGCAACTGTACTAATAAATACATATTCACCCATTTTTAACTACAGCTCAAGTTCCAGTTTATTAACACAGTAGACCAAACTTGCTCAAGGTAATACACTGTTTACTGCCTTTTAGAGTGCATATTGCAGTTACTTTACACAAGGATACAACTCCTAATAGTCACAAGGTCTCTTCAGATTTGATTTTAGCTGCTTCACAAACATATCCACTTCCATCCTGGTTTTAGTTAAATATATTTTGTAAACAAATGCACAAGAAGAAAATGCCTTGGCATAAACCAGATATGCAGATACCAGAATGTAAAATTCTATTAATTATTAATGGTGGCTAGGGGCATTATGACCCGCTGGAGGCTTTGCTTCTTGTCTGTCCTGGCCCATCCCACAGTGAACAATAGAAATAAAATGCATATTATACATGGTACATATGCATATATACTAAAGAGAGCTAGTGTTCAGGTTGTCTGTACCACGTGTTAGCTGAACAAAAATAAACATACATTTTTCAAGCAGACTATAAATGAAACATTTCTGAGCTGGAAACAAATGTAAACTTTTATGTATACTCTCTACTTAGCATTGATTTGTGGTACTTGACCTACCTTTCAGAGATGCATAAATTCATGTTAACACCTACACCCATGCAAGATTTCAGAAAATAGAAGTGAAATATATAGTTAGTTACATATACACTGATATACACATATACACACATTCACCATTTTTTACACACACACACTCATTGATGCACATAGAAATGCACACACCCACATAACCACGGTAAGAAAATGCCCTTTTTGCGTGGTGAGCCCCCCACTTTTTGCTGGATTTTATTGCTGATGTGTGGACTCTGAACACTGGGGCGCTGCTGTCTCACTCCAAATACTTGTACCCAGACCCCTACAAATATGTAGAATTGGATAGTCCCTGATTGGCATAATTTACATATCAGTACGTCCCTAGTATATGGTACACAGAGTACCCAGAGCCTGTGAGTTAAATGTCACTAGTGGACTTCATCGCCTATTGTGCCACCACTAAAGAGATAAGGCAAAGCATGCCTTCAGGCCTGCCCCTGCTGCCTGATCGTGCAGTATTTAAATTGCAAATTTGACATGGCAAAATAAACCTTTTGCCATGTCTAAATCTTCCCTTTTATCACATATGAGACACCCCTACATTAACTCCTAGATACCCATTGGGCAGGTCGTGTGGTATTTAAAAAGTTGGACATGTATACTTAAATTTTACATGTCCTTGCAGTGAAAAAGTCTCCAAAGTTGTTTTTCACTGTGGCAAGGCTGGGTCTCCATTGAAAAGCTCTGGATTACATTACACCTTACAACTCAAATTAATTTTAAATCCAAATCAAACCTAATGGTCAAGTCAGATTTTAAATTCCTATTTTGAAAATGCCACTTTTAGAAAGTTAAACTAACAAGTGTGAGAGTGCACTCCTTTCCTTAAGTTGAAACCATTCTTGAAAGTCTCCAATTGAGTGTGCGTGCAGACAGTGAACCGTGGATCGCCTCTACCACAGTAATTGTAACAATAGTAAAACCAGGGCACTTAGTCCGCGCTCCTCACTGTTGCAACAGTGAGGAGCGCGAGACAAGTGCCCTGGTTTTACTACTTTTAGAAAGTTGCCATTTTTCCTGCCTAAAACCTCTAGTAGCCTTTTTAGAGTTGACCCACAACTGTCACCTGGCAGCCTGCTGGCCTTCTGCAAGTAGGTGTGAATGGCTCCCAGGAGAGGGAACAAAAGGGCCTTTCTAGAAGCACATATAGGGTTATTCAGGATGTCCAGGTGTGACCTCCTGCTGACAGGATGGCCTGGAGGATGTGTACACCAAATGCGTCAGGCTTCATAGGGGCATACGGTATCACAGGCAGATATAACTCACGCCTAAGCCTGTCCCTGTGTCAGACCTTTCACCCTTTGTGTGGTCTTCCACCAACCTTTTTGCCTTCACCCCTCCTGTATTCTGATTAGGTTTTTATTGGCATTAGGTCTCTATACACTTTACCACTTCTAACCACTGCAAAAGTGCTTGTGCTCTCTCCTTTTAACATGATACTTTTGGCTTACACCTTATTGGCATGTCTAATTTACTTATAGTTATAAGTCTCTAGTATATGGTACTACATATACTCAGGGCCTATAAATGAAATGCTACTAATGGGCTTGCAGCACTCATTGTGCCACCCACTTAAAAAGCACTTTAAAACATGTCGCAAGCCCGCCACAACAGTGTGTAGTGCAGTTTTAAAACTGCCATTTCGATCTGGCAAAATAAATCTTTTGCAAAGTCCAAACCTTCCTTTTTAAAACATATCAGTCACTTCTAAGGTAGGCCCTAAACCGCCCATAAGGCAGTGTGCATTGTGTTTAAAAAGTAGGATATGTGTATTTATGTTTCACATGTCCTAGTAGTGAAAAACTCCTAAATTCATTTTTTTACTACTGTAAGTCCTATATCTCCCATTGGATAACATTGGGTTACGTTATTACATTTAATAAGTGATAACGTTTGATTGGGAGCAGATAGCAAGGTCAAGTTTGATACAAATGCATACAAATTTAAAATTCTCTATAATGGTAAAATCGGATTTTAAGTCACAGTTCTAAAAATGCCACTTTTAGAAAGTTGCCATGATCTTGTCCTAACTATTTGGTGCCTTCTGCCTGCATGCTGGGTTAAATGATTGTAAACGGCTTGGCAAAGGGGGACTAGATGTTGGTACGATGTGCCATCCTGCCAAGATGTGTGGGGCGGAGCTGTTGCCTGCCCAACTTACATTTAAAATGGGCTGCCTTCAGCACACACACAAAGTAACCTGACACCAGTCTGTTGTCACCCCCAGACTACTTGGAGCCTTGGCAGTTGAAGGACAGAACTTTCCAGAACCAGATATAGGGTTATCCAGGATGTCACCCCACTTCAAAGGCTGGCAACAGGTATGAATATTTGACCTCCTGAACCACCTCTTCAGTACACTCTGGAAACCTCTGGACTACAGATGAAGGACTGCATTGTTCCCCAGAGGACTGTCCTGCTGCTTCAGGACTGCCTTGTTCTTCATAGGACTGTCCTGCTTCTACCAGGGGACTGTTCTGCTGCGCGATGCCTGTCTTGTTTTCCAGCGGATTGCCCTGCTGCTTGAGACCTGCTGAGAAGGAAAAATGGACCTGCTCCCTTCACCGCAGGCTAACCTTAGTGACTTTAAGGGTCAGTTGGCTGACCTTTTGTTCTGAGCTACAGGGACACAACGAGCTCCAGAGGCCTTCCTGCAACTGCCCAGCTGACCTGCTGCAACAGGACCTGACTGGATTTGCAATTGGACCTGCCTGAGCCCTTATGGTCTATGCTAGAGTGAGTCCTTGATCCCCAAGAGGAGCTCACCTAGGTCTGGAACCTTGCCTGGCATCAGAGTGCACTCCTCTGAAAGAAACGGAGAAATCCTGAAGTTTTGTTTTTTGTGAACGCAAATGGCTCATTTGCAGAGAGACTCTGCCACCCGATAGTACCACCAACATGAAGCTTCAGTGAACCTGACTCTTCGTGATACATCGGCGACCACAGACATCTGGCAATGTGAATTCTGCACTGTGTGCTACACCAACAACCGTCTGCGATGCCAGATTGGATCTTTGTGCTACAGCGACAACCATCCATGATGCGAGGGCTGCTCTTCACACTACAGTGACAACCATTCACGATGCTCTCCCTGCTCCTCGCAGCCTTCTCCACCACGAACGGAACTTTTCGTGCTGGACTTTGAGAAGGTTAAGTTTTCAGCAGGACTAACCTGCTTCCTGTATCCGGCCCGCACATCATTGTAGTTGGCCAGAACTTGTTACTTTTACCCCCGTCTAGCATGATGAGATGAAAGCAAGAGGCGCTTTGCACTTTTAGTCGCCATACTTACTTAAAATGTTGAAATTGCGTATCTTTCGTTCTACTGATTGGATTTTTGTTGTACTGGTATAATTTTCTAAATGGGTGTGGAATGTTTCTTGTGTTGTGTTTTCACTTTGTTGCAGTTTGAATGCTGCATAAATACTTTACACATTGCCTCTAAGTTATGCAAGTTAAGTCTGTCTGCTTTTGTGCCATGCTACCAGAGGTCTAAGCACAGGTTACTTTAGTCACTTTTGCCGTTCACCCTGATAAGGATTGTGGTTGTGACTTGAGAAGGGTTTGACCCCCTTCAACCAATAACCCACTTCCTTACATCCTGCCATTTTGTAAGTAGCCAGGGTGGTACCAATCTCAGTGAGGGGGAAAACCTGTTCCAGAGACCTGGTTTTCAGGGGGGGGTATTCATTTCCCTAGGACATACCTCAGGGATGTGTCCCGAGCTCTGCACAAGGGAAGACAAGTTCTGCATATTGGTTTTAATTACAGTAAAACACACAGGAAGTGCTGCAAAGGTAGGTAGGAGCACCTCTGGGAACTTTTACCCCATTGGTTAGGAGTGCAAAGGAGTTTCCCCATCCAGAGGCTGGCACTAGACATAAAAGTGGCCCCCGCAGTACCCTATTCAGAGCACCTCTAAACCTGTGGAAAACAGAAGAAGGACTGCTGTTTATACTGTGGAGAGCAACCGAAAGGGCTGGACCTGCTCCTCACTTGTACCCAGGACAGAAAAATGGACTACAAGTGCTAGTGGGCCAACCTACTGTTCAGCTCCAGGAATGCAAAAGCTGCAGGAAGCCCAAGTCTCAGCTGAGTCCAGCTGACCAGTTCCACCTGGATTTGCCCTGGACCCTGCAGGTGGCTTCTTGGAGAGTGAGTACTAACACCCAAGCGCTACCTAAAATGTCATAGTCCCTTGGCTGGTGTTAGAATGCACTCTTTGATCTTTCATTCAAAATTGCAAGACTGGACACTTAGAAACTTTTTCTGAACTTCTTTGCAAAAGGAACCAGAGGCTAGCACTGGACTGCCACTGAGCAACAGCTGCTGACGTCGAACTGCCAGTCAGATTCACAATGCTGGTTTCCTTGCTGAAAGGATCCTCACTTCCAGAAAAGTATCTAAGTCTGAACGTAGAGGGTTTCACTGGAACCAACGCCAAGCAGCACCCTGACAACACCTTCCACGGCCCTGACTTTGGACTTCGCCCGATTGGAGTTTTCCTGCCTGCGACGTCGAGAGCCTTGAACTTCCTGTCAGGGCCGAAGCTCCCACTGAGGTCATGTGCTTCAGCTGTTGATGAGTCCCCCTTCAGATTCAGCTGGAACCCCGACCCACCGCCAACCTCTTCTCCAAAAAAACAACCAAGTCAGAAGGCAAACTTTCCACTGGGATGAACCTTGTCCCTCTATCTGATCCATGCATCATTGCGGTTGGCCTTAACTTTTGACTTTGACCAGGTCTAGCACGACCAGATAAGCACAGTTGGTGCTGTGTACTTTTTGGCTCTGGAAACACCTAAAACTTTGAAAAATCATAACTCTGGTTCACCATATCAGATTTGGGTTATTTTGGTGGCTATTTCCTCATTAAAATTGTCTCTATTTTTATAAATTGGAGTGGGATTTGTATTGTTGGGTATTATACTTTTTAACTGTTGTGGTACTGATAAATGATTTCCACATTTCTCCTATGTTAAGCCTGCCTGCTCTCTGCTACAGCTACCAAGGGGTAAGCTCAGGTTTAAATTATTGACACCCAACTGAGCCTAGTAAGGAATAGTGCCAGTATTACTTGAAGGGGCCTAGTCTCCACTTCACCTGATAATCCAAATTCTCACACTCATTTTAGTAACCCTTAGCCTTAAGAATACAAAAACAAATCATGAAGCACGAAAAATAGAGTGCGTTTGGTGAGTAATTGTTATGTTTTGTTATGAAAGCGCTGCACTCATATTTAAAAAGTGTCATATTTGCTTTCTTGGCTTTCCAGGTGGACGAACAACCCATGCCCAGCACGTTAAGATCCTGAGAAAGAATAATTAAAATTCAAGCCGGCTTTTTTCACCGACCAACGAATTAACAACAATATGTGACCTAAACGACCTTTGAGACCAATCAGGAGATTCAAAATTACATTTGGCTATACCTACTAGTAAAGAAAATGCATTTTTATACCAGTTAGTAGTGCAGGTATCAGTTTTGTGCTAGCTGGCCACTGAAACTGTTGTTTTTAAAAGTACCTCATGAGTGTGTTTTTTAATGTCATCAGCACCACCCCGGACGTAGCGTTCTTCACCGAAACCTGGACCAACACCACCTCGGGACCGGACATCGCCATCGCCATCCCCAAGGATACAAGATCTCCAGGAAGGACCGCCCAACCCGCCCAGGAGGAGGAATCGCCATCGTCCACAAATCCAGCCTCTGCCTGAGCACACTCCCTGACGAGCCCACAGAACTGATGGAACACCCTCACTTCAAGATACTGGCCAGCCCCACCGCCACCCTCCGAGGAACCCTCATCTACCGACCCCCTGGACCCCGCGGACCCTTCGCCAACTCCATCACGGACATTATCTCCCCGCAGGCCATCGCATCCACCAACTACACCCTGCTGGGAGACCTCAACTTCCACCTCGACAACCAACTGGTCCCCAACACCACATCCCTCCTGGACAACATCCACAACATTGGACTGCGCCAGATCGTGACCGAGCCCACGCACTCAGCAGGACACACCCTCGACCCCCTCTTCACTACAGGAAACTCCATCACCTTCAGCCACACCACCGAACTCCCATGGACCGACCATCGTTGCATACACTTCACCTTCAGAACACCCACCATCCACAGACACCAGCACCTGCTTCCACGAAGAAACTGGACAAAAATCACCGACGACCAGCTCACCTCCTCACTCAACAACTCCACCCCAACCATTGCGGAAAACAACGACCCCAACACCGCAGCCCGAACCCTGCATAGATGGATCTCGGCCAGCACCAACACCATAGCCCCCCTCAAGAAAAACAACAATACCCGCGCCAAGAAAGCCAGATGGTTTACCACCGAACTTCGAGAGTCCAGAAGCACATGCCGCCGCCTCGAAAGGCCTGGAGGAACACCAAATCCACAGAAGCCCACGACAACTTCAGAGCCGCCACCAACGCCCACCATCAACTCATCAGAGAAACGAGGAAAAAGCGATTGAAGACAGAATCTCCACCCACGCGCACAACAGCAAGGAACTCTTCAGCATCATCAAGGAGTTCGCCCAACCCACTAGCGAGTCTACCGACATCCCTCCCTCACAAGACCTCTGCGACAAACTCAGCACCTTTTTCCACCACAAAATCAAGAGCATCTACGACAACTTCGACGAAGACAACCAACACACCGAACCCTCACCAACCACCCCCGACACCCGGAAACCAGCGATTGACGACTGGACAGCCCTCACCACCGAAGACACACTGAAGACAATGAAGTCAATCCACTCAGGGGCCCCCAAGGACCCCTGCCCCACCACATCTTCAACAGAGCCGCCGACACCATCGCACCCATGCTCCGCCACACCATCAACCGCTCCCTGGCGACCACCTCGTTCCCCGACGACTGGAAACACGCCGAGGTCAACCCCCTCCTAAAGAAACCCTCAGCGGACCCCACCGACCTCAAAAACTACAGACCCATCTCCCTGCTCCCGTTCCCAGCGAAAGTCATCGAGAAAGCCATCAACAGCCAACTCGCCACATTCATTGAAGAACACAACATCCTCGACTCCTCCCAATCCGGCTTCAGAAAAAACCACAGTACGGAAACCGCCCTCCTCGCCGCAACAGACGACATCCGCACCCTACTGGACAAAGGAGAAACAGTAGCCCTCATCCTCTTCGACCTATCAGCGGCATTCGACACAGTCTCCCACCGCACCCTAATACGCAGACTCTACGATGCAGGAATCCAGGACAAGGCCCTCGACTGGATCCGCTCCTTCCTCTCCGGCAGGACGCAGCGGGTCAGACTCACCCCTTTACTCTCGGACCCCACACCTACCACCTGCGGAGCCCCCCAGGGCTCCTCCCCTCAGCCCGACGCTCTTCAACGTCTACATGGCTCCACTCGCCCCCATCGTCAGAACCTACGGACTCAACATCGTGTCATACGCAGACGACACCCAGCTCATCCTCTCCCTATCCAACGAGTCCAACACCGCCAGACGCAACTTTCGAGAAGGCATGGAAGCCGTCGCCAAATGGATGAAAAACAGCTGCCTACAACTAAACACCAACAAAACAGAAGTACTCATCATGGGCCCAAACCCCGATGCCTGGAGCGACACCTGGTGGCCCCCTGCCCTCGGAAACCCGCCAACCCCCACTGAGCACGCACGCAACCTGGGAATCATCCTGGACTCCGAGCTCAAAATGGACCGCCAGATCAACTCTGTCTCGTCTTCCCTGCTTCCACACCCTCCGCCTCCTTCGTAAGACCTTCAAATGGATCCCCCCTCGAACACCGAAAACCGTCACTCACGCCCTGGTCACCAGCAGACTGGACTACGGCAACGCACTCTACGCCGGAATAAACAAAAACCTCACCCGCAAGCTACAGAACATCCAGAACGCCGCCGCAAGACTGGTCTTCAACCTGCCAAAACACTGCCACATCTCCCAGCACCTGCGCACACTCCACTGGCTCCCTGTCGAGGCGAGAATCACCTTCAAGATGCTCACCCACGCACACAAGGCCCTCCACGGCACCGGACCAGCATACCTGAACAGCCGACTCAAATTCCACGCACCCCAAAGGACCCTACGATCAGCCCAGCTCTCCTACGCCGTGGTCCCCCGCACCAAGAAAGACCAGATCGGGAGGCCGCTCCCTTCTCCTTCCTTGCGGCCAAAGCATGGAACGCCCTTCCGCTCCACCTCAGACAGACAACATCGCTCCCCATCTTCGCAAGAAACCTCAAAACCTGGCTCTTCGACAGACCCCCTCCTTGATGGATGGAACCTGCACCCCACCCCTAGCGCCTTGAGACCCTTACGGATGAGTAGTCGCGCTTTAACAAACCCCTGATTGATTGATTGATTGAACCTCGCACTTTGAAACTAACCTTCATGTCCTTATGTAAGAGATGGTGACTAGCCAGCCATGTTGTCCAACGCCTCGAAAGCGGCTTAGGTATCAAAATGTGTAAATGACTGACATTTAGGAAATCACAGTTTGTATATCTCATAAATGAACACTGGTTTTTAGCAGATTGTGCCCTTCGAAATAAGAGGCCAATGAAAGCGAGATTGTCCCTGTGTTAAACTGGAAGTACATTCTGCTAGATGGGACCTGATTCACCGCACAACTAAAACGTGACCTTTTAAGTACCAGCACCACCCAAAGGAGGTCCCTTTTCTGTGAGTGTGGCCTGTGGGGAAACCGAGTTGTTATGCACGCTTAACCTGTCCAGCAGAAACATGTCAAAAACCGGATGCACTGATGTAACACAAATTCAGATCGAAGCGGACATGTTCAAACTCTTGATGACAAAGACTGTCTAAAAGCCCATTACTGTGTTTTTCGATAAACCTTTAAAGTTTTTTTTTTTTGTTTGTTTTCTTTGGTATGGGGCGAATTGCTTTTAAATGCAATCTGTTATAAATATCACATTCATGAGCCCTTTTACATTAAAGGTCAACGTAATCAAATGTCTTTAGGGCTTAACTTTGCATTTCACCGTGTTTAAGATTGCTGATTCACGAATAATTATTCTGAGAGAAAATGTATCATTTTATTGGCACGTTTAAAACGTGATATTCGCCTTCCGTCTCTCTTTTGGTGTCTCGCTCCATGTGTTCCATTAATCCTGTAGGGGCCAGTGACCAAAGTTTCAAGGCTTGAGAAAGCCCTGTGGCTCTTGTGTTTTTCCTCTGGACCCTTAACTTGCTGAAAGCGGACTTTCATACATATATTATATATGCACATGGATCGGAATTACGAGCAATGTGTGTGTTAATTATCACACCCTCGCAGCTTTCCCCTGATATATTAAGGAAGGACAAACATGTCGACATATACTGGGGAGAGGGAGATTGGAAGGTTGGTGGGGGCCTGTAAAAAATGCAAAACAGGTGAAAGTTAGTATGTAAATACCAAACCCGCATGTAATGCCACATTTACATCTTAAACAGCCAGAATAGAAAGTATTTAACATACATGGTAAATAATCACTCAAGGTTATTGGTATTTACCACGTGTGGTAAATGCCATACCTATACCGCCTAATTCGTAAGGAGGGCTAAATGGGTTATTTACTAATGGTTTGTGTTGGCATTTATGCTGGTCAAAGTGATGCACAGCATTGTGTCTATTTACTTACCATTAGCAAGTCCTGGGGGAACAGCACAGAATTGCTCAACACTGCGAGTAAATCTAGGCGAAAGTGTCCTTCAGAAACACTGAATAAAAACTTGTTGGAATTGATGCCGAACCATTGATTCCCATATTTCATTCCCCAAAATCCTATAATGGGCAATAATTCTGCACTCCTCTAGTCTCTGATGCCCTTTATCAGTAATTCAGGGGGGGGCATGTTTTCTGGCCCTCTCATAATGTGCCTCTTGGTGTGTTTCACTGTATCACTCCACCATGGTCATTAAGTTTTTCATCAAAATGCATTCATTCACAAAGAATGGGCCTTGTTTATGATTGTTTGTGAGACATAACCACACTTACATACAATTTAACTAGGTTTGCCACAGATTCTGGAGATAATCTTTCAAGTCAAATATAGTAGCTTAATTCCATCTTTACAAACCTGTGTTAACTATAAACAATGGAGTGCAGAACTCCCCCCTTTTGGATTTCCACATTTTAATGTCTATGTCCATCCCACTAATAATACGGGAATTAATACAGTAACAGTAAATTAATGGAGGACGAATTATTAAAGGTATACATTGGCAGGGTTTTCAAAGTTGTGACCATACTGTGAAAGTAGGTCGCCTCAGTAGATAGCACATAATACAGTGAGGTTAACACAATGTTTTTCCACAGGCAAGAAATCACTTTTCCCCTGACACTATATTCAGCATGGTAAAACATGGTAGGACAGCCAAAGTTCAACCATGTATTGGCCATATATTGTTCAGGTGTCTTGGAAAGGCAAGCCAACGTAGGTACCTGACAGCTGCTATGGATTCATAGATTAGTTGTCAATGCCTTTGTGATAAAGGTACAGATGGCATTCAATTGCATAATTCTCCTCCTCTGTCTTTTTCATACATCACCATCACCCAGTTGTCAGTGTAACCCTTGCAGCAGCAGTGCAATTGGCCCAAAGATTTTTTTAGTGGTGATGAAAAAATGCTCAGAAGGGGATTTTCAATTGACAGAGATGTGGAGTCAACCTAAATAATGTCTGGTAAGGTTTGAAGGGCATATTAGCATTGCACAAAAAATCAGAAATTCTTGAAGGGGCCTTCATTTGTATTCTACAATCTTTGTTCCCAGGTTCTACACTGCTATCAGTCACCAACAACAGGCATTATAGAAGGTTTAATCAATGATGATGTTAGCTTGGGTTTTGAGACATATTGTGACATCATTCACTGGATGGCTCTTTTACAATTTAGCAACACAAAAAGATGATGGACGGAATGCTAAACATTGTCAAATATTCACCCCCAGTCACAGATCTATGTTAAATTCATCGTGTTTTTGCTCACCATGCCACCCCAGTTTGGACCCAGCTATATGCAAATCAGTCTCAACCCTGCTCCTAATGGGAACAGTCCCGCCCGAACTGCCAGGCCAGCTCCTCCCTGGACCTGAAAAGAGGCATCCTGGGACCTGTTTCGGGGTATCACCCCTCATCAGCGAAGCTAACTTGTGTTGAAATTATTTTACTGGATTCACAAATGCCAATGAAAACAAAGCCAAATACAAGCAGCAAAAGTATAGAAGAGGGACACAATTGTCAATTGTAAAGTATAGGAATCCAGCAATATAGAGGGGGGAAGGGGTCCAGCATAACAGGCAAGCAGGAAAACCAGGAGGGGAGGGAGCAGCGGGTGTGGAAGAGAGAAAAGGGAAGGGAAATGGACAAACGAAGGCAGGGAGTGTGGCCAAACGGCTCAGTTTTCCCCTAGGAAGGGGGACCAGATAAGGAGGAACTCATCAGCCTTATCCATCAGGTTATAGATCACCTTCCCGTGGGAGGCAGTCTTGAACATGGTCATGAGCAATTCCCTGTGGGGTGGGACCTGTGGAGAGCACCAATGATGGCGTATGCAGATTTTGGCCGTCGTGATAGCGGTAGTGGGGAGACGATGTGCATGATGTGTTTGATGGGGGAGGTCCACCAGGTTATGCCGGAAGAGCAGCTGACTCAATAGTGGAAAAAATGGAGAGCCCGATAGGGACCCGTCTCGGCACCTGCTTTTGAGAACAGCCAGTGCTGAGCACCGGCAGGACCCGGCCCCCTTAAAGCCCTGGCCCCATGCACAATTTGCGATTTGGGGCGGGCCATGGCACGTGGCAGATGCAGATCTATCTACATCTATCTACATCTCTCATTCAGAGAGCAGGTCCACAGAGGAATCCTGTTGCACATCCATTTTCCCAATGTAAAACCTGCCCTAGCGCTGAGTTCCTGCGAAAGAAGTTCTGAGCTACCACAGGGTTGCTGAAAAAGAAGATGCAATTCTGGACATGGGCAAGTATGTCTCCCCTGCCTACACTGCAGGCCCCCATACAGTATTTCTTTTTGTTTTTGCAGTTTTATATAGTGCAAACCAGACCCGAAGGTATCAGAGTGCTTTACATGATCACTGGTTGCCTTACAGATGGACACATGAATTGTTTTATTTTTTTTAGGCACAGGGAGATTAAGTGAATTGCCCAGAATCACAAGATGTTTGAGCCTCTCGCCAGACTTGAACCTGGTTCCCAAGCTTCAAGGGAATGTGCCTGCATTAAGCATTAAGGGGTAGAAATGTGCTGCATAATATTTCCCTCCATCTGCCCTTTAACACATGTGGAGTAAAATCTGCTGCGTGTGATGGGGCCTGCTGACCTCCCTAGATGCTTCAAAGGTTGCAATGACTGCTAAAGCAACAGGTCTGTACCAGCTGCTCTATTATACACGGAGGACTGGCCATAAGAGGGTACCATGGCACTAGCTTTGCAGGTTTGCCCCTCCCCTCACAACAAATGTCATCTTCTGATTCAGGTTGGCATATACTGGATGTGCGCATGCACGTTTGCAAATCCCTAACTATGAGTTACAAGTTTGTGCTCCTACTCTGGAAATTCTATTCTGCTATTAAACGCCCAAATAGATGGGGAAAATCCCTTCAATTTATAATAGATTCTCGACATTTTAGGAACCCCTGCATTTGGATTAGAAATTCTGGCATTATTTGCCAGGAATCACCCACAAATCTGCATGTAACATCAAACTTTTGCATTGCACAGTTTTTTTTGGTACATTCGTAGCCTCCCTTGTTCATAAATAAGACAGCAGAGGCTATACTCTGTATACTTTGGATTTATGTTTGGAGTGCAAAGTGTTAGGTTCCTTGTTTATACAACTTCTCATTAATTCCTCTCTACGCCACTCCATTCTATGTCACTTCACTCTACTCTGCACCACACTGCTCTACGCCACTCTACTGCACTCTATGCCAATGCACTGTATGCCACTACACTCTACACCACTGTACTCTGCATCACTCCATTCTACACCACTGCACTCTACACCACTCTACTCTAGGCCAGTCCACTCTACGCCAGTCTTCTCTACACCACTGCACTCTACCCTGCACTATTCCACTCTACCCTGCACCACTCCAACTTTACACCACTTCACTCTACTCTGATGCAATCTACTCTACGCCACTGGACTGTATGACCCTGCATTCTATTCTACCCTACTCCACTCTGCACCAGTCCACTATACGCCACTGCAATCTATGCTGTGCCACTCCACTCTACACCACCCCTCTAATCTATGCCACGGCACTCTACGCCACTCTACTTTAAACGACTACACTCTACAAACCTGTACTCTACACCAATGCACTCTACACCACTATACTGTACCCTGCAACCCTCTACTCTACTCCACTGCACTCTATGCCACTGCACTCTACACAACTCTACACAATTGCATTCCTATGTCACTGCACTCTATGCCACTCTACTCCATACCACTCTACTCTATGCCACTACACTCTATGCCAATGCACTCTGCACCACTCTACTGTACACCACTGCACTCTACAACACTCTTCTCTGCAACACTGCACTGTCTGCCACTGAACTCTATGCCACTCTACTCTGCACCATACTACCTGCACCACTGCGCTATATGCCACTGCACTCTACGCCACTGCACTCTACTTGGCACCACTCTACTCTAACCCACTCTACTGCACTCTACACCAGTTCACTCTACGTCATTACACTCTATGCCACTCTGCTCTGCATCACTCCACCCTTCACAACACTCTACTCTACGCCACTGCATTCTACCCTGCAGCACTCCACTCTACCCTGCACCACTCTACTCTGCACCATTCCTCTCTATGCCACTTCACTGCACTCTGCACCACCCCACCCCACTCTACGCCACTCCACTCTTTGCAACTGAATTCAATGCCACTGCAATCTACACTATGCCACTCCACTCTACAAAACTCTATTCTGCACCACTCTACTCTACTCCACTGCACTCTATATAACTCTACTCTAAACTACTGTGCTCTACGCCACTGTACTCTATGCCAAACCATTCTACACCACTTTACACAAAACCAATGCACTCTACGCCACTGCTGTCTATGGCAATCTACTCTACATCACTATACTGTACTCTGCAGTACTATACGCCACTGCATTCTAGGCCACTGCACTCTATGCCACTCTATTCTACACCATTAAACTCTACGTCACGGCACTCTATGCCACACTATTCTACTCTGCACCACTGTACTCTATGCTTCTGCTCTCTACTCCACACTGTACTCTATATCACTCTACTGCACTCTACACCAATGCCCTCTCTGCCACTACACTCTACACCACTACACTATACACCAATTCACTCTATGCCACTCAAATCTGCTCTGCACCACTGCACTCTATGTCACTGCACTCTACGCCACTCTACTCTACGCAATGGCACTCTACAACATTCTACTCTACGCAACAGCACTGTACCCTGCACCTCTCCACTCTACAACTCCATGCTACTTCACTGTACTCTGAAACAAACTAAAGCATGCCACTCCACTCTATGGCACGCCACTCCATACTACACCACTCTGCACTACACTACTGCAACCTTTGCTGCACCACTCCACACCACTCTACTCTACGTCCCCTCACTCTACGCCCCTATACTCCACACCCGCCACTCCACTCTGCACCACTCCACGCTATGCCACTTTACTCTAGGCCGCTTTACTCTACGCCACTCCGCTCTACTGCACTCCATGCCACTCCACTCCACTCTGACACTTTACTCCACTCTATGCCACTCTATTACACTTTATGCCACATCTACACCCCTCCACTCTACACTCTCCACTTTACGCCACTCCTCATTACAACACTCTACTCCACTATAAATCACTTTATGATACTCTACTCCACCCTACGATGCTCTACGCTTATTTATTTATTTATTTTGAAAGTTTTATATAGCGCGAACATGACCACCGAGGGTATCAGAGCGCTTTACAGTTTATACATCAGGCAGAAAACAAGCAATCAAAACAGCAACAACAAAAAGCGACAGATTAACAGTCTAAAAATTGGCCACAAATTCTCGTGAGCCCAGCAGCTGGGCCACAAATCTATGCTACTACCTATATGCCACTCCACTACTCTACTCTACACCACTCCACTCTGCGCTACTCTATGACACTCCACTCTACAAAACTCTATGCCACTCCACTCTACAACACTATACTCCACTCTATGCTGCTCCACTCTATGGCACTCTACAACACTCTACTACACTCTATGCCATTCCACTCTCCTAGACTGCACCACTCTATACCACTCCACTCTACGAAGGTCTACTCCGCTCTACTCCTCTTTTCTCTATGTTACTCTACTTCACTCTACGCAACTCCCTCTACGGCACTCCACATTACTTTACTCCACTCTATGCCATTCCACTCTGCTCTACATCACGCCACTCTACAACACCTTATGCCACTCCTCTCTACAACACTCTACGCAATTCTTTGATACTCTACTCAACTCTATGACACTCTTCTCCACTCGATGCACCTCCCCTCTATGACACTGTATTCCCTCCACAACACTCGTCAACATTCCAAAACACTCTATGCCACTCTACTCTATGCCAGTCAATGACACTTCATTTCACTTACAGCCACTCCACGACAATCCACTCTACACTACTGTACACCACTCCACAACACTCTACACCACTCTACACCACTCTACGAAACTGTCCTTTATGCCACTAACTTTTGGTCATGCTGAACAGTATCCACGCTGGTGTATAACATGGCTAAAACACATAGACAAAGCCAATAACTCTTGCATAGGCATGACCTATTGGCTTTGCCAATGCTTGTTTTTTAGAGTGTCTGTTTTCTGGCAAGGTGTTGTCCTACTTGCACTGTGAGTTCCTCTGGAGGTATGCGGTGTGTATATTTTTATGTCGTATCAACACATCCATCTTAGTCGCAAAGCTGTGCTGAATTCTGAGGATATTATAGGTAAGGGGATTTCAAACCACTTCGTTTTTTATTTCCAACATTTAAGCATACATCGGTCTCTGTAGTCAATTTAAAAATCTTTGGTCCATGGATGCTGCAATAATACATGCTTTATTAAAGCTGCCTCGAGAATGAAAGTTGAACTGGACAACATCAGGTGGCTTAACATGCGAAACTCCCATTTAACACCTCATAAATCCACCTAATGCTTCATATCGCAGTCCAGTGAAGTCTAATTTGGCTGCTTGATGACCACTTGGAGCATCATCCACTAAATGGCAGCTTCGGGAGAGAATAGGATGCATTTTCACAAGTAGTGCATATTTGCTGCACATTGAAAATTCTGCACGATTTTTAAACCAACCCTTTTTAAAGCAATACATCAAATCATCTTCATAAAATAATGCTGCCAAGCTCATTACACATTTTTAAATTAAATGTGCAATATATTATAATTTTGTTGTAGCATAAAGGCTGCTTCTATGTTCTTTAGTATTTTTTGTGATTGATGATTAAAGCCATTTAAAACAATCCTGCAGATAAAAAGGACGTTGTAGCAATGTTATATCTATTCAGCTCAGCCTATCAAACGCGTTAGTTCACCTTACTAGAAGATAAAATAGCTGTCTAATAAGTATTTGTGAATTGTATTGAATTCATTTCTATTATGAGTTTAACTCGCTACCATCCCCCCGCTGACATTGTGCTAATGAAGGCCCAAAGTTGGAAGCTTTCTCTTTCTGTGCAATGTAAAAAAACAAATTAATTAGGGGCATATTTATCAAATATTCATTCAAGCAATGCAACACAGCAAGCCACCTCGCTGCGCTGAGTGAAAGAGAGAGTTCAGGAATGCACCTTTTTTAACCTCATGCAGCACATTCCTGCTCTCTGCCTGCGTTGGCGCGCAAACTGCTGCCTAGCGCCAATGCAGGCACCCTTGCACCCCCTGCTCTCTAGGCAGGATTGTTTTTGTGCAGGAAGTTACACCTTCCTGCACAAAAACAACCCTGTGAGGCTTTTTCCTCTTCTGAAAAACAAGAAGAAATAAACATGTTTCTCCTCATTACGTCTTCCCTGGGGAGACATAACATTCTGACGCATTCCCAAGTCTACCACTTATGGTAAACCTGGGAATGCGCCAAAATCCATGGGTGACTGTGTGGGAACATCCGTGCTCTACCCATGGAATGCCTTCCTAACACAGAGTAATGCAAGGCATTGACTTGCGCTGCTTTGCGCTACCCCACATTAACCAAGCTACGCAGGGCCACACAAGGTGGCCTGCTGTGGCTTGGTAAATGTAATTCTAGGTTTTGCGTTGCCCTTGCGCCTCCTTGCACGGAACAAGGGTGATGCAAAACCCTGATAAATATGCTCCTACATATATATGTAAAGTATGCAGTCGGCAGTAGCGACTGTGAAAATAAAGTTAGGTTTCAATTTTCACTGGAAAAAACACTCTTTGGTCTTATTTTGTATCTGGCGCCATTTGATGAGTCTGAATGAAGCTTCCAGCCAAATAGCATAGATGGCCGGATTCGCACTGACAAGGTTCATGCAGATCCCTCAAGGGGAAAATGTAAAGAGGTGATGAAAAATCTTATGTTTTCAATGTTAACTCCTTTAGTGAAAATTGCTGAATGGAACTACACCACCTAGCATGAAACTAAAACTTTGCGCAGAGGAGCAATTTTGCTTGAGAGACGTGTGTTACAAACAGGTGTTGTGTTGGCTTTGAAGGACCAACTTTGCATATCTTAACTGTTAATTCCCAGGCAGTTTGTGAAACTGAGCTCGATAACTGTCCGCCAGCTAATAAAGTAAAAATAACAAATGTATCTCACTGAAAGAGAGAGCATTTTTCCCATCGTCCTACAGAGGTTCGCAGACCCAAATTCGAGTCTGACCAACAGCTGCCTGAGGCTCAACGCCGAGAAGACAGAAGTCCTCATCCTTGGAACAACCCCTTCAGCATGGGACAACACCTGGTGGCCGACCGCCCTCGGAAGCCCACCAACCCCCTCAGACCATGCCTAAAACCTCGGCATCGTACTACACTCATCACTCACCATGAACCGACAGGTCAACGCCGACACCTCCAGCTGCTTCAACACCCTCCACATCCTCCGCAAGACCTTCAAATGGATCCCCCTGGAGTCAAGGAAGACAGTCACCCACGCACTCATCACCAGCAGACTAGACTATGGAAATGCACTCTACGCCGGCATAAACAAGTCCCTACTCCGCAAACTACAGACAATACAGAACACAGCCGCCAGGCTCGTCCTCGGCATCCCCCGGCACGCACACATCAGCCAACACCTACGAAGACTCCACTGGCTCCCAGTGGAGAAAAGAGTCACCTTCAAAATCCTCACCCACGCCTACAAATGCTTACACAACAACGGACCCAAATACCTCAACGACAGAATCAACTTCCACGTACCCAAAAGAAACCTCCAATCCTCCAACATCGCACTGGCCGAAACCCCGCACATCCACAGAGCAAGAGCAGGCAGAAGATCCTTCTCTCACATTGCAGCTAAGACCTGGAACGAGCTACCGGCAGACATCAGACGCGCCCCCTCCCTGAACATCTTCAGGAAGACCCTCAAGACCTGGCTCTTCGGCTGAACAGACCTGCGGACCCCCCCTCCCCTCAGCGCCTTGAGACCCTCATGGGTGAGTAGCGCGCTTACAATTCCCTAATTGATTGATTGATTGAGTCTGTGAGCCTAATCACTCTGATCAGCTAAACCATTTTGTTAAGGGCACCAATATGTGATGCAATGCTCAGTGCCTCATTTCCAAAGAAAAAACAAATTGAAAAAAATAGATTGAAGGGCCATTCGGAGGGGTACATAGAGCTTCCTAGATCCCTCAGCCCAAGAGTCCCTCAAAAATACAAAATGAAACAAAAATGCAAATTTTCATGTGGGTCCAGAATGGATGTGCAGATTCTGTGAGCTTGCACCAGGATAGTGAACCCAAACTCAAGCTTGCAAACTTTTCACATAAACATATGAAGCCCTGTTAGGTACACAAGAGAAGCTCTGCCCCTGGGTGATTAGTTGTACATAGGCCCTGCGCACTTCCCTCACTATGCATGTACAGTGGGTTTTGTGCAGCAGGACCACGTTGCTCACAGAGGCGGACCGCGTGCACTTGGTGTTGGGTGCCCACAGCCGGATGGGCTTTGGGCATGGCCAAAGCATGTGCACACAGTAGTGGTTGGATGCTGGCTGCAGATTTGCAGTAGGCGAGGCCCTGTAGCCAGTGCTAAATTTGAGCCAGTGCTGCACAGAGGAAAAGAAGGAGGAAGAGATAAAGGAAAAACCATGACTAAACAAGTAAGCTGGAACCTGCAAGAGTGAGATAAAGGGGAAGGGATTGTCTGATGGTGGATTAAAGAGGCATGAGGTGGAATCAAGACTGTATAGCTTTGGTATTCTGCACATCGACATTCAATAGTGCCAGCCGCTTCTGAGCAAAGCTTTGGGTCCTGGCACTTATTCTTTTACAAATTAAGCAATGCTCGTAGCTAACCATTGCAGCACGTGGCCAAAGGCTGAGCACAGCAGTAGTCGGTCACCTACCCACTGTGGTGAATGGGGTGATAGGCCTGACCATAGGAAAAAGCCCTGTGGTCAACCCCTGATATGCAAGGTCAAAGGCAGTCCATGGGGATGGGTGCAGTGCCTGGCCGGAGTCCAGGACCTTCAGACCCTCCACTGTGCATATCAAAAGGCTATGTTCAGTGGGAGAGGTGGCTAAATATGATAAAAAGCACAGAAAGACACTGAAAAAAAAAAAACCATAAAGAGATGGTATAGTCAGGTATGGTATTAAGATCTTACCTTATGTAAATAAAACCTCTGAAATTCAATGAAAAATGCAAAGATTGAATTGACATAGTTAGGTATGGTAATACGATCTTAGCTTACATTAAAAAAGCCTAGAAAGTCAGTGAAAAACCAAATGTTAAAGAAAATTAATGTCGCTCATGACATGTTAAATGACATCTTTGAGGACATCACTGATTATATTTAAATAACGTATATCATCAAATAGGACTAGGCTAAGGTTGTATACAAATGCAACATTGTATGGTTTTTGTAAAAAGCATTTAAATACTATTTAGATATTTAAATATATATTTAAATAACACCATTCATAAAATTACTAATGAGATCAACCAATGATTCTGAGAGTGTGCCATTGGTTTTGTGAATGGGGAGTGATACAACAATCTAAATCGATGGCTGGGCACTTATATGCTTGTCTGTAAGCTTTTGAAAGATGCAAAATAAATTGGATATTTCAGAAGTGAAGCACATTTGATGAATGCCATTATATTTTTACTTGTATTCACCCAAAGGGAAGGTACAGTGGATGTAGGTCACTTGTGGACAGCTGTCGCTGAACATCAACGAACAATAGAGCCTTTGGTCAACCTATGCTTTGAAGGGCTGATGACAGAGCAAGTAGGGTGCACTGCAGGGGTAGGCCACTTGCGGAGGGTGGGATGAAAGGTCTGGACATAGTCAAGCCCGCTGCCTAATTCTTATTGTATGTTGGATGCAGGGTCTAGTACACAAGGCCTAGCAGACAACCTCTACTGTGTGTGTCCAAAGTCTGTGCATATTGCAGTTTGGACATTTGTGGAGGGGTGGTGCAGATCCTGGCCGCAGGCTAAGTTCTGTGTCAAACATTTCCTACATATGGCAGAAGACTGTGTGCAGTGAAGGTTTCATGCTTGTGGATAGTTCGTTGCAGCAACTTGCCAGAGTCTAGGCACCGAGTCCAAGTCCTGATGCATATTCGATGTAGGGTCTGGCAAGAGACAATGAATGAGGTATCATGAATGATGTCATTTAACATATCATGAGTGATGTAATACGTGAAGTCATAAGCAGCGTATGATGAGGTGTGAGTTATAGTTAGTTTATTAAACTATAACCAATGTAGGTCTGTGTTTTGGTGGTTTTTTAACATGAACTCATGTCTCATTCCAACCTCATTATATCACTTTAACTACTGTTTTTTCATTGAATTTCAGTTTTTTAAACATAAGTTAAGGTCTCAGACCTAACAATAATGTCACTTTAACCATTGAGTTTTTCAGTCAATATACATACATATATAAATATTTATCTAACAAAATATTACTATTTTAAACTTTGGGAGCTGTTAAGTGACTGAGAAGATAGGTAGGATGAGTAAACTGATGTGGAATGGGATGCTGTACTTATGCAAATGTCTCTTTTTTTAACTGTTTTCAGTACCTTTAAAAATACATTATGTTTCAAATTACTAAAAACCCATACCTCGCTCATATTTTAAGCCACTGGTTTCATGCCTGCATTAACATCTAAATGCTAATTTAATTCAGCCTGCGTCTCAGGAAAATAGGAAACAATGGTCCCTGAAGAGGGAAGTGTGAACCTCAACTTCCACGGTAATGTAGTGAATAACCATCAGTAGATTGGCTTTACTAGAAAGAATACATTTTATTTGATTAGTCAACATTTGGAATCTTAAGTAGACAAACTCATTTAGCTCTGTATACGTATATATTCGACTTTAGAGAGATGTTCCCAAACAATGCAAGGGCGCAGTAAAAGTTAGGTAAGTGAGTATAAGTGCACTAGTGCTATACAAAATATACATAAATAGTGACTGTGGAGGGTGCACAGTTGTTTGATCTAAACTCTAACATAGAGTTGCAGGCTCCTGGATTACATAAACAGTACAGTACACTATTATTGTGTCAACATTTTTTAACCCCTTGAAGTTATTTGTACTGGGTCATCATCGGGACGAGGATGGGGAAACACCCATTAAGTAGTACTCATGTAGTAAATGACAAACAGTACAATCAGGAAAGGGTCCACAAATCATAGGTCTTGAAATCTAAAAGAATTAATAAACCCTTTTACCGATATTGGAGGACTCTATGGGAGAGGGGTCCAACAAAAGTCCTTGGATTGCAATGTGATTACCAGCCTCGTTATGACACTTCCTGAGGGTAATGATTAAGTAAATGATGCCATTTGGAGATCAGCGCATTGCTCAGGCCGCAAGATCCCTGCAAAGTGATTTAATCACAGTGTCAGCCCAAAGTCAATGTGGATCACCACGTCAATCTAGTTGCACTGCTTTCCATGTCAATTGGAATTACACAATTATTAATTGTAGCTGAGCACCGGCACAGATACAAGCACTAGATTACAGTGGAAGTTGAGGATCACACTTCCCCCTTCAGGGACCATTATTTCCCATATTACTGTACTACCCAGGTCTCAGGGTTACTGGATTGCCCCTTGTTTTACAAATCTGCTCCTCAGGAAAGGCTTTAAATTCAATAGCACCTATTGCAAACAAATTGCGTTGAATACAAAATTTAGTGTTCTAGTTGTTATTTAGAACTCTGTTGACGCTGCAGTTGATTACTAGAAAGATAACTGACAGACTGCTGCTGTGCTGCTGATGTTGCAAGTACATTTCACTCTGCATGTCGAAATGATTTATTGAAATGGATGAGGAAGATATTTAAGAACTCATAGAAAATGTGCCCTTAATTTAGCTTTCTAGAGCACTAACCATACTTTTGTATGACAAAAAGAAACACCTCACTTATTCATTTGATGCAGTATCCTCTGTAGGATATGACTTTAAGTTTTACAGGTTTGATTCCATCAAAATGACTTTCATGTGTGCCACACTTTTTTCATAAATATTGAATGTTAGCACTGTAGCTGTTGATTAGAACCCTGCAGGGAAGCTGCAATTGATCACTAGGGAATTGGCAGAAAAACTGGTGCTGGTGTTGAAAGCATGTTTCAGCCTGCATATCAGAATGTCTTACTGAAATGGCTAAGGGAGACAGTGTTAACTTAAATAAAATGTGCTCACATTTTAGCATCTGGAGCAACTTCTATAACTTCTATTAAAAAATCAAAAGAGAAAACAGTTTTCTGTCAAATTAGGTTAATCAAATCCCAGTAAAGCGTCAGCAATTTGTATATGGTAAAATCGCCTGCGAACTCATCAGAACTCCTAAAAGGAGTATAACACCGTCAACAAATGATTTATATTCTGATTAAAAAGGTAATCATCCTTTATACGTGCCCCTTTTTATGACCCCTAAAACCTAGCATTCACCTCTCTGCATTTCAATGGGACCATGGACCCGGGTCCTGTAATGGTTGCCATAAAATGTTGTGGCCAGCCAATCAAGGGGAGGTGTCTTAGGGACTACTCAATATGCCCCTGGGGATCAGAGTGTGCTCACCATGCTTTCTTACATTTTTTAACTTCATTTTCAGGATGCAGGGACCATTTCCATGATAGCTGTAATGGCTGCCACAACATACTATTCATGTTGTGAACAGCCAATCAGGAATGACTGGTCCCCTTTAAAATAGCTACAATCTGATCATATCTGGACATTAACGGTTCAGAAATACCTAACTTTTATTCCTTTCAAGCCCAACCTTAGCCCCTCTTTAAACATTAATTTCTCAAGAACTGCTGAACGGATTTTAGTATCACATAAAAATAGTTTCTGAGTAAACTTCGAACTTACTGCCAAATTTGGTGTATTTCCGTTCAGCTGTTTTTTCTGTATCAGAGAGCAACATTTCCTATGGAAATTAATTTGGTAAATCACTGTTTTGGGATCCCCTTTTTCTTGACCCCTGTTTGAAGAATCAGAGTGAAACTTTCAATGATGAAGCCAAGGTGGATAAAAAACAAAACGTTTTATGCAGATTCCTCAAATTGTGAAACTGCCAAAGTCATTAGCAAAACTCTGACCTAACTTTACCTACATATATATATTTATTTCAAACAATTCTCCCCAAATGGAAAGGAAGAGCCGTACTTGTGAAATGGCAATCTGTACTTTTAATTCATTGAACAGCAACGGCAGTCCTGACGCGTTTTGGTCGAATTGACCTTTTTCAAAGGTAAGGCCTTGGCAGTCCTTCACACTGATCGAGGCCACAACGCAATTGCATTAATTTATAGTTTTTGCCCCCTAGTGGATACCTTGATGGGTCTTTGCAATGCATGCTGGTACTTGTGGTCCACCAAACTGTGTCCATTGTATATATTTATTTATAGATAGGACCAAAGTTTCCATAGGAAAAGCATTTTTGTTGTGACAAAATTTTCACAAAACTTCCCTTTTTTGGTTCAGCTCCTGTGTTGAAAGTTTCAGGGTGATTTGTCAAGTGGGAGGGCCGTGAAAAAAGGGGGGTCCCAAAACACGTTTTCCCCATGTTATGTCTATAGGGATTTTTCATTTTTTGAACATGACTACAGCCCGAACTGCTGAACGGAATTACACCAAATTTGGCAGAAAGCTAGATGTTGGTTCAGAAAGTGTGCTTTTTGTGGTTTGGTGTAAATCCGTTCAGTAGTTTCAGAGATATTTAGGTTTAAAAAATATAAATATCTGGGGGTCCAAAACCCTATTGAAAACCCTACTGAAAGTTGATTGGCTGCCAACATTTCAACCAGGAAGTGTTATCAGCCATTTTGGGACCAATATATATGATATCACTTTATTGAAATGCATTGTAGTGAATGGTAGGTTTTGAGGGTCACAAAAAGGAGAACGTATAAAGGGTGATAACAGTTTTTAGTTACAATATAAATCATTTGTTGATGGTATCATACTAATTTTAGAGATTGTGGTGTGTTCTAAGGTGATTTTACCCTGTGGAAAAGCCTTCTGCTGGGATTTCAAGAATCATGTTTGAGAGAAAATAGTTTTCTCATGTTTTCCCCATAGAGGTTATGGGAGGTGCTCCAGAAGCTAAAATGAGAGCATATTTTCTGTAAATTCATACTATCTTTCCCCACCATATGAAAATGAAGTCTGACAGTTGTCCTTGTGCTCTACTGCAGCCTCCCAGAATGCTCTAAAGAACAACTAGAGCGCTAACGGTGTTACTTATGACAAAAGTATGGCACACCTGAAACCATGTAAAGCGAATTAAACTGGTAAAACTTAAAACATTTATATTTAGAAAGGAACTAAATGAGGGGGTTCAGTTTGTCATAGAAAAGAGTTAGTGCTGTGGAAAGAAAAATTAGGACACAAGTGCGTTCTCAAATATCTTCCTCTTCTATATCATTAAAACATTTTGACATGCAGACTGAAACATGCACTTTCAACACATACATACATACAGACTGAAATATGCACTTTCAACACTAGCAGCACACTGCCAGTTAACTCCCTGGTGATCAGCAGTTTTACTACAGTGTTCTAATGAGCAACTAGAGTGTTAACATTCTGAATTCATGCCAAAGTTGTGGCACATATCAACACCATCTTGATGGAATCAAAGTAGAAAAATGAAAGCATTGCCTACTGAGGATACTGTAGTAAATGATGAAATTAGGGAGCTTTATAACAAATAAGTCTACCAAGATGGAGAAAAAATCGCCCAAATGTAGCACAAAAAAATCGCCCAAATGTAGCTCAAGTGTAGCCCAATGACAGAAGTGTGCAAGACACGTAATTATTTTGTTATTTTGCACTTTTATATAGTGCAGACTTGACCCAAAAGTATAGGAGTGCTTTACATGAGTATTAGTTACATTACACAAGGCTTTAGGCATGGGGAGATTAAGTGACTTGCCCAGAATCACAGGCTGTCGAGCTGGCGCTGAAACTCAAACCTGGTTCCTCAGTTGCAAAATCTGCATCTCTGGCTGTAATGCCACATCCTCTCCCCTAAGTGTAACATATAATCAAGTGATCAACTGGATACAAAAAGCCATAAAGATAGCAAATTATTTAAAAGTGCTTTGTTACTATATGAGAAATGTCCTCATTTTAGTTGTTTAGAGCACTAACCATAATTTATATGGGAATAAGACCCTCTCATGGAGGAGCGTGCAGAGGCAAAAAGTTGACCATGCTATGCAGGCGGGAGGGGCAGTGGCAGGACAACGGACCATGGAGGGTAGGGAAAAGGGGAGCAGGGGCAACAAACCACCCATGCAGTACAGGCAAGAAAGGCTGTGGCAATATAAAAGACCATTGAGGACAGAAGGAAGAGGCAGTGGCAGTACAACCTTACATGCCAACAGACCCAATTCAGGCAGGAGCCAAGAGGACTTCACCCCCCAACCAGTAATGAACCAGGAGGCCCCTTTGCAGAGTGATTGAGAAAGGGTGCAGGGCCTCTGACAAGGTCCCAGCAATCCCGCTGTGGTTGACTTGCTTGTGGCAACAATAGGGGTACTTGGCCCCCAATGACCCACAGCAGCCAAGGGGAGTTAATCCCTCAACAAGTAGTTCACCAGAAGGCCCCATTTCAGCGTGTTTGAGAAAGTGGGCAGAGCCCCTGATGAGGTCACTCCAGCTGTGAAGGAATTACTTGTGGCAACAATAGGGGTTCTTGGCCCCCAATGATCCTCAGCAGCAAAGGGGAGTTTATCCCCAAAACAGTAGTGTGCCAGGGGGTGCATTTGCTAAGTGTTTGAAAAAGGGGGAGGGGCCTCTGTTGAGGTCTCAGCAATCCCGCTGTGGGGGACTTACTTGTGGAAACAATAGGGGTTTTTGGCCCCCAAAGACCCTCTGCAGACATGGGGAGTTCATCACCCAATCAGTAAGAGCCAAGAGGCCCCTTTGCAAAGTTGTTGAGAAAGGAGGTGTGCCCCAATGAGGTCTCAGCAATCCCATTGTGGGAGGCTTACTTGTGGCAACAATAGGGGTTCTTGGTCTCCAAAGACATATAATAGTCAAGGGGAGATTATCCTCCAACCAGTAGTGCGCCAGGAGGCGGGTTTGTAGAGTGGTTGAGAAAGGGGGCAGGCCTCTGATAAGGTCTCAGCAATCCCACTGTGGGGTACTTACTGGTGGCATCAATTGGGGTTCTTGGCCTCCAACGGCCCTCAGCAGCCAACAGTACTTCATCCCCCAACCGGTAGTGCACCAGGAGGTGCTTTTGCAGAGTGGTTGATAAAGGTGGCTGAGCCTCCCATGAGAGCTCAGCAATTCCACTGTGGGGGACTTACTTGTGGCAACAACAGGGGTTCTTGGTCCCCAATGGCCCTCAGCAGCAAATGGGAGTTCATCCCTTAACCAGTAGTTCACCAAGAGGCCCCATTTCAGAGTGGTTGGGAAAGGGGGCAGATCCCCCGATGAGGTCTCAGCAATGCTGCTGTGAAGGACTTACTTGTGGCAACAATTGGGGTTCTTGGTCCCCAATGGCCCTCAGCAGCAATTGGGAGTTCATTCCCCAAACAGTAGTGTGCCAGGGAGCGCATTTGTAGAGTGTTTGAGAAAGGGGGTTGGGCCTCCGATGAGGTCTCAGCAATCTCGCTGTGGGGTACTTACTTGTGGCAGCAATAGGGGTTCTGGGGTTCTTGGCCCCCAACGAACCTCAGCAGTCAAGGGGACTTTATCTCCCAACCAGTAGTACTCCAGCAGACCCCTTTGCAGAGTTGTTGAGAAAGGGAGTGGTGCCTCTGACGAGGTCTCATCGATCCCGTTGTGGGAGGCTTACTTGTGGCAACAATAGGGGTTCTCGTCCCCCAACGACTCTCAGCAGACAAGGGGACTTCATTCCCCAACCAGTAGTGTGCCAGGAGGTGCGTTTCCATAGTGGTTGAGAAAGGGGTTGGGGCCTCTGACGAGGTCTCAGCAATCCCACTGTAGAGGACTTACTAATGGCAACAATAGGGGTTATTGGCCCTCAATAACTCTCAGAAGCCAAGGGGACTTCATCCCCCAACCAGTAGTGCACCAGAAGGCCCATTTGCAGAGTATTTGAAAACAGGGCAGGGCTTCCGAAGAGGTCTCGGCAATTCCAGTTTGGGGGAGTTACTGGTGGCAACAATAAGTGTTCTTGGCCCACTACCCTCAGTAGCAACGGGGACTTCATTAGGTGTGGCCAAGCAATACTCCGCCCACTCACAGAACTCTGTGGAATTTGGCTGAGTTTTTCGGTAACTCCATGGAATTCCATTGAGTGAAACTCCACAAGCTCCGCCCAGGCCTACAGAAAACTAGTAGAAAATTAGCAATGAGCAGAACCCACTCAGGTACTCATGCACCAACTCACAGAACAACTCAGACAATCTCACTGCCACTCACAGACCCATTCACCCATGCACCCACTCACAGACATACTGAAACATGTACACCCACTCACAGACACAGTAAGACACTCATGCACCCACTTACAGAATCACTCATACTCTCTCACCCACTCATAGATCTACTCAGAGACTCACACACCAACTCACAGACCCTTACAGAGAGTCACACACCCACTCACAGATCCACTCAGATACTCATATACCCACTTAGCCCGTTTCTGCACTGCTTGTTTTGCCTGCCACCAGTACCACTGACCACAAGCCCCAGAGGGCATCGCGGCGGGCGTGCCACCATCACTGCCATCAACGAGCGCCAGGAGGCGCATAAAACATCTACAGGACTCCCGCTGCACGGGAGCCCATTTCTGCACTGTTTGTTTTGCCTGCCCCCAGTACCGCTGACCACAAGCCCCAGAGGGCATCGCGGCCGGCGTGGAGCCATCACCGCCATCCACGAGCGCCAGGAGGCGCATAAAACATCCACGGGACTCCTGCTGCGCGGGACGCTCCCGGGCAAAGCCCGGGCCAAGGACGGGCCCATCCACGCCCGTCGTAGCCCGGAGGAGGCTGGGCTGCGCCTGCCCTCTAACAACGGAGGCACGGGACATTTGATCTTGTTTTCTACCACCTCCAGGTACTGTGTCGGCCCCACGTCTTTTTAATCCATTTCTTTTTAATCAATCGTGCTAGTGGTGTTGTTTACGTTTGATCTTATAATGAGTAAATGTAAGGGAGTGGCGGGAACCCTGGACGCTTTTATCGTTAGGGCCGAATCAATGCTCAGCCACGAGATTGAATTGACTGAGAGGCGACTGACTTTAGGACCCTTATCCCTGCAGAGGCGTTCTTCTCTGGGTTCTACTATTTCGGGTGATGCCCTCCAAACTTGTTCGTCCCCCATCACACAAGGACAGCCGCAGTCCTATCCTGTACTCGACCCGGAAGTATCTCCTATGGACACTGAAGTCGGCCCAAGTATAGTCACAAGGACACAGACACGGATTAGTAAATCCCATAGTGAGGTCAAGTCGAAAGAACCACCCGTGAAGCGAAGGAAGGGTACGGGCTCTCAAAAACCCAAACAACAGAAATGGACTCAGCATCTTAACCCTGAGGCGATACAAACTTGCACCATCAGCACACAGACCGATGCTGTTTCTCCTGCACCTATATGTAGCGCTTTCGGGGGTGTGGCTCTGGACACTGTTGGGGAGGCTGCTTTAGATCCAGTTTTTGCACGGCTCAATGAACTAATAGAAAAACTAAAAAATGATGGGATGGGCTCGTTAGAACCCCCAAATCCGCCCAATGATAATTTTATGCAAAAAGAACCCAATGGGAACAGTCCAGCCCGAACTGCCAGGCCAGGTCCTCGCTGGACTGGAAACAAGCATCCTAGGACCGGTTTTGGGCTTTCAGCCCTCATCAGCCAGGATAGCTTGACTCCAGTGGCATGGAGAGCACAGGACCCACGTCTGGGCATACCCGTCCCACTCGGGGTGACAAATGCAAAAAGAACAATTGATGGACAGAATGCAGAACAATGTCATACATTCACCTAGTGGAGAGGTGTGGTGCAGCGGCCAGGGCAGCTGACTTCGGAGCACAGGGTTCACGGTTCGATCCCCGGCTCCGGCGGCAGCTCAGCACCATGTGACTCTGGGCAATAGCTCACCTAATTTCCACTACGGCCCCCAGCGCCTTGAGACCCGTAAGGGTGAGTAACTGCGCTATATAAAAACGGACTTACATTTTTTTTTACCCCAGTAGAGAGATCTGGGCCTAAATCCATCGTTTTTTTGCTCACCGTGCCATTCCAGATTGGACCCAGCCATATGCAAATCAGTCTTGACCCTGCACCCAATGGGAACAGTCCAGCCCGAACTGCCAGGCCAGGTCCTCCCTGGTCTGGAAACAAGCATCCTAGGACCGGTTTCGGGCTTTCAGCCCTCATTAGCCAGGATAGCTTGACTCCAGTGGCATGGAGAGCACGGGACCCACGTCTGGGCATACCCGTCCCACTCGGGGTGACAAATGCAAAAAGAACAATTGATGGACAGAATGCAGAACAATGTCATACATTCACCCCAGTACAGAGATCTGGGACTAAATCCATCATTTTTTTGCTCACAATGCCATTCCAGATTGGACCCAGCCATATGCAAATCAGTCTTGCCTGGCTGAAGAAGGGTGACATACCCTGAAACTGGTCCCAGGATGCTTGTTTCTGGTCCAGGGAGGACCTGGCCTGGCAGTTCAGTCTGGACTGTTCCCATGGGACACAGGATCAAGACTGATTTGCATATGGCTGGGTCCAAACTGGGGTGGCGTAGTGGGCAAAAGAACAATGGATTTAACCCAGATCTTTTGACTGGGGGAGAATGTTTGCATTGTCAGCATTCCGTCCATCATTTGTTTGCTGTAACACTTTTCGCCCTAAGTGGGATGGGTATGCCCAGACGTGGGTCCCTTGCTCACTGTGCCACTGGATTCAAGCTAGCCTGGCTGAAGAAGGGTGACATACCCTGAAACCGGTCCCAGGATGCTTGTTTCCGGTCCAGGGAGGACCTGGCCTGGCAGTTCGGTCTGGACTGTTCCCATGGGGCACAGGGACAAGACTGATTTGCATATGGCTGGGTCCAAGCTGGGGTGGCGTAGTGGGCAAAAGAACGATGGATTTAACCCAGATCTTTTGACAGGGGGAGAATGTTTGCATTGTCAGCATTCTGTCCATCATTTGTTTGCTGTAACACTTTTCGCCCTAAGTGGGATGGGTATGCCCGGACGTGGGTCCCTTGCTCACTGTGCCACTGGAGTCAATCTAGCCTGGCTGAAGAAGGGTGACATACCCTGAAACCGGTTCCAGGATGCTTGTTTCCGGTCCAGGGAGGACCTGGCCTGGCAGTTCCGTCTGGACCGTTCCCATTGGGCACAGGGTCAAGACTGATTTGCATTTGGCTGGGTCCAAACTGGGGTGGCGGAGTGGGCAAAAGAACGATGGATTTAACCCAGATCTTTTGACTGGGGGAGAATGTTTGCATTGTCAGCATTCCGTCCATCATTTGTTTGCTGTAACACTTTTCGCCCTAAGTGGGATGGGTATGCCCAGATGTGGGTCCCTTGCTCACTGTGCCACTGGATTCAAGCTAGCCTAGCTGAAGAAGGTTGACATACCCTGAAACCGGTCCCAGGATGCTTGTTTCCGGTCCAGGGAGGACCTGGCCTGGCAGTTCGGTCTGGACTGTTCCCATGGGGCACAGGGTCAAGACTGATTTGCATGTGGCTGGGTTCAAACTGGGGTGGCGTAGTGGGCAAAAGAACGATGGATTTAACCCAGATCTTTTGACTGGGGGAGAATGTTTGCACTGTCAGCATTCCGTCCATCATTTGTTTGCTGTAACACTTTCTGCCCTAAGTGGGATGGGTATGCCCAGACGTGGGTCCCTTGCTCACTGTGCCACTGGATTCAAGCTAGCCTGGCTGAAGAAGGTTGACATACCCTGAAACCGGTCCCAGGATGCTTGTTTCCGGTCCAGGGAGAACCTGGCCTGGCAGTTCGGTCTGGACTGTTCCCATGGGGCACAGGGACAAGACTGATTTGCATATGGCTGGGTCCAAGCTGGGGTGGCGTAGTGGGCAAAAGAACGATGGATTTAACCCAGATCTTTTGACAGGGGGAGAATGTTTGCATTGTCAGCATTCTGTCCATCATTTGTTTGCTGTAACACTTTTCGCCCTAAGTGGGATGGGTATGCCCGGACGTGGGTCCCTTGCTCACTGTGCCACTGGAGTCAATCTAGCCTGGCTGAAGAAGGGTGACATATCCTGAAACCGGTTCCAGGATGCTTGTTTCCGGTCCAGGGAGGACCTGGCCTGGCAGTTCCGTCTGGACCGTTCCCATTGGGCACAGGGTCAAGACTGATTTGCATATGGCTGGGTCCAAACTGGGGTGGCGGAGTGGGCAAAAGAACGATGGATTTAACCCAGATCTTTTGACTGGGGGAGAATGTTTGCATTGTCAGCATTCCGTCCATCATTTGTTTGCTGTAACACTTTTCGCCCTAAGTGGGATGGGTATGCCCAGATGTGGGTCCCTTGCTCACTGTGCCACTGGATTCAAGCTAGCCTAGCTGAAGAAGGTTGACATACCCTGAAACCGGTCCCAGGATGCTTGTTTCCGGTCCAGGGAGGACCTGGCCTGGCAGTTCGGTCTGGACTGTTCCCATGGGGCACAGGGTCAAGACTGATTTGCATGTGGCTGGGTCCAAACTGGGGTGGCGTAGTGGGCAAAAGAACAATGGATTTAACCCAGATCTTTTGACTGGGGGAGAATGTTTGCACTGTCAGCATTCCGTCCATCATTTGTTTGCTGTAACACTTTCCGCCCTAAGTGGGATGGGTATGCCCAGACGTGGGTCCCTTGCTCACTGTGCCACTGGATTCAAGCTAGCCTGGCTGAAGAAGGTTGACATACCCTGAAACCGGTCCCAGGATGCTTGTTTCCGGTCCAGGGAGCACCTGGCCTGGCAGTTCGGTCTGGACTGTTCCCATGGGGCACAGGGACAAGACTGATTTGCATATGGCTGGGTCCAAGCTGGGGTGGCGTAGTGGGCAAAAGAACGATGGATTTAACCCAGATCTTTTGACAGGGGGAGAATGTTTGCATTGTCAGCATTCTGTCCATCATTTGTTTGCTGTAACACTTTTCGCCCTAAGTGGGATGGGTATGCCCGGACGTGGGTCCCTTGCTCACTGTGCCACTGGAGTCAATCTAGCCTGGCTGAAGAAGGGTGACATATCCTGAAACCGGTTCCAGGATGCTTGTTTCCGGTCCAGGGAGGACCTGGCCTGGCAGTTCCGTCTGGACCGTTCCCATTGGGCACAGGGTCAAGACTGATTTGCATATGGCTGGGTCCAAACTGGGGTGGCGGAGTGGGCAAAAGAACGATGGATTTAACCCAGATCTTTTGACTGGGGGAGAATGTTTGCATTGTCAGCATTCCGTCCATCATTTGTTTGCTGTAACACTTTTCGCCCTAAGTGGGATGGGTATGCCCAGATGTGGGTCCCTTGCTCACTGTGCCACTGGATTCAAGCTAGCCTAGCTGAAGAAGGTTGACATACCCTGAAACCGGTCCCAGGATGCTTGTTTCCGGTCCAGGGAGGACCTGGCCTGGCAGTTCAGTCTGGACTGTTCCCATGGGGCACAGGGTCAAGACTGATTTGCATGTGGCTGGGTCCAAACTGGGGTGGCGTAGTGGGCAAAAGAACAATGGATTTAACCCAGATCTTTTGACTGGGGGAGAATGTTTGCACTGTCAGCATTCCGTCCATCATTTGTTTGCTGTAACACTTTCCGCCCTAAGTGGGATGGGTATGCCCAGACGTGGGTCCCTTGCTCACTGTGCCACTGGATTCAAGCTAGCCTGGCTGAAGAAGGGTGACATACCCTGAAACCGGTCCCAGGATGCTTGTTTCCGGTCCAGGAAGGACCTGGCCTGGCAGTTCGGTCTGGACTGTTCCCATGGGGCACAGGGTCAAGACTGATTTGCATATGGCTGGGTCCAAACTGGGGTGGCGTAGTGGGCAAAAGAACGATGGATTTAACCCAGATCTTTTGACTGGGGGAGAATGTTTGCATTGTCAGCATTCCGTCCATCATTTGTTTGCTATAACACTTTTCGCCCTAAGTGGGATCAGTATGCCCAGACGTGGGTCCCTTGCTCACTGTGCCACTGGATTCAAGCTAGGCTGGCTGAAGAATGGTGACATACCCTGAAACCGGTCCCAGGATGCTTGTTTCCGGTCCAGGGAGGACCTGGCCTGGCAGTTCGGTCTGGACTGTTCCCATGGGGCACAGGGTCAAGACTGATTTGCATATGGCTGGGTCCAAACTGGGGTGGCGTAGTGGGCAAAAGAACAATGGATTTAACCCAGATCTTTTGACTGGGGGAGAATGTTTGCCTTGTCAGCATTCCGTCCATCATTTGTTTGCTGTAACACAATGTTTATTTTAGTCATAAATTGGCTCATGAACAATTGTGTCTCAGATTAGATGCCCTCCACAAAACAGTTGCTGAGCCCGTAGAGAAACTTCTGGTTAGGGTAACAGCCATTGAGGAGCTAGTTAGAAACAGCCATGGTGCTCGTCTTATTACCCTCCCTAGTAAACCCTCAATCCCCGTAGCAGATACCGGAAAGGTAGATGCCCCCGTTCAGGCAGATTATATCCAAATTACAGAAAATGTACCCGCAGATAAAAACAGTAGTGCTGTAATCAATAGAGTTGCCTTAACTGGGCCTAGAGTAAATCACTTCTCCCTTCCATCATGTACCACATCTAGGGATATGGAGGATGTGACACTCAATCTACCGCCTGAGGTTATGCCTTATACAATAATATTGTCGAATGTACCACATCTCTCCCACCAGGCAAATTAAACTTGGGAGGCACTGAGAAATAAATCTCTTTGCTGGATTGGCTCTAAAACTGGATTAACCGAAGCACTGTTTTGTGAGTTCAAGATGGTAAGAAGAGTAGGCTGGGTTGGGATAAGGGAAAAATTGTACCCCGGTGACTGCATAGTCCTCACATTTAGAACGCCGAGACTGGTCAGCGAAGTCTTACGTAGACTCGAGAGTGACTAAGTGATCAACCGAGGAATAAATGTACTGCCACTGGGATATTTGTATCCCCCAACAAATCAATTTCCTTATACCTTACAGCCGAGACTTACTAACCCCAAAAACCAACACCGATTTACTCTACCCACCCACAATAAATTTGAAACACTTACAACCCTAGCAGATATATATTGACTCATCTCCACATACAAGTATGTAGATTGTGGCCGGGTTACTGTTAATCATCCATCTGGCCTGGAACTGACAATTTGCGATCCCAATGAATTTAAACACTGCGTCGTAAGAGCAAGTGATGACTCATATGTTGGTCCCTGTAATGGTAGCACGGGGTCCAGGCTGATGATCATCTAAAAGGTGCCGTAGCTGCTGATATCATTGTGCACTGTCTTAACGAGATGGGAGCAGATTCGATAAATTTAATCACCCCCATTCAATCCCTCCCAAAAATCTTGTCCATGACGCTATTGTTCTTAACAGCGAACCTGTTTATAATAAGAGCATTAAACCGGCTGAAAATAGGTCTAGTACAACCAAAATTCTGTCTTGGAATGTGGCGGGTTTAATTACCAAACTTACCAACCCTGCCTGGCTTGACTTCATAGCTGGCTATGACATTCTATGCATTCAAGAAGCCTGGGTTAATAGCCCACAGCACATTAACGGGTTTAAAACATTTTTTACACCGGCCGTATCGTCCAGGCGTGGGAGAAAAAAGGGTGGTTTGTGCACATATATTTCTTATCGGTTAAATGTAAAAAAGTTAGACCTTTTAGTATCTAACACTTATTACCAGGTTATAAAAATGAACATTGATGCCTCACATAGCACCATCCTAATAAACGTTTACAATAACATTCCTGCGCTGCAAACAGAGGTAGTCCTGATCAAATTACAGAAGAACCTGGATAAAATACAAAAGTCACTTAATACGGACTTGTGTTTAATTTGGGGAGGTGACTTCAATATTGGCCCCTGTGTCCATGCTGAAGGTGGTAACTGTGGCTTAATATCCGATGATGAAGTAGACATCGCTCATTTTCCACACTCCTCCCTTAGGGATTATCTAAACCAGGTTAAATACACCATGGACCTGGGTTTTGCGAATGATCTATCCTCACCATCTTTACCGTTTAATAGTACTTTTAATGTTCGTGGGTTGTCTTCAATTATAGATCACATTTTAATTTCCAACAGATATGCAGACAGAATACAGAACTTTGAAATTCATACTGTTGCATTCAGTGATCACTATCCCATTAGTGTTACCATGGATCTACCGGCTAATTTGTTATCAGGGGGACACATGGCCATGCCTGTACACAATATAGCTATATATAGAACCAACGGCTATACCATTAAATGGAAGGGGGTAGACTCACTGAAGCTAACTAAGTCAATATTAAGTTGTTGTAAAAAAGATTTTGCTGTCTGCCTTGATGAGACTGCTGCGGACCCTGATATTCTTAATTCTTTTCGAAATATCACACAGGCCATACAAAATAACCTGTTATCAGACTCAAAAAAACGCTACATTGCTAAGACAGGTTGGTTTGATTCCAATTGT
This sequence comes from Calotriton arnoldi, assembly GCA_963921515.1. Taxonomy (NCBI): domain Eukaryota; kingdom Metazoa; phylum Chordata; class Amphibia; order Caudata; family Salamandridae; genus Calotriton; species Calotriton arnoldi. The sequence continues at coordinate 960,153 of CAWUFW010002582.1, forward strand.
AGTAAAGCTCATGTTGCCCTAAAAGCTGCCCTATGTAAGTCCCCGAGAGACCAGGAAGCCATAAGAAGGGCGAGAGCAGCATATAAAATGTCACTTAAAGAACGCAAACAGGGGATAAGAACGGAACTGCGGCAGTCACTCAAGAAAGCTTCAGAGTTAAAAGATACAAAAAGTTTCTGGCAGGCTGTGAATGCCCCGTTCTTGGCCCCAAAAAATATCCCCAGCATCGAAATTACGATCGGGGAGGACCAATGGGTAACCCATTTTTCCAGGTTATATTGTGATAACGCAGATCTAATTCTGTGTGAGGAGCCTAGTTCCGGACACATGAGTAATTTCCCAATTGAAATTGATTTTAATGTGGACGAGGTGATTTTGGCAATAAACGAGAGCGTGGGGGAAAAGCCCCTGGACCTGATAGTGTCCCGGTGGACTTATATAAATTTTGTCCTCAGCTATGGGGTCCATTAATTACTATGGTCTTAAAAGCATGTTGCACACAGGGTTTCACCCCAACCTGGACAGAGTCCACACTTGTCCCTATTTTTAAAAAAGGCGACCGCAATGATCCGGCCTGTTACAGACCTATTTCATTTCTGGATTCCGTCGTGAAAGTGGCCGGGCGTGTCGTCTTGAACAGACTACAGATGTGGGCGGAGGACAGGGGTGTTCTTTCAGAGCTACAGTATGGATTCCGTCAAGTGCTTGGTACCATAGAGCAGGGCTTAAATTTAAGCCTCTTATGGGGTAAATATACAAAGGCCAAACAGGGGAGTCTCTTCCTGTGCTTCGTCGACTTAAGTTCGGCCTTTGACTGTGTTAACCATCTGAAACTTTGGAGCATTTTAGAGTCCATGGGGGTGGAAGTGCCGCTGATTAAATTTTTTAAACAGTCCTACCTAGATGCCCAGGCAAGCTTCCGTTATGGGTTAGCAGGTGAACGCAGCCGCAATTTCCCTGTTAGGAAGGGGGTAAGGCAGGGCTGTGTTTTAGCCCCCCTCCTCTTCCCTTATACATAAATAGTCTGGGTGCCACACTGTCGAGGGAAGGTCAGGAATTACCCAGCATCGGTAGTCAACTAATTGGAGCCTTGTTATACGCAGATGATGCTGTTCTCCTGTCTCGTACCCCAATAGGTTTGCAGAAAACTGTCTTGAGTTTTGTGTCTTTTATGTCTAGGCTGGACCTTAAGGTAAACATCACCAAAACCTTTGTTATGAAATGTAGTAAACCAAACGTTAAGTGTCGAGATATCTTCATAAATGATAGAAAACTCGAATTTATTAATTTTTTCTCCTATCTGGGCATTGTGATTGAAAAGAGGGGCTCATGGAGCATAGCCATCAACACCAGAAAATTATTGTTTGCAAAAGCTATAGGAGCCCTAATAAATTTCTTTAGGAAATTAGGCAAGCGCCCTATTGATGATCTGTTGACCATCTACAAAGTCAAATGCATTCCTGTAACTATGTACGGAGCAGGCATCTGTGGTTTTGCAAACACAGCGTCCCTACAGCTGGCTGAGTATAGGTTTTTAAAATATCTTTTAGCAGTCCCGAACAGCACAGCCACGTATATTTGCCATGCTGAGCTGGGTCTACCATATTTATCCGACCTAATTAAAATCCAGCCAGTCTTACTCTGGCACAAGGTTTGGACCAGTACTGCGACCAGGCTTAACCGGGACGTGATTATTGATTGCCAGAACCTGCAACAGGCACTTTGCATCCCATGGCTTGCATTCGTTAAAAACTTTATGAGCGATCTAGGCTATCCTGAGTATTATGCCAACCCTGATAGTTTGTCCTGTGTTACCAGGAAGGAACTAAAATTATTATGCCTAGACCACCTGGAGACGATACGATTGTCCACCAATGTTATGAAATCGTCTGTCAGAGAACACCAACTACTCCTGACACAACCGGGGCCACAAAATTATTTATTCATAACACCAGGTAATTATGATAGGATTCTATTGATGCGCCTACGTTTAGGCAACTTTCATAACAGGGTTACGTTCCCTAAGATAAATGACTGGTCACGTATCTTATGCCCATGTCCATGTGACGATACATCGGGTCAGTCTACAATCCACGTTATCTTTTTTTGGAAGATTTATACCCTTATCAGGAAAAGATGGATCCTGCCCATTTTAAAATGGCAAGACCTGAGACAATGTCGACCCGCTTTTATTAAGTTACAATTTCTTGATGAAGAGATGTTTATTGATCACATAGCCAAATTTCTGAAAGGGGTGGTCAGATCCAGAATGAGCATGCAGGGTAATGCATTATCTTAATTGCATATGAATTTATTGTACGTTCTGATTCTCCTTGTATTCTGTTATAAGTTCTTTTAAATTGTAATTAACATGTTTTTATTGGATTGTTGAATTCATACTTACGTACTGTCGTAATTTTATCCTCTTTTAATGTATTGTGCTTTTATGATTTAACAATTTTAAATCGAATAAAGCGTAATTTGACTTGACTTGAGCAATGAGCAGAACCCACTCAGGTACTCATGCACCAACTCACAGAACAACTCAGACAATCTCACTGCCACTCACAGACCCATTCACCCATGCACCCACTCACAGACACAGTAAGACAGTCATGCACCCACTTACAGAATCACTCATACTCTCTCACCCACTCACAGATCTACTCAGAGGCTCACACACCAACTCACAGACCCTTACAGAGAGTCACACGCCCACTCACAGATCCACTCAGATGCTCATATACCCACTTAGGCTGTTTCTGCACTGTTTGTTTTGCCTGCCGCTAGTACCGCTGACCACAAGCCCCAGAGGGCATCGCGGCCGGCGTACCGCCATCACCGCCATCAACGAGCACCAAGAGGCGCATAAAACATCCATGGGACTCCTGCTGCGCGGGAGCCCATTTCTGCACTGTTTGTTTTGCCTGCCGCCAGTACCGCTGACCACAAGTTCCAGAGGGCATCGCGGCTGGCGTGCCGCCATCACTGCCATCAACGAGCGCCAGGAGGCGCATAAAACATCCACGGGACTCCCGTTGCGCGGGACGCGCCCGGGCCAAGGGCGGGCCCATCCACGCCCGTCGTAGCCCGGAGGAGGCTGGGCTGGGCCTGCCCTCTAACAACGGAGGCACACGACATTTGATCTTGTTTTCTACCACCTGCAGGTACCGTGTCGGCCCCACGTCTTTAATCCATTTCTTTTTAATCAATCGTGCTAGTGGTGTTGTTTACGTTTGATCTTATAATGAGTAAATGTAAGGGAGTGGCGGGAACCCTGGACGCTTTTATCGTTAGGGCCGAATCAATGCTCAGCCACGAGATTGAATTGACTGAGAGGCGACTGACTTTAGGACCCTTATCCCTGCAGAGGCGTTCTTCTCTGGGTTCTACTATTTCGGGTGATGCCCTCCAAACTTGTTCGTCTCCCATCACACAAGGACAGCCGCAGTCCTATCCCGTACTCGACCCGGAAGTATCTCCTATGGACACTGAAGTCGGCCCAAGTATAGTCACAAGGACACGGGCACGGTTTAGTAAATCCCATAGTGAGGTCAAGTCGAAAGAACCACCCGTGAAGCGAAGGAAGGGTACGGGGTCTCAAAAACCCAAACAACAGAAATGGACTCGGCATCTTAACCCTGAGGCGATACACACTTGCACCATCAGCACACAGACCGATGCTGTTTCTCCTGCACCTATAAGTAGCGCTTTCGGGTGTGTGGCTCTGGACACTGTTGGGGAGTCTGCTTTAGATCCAGTTTTTGCACAGCTCAATGAACTAATAGATAAACTAAAAAATGATGGGATGGGCTCTTTAGAACACCCAAATCCGCCCAATGATAATTTTAGTCATAAATTGGCTCATGAACAATTGTGTCTCAGATTAGATGCCCTCCACAAAACAGTTGCTGAGCCCGTAGAGGAACTTCTGGTTAGGGTAACAGCCATTGAGGAGCTAGTTAGAAACAGCCATGGTGCTCGTCTTATTACCCTCCCTAGTAAATCCTCAATCCCCGTAGCAGATACCGGAAAGGTAGATGCCCCCGTTCAGGCAGATTATATCCAAATTACAGAAAATGTACCCGCAGATAAAAAACAGTAGTGCTGTAATCAACAGAGTTGCCTTAACTGGGCCTAGAGTAAATCACCTGTCCCTTCCATCATGTACCACATCTAGGGATATGGAGGATGTGACACTCAATCCACCGCCTGAGGTTACCCCTTATACAATAAAATTGTCGAATGTACCACATCTCTCCCACCAGGCAAATGAAACTTGGGAGGCACTGAGAAATAAATCTCTTTGCTGGATTGGCTCTAAAACCGGATTAACCGAAGCACTGTTTTGTGAGTTCAAGATGGTAAGAAGAGTAGGCTGGGTTGGGTTAAGGGAAAAATTGTACCCCGGTGACTGCATAGTCCTCACATTTAGAACGCCGAGACTGGTCAGCGAAGTCTTACATAGACTCGGGAGTGACTATGTGATCAACCGAGGAATAAATGTGATGCCACTGGGATATTTTTATCCCCCAACAAATCAATTTCCTTATACCTTACTGCCGAGACTTACTAACCCCAAAAACCAACACCGATTTACTCTACCCACCCACAATAGATTTGAAACACTTACAACCCTAGAAGATATAGATTGACTCATCTCCACATACAAGTATGTAGATTGTGGCCGGGTTACTGTTAATCATCCATCTGGCCTGGAACTGACAATTAGCGATCCCAATGAATTTAAACACTGCGTCGTAAGAGCAAGTGATGACTCATATGTTGGTCCCTGTAATGGTAGCACAGGGGCCCAGGGTGATGATCAGCTCCAAGGTGCCATAGCTGCTGATATCATTGTGCACCGTCTTAATGAGATGGGAGCAGATTCGATAAATTTAATAACCCCCCATTCAATCCCTCCCAAAAATCTTGTCAATGACCCTATTGTTCTTAACAGCGAACCTGTTCATAATAAGAGCATTAAACCGGCTGAAATTAGGTCTAGTACAACCAAAATTCTGTCTTGGAATGTGGCGGGTTTAATTACCAAACTTACCAACCCTGCCTGGCTTGACTTCATAGCTGGCTATGACATTCTATGCATTCAAGAAGCCTGGGTTGATAGCCCACAGCACATTAACGGGTTTAAAACATTTTTTACACCGGCCTTATCGTCCAGGCGTGGGAGAAAAAAGGGTGGTTTGTTCACCTATATTTCTTATCGGTTAAATGTAAAAAAGTTAGACCTTTTGGTATCTAACACTTATTACCAGGTTATAAAAATGAACATTGATGCCTCACATAGCACCATCCTAATAAACTTTTACAATAACATTCCTGCGCTGCAAACAGAGGTAGTCCTGATGAAATTACAGAAGCATCTGGATAAAATACAAAAGTCACTTAATACGGACTTGTGTTTAATTTGGGGAGGTGACTTCAATATTGGCCCCTGTGTCCATGCTGAAGGTGGTATCTGTGGCTTAATATCCAATGATGAGGTAGACATCGCTCATTTTCCACACTCCTCCCTTGGGGATTATCTAAACCAGATTAAATACACCATGGACCTGGGTTTTGCGAACGATCTATGCTCACCACCTTTACCGTTTAATAGTACTTTTAATGGTCGTGGGTTGTCTTCAATTATAGATCACATTTTAATTTCCAACAGATATGCAGACAGAATACAGAACTTTGAAATTCATACTGTTGCATTCAGTGATCACTATCCCATTAGTGTTACCATGGATCTACCGGCTAATGTGTTATCAGGGGGACACATGGCCATGCCTGTACACGATATAGCCATAAATAGAACCAACGGCTATACCATTAAATGGAAGGGGGTAGACTCACTGAAGCTAACTAAGTCAATATTAAGTTGTTGTAAAAAGATTTTGCTGTCTGCCTTGATGAGACTGTTATGGACCCTGATATTCTTAATTCTTTTCGAAATATCACACAGGCCATACAAAATAACCTGTTATCAGACTCAAAAAACACTACATTGCTAAGACAGGTTGGTTTGATTCCAATTGTAGTAAAGCTCATGTTGCCCTAAAAGCTGCCCTATGTAAGTCCCCGAGAGACCAGGAAGCCATAAGATTGGGAGAGAGCAGCGTATAAAATGTCACTTAAAGAACGCAAACAGGGGATAAGAACGGAACTGTGGCAGTCACTCAAGAAAGCTTCAGAGTTAAAAGATACAAAAAGTTTCTTGCAGGCTGTGAATGCCCCGTTCTTGGCCCCAAAAAATATCCCCAGCATCGAAATTACGATCGGGGAGGACCAATGGGTAACCCATTTTTCCAGGTTATATTGTGATAACGCAGATCTAATTCTGTGTGAGGAGCCTAGTTCCGGACACATGAGTAATCTCCTAATTGAAATTGATTTTAATGTGGACGAGGTGATTTTGGCAATAAACGAGAGCATAGGGGGAAAAGCCCCTGGACCTGATAGTGTCCCGGTGGACTTATATAAATTTTGTCCTCAGCTATGGGGTCCATTAATTACTATGGTCTTAAAAGCATGCTGCACACAGGGTTTCACCCCAACCTGGACAGAGTCCACACTTGTCCCTATTTTTAAAAAAGGCGACCGCAATGATCCGGCCTGTTACAGACCTATTTCACTTCTGGATTCTGTCGTGAAAGTGGCCGGGCGTGTTGTCTTCAACAGACTACAGATGTGGGTGGAGGACAGGGGTGTTCTTTCAGAGCTACAGTATGGATTCCGTCAAGGGCTTGGTACCATAGAGCAGGGCTTAAATTTAAGCCTCTTATGGGGTAAATATACAAAGGCCAAACAGGGGAGTCTCTTCCTGTGCTTCGTCGACTTAAGTTCGGCCTTTGACTGTGTTAACCATCTAAAACTTTGGAGCATTTTAGAGTCCGTGGGGGTGGAAGTGCCGCTGATTAACTTTTTTAAACAGTCCTAACTAGAAGTCCAGGCAAGCGTCCGTTATGGGTTAGCAGGTGAACGCAGCCGCAATTTCCCTGTTAGGAAGGGGATAAGGCAGGGCTGTGTTTTAGCCCCCTCCTCTTCACCTTATACATAAATAGTCTGGGTGCCACACTGTCGAGGGAAGGTCAGGAATTACCCAGCATCGGTGGTCGGCTAATTGGAGCCTTGTTATACGCAGATGATGCTGTTCTCCTGTCTCTGTACCCCAATAGGTTTGCAGAAAACTGTCTTGAGTTTTGTGTCTTTTATGTCTAGGCTGGACCCTATGGTAAACATCACCAAAACCTTTGTTATGAAATTTAGCAAACTAAACGTTAAGTGTCGAGATATCGTCATAAATGATAGAAAACTCGAATTTGTTAATTTTTTCTCCTATCTGGGCATTCTGTTTGAAAAGAGGGGCTCATGGAGCATAGCCATCAACACCAGAAAATTATTGTTTACAAAAGCTATAGGAGCCCTAATAAATTTCTCTAGGAAATTAGGCAAGCGCCCTATTGATGATCTCTTGACCATCTACAAAGTCAAATGCATTCCTGTAGCTATGTACGGAGCAGGCATCTGGGGTTTTGCAAACACAGCGTCCCTACAGCTGGCTGAGAATAGGTTCTTAAAATATCTTTTAGCAGTTCCGAACAGCACAGCCACGTATATTTGCCATGCTGAGCTGGGGCTACCATATTTATCCGACCTAATTAAAATCCAGCCAGTCTTACTCTGGCACAAGGTTTGGACCAGTACTGCGACCAGGCTTAACCGGGACGTTATTATTGATTGACAGAACCGGCAACGGGCACTTTGCATCCCATGGCTTGCATTCGTTAAAAACTTTATGAACGATCTAGGCTATCCTGAGTAGTATGCCAACCCTGATAGTCTGTCCTGTGTTACCAGGAAGGAACTAAAATTATTATGCCTAGACCACCTGGAGACGATAAGATTGTCCACCAATGTTATGAAATCGTCTGTCAGAGAACACCAACTACTCCTGACACTACCGGGGCCACAACCTTATTTATCCATAACACCAGGTAATTATGATAGGATGCTGTTGACGCGCCTACGTTTAGGCAACTTTCATAACAGGGTTACGTTCCCTAAGATAAATGACTGGTCACGTATCTTATGCCCATGTCCATGTGACGATACATCGGCTCAGTCTACAATCCACATTATCTTTTTTTGGAAGTTTTATACCCTTATCAGGAAAAGATGGATCCTGCCCATTTTAAAATGGCAAGACCTGAGACAATGTCGACCCGCTTTTATTAAGTTACAATTTCTCGATGAAGAGATGTTTATTGATCACATAGCCAAATTTCTGAAAGGGGTGGTCAGATCCAGAATGAGCATACAGGGTAATGCATTATCTTAATTGCATATGAATTTATCGTACGTTCTGATTGTCCTTGTATTTTGTTATAAGTTATTTTAAATTGTAATTAATATGTTTTTATTGGATTGTTGAATTCATACTTACGTACTGTCGTAATTTTGTCCTCTTTTAATGTATTGTGCTTTTATGATTTAACATTTTTAAATCGAATAAAGCATAATTTGACTTGACTTGACTTGACTTGAGCAATGAGCAGAACCCACTCAGGTACTCATGCACCAACTCACAGAACAACTCAGACAATCTCACTGCCACTCACAGACCCATTCACCCATGCACCCACTCACAGACATACTGAAACATGTACACCCACTTACAGACACAGTAAGACACTCATGCACCCACTTACAGAATCACTCATACTCTCTCACCCACTCACGGATCTACTCAGAGACTCACACACCAACTCAGAGACCCTTACAGAGAGTCACACATCCACTCACAGATCCACTCAGATACTCATATACCCACTTACAGCCCTACTCATTCTCTCTCACACCCACTTACAAACCTACTCAGGCTCTTAGTTGCCCAATGAGGCACTCATACATTCACTCACACACTCAGTGTCAAAGGTTAGAGGTTACAATTAGGAAATTAAATTAAAAACACCTTACAAATTCACTTAACAAACCCTAAGGTTAAAGGGATGTTATATTTTGGAACTAGAATTTAAAATATTGAAAAAATTCACTGAAAAAACAAAGGTTGCAGGGGCATTATAATTAGGCTCAGATTTTACTCGGACAAAACCAATGAAATTTAGCATTTATCGTTACCTGCATGAACTATAACATACGCCCCCACAATGCACAGCATATGAACTCACATATTACATCAATCATGACATGGTCAGTGACATTACTGATGACATTACCGATGACATCTCAAATGACATCACTTATGACATCACAGATGACATCATCCACAGAACCACTCCCATACCCACTCACACCCCATACAACCTCTCATATGCACACTCACACAATCACTCACATACCCATTCACAGACCCATACAAGTACTTACACAGCCACTCACTTATCCATAGAGCAACTCACACATTCACCTACTTACTCATAGAGCCTGATCATACAACTGGTCACTCACCCATACAACCACTCACACAGCCACACACACCCATACAGCTACTGACACACCCAGTTATTCACCTATACAGACACTCACACACACACACTCGCTCACCCATACAGTCTCTCAACAGAGCCACTCACTCCCCCATACAACCACTCAAGCACTCACTTACAAACCCACACAACAACTTACATACCCATTCACACATCCATACATCCACACATACAGCCAAACCCACAGACACTCACTCTTCCATATAGCCACTAGGGGTGGGGGTTAACTCAGCTCTGTGGGTGGAGTTTGCTAAATATTAGGAGTCTACGCTCTGCTCGGAGTGCGGAGTTCAGCAAAAATCTCCGATTCCTCCACTGCTTAGTGGAGTTTGCCCTCACCGTTCACCATTAGTACTACCAGTGGGTGCCTCTAGCATTTTCATCCCTGCAACTCAGGCCCGAGTCAAGTAATTGACATTGCTCTTTCCACCATTTACACACCCAGAGCCACCCAATCTAGCACTCAGAGACGTTTCATCGAACACCTACGACTTGCCACGAGAATCGGACCGGTTTCTTCCAATCACAAATCTTCCAGTGCAGAAACAGGGCATGGAACAATAATGTAACAACCAAGGGGCGTTATTGAAGAGGGGCCAACCCATAGGACGACCATCTTGAGGTCAAGCTACACCGCTACACTGTGACAGGAGGAGGACGAGTACAACGGGACCCATTCAGGCTGCCGCACTGAACATGGAGTTTTTTTCCTCGAATCCCTATAGAAAAGCATTCTAAAAGAACATCAACCAGCCAATGGGTTGTGACAGAACGAGACAAACGAGCCAATGGAGCGAGGCTATGTGAGATTTACCCAAGGCAGGGCCTTGTGTGAAGTATTGTGTTTCTGGAGTTGCTTGATTCTTACTCGAAGCGTATTCTTGTAGCTGTGTGAAAGTCGCTGCTGCCGTTTCCGCACCATGTCTCTGCGGGTTACTAGGAAGAGTGTGGTCGAGGTGAGCGTTTCTTCTTTGTCACCCAGAACACCTCTTTCTAGTGCCCCTTTATTTACCTGTTAATCCTCTTTCCTGACACGTTGTGTTGCTCAAGCTACTTTTTATCCTTTTGGATCCTGAATGTTCAGGCTTGCTCTTGAGCCTCCACATCTTCTTGCGATCATACATGTCGCACTGCTTATCCAGTCATCCACTGACCCTTGGCGAATGTTTTACAATGCACTATTTCGTCTCCCTTATGGGTAATTATAAAAGCGCTTCTACGCCTCGTCAGGGGATAGTAAGCAAGCTGCTGTACTGTACCTTTTGTTCTCCCTATCTTCAGATTCTTATTTACAGGTACCCCTCACCCCACCAGAATCTTTCAGACTTCAAGGTGTACCATGTTATCCCACCTAGAATCGTCCTAGCCTTCATACCGTTATGCCCTCTGATTCCAATTGTTTTACTTGTTTTCTTCCACCCTATTCCCAATTTGTGTTCCTTGAAGTTTCACTTAATGTATTAATTCTTCTCAAGTGAATCAGGTTACTTGTCTTCATGAACATTGCCCGGGGTTCACTCCGCAAAACCAGCACCGGCTTGGTCCTGTTTAGCAGGTTCAATATAGCCGTGTAGCAAAAAGTACTCAAAGTAGAGCAATAGTTTGCATTAATAATTTTAAAGCGATTTAAGCAATTTCAAATATTTAGGTTTTTAAGCTCAATCGTCATTTGTTTGTTGCCTGTGTTCTTTTTTTATTTTATTGTTTTATATCAACAAACTTTTGGATTTACAATCGTTAGTTAAACACTGCAAAGAAAGGGAATAGATAATTAAAAGATGCAGGTTTTCTTATACATCTTGTCATCCATGCTGATCCAGGATTCTTGCAGCTATCTGAACATTTCAGTGGTAAGTTTCTCTGTTGTATGTGCTTGATTAGACTGATATATATGCTGGCTTTATATTTTTAATAGCATGCATGCCTCCCTTGAAACTTTCTTGTTTTATCAAATGAAAACCATAATGTTCTTCCAAAATTATATATTATTTTGGTTATCTGTGTTTTCTGAAAAACTGGAAAATTTCATCAAAGTAGAGGTTCTTTTTACAAACCCTGTGAGGTAAACGTGCATTCAACAAGCATTGGCAAAGCCAATGTCTCGACTTTAACAGTAGGGGTGGGCGAGTGGAACAACTCTGACCGCTTGCGGGACTCCGCGGGATTCCACTGAGTTTTTATTCAGCTCTGTGGAATTCCCCATAGTGTAACTCTGCAAGCTTCGCCCCCCTAATAGCCATTCACACACCAACTCACTTAATCAAACACTCACTCAAACAGCCATTCACTCACCTATACAGCCACTTACACACCCAATCACTCACTTATACAGCCCTTCAGACACCCACTCACTCATACGTACAGTCACTGACACACCCACTCACCCACCAATACAGCCACTCCCACAGCCACTAAGTCACCCACACGGCTACTCGGACACCCACTTATACACCAACAGCCACTCACACACCCACTCACACACAGATACGCACAGTCACACAGTGACTCTTGTAAACTATGTTAACAAAGGAATTGCTCATTAGTAGTACACAAAGTTTACTACTTTAACATTTGTGGTACCTTAGTATATGCGTTTAACACACAACATGTTTTGAAAACGCTCATAATAACTGGAGGATGTCATCAGTAATATCATTTGAGAATTCATCAATGATGTCATGAGTGATGTCACTGACCATGTCATGAGTGATGTAATATGTGAGGGCAGAAGCAGTGCATTGCGGGGGCATATGTTATGGTTACCTCAGGTAACTATAACTGCTGAATTTCACTGATTTTGTACAAGTGAAATCTGAGTCTAATGATAACGTCCATGTAACCGTAACCTTTGGTCTTTTCAGTGAATATATATATATATATATATATATATATATATATATATATATATATATATATATATATATATATATATTATTATCTACTGGCGGTCGCCAGTAGATAGTTATAGTTACAACCTATTATCCATAGGAAATCCGCAACATTCTATTTGAAATAACTCTCTTGCCGGTTGACGTATCTTCGCGAAATTTTCAAACTTTGTGGCCCGCTCCGGTCCGCTCCTACCCTGAAAGTCTCGGGGGGATTCGTCAAGCGGGGGCCGAGAAAAAAGGGGGGTCCCAAAACGTGTTTTCCCCATGCACTTTTCCATAGGAAACTTTAGACACGGCTACAGCCCGAACTGCTGAACGGAATTACACCAAATTTGGCAAAGAGGTAGTTCTTGGTTCAGAAAGAACCCTTTTTGTTAAATGGTGTAAATCCGTTCAGTAGTTGCGGAGAAAATGAAAAGTAAAAAGTTAGTGATATCTATGGCCGAGTAGGGTCCGCGTACCTCAGCGCACCCTGCGCACACCGTCCCGATCACGAGCTGCATGTTAATTGGCTGTCAGCTGGCTGTCAACATTCCGATTCAGGAAATGTTGGCAGTTATTTTGTCCCTCGGTAGAACCGAGGGACAGAAACAAGTGCGCAAAGCGCACAAAGGGGGCAGGGTAGAAACACCCTGACCCCTAGGTTTGCTCAGGGGTCGGCAAAAAAACATTTAAAAAATCGGCAGGATGCGCTCAGGGTGCGCGAATCCTGCCGAAAAAACGAAGCGCGGTCTCCCGCGCTCGACAGCACTTGGCCCCGGGTGGCCCAAGTCCCGGGGGCATGGTGGGGGGGGGATAATGTAATGGGAGGGGGCCTCAAAGGGCCCCCCAAGCCCCGGGGACCGCCACCCCCTGGGGCTTCTTTTTTTATTTAAAGAAACCTGTGTGGGGGGCTCCAGCCCCCCACACGCCCGGGGACCACCACCTCCCCGGGGCACCTATAAACAAATGTGGGGGTCCATTATGGATCTCCAGAGCCCCGGGGACCACCACCTCCCCGGGGCTGTGCAATTTAAGGGAGGGGGCCGCGCAGCCCCCTCCTGGAGCCCTTGATGGCCCTGGGGACCGCCACCCCCAGGGCCGGCTCCTCGCAGTGTCCCGGGTGCCTACCCCCGGGACACTGTAGTTGCTATGGCAGGGACGGGAGCCTCGCGGCTCCCGTCCTGCCATAGCAAACTGCTTTGGATATTGGAAGAGAGAGCAGGAAACCTGCTCTCTCTTCCAATATCTAAAGCAAATTGCTTTTCCACACGGGGAGCTGCATGTCAGCAGCTCCCCATGTGGGAAGCAATGCCGGCTCTCGAAGGACGCGGGGAGCCGGCGGGACCGTGGGGGCATTGGGGCTCCCTCACGGTCTCCATCATTATGTATAAACCTCGGGGGATGGGGTCCCCAGGGAGAATACAAATTAGTGATAGGAGCTATCAAAATTTTTACGGGAAAATAAGGAGTCGCGCACCCAGCGCGCCGCTCAGCGCGGCCCCTAGTGTGAACGCGTTGGGTGCGCGACTCCCAGCGCGGCCCCTAGTGTAAACGCGTTGGGTGCGCGACTCCAAGGTGAACGCGTTGGGTGCGCGAATCCCCAAAATATTTTTTGAAAAACAGTAAATATACATGAAGTATATATGTTTATATCTTGGGTGGCTCTAAAAAGAGCCCTTGTGTTTATTGATACATTATGGTACCTACAAGTAAGTACCGATGCAGAGTCTAAAGTTGATGAGAAAGATTCGGTTACCCTCATCTGTAAAATGAACACCGTCTCTCCTATAGATGCCATCTATATTAAAACGCAGATTGTTGTTGAAAATGGACCCCATCCTATAATCTCTGAGATAAGCAGAAACAGCTTTATTGACATGTTTCCTAGCTTTCTCAAACTGTGGACAAAAATGATTGGACCACTGCCATTTCTGTCTTTGGCATATGTTCGAATAGACAAAGGCAGTTTGGGGGAAAAGTGACATGAATTCTGCAAAGGTGTCCTTCATAAGCATTTCCAGACCTACCCCAGTCAAAGTGCCTAGGTCATTGCCACCACAGTGCACAATTATGAGGTCAGGGTGTTGGAGATGCAAAAGGATTTAACCAATGGCATCAATTGGTGCCACTTTAATCCTCTCTGACCAATCCATTTAATGTCTACATTTGGCAAAGCTAAATCTTTGTCAATACCTCTGCTTTCAGCATACCTTTTGCACCAGAAAACATAGCTGTGTCCCACAATCCACACTGAAAGCATCTTGAAGGGATCAATGTAGGTAATAAAAAGATGTCTGTACCTGAGGTAGGTAGGAGGGAAAATGAAATCTATCTAAAATGGTGGACAACATGCTGTTTTTAAGAAAGTAGAGATTTTATTGTTTGATTAAGAACACTCTACATTCTAATATAGGGTGCATTTTTCATGGTTTAGAAAGCATGTTTTTTATTGGTTATAATGAAAAGTTTGCAAGGTACAGCAGAAAGGATTAGTGAATGCTTTGCAAAGCCAACCACACCTGCTGTTGTCATTTGCAACATTGTGTGGTGAACTTGTGACCTGGCAGCTAAGTTGAATGTTGCATGAGCTGTTGCTATGGAAACTGATATTCAGAACAAGGGGGAAAGATGTCAGTTGAAAAGTATTATTCTCTATGACCAATGGAAATTCGTTTTACAATTTGAAAAACACTGGAAAGTCATGTGTATATGTAGGAAAAATTAGAGGGAAAGTTTGCCATTACTGATTTTATATTGGAGAGTGTGCTTATCTACATTCTGTGCGAAAAAGAAAATCCTGACTGAGTGTGTGAGATTTTTAATTGAACAGATTTATTTAATAGGTGAGTTATATATTTTAGATGTTTATTTAAAAAAGATTTCATACTTTAAGGAAACTGTCTTTTTTTAAATATATTATTAAATGTACTGATGTATAGTTTAATTATTTTTATTGTATTTGATGTTTGTTTTAAAAATAGTATGGGCCAGTTTTAGAAGCCTCTTGCGCCACTTTTGTGTCACTTTTAACATGGGAAAAGTGACGCAAATATGGCACAAGGGCCTTGTAAATTTGCCCCTTTGTATAGTAATATATATATTTTTAAATGAGTTGAAAGGAATAGTTGAATAATTATTTATTCTACTATCGTGTTGTCTACTTTCTGTAGTATTAGAACTCAGACACTGCTTATGGATTTGCAGAATAATTCAGGCATTCATACTACCAATGCTGTAGTGAAATATGTTGAATGTATGCCGTCACCTAACCTCTTCTAGAGTAGTGTGTCTCTTTTGCTAAAGCACAGGGAATAGTTTTGGTTCTCTAGAATCACACTGTGAGTATGTGTGCACTTGTGCAACCATTGTGACAGAAGCTTGTGATTACTTTATGTCTTTGCTGACACATAACTGCTTAAAATTCTAACCTGTTGTCAAGTTGTAGTAGTAGTAGAACTTAGTTACTTGTTATGGATTTGCACAATGACTCAGGCATTCACATTAGCACTGGTGTAGTGAAATGTGTATAATGTATGAAGTCACCTAACTGCTTCCAGGCTAGTGAGTTTCTTCTGATAAATTTCAGAGAATAGTTTGGCTTGTGTAGAATCACACTGTGAGTATGTCTGCACTTGTGTAACCATTGTGACAGAAGCATGTGGTTACTTCATGTCTCTGCTAACATATAACTGTTTAAAAACCTATCCTATTGTGAAGTTGCACTAGTATTAGAACTCAGTCAGTGCTTATGGATCCGCAGAATTATTCAGGCATTCACACTAGCAATGCTGTAGTGAAATGTGTAGAATGTATGCAGTCTCCTAACCTCTTCCAGACTAGTGCGTCTCTTTTGCTAAAGCCCAGGGAATAGTTTTGGTTTTCTAGAATCACACTGGCCTTAGCACATAGACTGCTTCAAACCCCTATCCAGTATGCATGTGGTTCTCTAACCACCTACACACTTGTCTTTCACACCTTCAAATCCCCAGTCACTATCCATACACTCCAGCAAACATCCTGACACTCCCTTTGCAGTCCTCTGTTGACTCATTGAGCAACACTGACAAATCCATTTGGTGTGCCAAAACCAAAACACTTATACATTCATCCAGGTACTCTTCTTGTAGTACTCTAATCGTTCATTCAGTACCCAAGTACTCATTCAGTGACTCAGGCCTTAGCACATAGACTGGTTCAAACCCTTAATCACTATGCATGCAGTTCTCTAACCACCTACATACTTGACTTTCACACCTTAAATTCCCCACTCACTAACCATACACTACAGCAAACATCCTGTCAGTCACCTTGCAGTCCTCTGTTGACTCATTCAGCAACACCTATAAAGCCATTTGCTGCGCCAAAACCAAAACACTTATACATTCACCCAGGCACTCTTTTTGTACTAGTCTAATTGTTCAGTGTATACCCAAAGAACTCATTCAGTGACCCAGGCCTTATGACATACACTGCTTCAAACCCCTATGCACTATGTATGCGGTTCTCTAACCACCTACCCATTTGTCTTTCACACCTTAAAATCCCCAGTCAGTATCCATACACTCCAGCAAACATCCTGTCACTCCCCTTGCAGTCCTCTGTTGACTCATTCAGCAACACCAAAAAATCCATTTGCTGCGCTAAAACCCAACCACTTATACATTCACAGAGGCACTCTCCTTCTAGTATTAAAATTGTTTAGTCAGTACCCAAGTACTCATTCAGTGACCCAGGCCTTAGCACATAGACTGTTTGAAACCCCTATACACTATGCATGCGGTTCTCTAACCACCTACACACTTGTCTTTCACACCTTGAAATCCACAGTCACTATCCATACACTCCAGCAAACATCCTGTCAGTCCCCTTGCAGTCCTCTGTTGACTGATTCAGCAACACCTACAAAGCCATTCGCTGCGCCAAAACAAAAAAAACACTTATACATTCACCCAGGTACTCTTCTTGTAGTACTCTAATCGTTCATTCAGTACCCAAGTACTCATTCAGTGACCCAGGCCTTAGCACATAGACTGGTTCAAACCCTTAATCACTATGCATGCGGTTCTCTAACCACCTACACACTTGTCTTTCACACCTTGAAATCCACAGTCACTATCCATACACTCCAGCAAACATCCTGTCACTCCCCTTGCAGTCCTCTGTTGACTCATTCTGCAACACCTAAAAATCCATTTGCTGTGCAAAAACCCAAGCACTTATACATTCACCCAGGCACTCTCATTGTACTACTATAATTGTTCAGTCTATACCCAAGTACTCATTCAGTAACCCAGGCCTTAGCACATAGACTGCTTCAAACCCCTATCCACTATGCATGCACTCCTCTAACCACCTACACACTTCTGTTTCACACCTTTAATTAGTCATTAGAAAAGAAAGTGCTTACATGTTTTTTATATACAATGTATTTGTTTAGAAATAGAAAAGTATAATTTATATATTTTTTTCAATTAATGTATTTAAAATTATTTTTTACAGATATTCATTAGGATCATTAAAATAAACTTATCATGGCTAAAAAAAACAAAAAGAGAAAAGGAAACAAAAAGGGCTATTATAAGAAGAAAAATCAACACACAATATTGGATGAGCAACAACATGTGGGGAAAAACAATAAGGGGCCGATTCCGATCTCGGGCGGTAGCGCACCGAATCGGATTCGGCTTAACCGGATCCGATTCGGAGCCCTCTTTTCCGACCGATTCGAACGCGCGTCCGGCCGAGCGAGTACGATGCGAGCGCACGCGAAATCGCCGACCGACTCGTTCACGGGTCTGAACCACACCGACCGACTCGCTCGGACTCGACTCGCACCGCGCGATGGAGACGTTCCCCGGCCGGGCAAGTACGATGCGCGCCTTGAGCAGTCCGACCGACCCGCACTGTCCGGCTCGAAACAGCTGTCGGAGCCGGACTTTGGGGGTCCGTGTCGGACCCCCCTGTACGCGTAGCCATGCGACTCGCACACAGGGGGGACCCATGGGTCCCCCCTACCTGTGCGTGTGCGGCACTAACCGCATCGACGCGAACCCGCTGTAGGGGGCGCCCTCGTTCGCCTCGCACCCATTCAGTCAATGGGAGCCCGCGTACGCGTTGTACGACCGGCTCCCATTGACTTCAATGGGAGTCCGACCGAATCGAGTCCGATAGCATGCGTGCGCATCGTACTCGTTCGGTCGGACTGCCAGAGTCCGATTCGGTCGGAAATCTCTCCGGGTCCGGCTCGGTCGGAGAGTTTTCCGGCCCGAATCGGAATCAGCCCCTAAGTCTTCTGGTAAGAGAACAAAACAATTTATTCAAAAACTTTCAAAGCCAAGAAACAGTGTGCAAAATGTGGAAAATATGGAAAATGGTTCGACCACAAAAAAGAATATGAATAAAAACAATAAAAAAAATGGGAATTTACATTCAAAAAACACAATGTATGGTAAAAGAAGGCAGAGTCAGTATAAAGAAATCAGAAAAAAGATTTTTTATAATAGAGTTGTTCTTAATTTGTTGAAAGATGTGAGGAAATCTAAAAAAAGAGCAGTATTTTATCGAAAGAAGAAGCATATTGAAACTGTAGTTGAAACGACTTTTGCATTAAAAAGGAAATTATTCATTTTAATTTTAAACAGAATTCGATCTCTAGATAAACCAATCCATTTATTAAAGGATAAAAGTAAGAAGAAAAGAGTAATTAACAGAACTAATTTTTGTGAATTTTTTTGGGTGAATGGAAACACACTTCAAGTTCAGAGCCTTTCTTTAATGAAGAGAGTTATTTTCAGACCAATAATTTATTGCATACAGTTGATACAAGTGGTCGAGCTTATGAGGTTAGAAATGGTTGTCCAATTGAGAAAGAGAAGATCGTTTCCAGAAATGTAGAAGAAGTGTTAGCTGATGAAGTTGTAGGGAGACGACCTAAAGCCCCAGTGTATACTTGGGATTGCAGTAGTATTTGTAGTATACGACAAGAATCTATTGATATTTTACGCAATTTCTTACGACAGTATACTAAAAAAAGTGTTAAGCAAAAGATTAAGATGTTGTAAGGACTAGACCCTTGCAGAGTGAGAAAAAATACTGGTTTGCAAGGATATTCTCTTGCTTGTCTTTCTAGAAAAGTATGTCGAAGTGTTTTTCATCATTTTAGGATGTTAGCAGTACATCATTCTGAAATGCGAAAGTTAGTCAGAAGATTGTATTATGCAAAAAGTCCAGCACTAATGTTAAATGAGTTGAACAGTGCTCTTTTGCGTGGGTCAGTATCAGATGTGAAAAAGGTTTGTGAAAAAATTGAGTTTTGTTACTTTGGTCCTGGAGAAGAGAGTGCAGAAACTGACACATTAATACAGGAAAATGTTGAGGAGAATGTGCAACATACCACTACAAAAAAATTTGAAGACGAAATTACAAAGTTTGAGGTGATTTCATGTGAAAGGCCAAATTATACTTGTATTTGTTGCCGACGAACTCACTATAAAATTCAGACTAGGACTGTTGATCTGTATTTACAAAGTGAAAGAGAAAATAATGATAAGTGGAAGGAATTTGCAACTTATTTGTTCGTAGAGGATTGTTTTGATTTGGGTTCTGATCAGCGTATTTGTAAATATTGTTATAACAAATTAAACGAGAATAAAATGCCTGCTAGAGCTGTCCATAATAATCTAGAGTTGGTAACTATTCCTCCAGAACTGATAGATTTAAATACGTATGAGTCTATTCTGATTCAATGTGTGCACCCATTTCAAGCTATTGTTCGTATGGAGCCTAAAACAGGTAAATTGCCTCCTACAGATTTTCAGAGAGGATTAAAAGGAAGAGTTGTATATTTACCTCTAGATTTAAAGAAAAATATTGAAACTATTGGTGGAGAGAATGTAGAAAGTGAGCCACTACTTATTCTAGTTAATGGTGTTCCTACTAAGAGTAAGAAAATCTGGCAAGAATTAGTGGATGTTACGAAAGTGCAAAAGGCAACATTATATCTGATTCAAAACAATGATTACTACAAAAATGTACATGTGGAACAAGAAGAAATACTTTTAGGAGATGATACTGAAACGTCAAATGGACAAATTGAAAAAGTGGACATGACCAAAAGTGAAGAAATCTATGAACATTATAGTGTACATCCACTTCATTCGAAAGAAGTGATGGGGAATACAATTGAATTATTCCAAATGAAGAAAGCAAAGGGTACTCCCATGAGTGTATGGGAGAAAGGTTTGGAAGCTCGTTGTTTTCCGCAGCTGTTTCCAACTGGAAAAGGTGGACGATATGATGAACGACCAGTGCAGATTCCTGCATCTGAATATCGGACAACAAGATTGTATGCAGAAGACCCAAGGTTTCGACAATGTATCCCATATATATTTCATCTTTTGTTTGAGAGTGACTTGGCAGGACTTTCTTATGCAGTCAACCACATTTTGAAAACAGGAGTACATTTTCAAAATGTTTCTGCAAAGCAATTTATGGATAAAGTACATGAGAGAGACGATCATCTAGAATCTCAGTTGATTAATTTGATGGCATGTCAGCGTGGTACTAATGAGTATTGGTACCGTCGTCATGGAGAACTTAAATGCATGCTGAGGAACTTAGGAACTCCTACATGGTTTCTTACCCTAAGCTGTGCTGAATACGCTTGGGATGATTTACTTGAATTTCTTCGTGAGGCAAATTCAAATGTAAAAAATATTGAATACAAGACACCTGGAGAATTGTGCTCTTTGGATCCTGTTAATGTATGCAGGTATTTCAATCATAGGTTTGAAGCTATGATGTCTTTTATCTGCAATAAAAAGAATCCTCCTCTTGGAGAAGTTTTAGATTTTTTTGGGAGAAAGGAGTATCAAGCTAGAGGTGCTCCTCATATACATATGCTGTTATGGATTAAGGATGCACCTAAATTTGGAACTGATTCGGATGATACCGTTTTGTCTTTTATTGAGGAATATGCGACATGTGCTATACCAAAAAGAACAGATGAGAACAGCTTAAGACAACAAGTGTTACGATTCCAACATCATCGATGTGGAAAATACTGCCGACGGAAGTACAAGTCTAAGGAAAAGTTTTACACCAAATGTCGTTTTGGATTTCCACGTCCTGTAATATCCAAAGGAAGAGTAAACAGTTTTATGTCAGCTATGAGACATACGATCAACAGAAAATCACCCAAAAATACATATAATTTAAGAAGAAGTGAAGAATCAAAATATATTAATGATTATAATCCAGTTATTCTCTCAATGTGGAATGCTAATATGGATATTCAGTATGTTGCGGATAATTCCATTGCAGTTGCCCGGTATGTCACATCTTATATAACAAAATCTGAAAAGACAGAGTTAAAAGAAATGTGGGAAGAAATTGCTCATGAGAAGAGTCTTAGTAAGAAGTTATACAGTTTCAGTTTGAAGATGTTATCCCATCGAGAAATTGGAGCATATGAATGCTCAGATCGGTTATCATCTGCAAGTTTATACTCAAAATCAAGATCAATTATTTGGGTGAGTCTAGGTCTTGCTGCAACACGAAATCGAGTACTTAAATCTGTACAAGAAATTGAATATTTAGCAGAAAAAGATCCAGAAAGTACAGATATTGTCAAAACAAACATGTTGGATACATATTATCCAAATAGAAGTCATAATCTTGACAACATATGTCTATATGAAGTGCTGCAATACTACAGTTTTAAACGGAATACTACAGAAAACATAAACGATGGAAAATATGCAGTTATTGGTTCTGAAGGATGTTTGGTGAAACAAAGGAAAGGAAATTTGATTAATCACAGAAAACTGAGTTGTGACACTGAACAGAAAAGGGAATTTTACTATTTAGCACTTTTGCAACTCTTCAAACCGTGGCGTACAGAATTGGAATTACTTGGGGATTTTCAGAGCTATGAAGATTCCTTCAATGCTTGTAAAGATACCATAGAATGTCCAGTTTTTGCTAACTATCTGAAAATGTTGAACGATGAAATGGATCAAGCAGCTACTATTGCAGCTGAGATTGCTAGAGACAGTTCTCAAGACAGTCAAAGTTCTGCTCCACTGAGTGAAGATCCACTAGGAGAACCAATTGTTCAAAATGAAGCAGCAATTGCAATGAATGAGGTGGAAACAGCAATGCATCAAGCTCAAGAAGATATTATGGACTTAGGAAACTTGGAAGAACAACTAAATATTGAACAGAAAGAAATATATCAGCAAGTGACACAACAGATTGACCATGGATTTCTTCATGAAAAGAAAGAATGCACATGCACATCATTTCAACCTATCCGAATGTATGTCAGTGGTCAAGCTGGAACAGGAAAAAGTTTCTTAATTAAAGTATTGACCAGTTATCTGCAGAAATCAACTGACTCACATTTATCTTGTGTTGTAACCGCTCCAACTGGGTTAGCAGCACACAACATTAAAGGGATTACATTACATCGTTTACTTATGCTACCTGTAGAGCACGAAAACAAATTGGAATATCATAAGCTATCAGGAGAAGCTTGTTATGAAGTTTCAAGAGTGCTAAAGAAAATGAAACTTCTAATTATTGATGAAGTAAGCATGGTCTCAAACTTAATGCTTGCTTTTGTGCATTTAAGAATGCAGCAAATTCTTAAAACAGAATATGATGTCTTATTTGGAGGTAAACATGTTATCGTTTTTGGAGATCTTCTGCAACTTACTCCTGTAAAAGGACAACCAGTATTTAAAACACTTGTGCATGAAGACACCAGAAAGTCTTTGGGAAGTGTTGGCAACGTTAATATTTGGTCTTATTTTGAATACAAAGAACTCATTACAAATATGCGACAGGCAAATGATGTTAATTATGGATCTATACTTCAAGATATAAGAATTGGAGTTCTCACAGAAGAAGGCAAACAAGCTTTGCAAAGTCGACTATTTAAGAATTTGTTTCCAAATGAAAATATAGTTCCAGAAAAAATGTATAGTAAAATTGCTGAAAGTAAATCTATAATTTGTTTAATGCCAACACTCCATGAATGTTCTATTTTCAATGAACAACTTTTGAAGCTAGAAAATCAAGAAATCAAAAAAATGGAAGCCATTGATAAAATAGAGCATGAAGGAATTACTATTATTTTGACCGACAAATTGAAAAAAAAATTGAATTCTTTAGAAAAATCCATATCTAAAACTGCTGGTTTAGAAAAGAATTTATATCTATGTGTCAACTGTCGAGTAATTTTACGGCGTAATTTGGATGTGGAAAAAGGTTTAGTTAATGGAGCAATGGGGAAAGTTGTGAATTTTGTTAATTATCAAAAAAGAGATGGAATAGAATTTTTAAAAATTAAATTTGATCAAATTGAAGAAGTAAAACAAATTGGTTGTTGTTCTGTTCGTTTTTTGCTTGTTAAAGATTTGTATGTCCGTAGGAAGCAATTTCCACTTTCTTTGGCATATGCAGTCACTATTCATAAATCTCAAGGATTGAGTGTAGACAGTGCTTTGGTGAACATAGGAAGTAGCGTGTTTAAAGAAGGTATGGCATATGTTGCTTTGTCCCGAGTCAGAACTTTATCTGGATTGTTTTTGATTGATTTTGATGAGTCAAAGATTACTGCAGATGCAAACTGTGTAAAAGAGTATAATAGGTTAAGAAGAGCGTATACTCCAAATTTAGGTGAATATCCTGTATTTGAAAAGTCTGTAGTACATCGAAAAAGAAGATATGAGAATATCTGTAGTGAAGTTATAGAGAAGGAAACAAATAAAGATAATGTTCATATTGCAAGCAAAAAGAAAAAGGATAGTATTGAAGAAATTGTTGGGTATCAGTTAGAAAACAGTTCAGGTATCAACTGCTATGCTAATGTAGTGGTCAATGTAGTATTTTTTCTAGAAAGTTTGCAACAGCAAATTATGGAAAATCGTGAAAAAAGATTTTGTTCCATATTGCATTGTTTTTATGAAAAATTGAACACTAATAAAAGCAAATTACAAAGTGTTTCTCATATTCGTAATCTTTTGGATATATGTTCTGGTTGTACACAATTTACGCAGGATATTCAACAAGACGCTCAGGAATTTCTAATGTATATGCTTACAGTATTAGAAAATGAGGGAATACAAATTGAAAATCTTTTTGGCCTTCGTTATAAATGGGTACATGAATGTGAAAATTGTATGTTTACATGTACAACTAACATAGATACTGAAAGATTTATATATTTGACATTACCAGACTGTAAAACAGTGTCTTTCAATAAACTAGTTAAAGCAGCAAATCAAAACATGGAGTGTAGCCAATGCAAATCAAAAATGTTATCAACATTATTTATACAAAGATTTGGACAATACATAATTTTAATGATACAACGTTGTAGAGCTGATGGAAGAAAAATGGAAACTTTAATTAAAGAATTTGTAGCAAGTCAACTATCTATATCTGGAAGGACTTTTGTAGCAGTATCAATTATTTTCCATCATGGTCCTTCTACAACATCTGGACATTACACTGTGTATTTAAAATGCAATAGAGGATGGACATATTGTAATGATGCTCAATTGGATTTTAAACAACGTTTGCCTAGAGAATTACAAAATTCCTACTTAATATTTTTAAAACCAAAGTTTTAGGAACATAATTCAACCTGTGAAGAATTTATTGATATTTCTTAATATGATTACTATTGGACAATTTTAATTTAAAGGATTTCAAAAAAACTATTTGGCCAAGAGGAAAAGTATATATTTTAATTATGGACTTTTTCTTGCACATCCTCTCAGCATATATTTTGAAAGAAAAACATTTACTGTGTATACAATTTCAAGTTATAACATTTTCTTAGGAGAGAGCATTTTATATACCTGTAATTTGTATTATATGGTATGTTATTGAGCAGGAAGTTTTTATGAAATGTTCATAAATAGTTAAGTATATTTTAAATATTTTACAAGTAGTTTTGGGTTTTTTAAAACAATCTTATTGATTGTTTTGTTTTTTTGCCCGCTGTTATGTGATGAGTAACATTGTAATCACTATTTGTAGTGAAATTCAATGTATTCTGAGAACAGCAAAAAAGATAAAGAAAATAATTTTTAAAATGTGAAAATTATGTTTTGTTATAAAAAATATAATATTATATATTATAACGATTTTTTCTTCTCTTTTACAGGTCCTAATTCTACAATTTTTAATTTTTCAGAAATTTTAGTTAACAAACCAAGTGGGAAAAATAATTAGTGTTTTTTATAACTATTACTGTGAATGAAAAATTAACTAAGTATTAAAATAAAAAATGGTCTGTGAGAGGACACTGGTGAAGAAAGGGGGATGGACGGTGTAGATATCTCTGGAAAGATGCTCTGTTGCTGTTTTTATTTATATAATTAAGTTACCTTGTAGTACAACTAAATTACTGCTTATGAATTTGCACAATGAGTGAGGCTTTCACACTAGCAGTGTTGTAGTGAAATTTGTAGAATGTATGTAGTCACTTAACTGCTTCTAGGCTAGTGAGTCTTTGTAATTGTACTTTTCCAATCAGCCATCCAGCACCATGTACTAATTCATTCACTGTGTCAAAACCCAACCACTTATACATTCACCCAGGCATTCTCCTTCCAGTATTATAATCGTTCAGTGAGTACCCAACTACTCATTCAGTGACCCAGGCCTTACCATATACACTGATTCAAACCCCTATCCACTATGCATGCCGTTCTCTAACCACCTACACACATGTCTTTCACACCTTCAATTCCCCAGTCACTATCCATACACTCCAGCAGACATCCTGACACTCCCTTTGCAGTCCTCTGTTGACTCATTGAGCAACACTGACAAATCCATTTGGTGTGCCAAAACTCAACCACTTATACATTAAGCCAGTCACTCTGCTTACAGTACTATAATCGTTCAGTTAGTACCCAACTACTCATTCAGTGACCCAGGCCTTACCATATAAAATCCTTCAAACCCCTATCCACTATTATGCATGCCGTTCTCTAACCACCTACACACACGTCTTTCACTCCTTCAATTCCCCAGTCACTATCCATACACTCCAGCAGACATCCTGACACTCCTTTTGCAGTCCTCTGTTGACTCATTCAGCAACACTGACAAAGCCATTCGCTGTGCCAAAACCAAAACACTTATACATTCACCCAGGCACTCTCTTTGTACTACTCTAATTGTTCAGTCTATACCCAAGTACACATTCAGTGACCCAGACCTTAGCACATACAGTGCTTCAAACCCCTATCCACTATGCATGCCGTTCTCTAACAACCTACACACATGTCTTTCACACCTTCAATTCCCCAGTCACTATCCATACACTCCAGCAAAGATCCTGTCAGTCCCCTTGCAGTCCTCTGTTGACTCATTCAGCAACACCTACAAATCCATTCGCTGTGCCAAAACCCAACCACTTATACATTCAGCCAGTCACTCTCTTTGCAGTACTCTAATCGTTCAGTCAGTACCCAAGTAATCATTCAGTGACCAAGGTCTTAGCACATATACTGCTTCAAAACCCTATCCACTATGCATGTGGTCCTCTAACCACCTACACACTTGTCTTTCACACCTTCAAATCCCCAGTCAGTATCCATACACTCCAGCAAACATCCTGTCACTCCCCTTGCAGTCCTCTGTTGACTCATTCTGCAACACCTAAAAATCCATTTGCTGCGCCAAAACCCAAACACTTATACATTAAGCCAGTCACTCTCCTTGCAGTACTCTAATCGTTCAGTCAGTACTGAAGTACTCATTCAGTGACTTAGGCCTTAGCACATAGACTGCTTCAAAACCTTAATCATTATGCATGCGGTTCTCTACCCACGTACACACTTGTCTTTCACACCTTCAATTCCCCAGTCACTATCCATACACTCCAGCAAACATCCTGACACTCCCTTTCCAGTCCTCTGTTGACTCATTCCATAACACTGACAAATCCATTTCGTGTGCCAAAACCCAACCACTTATACATTAAGCCAGTCACTCTCCTTACACTACTCTAATCGTTCAGTTAGTACCCAACTACTCATTCAGTGACCCAGGCCTTACCATATACACTGATTCAAACCCCTATCCACTATGCATGCCGTTCTCTAACCACCTACACACACGTCTTTCACATCTTCAAATCCTCAGCCAGTATCCATACACTCCAGCAAACATCCTGTCACTCTCCTTGCAGTCCTCTGTTGACTCATTCAGCAACACCTACAAATCCATTCGCTGCGCCAAAACCCAAACACTTATACATTAAGCCAGTCACTCTCCTTGCAGTACTCTAATCGTTCAGTCAGTACCCAAGTACTCATTCAGTGACCAAGGTCTTAGCACATATACTGCTTCAAACCCCTATCCACTATGCATGTGGTCCTCTAACCACCTACACACTTGTCTTTCACACCTTCAAATCACCAGTCACTATCTATACACTCCAGCAAACATCCTGTCACTACCCTTAAAGTCCTCTGTTGACTCATTCAGCAACACCTACAAAGCCATTCGCTGCGCCAAAACCCAACCACTTATACATTAAGCCAGTCACTCTCCTAACACTACTCTAATCGTTCAGTTAGTACCCAACTACTCATTCAGTGACCCAGGCCTTACCATATAGAATCCTTCAAACCCCTATCCACTATGCATGCCGTTCTCTAACCACCTACACACACGTCTTTCACTCCTTCAATTCCCCAGTCACTATCCATACACTCCAGCAGACATCCTGACACTCCCTTTGCAGTCCTCTGTTGACTCATTCAGCAACACTGACAAAGCCATTCACTGTGCCAAAACCAAAACACTTATACATTCACCCAGGCACTCTCTTTGTACTACTCTAATTGTTCAGTCTATACCCAAGTACACATTCAGTGACCCAGACCTTAGCACATACAGTGCTTCAAACCCCTATCCACTATGCATGCCGTTCTCTAACAACCTACACACATGTCTTTCACACCTTCAATTCCCCAGTCACTATCCATACACTCCAGCAAAGATCCTGTCAGTCCCCTTGCAGTCCTCTATTGACTCATTCAGCAACACCTACAAATCCATTCGCTGTGCCAAAACCCAACCACTTATACATTCAGCCAGTCACTCTCTTTGCAGTACTCTAATCGTTCAGTCAGTACCCAAGTAATCATTCAGTGACCAAGGTCTTAGCACATATACTGCTTCAAACCCCTATCCACTATGCATGTGGTCCTCTAACCACCTACACACTTGTCTTTCACACCTTCAAATCCCCAGTCAGTATCCATACACTCCAGCAAACATCCTGTCACTCCCCTTGCAGTCCTCTGTTGACTCATTCTGCAACACCTAAAAATCCATTCGCTGCGCCAAAACCCAAACACTTATACATTAAGCCAGTCACTCTCCTTGCAGTACTCTAATCGTTCAGTCAGTACTGAAGTACTCATTCAGTGACTTAGGCCTTAGCACATAGACTGCTTCAAAACCTTAATCACTATGCATGCGGTTCTCTACCCACGTACACACTTGTCTTTCACACCTTCAATTCCCCAGTCACTATCCATACACTCCAGCAAACATCCTGACACTCCCTTTCCAGTCCTCTGTTGACTCATTCCGCAACACTGACAAATCCATTTCGTGTGCCAAAACCCAACCACTTATACATTAAGCCAGTCACTCTCCTTACACTACTCTAATCGTTCAGTTAGTACCCAACTACTCATTCAGTGACCCAGGCCTTACCATATACACTGATTCAAACCCCTATCCACTATGCATGCCGTTCTCTAACCACCTACACACACGTCTTTCACATCTTCAAATCCCCAGTCAGTATCCATACACTCCAGCAAACATCCTGTCACTCCCCTTGCAGTCCTCTGTTGACTCATTCAGCAACACCTACAAATCCATTCGCTGTGCCAAAACCCAACCACTTATACATTCAGCCAGTCACTCTCCTTGCAGTACTCTAATCGTTCAGTCAGTACCTAAGTACTCATTCAGTGACCAAGGTCTTAGCACATATACTGCTTCAAACCCCTATCCACTATGCATGTGGTCCTCTAACCACCTACACACTTGTCTTTCACACCTTCAAATCACCAGTCACTATCTATACACTCCAGCAAACATCCTGTCACTACCCTTGCAGTCCTCTGTTGACTCATTCAGCAACACCTACAAAGACATTCGCTGCGCCAAAACCCAACCACTTATACATTAAGCCAGTCACTCTCCTAACACTACTCTAATCGTTCAGTTAGTACCCAACTACTCATTCAGTGACCCAGGCCTTACCATATAGAATCCTTCAAACCCCTATCCACTATGCATGCCGTTCTCTAACCACCTACACACACGTCTTTCACTCCTTCAATTCCCCAGTCACTATCCATACACTCCAGCAGACATCCTGACACTCCCTTTGCAGTCCTCTGTTGACTCATTCAGCAACACTGACAAAGCCATTCGCTGTGCCAAAACCAAAACACTTATACATTAACCCAGGCACTCTCTTTGTACTACTCTAATTGTTCAGTCTATACCCAAGTACACATTCAGTGACCCAGACCTTAGCACATACAGTGCTTCAAACCCCTATCCACTATGCATGCTGTTCTCTAACAACCTACACACATGTCTTTCACACCTTCAATTCCCCAGTCACTAACCATACACTCCAGCAAAGATCCTGTCAGTCCCCTTGCAGTCCTCTGTTGACTCATTCAGCAACACCTACAAATCCATTCGCTGTGCCAAAACCCAACCACTTATACATTCAGCCAGTCACTCTCTTTGCAGTACTCTAATCGTTCAGTCAGTACCCAAGTAATCATTCAGTGACCAAGGTCTTAGCACATATACTGCTTCAAACCCCTATCCACTATGCATGTGGTCCTCTAACCACCTACACACTTGTCTTTCACACCTTCAAATACCCAGTCAGTATCCATACACTCCAGCAAACATCCTGTCACTACCCTTGCAGTCCTCTGTTGACTCATTCAGCAACACCTACAAAGCCATTTGCAGCGCTAAAACCCAAACACTTATACATTAAGCCAGTCACTCTTCTTCCACTACTCTAATCATTCAGTCAGTACCCAAGTACTCATTCAGTGATCCAGGCCTTAGCACATACACTGTTTCAAACCCCTATACACTATGCATGCAGTTCTATAACCACCTACACACTTGTCTTTCACACTTTCAAATTCCCACTAACTATACATACACTCCAGCAAACATCCTGTCAGTCCCCTTGCAGTCTTCTGTTGACTTATTCAGCAACACCCACAAAGCCATTCGTTGCGCCAAAACCAAAACACTTATACATTCACCCAGGCACTCTCTAAGTTATAGATATACATTCAACCAACCTTTCACACATTAATATACAAATATAGTTCTTTCTTTAACCAGAGAAGTTAGTTCTGAAAAGAACTTTTTTTTTTTCTTTTTTTTTTAATATTTTTTTTGTATTTTTTTAACTATTATTATTATTTTTTGGTGTTTTTTTAGGAAATAATAAACAAAAAAAAGGAAAAAAACAGGAAACCTCAGGAATTACATTTCATTCCTGGAAAACACACAAAAAAAAAAAAGTCTAACAGTGGTGATTGCGCTGTGCAGCACAAACAGCTTCCACGGATTGTTCGCCATAGGAGATCAGTTTGTTGCACTTGACACAGTGCTGTTTTAAGAATGCAAATTCAGGACGTATGTCCAGAGATGTTGAAGGTGTAGGAGTGCCAGATGTAGAAGGAACTGGTTGTTGTTTCCTTGCAGCTCTACGAGACTCCTCCCGAGCCAGGTTCAGTGGGTGAATTGTTTTTAAATGCTTATACATAGAGGCAGTACCACAAGAATATTTCTTGTCGGCACTACCTCTAGACAGCACCCTCTCACAGATCCGGCAGCTGACTTTCGTGACATTAACCTTCTTTTGGCCCTCCGGAAAAGTGAAAAACTTCCACACCACCGATACATGCCTTTGTGGACGTGGGTCCTCTTGCACAAATTCTTCTTCTGAAGAATGTTCTGACTCCTGTTGTTGCTGTTGTGTAGAAGCCATCTTCTTATTTGAGCTATTCCAGTTCTTCTTGAATGCAGAGATGTGTCTCCAAAGAAGCTCAAAGAAGAATGATGGAAATGGGTGGGGTCCTTCAATAGTTACAATGGGAAATGTTATCAACCAATCAAAAGTTTTTTTTTCAAGTCACATGGGATCCGCGTACCGTGCGCACACGCAGCACGCACCCAACGCGAAGTAGCGAAATTGCATTTAAAAGTAAAATAACTTTATTACATGTAAAAATATATTATTTTTATGCATAAGTAAGATAATGTCTGGCCCTAATATGTGTATTAAAGACATATATATGTCATTTTAGAACATATAAAAATTCGCTGGAGTCGCGTACACAGCGCGGACAGCACGCATATGACGTCACGCGGGGCGCGTGTCCGCGCAAGAGCCGCGTAGTATAATGCGCATGTGTCACGAATGTGTAAACGTAGGAAGCGCGAACCGGTCGCATACTAATCGCGCACAACACGTAACATACGTATATCACGTAACTATAATACACGCACCCATCGCACACCCTACGCGGATCCTTCACGACTTTAACAAAATGGCGGGTACAATTCGCGCACTGATCTTGTAAGGTACGCTGCCGGTGCGCGACTCCAAAAAAAAAAAAAAAAAAAAAAAACAATTTTTTAATTTATTAACAAATTATAAAACAAAACAAAAAATATTTATGTTTCAATATTTTCGAAAACATTTTTTTGCGAATTATATTACAAATATCTAAATATTTTTTTTAAAACAAAATATGTAAATTAAACAGATAAACATCTGTAGAAAATTAGTATCAAAACAATACATGTAAAAAATCTTACAACTAAATATTATCATTTAAAAAACCGTTGAAATTCACTGAAAAAACCATAGGTTTCAGGCGCGTTATAGTTACAAATTAGCATTTAAAAAACCTTTGAAATTCACTGAAAAAACCATAGGTTTTAGGGACAGTTATAGTTACAAATTAGCATTTAAAAAACCTTTGAAATTCACTGAAAAAACCATAGGTTTCAGGGACGTTATAGTTACAAATTAGCATTTAAAAAACCTTTGAAATTCGCTGAAAAAACCATAGGTTTTAGGGACAGTTATAGTTAGTTGGACATTGCACTCGTACAAAACCCGTGAAATTCCCCCGTTATAGTTAGTCCAGCTAACTATAACTCGCGCCCCCGCAATGCACTGCTGATGACGTCACTTATTACATCACTCATGACATGGTCAGTGACATCACTGATGACATCACTGATGACATCTCAAATGACATCACTGATGACATTATCCACGTGATAATCTGATGCACCTCCTCACACCCTAATATAACCTTTGATACACCCACTCTAAATTACAGACTGCCATTCGCAAAACCATAGACACTCCAACACCAATAACTACATACCCACTCACTGATTCTTAGGTCTACACACACACATCCACTCACTCACCCGTACAGTCACTCATACTTATGGTCACTCAGTACAGGACTATCATATGTACTCTTACTCCTATATAAACACTCAAACACCGCCACTCATCCATAGAGGTACTCACACACCTAGTCAGTCATGCAAATAATTAAACACACTGCCATTTACTCACCTATACAGTTATACACACACCAGCTCACTTAATCATACAAATACTAGCACATTGTTACGCTCTTATACAATAACTGATACAAGCACACACGCATCCATACAGCCACTCTCACTATCACACACTCTCACTTATAGCCATTTAAATACTCTAACACACATATATACTGCCTTTCACATATGTAGTTACTCACACATGTACCACTGGGACATACATTCACTCACTAACACACTCTTACACACACTTACCCACCCATACAGTCTATCACAGATGCACTCTTGAAACCATCCACCCAGTGAATCGCCCACTCACACATCTATGCACAGAGTCGCACACACCCCTCCCACACAAACACTCAGGCACCCATACAGATACACACACAAGCATTCAATAACTCATATAGACACTCATGTAGCTATTCACAAACACATGCAGCCACTTACACAGCAACAGACAGACGGATACAGACATTCACCCAGTTTAGTCACTAACCCATGCATTCAGTAAGATACGTTAAATCACTCACTTATACAGTCAGTCACGCACCTACTAAATCATCCATACAGACACTTACACACCCACTCATTCTTCAATACGTCTTTTCCTATATATATTAAAAATATTTAAACTTTACAGAAACACACAGTCACTGGATGATGTCATCAGTGATGTCATTTGAGATGTCATCAGTGATGTCATCAGTGATGTCACTGACCATGTCATGAGTGATGTAATAAGTGACGTCATCAGCAGTGCATTGCGGGGCGTGAGTTATAGTTAGCTGGACTAACTATAACGGGGAATTTCACGGGTTTTGTACGAGTGCAATGTCCAACTAACTATAACTGTCCCTAAAACCTATGGTTTTTTCTGTGAAGTTCAAAGGTTTTTTAAATGCTAATTTGTAACTAAAACGTCCCTGAAACCTATGGTTTTTTCAGTGAATATATATATATATATATATATATATATATATATATATATATATATATATATATATATATATCACTGAAAAAACCATAGGTTTTAGGGACAGTTATAGTTAGTTGGACATTTCACTCGTACAAAACCATAGAAATTCCCCGTTATAGTTAGTTTAGCTAACTATAACTCGCGCCCCGCAATGCACTGCTGATGATGTCACATATTACATCATATGACATCTCAAATGACATCACTGATGACATCATCCAGTGACTGTGTGTTTCTGCAAAGTTTAAATATGTTTAATATATATAGGGAAAGGTGTATTGAAGAATGAGTGGGTGTATAAGTGTGTGGATGAAGGATTTAGTAGGTGCGTGACTGACTCTATAAGTGAGTGATTAAACGTATCTTACTGAATGCAAGGGTTAGTGACTAAACTGTGTGAATGCCTATCCGTCTGTCAGTTGGTGTGTAAGCGGCTGCATGAGTTTGTGAATAGCTACATGAGTGTCTACATGGGTTATTGATTGGTTGTCTGAGTATCTGTATGGGTGCCTGAGTGTTTGTGTGGGTGGGGTGTGTGTGACTCTGTGCATAGATGTGTGAGTGGGTGATTCACTGGGTGCATGGTTTCAAGAGTGCATCTGTTATGGACTGTATGGGTGGGTGAGTGTGTGTATGGGTGTGTTAGTGAGTGAATGTATATCTCAGTGGTACATGTGTGAGTAACTACATATGTGAAAGGCAGTATATATGTGTGTTGGAGTATATAAATGGCTATAAGTGAGAGTGTGTGATTGTGAGAGTGGCTGTATGTATGAGTGTGTACTTGTATCAGTGATTGTATAAGAGCGTAAGAATGTGCTAGTATTTGTATGAGTAAGTGAGCTGGTGTGTGTATAACTGTATAGGTGAGTAAATGGTAGTGTGATTAATTATTTGCATGACTGACTAGGTGTGTGAGTACCTCTATGGATGAGTGGCGGTGTGTGAGTGTCTATGTAGGTGTATGAGTGCATATGATAGTCCTGTACTGAGTGACCGTAAGTATGAGTGACTGTACGGGTGAGTGAGTGGATGTGTGTGTAGACCTAAGAATCAGTGAGTGGGTATGTAGTTATTGGTGTTGGAGTGTCTATGGTTTTGAGAATGGCAGTCTGTAATTTAGAGTGGGTGTTTCAAAGGTTATATTAGGGTGTGAGAAGATGCATCAAATGATCACATGGATGATGTCATCAGTGATGTCATTTGAGATGTCATCAGTGATGTCATCAGTGATGTCACTGACCATGTCATGAGTGATGTAATATGTGACGTCATCAGCAGTGCATTGCGGGCGCGAGTTATAGTTAGCTAAACTAACTATAACGGGGGAATTTCTATGGTTTTGTACGAGTGAAATATCCAACTAACTATAACTGTCCCTAAAACCTATGGTTTTTTCAGTGAATTTGTAAGGTTTTTTAAATGCTAATTTCTAACTATAACGTGCCTGAAACCTATGGTTTTTTCAGTGAATTTCAAAGGTTTTTTAAATGCTAATTCCTAACTATAACATGTCTGAAACCTATGGTTTTTTCAGTGAATATAAATGAATATTAAATCATGAACTGAGAAAAACACAAGTTGCAGCTTAATTGTCCATATAAATCCTTTTTTATTGTACGTCCTTCTCCCGGACACTTAAAACAGTTTGTCTTCAGTTGGTATAACATAGGTATTGCAACCCAACAGATACAAGGGTATACATCTTCATATACATGTAATGATTCAAGCTGTCAACACGTGTTTTGCGAAATTTCTCACTTCTTCAGGGCTTGACAGTATTGATTCCAGAAAAGATTTTTTATCTCAGATATAAAGTTCCCCCAATTCCTCGTGATCCAATGCTTCAACCAGTGGTTTCCTTCAATAGCATGCCTCGGCTATAGCTGCACGTCATTATAGATACCATCCCGTATCACAAGGGATGGTATCTATAAAAGGAGTGTCTAAAACAGGATGAAATGCATTTTTCACAGACTCTTGTGTTTTGCAGGTAGCGCGAAAACAGCTGGACCGAATTGAATGAAATTTGGCAGAAAATAGATTTGGTGAGTAGATTATCCTTTTTGGTACTACAGGTAAATAGGTTAAGGATTTTTTAAGTTAAAAGGCATAAAAGCCTAGTGATACCTGGGGCCACAGTAGTTTCACAAAATATTGCGATACTAAAGTCATTATGTGATTAGCTAATGACTGCCTTTACATGAGTTAAAGGCAGCCATGCTGTTTTAATCACATTTTAGTTGTGTTCTGGGTTAGATGCTTAGATCTAGGTAAGTATTAGGTTTTATATTTCTCCCTACCTATTACTACTTTAGGAAAGTGGTAATAGGTAGGGAGAAATAATTATGTTTCTGCATATCTTATATTTCTTTTACAGAGTACGGCAGTACTACCTAGGAAGTACTGCGGTACATAAAAACAATTTAAGAGAAATGTATATGTAGAACAATTGAAAAACTCTGTCATACATTAGATTTCATAAATATATTGTACTACAGTGTATTTACAATGTTTTACATATTTAATTCTGTAACAAAAATGTACGGAGTACCACAGAAATACCTAAAAATTACTGCACAACTTAAAAGAAATTACGAAATAAAAGGTACATTTGATAAAATATATAGTTTCTGCTAGGCATTAGTGCTGTACTCTGTAAACATATTTAAAAATATGTAAAAAAATCAAATATATCTAAAAAATGAAGACATTTCCCTACCTAGTACCACATTAGTAAAGTGGTAATAGGCAGGGAACAACATTAAAACCGACTGCTTACCTATATCTTAGGTGCTCTTCCAGAACACAACCAAAGCATAGTTACAACAATATGGCTGCTTCTAATTTGGTAAAACACCCATCAGATACTGGATTGTCATCGCCTTGTACCACAGTATACCACAAAGTTACCGTAGTATACTATGTCGAAAATATATAACTAAGGTCTAGCTGTATTATTGTATTGCATTATCCTTGCATCACGCATCGTGTCACATGGGCAACACAATACTTAAGTCAGATTTACAAAGCAAAGCAATCCCTCCAAGCATGGCCCTGTGCTGCTTGATAAATATGAATAGACGCAAGTCAGTGCAATTTGCTGTTTTGCGTTACTGTGCACACCATTATCTACGTTCCTGTGAAATTTCAACTATATCGGTACAGCACTCCAATTTACGCCACTCCACTTTACAGCACTCCACTCTCCGTCACTCCACTGTACGCCACTTCACTATATGCTATTTCACTGTATGCCTCTCAAGCGTACGCTACTCCACTGTAAGCCACTCCACCGTACGCTATTCCATTGGATGCCACTCCACTCTACATCACTCCACTGTATGGCATTCCACCCTACCTCATTCCACTGTACGCCACTCCAGTCTACAACACTCCACTGTGTACCACTATACTGGATGCTACTCTACTATACACTATTCCACTGCACCCCACTCACTTTATGCTATTCTGTTTTATGCCACTCCACTCTATGCCACTCCACTGTACACTATTCAACTGTATGCCACTCCACTCTATGATTCTCCACTCGACTCCACTTCACTCTACTCCATATACAATACTTCAGCCCACTCTACACCACTGTTCCACACTCCACTCTGCACCACTCCACTGTAAAACACTCTCCTCCACTCTAGACAACTCCAATCTTCAAAACTATACCACCCTGTATGCCTCTCTGGGAGACTCTACTCCACTATATCTATGTGCACTTTACTTTTCAACTCTGTATTCCACTCTATGCCACTAGACTCCTCTGTACAACCCTCTACTCCTTTCTACAAGACTTTACAGCACTTTACTACACAGTACTCCACTGTACTACACTGCAAGAGTCGCCACCAGACGCCACTCCAAATTATGACACTTTACTTGACTCTAAGCTACGCCACTCCACTCTACTGCACTCCACCCCAATCTACTCTATGATACGCCACTTCACTATATGAAACATTACTCCACTATACGCTACTCCACTCCACTGTAGTCCACACCACTCAGATCCACTCTACAACACTACACTCTATGACACTACGCTGTACGACAATCCACATAACGACACTCCACTCGGCGACACTGGACTGTATGATTTGAAACAGATTTTTATTTTTTTCTAAATTTAAATTCAATCAAAAAAGAAAAGCCAGTGCTTACAACTTAGTTATAATTAGGAAAACGTTATTTATTCTTTCTATGCAAATCAAACTTAAACTACACAAGCATTTAGAAATTCTAAAGTTATAGCTATAACTTAAATTTATAATTTACACACCACCTTTAAATTACTATAAGTTCACTTCATCTTTTGATACAAACTAAACACAAACTACATAATATGTATATCTTCATATTTCTCATATCGAGTTAAGCTAGGCAAGGTCTGCAAGTGTTCATGAAGGTGATGGCAGTTGTGCCCCAGTGGGCCTGTCAAGTAAGGATAGGGTTGGCTAGTGGCAGGCACATCACCCATCTGCCCGTCGTAGTGAGACCACTCAGACTAGATTGTAGTAACACATCAAGTAGACCATGCTGTTAAAGCCTCACATATTCAAATACATAACACAAGAGAAAAAAAAGATAGAAAAAGAGACTAGAAGAAAATAACAGTAAATTTTCTCTTATCTCATCGGTCCCCATAGATGCATAGGAGAAGAGGAGAAAGTGGCCAAGCATCGCCAATCAGTGAAACACAGCAGTGTATCCAGCAGCTGTAACTCCTTGCGGCACACGTCCAACCCTTTGTGAATAAAAACATTTGAAACATACAATTAATAACACAGAAAATATGAAGTTGAACATTATAACAATATTGCTCTTCCGAAGTTGCCTCCCAATTTGTGTACAGTTGACATTAAGTCTAAGTAGCAGCCGGAGATCGGCCCCTACTGACAATGGCATACCTACTTATGTACAACATGACCCTTAATAAGTGGCCATGCACACTGTAATAAGATAAGATAGAGGGAAAGATTTGTGGGTTAGCTTTGCAGGGATGAGAAATCTCACAGAAAAAGATGGGACCATGCTTAAACCCCCAGGTGTAAAGCAAGTTCCTCATCAGTGTTGAGACCATTGGGAATTTTGGTGTTAAGTTCAAGAATGTATCTCGATTACAAACATCTCAAAGTCTGAGTGTGATTACCCCCACTATGGGACATGGGCACCCTGTCCAAAGCAAAATATTTCAAAAGTGTGTTATTGCCCTTATGGAAAATAGCAAAGTGTCTTGCCATGGGGTACTGCTTGTCTAAGATTTTTATGTTCTGCACGTGCATTAAAGCTCGCTTTTTAACAGGATGGATGGTACTGCCCATGTAAAGCTTATTATACGGGCAAATAAGGGCATACACGCAGAAATCAGTTCAGCAATTTGTTGATAGGTTTGTCACTACCAGTTACAGGGGAATAGAATGTCTTCACATTCTGGCTTTGCTTGCAGCCTTTGCACTTGGTGCATGTGTAAAAGCATTTAGAGCGATCACCCAGTTTGATCTTACTTGAGACCACTTTGTTTCTACTGAGTCTGTCCTTCGGTGTGACCACCCTCCTAAATGTAATATTGGGGTGATCTTTGATTAAGTTGGAAAGGGTGTCTTCTGTTGACAGGATGTCCCAGTGTTTATTAAGAATGTTTCTGATGGCTCTGGACTTGCAGTTGAATGTGGTGATGAACCTCACCTGGTTCTCATTCTGGATACCCACGCCTGTATCTGTAGCTAGTAAGTTCTCTCTGCTAACAGTCTGGGCTTTGTTGAGGGCAGACTTAAGTACTCTGTCCTTGTAAAGCCTGCTTCTGAAATGGGCCAACATCAATTCACTCTCCATCTGGAAAGCTTCTTTGCTGCTGCAGTTTCTCCACAGCAGCAGAAACTCCCCATAAGGGATGCTGTTATTGAGGTTGACCAGCTAACTGCTCTGCACATGCAGAAGGGTATTACCTGCCGTGCTCTTCCTGAATAGTTTGGAGGTCAACTTATTGCCCTCCATTTCTACGTTGCTGTCCAGGAAATCTACACTGACTTCGCTTATGACTCCCTCAAATCTTAGGTTGACCTCGTTGTCGGTGAGTTTGGCAATGATACTCGACGCCTGCTCTCTGCTACCCTTCCATATCAGGAACAGGTCGTCTATGTACCATGTCCAAAGAATGACATGGGTGTTAAAGTCATCAATGGTCCCGGACATCTGCTGCTTTCACTTTAGTGAGTGAGCTTATGTGAGCCTGCAACCCGTCTTTTATGTTTACACCTTTTGTCTATTTCTTTGTTGCTGACACATGGTGGATCAACCCATGACCAAGGCGTGCAAGACGCAGAAATGAGTTGGGTTGTTGGTTAGGTGATTGCACTGGATTAAATATCTGCAAAACTATTACAAGTGCAGTATTATTTGTTATGCACTAGAGTGCGTGTCTTCATTGGAGTGAGGAAGTGACTTGCATATATATATTTTAAAAACAACAGTTGATGGACAGAATGCAGAACAATGTCATACATTCACCCCAGTACAGAGATCTGGGCCTAAATCCATCGTTTTTTTGCTCACCATGCCATTCCAGTTTGGACCCAGCCATATGCAAATCAGTCTTGACCATGTGCCTCATGGGAACAGTCCAGCCCGAACTGCCAAGCCAGGTCCTCCATGGACTGGAAACAAGCATCCTAGGACCGGTTTCTGGGTTTCACCCCTCTTCAGCCAGGATAGCTTGATTCGAGTGGCATGGAGAGCACGGGACCCACGTCTGGGCATACCCGTCCCACTCGGGGTGAAAAATGCAAAAACAACAGTTGATGGACAGAATGCAGAACAATGTCATACATTCACCCCAGTACAGAGATCTGGGCCTAAATCCATCGTTTTTTTGCTGACCATGCCATTCCAGTTTGGACCCAGCCATATGCAAATCAGTCTTGACCCTGTGCCTCATGGGAACAGTCCAGCCCGAACTGCCAAGCCAGGTCCTCCCTGGACTGGAAACAAGCATCCTAGGACCGGTTTCGGGGTTTCACCCCTCTTCAGCCAGGATAGCTTGATTCCAGTGGCATGGAGAGCACTGGACCCACGTCGGGGCATACCCGTCCCACTCGGGGTGACAAATGCAAAAACAACAGTTGATGGACAGAATGCAGAACAATGTCATACATTCACCCCAGTACAGAGTGTTTGATTAGCTCAAGCGCTCCGTCCATCATCCCCTTTGGTATCGCTTTGTTTACCCTAAGTTGGCAGGGTATGCCCAGACGTGGGTCCCTTGCTCACTTTGCCACTGGATTCAAGCTAGCCTGGCTGATGATGGCTGAATAGCCAGAAACCGGTCCCAGGATGCTTGTTTCCGGTCCAGGGAAGACATGGCGTGGCAGTTCAGGCTGGACTGTTCCCATGAGGCACAGGGTTAGACTGATTTGCATATGGCCATGTCTGAACTGGGGTGGTGGAGTGAGCTAAAGAATGATGATGGATTAAACCCAGATCAGTTGACTGGGTGTGAGTGTTTGATTAGCTCAAGCGCTCCGTCCATAATCCCCTTTGGTATCGCTTTGTTTGCCCTAAGTTGGCAGGGTATGCCCAGACGTGGGTACCTTGCTCACTTTGCCACTGGATTCAAGCTAGCCTGGCTGATGACGGCTGAATAGCCAAAAACCGGTCCCAGGATGCTTGTTTCCGGTCCAGGGAAGACATGGCTTGGCAGTTCGGGCTGGACTGTTCCCATGAGGCACAGGGTCAGACTAATTTGCATATGGCCATGTCTGAACTGGGGTGGTGGAGTGAGCTAAAGAATGATGATGGATTAAACCCAGATCAGTTGACTGGGGGTGAGTGTTTGATTAGCTCAAGCGCTCCGTCCATCATCCCCTTTGGTATCGCTTTGTTTGCCCTAAGTTGGCAGGGTATGCCCAGACGTGGGTCCCTTGCTCACTTTGCCACTGGATTCAAGCTAGCCTGGCTGATGACGGCTGAATAGCCAGAAACCGCTCCCAGGATGCTTGTTTCCGGTCCAGGGAAGACATGGCTTGGCAGTTCGGGCTGGACTGTTCCCATGAGGCACAGGGTCAGACTGATTTGCATATGGCCATGTCTGAACTGGGGTGGTGGAGTGAGCTAAAGAATGATGATGGATTAAACCCAGATCAGTTGACTGGGGTGAGTGTTTGATTAGCTCAAGCGCTCCGTCCATCATCCCCTTTGGTATCGCTTTGTTTGCCCTAAGTTGGCAGGGTATGCCCAGACGTGGGTCCCTTGCTCACTTTGCCACTGGATTCAAGCTAGCATGGCTGATGATGGCTGAATAGCCAGAAACCGGTCCCAGGATGCTTGTTTCCGGTCCAGGGAAGACATGGCTTGGCAGTTCGGGCTGGACTGTTCCCATGAGGCACAGGGTCAGACTGATTTGCATATGGCCATGTCTGAACTGGGGTGGTGGAGTGAGCTAAAGAATGATGATGGATTAATCCCAGATCAGTTGACTGGGGGTGAGTGTTTGATTAGCTCAAGCGCTCCATCCATCATCCCCTTTGGTATCGCTTTGTTTGCCCTAAGTTGGCAGGGTATGCCCAGACGTGGGTCCCTTGCTCACTTTGCCACTGGATTCAAGCTAGCCTGGCTGATGACGGCTGAATAGCCAGAAACCGCTCCCAGGATGCTTGTTTCCGGTCCAGGGAAGACATGGCTTGGCAGTTCGGGCTGGACTGTTCCCATGAGGCACAGGGTCAGACTGATTTGCATATGCCATGTCTGAACTGGGGTGGTGGAGTGAGCTAAAGAATGATGATGGATTAAACCCAGATCAGTTGACTGGGGGTGAGTGTTTGATTTGCTCAAGCGCTCCGTCCATCATCCCCTTTGGTATTGCTTTGTTTGCCCTAAGTTGGCAGGGTATGCCCAGACGTGGGTCCCTTGCTCACTTTGCCACTGGATTCAAGCTAGCCTGGCTGATGACGGCTGAATAGCCAGAAACCGGTCCCAGGATGCTTGTTTCCGGTCCAGGGAAGACATGGCTTGGCAGTTCGGGCTGGACTGTTCCCATGAGGCACAGGGTCAGACTGATTTGCATATGGCCATGTCTGAACTGGGGTGGTGGAGTGAGCTAAAGAATGATGATGAATTAAACCCAGATCAGTTGACTGGGGGTGAGTGTTTGATTAGCTCAAGCGCTCCGTCCATCATCCCCTTTGGTATCTCCATATATATATTTTAGTCATTCTTATTAGTAGGCATGTACTGACATCAGTCGTCCATGTATTTATATCCACCGCTTCCCTCATGTATTGTCCCTCCCTTGGTGAAATGGGCACCCTGGGACATAGCAGGAGCCGGCCCTGAGGGGCTGTCGGGCCCCAGGGCCATTAATAGCTCCAGGAAATGGGGCCGCACAGCCCCCCTCCTTCTCTTTTATTGGGCCAGCCCCGGGGAGGTGGTGGTCCCTGGGGCCATATATGGCCTGGCAGGGGTCTGTACGGCCCCCCTCCCATATGTATTTAATTCTTGCTGCTCCAGAGAGGTGGTGGTCCCCGG
Source organism: Calotriton arnoldi (assembly GCA_963921515.1). Lineage (NCBI taxonomy): Eukaryota > Metazoa > Chordata > Amphibia > Caudata > Salamandridae > Calotriton > Calotriton arnoldi. The sequence goes on from CAWUFW010002582.1 coordinate 1,003,748, forward strand.
GGTGGGGGGGGTCTGCGTGACCCTGCTAATTATATATATTAAGACCCGGGGCTCAAAAGAGCCCATGTAGGGGAGTCCACGTAGCCCCCCTCCAATATTTTACATTTAGTCCTGGGGAGGCGGTGGTTCCTGGGGTTTAAGAGAGCCCATGGAGGGGGGTCTCCACCGCCCCTCTTCAATATGTAAAGAAAGCCCCAGGAAGGTGGTGGTCCCCAGGGCTCTATCGAAAGGTCCTATTAACTTACGCCCCTTGAGGGGGTCTCGACTGCCCCTCTTCAATATGTAAAGAAAGCCCCGGGGAGGTGGTGGTCCAAAGGGCTCTATCGAAGGGTCCCATTAACTTATGCCCCTTGATACAGCTTTACTCCCCGCAGCGCCGGCTGAGATCCTCTGAGGGCAATCTTGTGCAAATGCCTAAGATCCAGAGGGCCAGACTTGGAGCTCGCTCATTCTCCTTTCTGGTGGCTAAGGATAGGAATTCCCTTCCAGTTCCGTTAAGAGTTGAACTTTCTGTGACTCAGTTTAGGAACCTTTTAAAAACTTGGCTTTTTAGTTCCACATAATCTGATTACTGGGCTCTCTCTCTTTCTTCTCTTTTCTGTTGGGTTCTACTGCAGCTGGGTCAGGGTTTTAGCACTGGGACACACCAGTGTGGTGTTAGCAGGCACTCTATAAATCCACATATTATTATTATTATTATTATATCATGAGTGATGTCACTGAGCATGTCATGAGTGATGTAATATGTGAGGTCATAAGCAGTGCATTGCAGGGGTGTAAGTTATAGTAAGCTCAGGTAACTATAACTCCTGAATTTCACAGGTTTTGTATGAGAGAATTCCGAGCCTAACTATTACGTCCCTGTAACATTTGTTTTTTTTCCGTGAATTTCTAGGGTTTTTTCCATTCTATTTTCTAACTATAATGTCCCTGTAACCTTTGTTTTTTTCAGTGAATTTCTAAGGTTTTTATAACATTAATTAAGATGCCCATCTCAATAAACAGTTGGGGGTGGAGCTCAGGGCCTGGCATTGTGCTGCCCCCACCCAAGCTTGCTGCTCCTACCCCCCTCCTCCTTGTCATCCATTGTCCAAGTCCATGACCCTGCTCTCTCATTACAGCTGTGTTTGCCCGTTGTTCTGCTTGCCCTAAACAGTTAGCTTGCTGCCTCAGCCAGCCACTTCCTCCCTTCCCTTTATTGTCCGAATCCATGCACCAGCCCCCTCCCTCCTGCCCTGCATAGTCCGATGTGCTGCTACTGCCCTCCATTTAACTTTATGTACCTGCCCACTCCTCCTGCCTTCCATTGCCCAATTCAAAACCCCATCTTTGCCCTCCTGCTTAGCTTCTGTGCTTAGCTTGCTGCCACTACACTCCTTCCCCCTGCCCTCCGAAGTCTGTGTGCATACCCCTGTTCCCTCCTTTTTTCCCACCATATTCTATGGGCCTGCCACCCTCCTAAATACTCTGAGAGTTCTGTTGAGCTGCCACTGCCCCTCCCACCTGCCTAGCATAGTCAAATGGTTACTGCCAGTCCCTGCCACTTACACCCTGCCTGTCCAAGTTCCCTGCCCCTATCACCAGCCTCCTGTCCTCCATGGTTCATTTTGCTGCCACTCCCTTTGGCCTTCCATGCTCTGTTGTGCTGCAACTGCAACTCCTGACATGTGAATCCCCTTCCCCTGCCCTCTTTTGTCTGTATACAGCCCCTACCTGGTCCTTTGTGCATGCCCCTGACCCCTCACCCTTGCCCACCATGGCAGTTGTACTGCCACCAACCCTCCCACTTGCCATACATGCATTGTCACAGTCCCTCCTCTCACCTGCCCTGTGTTGTCTGCTTACTGTCCCTGACCCCCTGACACCCTCCCATTTTCCCTCCGTTGTCTGTGTGTATGCCATTATAGTCTCACTGTTGCCCTCCATGGTGTGTTGTTCTACCAGTGCCCATCGCGCCTGCTCTCCATTGTCAGCTTGCTGCTCCTACCCTGCCACCTGCCCTCTGTTTTCCATGTACAGACCCCTATATCCTTCCTACTGCCTTGTCTGGTCATTTGTCGTGCCCCTGCTCCCTCCTGCCCTTCATGGTCTGTTATGCTGTATGTCCCTCCTGTCTGTCCGGTATGGTCAGCTTGCTGCCCTTGCCTTTTTCCCCTTTGCTCTCTGTTGTCCATGTGCATGGCCCTGTTCCCTCCCTATTGCTTTCCATGGTCAGTTGTGCTGCACCTCCGTCCCGCTTGCCCTATGTGGTGTATTGTGCTGCTGCCACCCCTGATGCCTGCCCTGTAAGGTCAGTTTAGTGCACCTGCCCATCTCCCTTCTGTCCTCTGTTATTGGACTTTATGTCCCTACCCCATTCCTCCTGCCCTCCGTGATCCAATGTACCTTACTTGCCAACATTTTGAACTTGGTAAGAGGGAGATATTGAAAACAAAACTTGGGGAATTGATTTTCCCGATTGACTTACATTCAAAAAGAGAATATTTTAGACAGGAGACAGATAAAATAAATCCCTTTTGGACTTAAAAACATTGGGCGTCTCCTTCCTGAATCAGGTTTGTTGATATGAATGGTTGTACTGCCACTGCCTTTTCCTTCTGTCCTCAATGGTCTGTTATATTGCAACAGCCTCTCTTGCCTGCACTGCATGATCAGTTTGTTGTCCCTGCCCCCCTTTCCACGGTGCGTTGTGCTGCCACTGTCCCTGCCGCCTGCCAAGCGCGATCAACTTGTTGCCTCTGCACCCTTCTCCAGGAGACGGTCTTATTCCTATAGAAATTATGGCTAGTGCTCTAAGCAAACAAAAGGAGGACATCTTTTCTGAGTTGTCAAATAGCGACAAAGCGCTTTTAAATAATTTGCTATCTTTATGGGGTTTTTTATCCAGTTAATCACTTGATTATATGTTACACTTAAGGGAGAGGATGTGGTGTTACGTCCAGAGCTGCAGACTTTGCAACTGGGGAATCAGGTTCGAGTTTCGGCATCAGCTCGACATCCTGTGATTCTGGGAAAATCACTTAATCTTCCCATACCTAAAACAACAAGCATTTACAATGCAATAGGTCTCGCAATGACATTGTTTTGAGCTATTGGCATTGAAAATGTTATTGTTTTTTTTTTTTCCCCCTTCGTGAAGCAGCCAGCAGTGGGAGTGTTATGTTGTGGTTTATAGATGTCACAACCAGGGGAGATGGTGCCTGTGCGCCGCGCTTTTACGCACCGGATCCGGGAGAGGAGTTGTGTTTTTTTTTTTCACCTGCTCTATTTTCAAGCTATGTTCAGTTCCCGAGGACAGGGCCATTGTAGGGTTTAAACTCCCCGTGATGACACTGCCAGGGGTGCGGGGCGTGTGTTGTGTGCAGGAGCACACTCGAACTTTCTCCTCCACATGGATAAAAAGTACAATCACCCAGACTCTCCTGCAAACAAATAAAAGGTGCAGCCAGTCACCCAGACTCTACCCTTTATAAGGATTAAAGGTGTAGTCACCTTGGCGCTGTCATCCACATGGATAAAACGTGAAGTCACCGTGGCCCTCTCCTTCATAGGGAAAAAGGTGGAGTCACCCTGACTCTTCTCCACACGGATAAAAGGTGGAGTCACCCTGACTCTCCTCCACACGGATGAAAGGCGGAGTCACCCAGGCTCTCTTCTCCAAGGGGAAAATGGTGGAGCTCTTTGGCAACTTACTTAACTATGTTTCGTTTCCAGCCATGGTTTGAAGTAAGGCTAGGGCCATAGGTGACATATGTAGGGGCACCAGGGGTTAAAGTCCAAGGGTAATGGGACAGAAGAGGGGCATATGCCCAAGTGGTCACAAACTCGCCCCCTCAGCTGGCCCTGACTTTAGTTAACTCTCTGTCAGGGCGGGCGCGTCCGGTCCGCGTGTCTTACGGACAGAAACTACAAGACCCAGAATGCAACGGGGTTATAGTGACAAAAGAGTTAATCCTGGCAGCGGCAAGGGGTGCTTCGTGGGCGCCTCATCCCCCTAACTCACACATGTCTTTGCATTAGCAACTGGAATTAGATAATTAATTGATATGGGATTAAGTATTCGCCCAGAATCCCAGGATGATTGAGCCTCCCACCAGAATCTAACCCGCTTCACAGTCGGCCGCCCTAGCCGTTAAGCCACCCCCTACATATAGAGAGTACAATATGAGGAGTTAGCCAATATTACAGTGCTGCTCTTTTGCACAGAATAGTCAGATAAACGATGTGCTTGATCACGGCATGGCACATCGTTTTTAAGAAATTGGCTAACCGCAGCTATATAATTGAGCACTGAGTGCAGCGCGTAGTTGCAGCTATGTCAACGGAAGCATTTTTTTTTTTAAACCGCAACATGAGGTAATGGTGGGGGAGGGCACTGCACGGAGTAGGGCACTGCACGCAGTGCAGCGCGTGGCTGCATCTATGTGGAGAAAAGCATTTAAAAATACGATATGACGTAATGGTGGAGAAGAGCACAGCACGGAGTGCTGTGAATGGCGGCGGGTCCCAAAAATGTTTTCTCGACATACATGCAGCTACGCGCTGCACTTCGTGCTGTGCCCTACAGCACGAAGTGCAGCGCGTAGCTGCATGTATGTTGAGAAAAGCATTTTTTAAGAACATGAGGTAATGCCTGGGGGAGGGTCCCGCACGGAGTGCAGCGTGTAGCTGCATCTATATCGATAGAAGCATTTAAAAACAAGGCAAGCTTCCAGGGGCTGTTAAAGTTGAGCATCTGTTTGAATGTGCACCGATTGGAGATGGCTGAAGACGCATGCAGAACAGCATGAGCGTGATATATTTGATAATAATGTGCAAACACAATTTAACACTCCCCAGCAGTATTTCGAAGCACAACAATGTCACAGCTATTAAAACAAGAGTGCAGATACTTCTTTGAAGCTAAATTAACCGAGGGGACAAACATTCCCTAGGCCCAGACGTCTTCAGTTGTGTACTACCAAAACAACACGCACAACCTCAGGGCTCGCCATCGGAAGCAGCAATCTGCTCCATCCTTCCCACAGGGAATTAAAGGCTCGAATGGACCCTCAGCTCACTTCCGGCCAGGCCCTCGCGCTCCCACAGGCATGCTTTGCTTTGGCAGCCGGTGCCACTCACATCCCACACTGCGCGCTGTCCGAGGTGTGGCAGGCCTCTGAGTTTGCCACCTACCCCTCACCGGGACTGCTCTGTGTCACCAGGACCCTGTGTCAGCGCCAAGGACGGGCCGGTTTACCTCAACCCACAGCATTTCGCTGACGTGGATTCTGGCAGCGCCTCTCCAGAACTTTCCATGTTGGCAGAATGTGCCGCTCGTGCTCCTCTCGGAAGGGCGCCTCCAGCCCGTACCACGACGCTGAAGACACGCCGTGAGCGTGCGCATCGGCTGCCTGGACAGGAGATGTGCACGCGTATGGTGCGAGCAGGCGTTGTGATAACGCCGCGAGCCGAACGCGTGCACATCTCCTGTCTGTTAAGTTTCGGCACAGACAGTTGATGTGCACGCGTACGGCTTGCAGCGCTATTACAACTCCTGCTCGCACCATGCGCGTGCACATCTCCTGTCCCGCATCGGAGCAAAAGTCGGCAACAATAGATCTCGCATAGCGAGCAGCGCTTTGCGCTGCATCGCTAGGCGAGACCTAAAAATGAATGTGACGTTGTGTAATGTTACTATGCTCATGTAAAGCATTCCAATAGCTTTGGGTCAGGTCTGCGCTATATAAAACTGCAAAAAAACAACAGAATTATGTGTTTGCACACTTCTGTCATTGGGCTATACTTGGGCTACTTTTGGGTGATATTTGTGCTATATGTGGGCTTGTTTTTCCCTGGGGGCCATCTTGGGAGACTTTTGTTATGAAGCTCCCTAATTTCACCATTTACTGCAGTATCCTCAATCGAAAATGCTTTCAGTTTTCCACTTCAATTCCATCAAGGTGGCGTTCAGATGTGCCACACTTTTGTCATAAATTCAGAATGTTAGCTCTCTAGTTGTTTATTAGAACACTGTAGTAAAGCTGCTGATCATCAGATAGTTAACTGGCAGCCTGCTGCTGGTGCTAAAAGTGCATGTTTCAGTCTGCATGTCAGAATGTTTTAATGAAATAGAAAAGGAAGATATTTGAGAACTCAGTTAAAATGTGCCCTAATTTTTCTTTCTACAGCACTAACCATCATTTCTATAACAAACTGAACCCCCTCATTTTTTCCTTTCTAAATTACATTTTTAAAGTTTTACCAATTTGATTCAATCAACATGGCCTCCGATGTGGCATACTTTTGTCATAAGTAACACTGTTAGCACTCTAGTTGTACTTTAGAACATTCTGGGAGGCAGCAGTAGAGCACAAAGGAATCAACTGTCAGACTTTATTTTCATATAGCTGAGAAATGTGAATTTACAGAAAATATGTTCTCATTTTAGCTTCTGGAGCACCTTCCATAACCTCTATGGGAAAATCATGAGAAAACAGTTTTCTCTCAAACATCATTCATGAAATCCCAGCAGAAGGCTTTTTAACAAGGTAAAATCACCTTAGAACACACCACAATCCCTAAAATTAGTACGGTACCATCAACAAATGATTTATGTTGTAACTAAAATCTGTTAATACCCTTTGGGGCATATTCTCAAGGAACTATCGCCGAGTTAACTGCACTTTATCGCAGCCAAAGTCGCGATAAAATTATCACCCCATTCACAAGCTGGTGCTAACAGCCGATACCACCAGTTTACTTGCGAAAGCATCCGCAAAAAACATCGCCACAGATGACCCCGGCAACTATCGCTAATGAGATGCAGAGTAGGCATTCCCGAGCAAAAAGCCGCGACAACACCACACCTCAACATTCTCAACGACCAGCCACATCGGCGGTAAGACCACAAAACAGGCGATAAGGCGCGTTAGCAGCAGAAAATTAACACCTGCTCCGACCTGGTGTAAAGTCGGACGACAAACTGCACCATCAAAGGGAGCCTAGCCCAGAGCCACACATGAAGAACAACAGATGCCATGGAGCCACTCACCATGCATCCCGGAGCCCCGAGAGGGCAACAACACCCACCGCCACCACCCCCAGGACCGCCACCCCCCCGGACCCCCCTACCCCCCCCGGACCACCACAGAGGCAGCGCAGACAATGACAGCGGACCTTCAGGAAATGCACCAGCCTCACAGACCTAACACCAGACAACGTCAATGCCCACTACAGGCTCAAAAGCACAACCATCCTCCGCATCCTGAACATCATTGCCCACAGGCTGATGGTACCAACACAGCGGACAACCAACATCCCTCCGCAGACAAAGCTGCTGGCTGTGCTGCACCTGTTGGCCTCTGGTACCTCCCAACCAACAACGGCCAGAGTCGGAGGAGTCGCACAGCCAGCCCCATCCAAGTTCCCCACACCTGTCCTGGATGCCATCATCAGCTAGGTACCCCAGTACCTATACGTCCCCCACAATGCGCAGGAGCAGCTGGAGACCAAGCAAGGACTATACGCCATAGCTGGATTCCCACACGTGTTGGGGGCAATCGACTGCACACATATCCTACTTGTGCCCCCTGCCCACACCGCACACAAGTACCGCAACAGAAAGCACACGCATCCCATCAACGTGCAGGCAATAGTGGACCACAGGGGACTCTTCACCAATGTCGTAGCCAACTACCCAGGCAGTGTGCATGATCCCTTCATCTTCCGACAGTCCAACATCAACCAGCGCTTCCAGGATGGCACCTATGGAAATGCACTGCACGTTGGCAAGTACCAAAGGAACACACCACACCCCTCAACTCCACAATCATGCAACTCACAACTCTGGCACTGCACATGTCACAAAATCACATACAACATGCCAAACAACATGCCCACCCACCAGACACAACAGCACAACTTACTGTGGTAACCTTGGTTAGCCATGTACATGAGCCATCAACGGCATGGCACCTCAGCCACACAATATCAGAATGTGGGGAGAGGTGGGAACCAGGCATGTGCGAAGGAGGCAAGTCACCCATGAATGAGAATGTACACAATGCCAAGTGTGGTAGAGATGTGCTGGACAGACTGCAGTATGCAGACCACAGACATATCCATGTCTACATGCACTGCTGGTGTCTGGAGTGTAGTGGACGCAACCATGTCACCCCAGCCAGTGGGGAAGCTCAAGGAAATGTAGCTTGTGACGCCCCCCCTGTAAGCGTGTGCGGAGTGGGCTGGCCCGGCGTAAGCCAGGCCAGCGTAGGGGTGTGAATAAAAAGCACATGGCTCTGGGTGTGGTTCTGTACTGGAAATGTGCAAAGGCATGTGTCTCTGTCGCAGTGTGGGTCTCCATTGGGGAGTGAAGGTGGGCCCTGATGGGACTTAGACACCCACGTATGTGATCTAGTTCGGCTTCCATGAGGTAGTACCCCACCCGCACATTTTCGGCCACCCCCTTCTGGCAATTTGACACCTGGCCTTGGAATGCGATGTGTGCTTCAGTGGGCTGCTGGGAGCCAGCCGGGGTGGTGGATGTGTCCAGCTGTGTTGTCTGTGCAGGGGGTGGGGTATCCTCGATGCAGCGGTGCTGCCCTGCTCCTGGAGGTCGATTGCCTAAGATGTCCATGGACTGTTGTGGGGCGTAGGTGTCGGAAGTGTGGTGGTCCTCTTCAGCATCACTGTAGAGTTGTCTGGTCTGCTCTGCTGGAGGTGTTGTTTGTCCCTCTGCAATGTGAAGGGGAGATGCTTGTTTACATTGTGTTGGCATGTATGTTGCCGCATTGTTCAAGTTTACATACAGACTTCATGACAATGTACATTGTGACTGTTTGGGAGGGGCGGACTATTTGATGCAGGACAGTGGACATTTGGACTACATGACGTAGGTGAGGTTGTACACGTACATTTGCATCTCACAGTTTCCTGCTATGTCAGATGTGATTGGCCATTTTCTACACACAGGCGGACCCAGTTGTGTCCTCTGTTCTGCAGTGTAGGTGATGGACTGTGTACCACATTGTTGTCCATGTGGGTGTGCTGTCATTGCAATGTGTGTGTGATGCATTGTGTGGGAGTCGCACCTGCAGCTGTGATTTTGCTGCCCCTTATCCCTTGGAGGCGGTGTGCCTTTGGCTTTTGTGCTTTTGAGGTGCTGTGATGTTGACGACTTGGGTCATTTGTGCCCTTGGATGGTTTTTGTACTCTTGTGCATTGTTTGTCTGCAGATGTGTTGTTGACGTCAGTGGTTGTTTGTGCAGGTGGATGTGTCAGAGTGTGATCTGCTCCTTTCCGGATGTGGTCCACACTCAGCCACCTCGGTCTCGTGGCGTGCACAGTGTCATGGTGATTGTACTCCAGCCATGCTGCTGGTCATGTGGTGTCACTTGCATTGTCAGTGTGGCTCTCACATACGCATCTTTGCTGTGTTTCGCACAGGTGCATGTGTGTGTTGTGTAATTGGTGATGTGTGGGGTGGGACCCCTTTGGGCACATGGTGAATGGGGGCCTACTTGATGTTTGTATGTGTGCTGCAGTGTGCCACGGGGATCAGGGACATGACCCAGGGTCATTGTGGGTGTGCGGTGTGCTACACATCATTGTGCATGTGTGCCATTGTGCCCGTCCCCCCGTACCCACAGTCCCTGTTCATTACTCACCCATTTGCTGTTGTATCAGGTCATGTCGAGCAGTGTCCGGACTCCCGACTCCTTGCACCGTCTCCACACTGATGACTGTGGCCGCCATTTGCTCCAGCTCCTCCTGTGGCGCAGGACTCCCATCTCCATTCCCCGTTGCTGCCTTCCTGTTGGCAGCGGGTTTCTGCTTGGTTTGGCTTTTCACATCGTGCCAGCGCATCTTGGCCTCCTCGACACTCCGGCTGCATTCACGATGGAATGCCATTTTTCTGTCTGTGTTGCCAATGACATGGTGGAGGTGACAGACAGTTGTTGTTGGTGCTCTGTCACCTCCGTGACGACGATCCGTTTGTCATGCGGACTGTACCCCGTCTTCCTCTTCCTCTTCCCCTTGGCCTTCCCCGGCCCCGAGGTTCCTTGCTGGTGGTTTGTGGGGCTTGTGGGGTTCGCGTTGACCCGGGCACTCATTACTGGTGCCTCCATGTTGCTACGCAGTTTATTTTGTTTATGGTGTGTTTTTCTTGTTCAGCTTTTATAGTGCATTTTCCCGCATGACGCGTGGGGATTGCAGGCCTGTCGCTGGTTATCGCAGATTTTTGTATCGCGGTTGGCCTCATCGCAACTTTATTCGCGTTCGTGTTTTGCATTTTTGCGGCATCGGGTTAATTTTAACGCGGTCATTTCACGCGTTATCGTGGGGCTATCGCATGGTGCCGCCAGGTTGGGAATACTACGTTAACACAGCGTTGTTTTCCCGCGATAGACTGCGATGTGCAAAGTTGCGTTAAGCTAAACTTGCGGTGGTTATCGCACGTTCTTGAGAATATGCCCCTTTATACGTTCTCCTTTTTGTGACCCTCAAAACCTGCCATTCACTACAATGTATTTCAATGGGGTGCTGTCAAGTATATTGGTCCCAAGATGGCTATCAACACTTCCTGGTTGAATTGATGGCAGCCAATCAGATCCCACCATGAGATCTGTACTTATACTTCACCCAGATATATAAAATTGGTTTTCCTTTTAATATCTCCAAAACTACTGAACAGATTTATACCAGATAATATAAAGCGTGATCTCCGGAACAAAATCTATCATTCTGTCAAATATGGTGTAATTCCATCCAGCGGTTCTGACTGCAAGCGTGTCTAAAGACTCTATGGGAATTAACATGGGAAAGGCACTTTTTTTTACCCCCCCCCCTTTTTTCTGCCCCCGCTTGCTGAGAGCAGAGTTTTCATTTGCTTACCTGCCCGCTATCATGCGGGCAGGGAAACAGATTAAACGAATGCTCCCACACAGAGGGATCTGCATGTTTAGCAGCTCTCTGTGTGTAGAAGTAATGCTGGCTACCGCTGGAGGCGGGGAGCCGGCAGGGACTGTGGGGGCATTCAGGCTCCCCCCGGAGTCACTAATGGTGCAGCCTGGGTAGCCTGTGTGGGTTCCAGGGAACCCAGCATAACAAGACTGGGCCCCTGGGGATGGGGTCCCCAGGGGTGGAATCAGCCTGGGGAGGTGGGTCACACCGCCCTCTCCCCGTTTTCCTTAATAGTATGTAAAGGTCTTCCCCCTTTTTCCATGTCAATGGACAGCTTAATAAAAGGTCCCAAGCGCGTTTCAAGCCTATTTTGGTATCGCATTATTGATGCAGAGGAATGCGAGGACATTCCCATCAAAAAAAGAAGCACTTGCTTCCCCCGCATCCGGAAAACGACCACCGGCGGCAGATCCTTCTCCCACCTCGCCGCCAAGACCTGGAACACCCTCCCCACCAACCTCCGACAGACCCAAGACCTACTGGCCTTCAGAAGACTCCTCAAGACCTGGCTCTTCGATCAGTAGCAGCACCACCCCCCTCTTCCCCCAGCACCTTGAGACCCTCGCGGGTATGTAGTGCGCTTTATAAGTGACATGATTGATTGATTTGGTCAAGAGGAAGTAGCCCTGTTTGGTGGAGATTTACCTCTTTGTATTCTCGTCATCATCTCAGGATAAGGATTAACGTTAACACAGATTCGTGGAGGAAGATGCTCGAGGAACAATCATATTGCCGAAATTAGATACACACAAGGTGTGCCTTAAATATTTGATCTGATTTCCTGTGGAAGGTTGTGATGAACCTTATTTGATTGGTAGTTTCTTTATCCTTCTTGTTGGCTGCACATAATAGCATGTTTCTAGTGTGCCCCTTCACCTTTTTCTCTGCTGGTTTCAAGACTCTGAGGGGTAGCCTCTCTGTCTGAATCCATCAATGATAAAAAATAATTCTGCCTCAAAATCCTGTTTTGAGCTACTGCTTCTTTTGGCCATGATTAATTTCCCCCTAGGGGATACTCCACTTCAATTTAACCAGGTGCTGACTCCTAGTGTCCAAAAAACTATTACAAGGTTGTTTCCTTGTGATACAAATTCCTTTCAATGGTTTCTCCTATGGCTTTTTCGTGGATGTTCAAAAAGTCTAATTGTGAATCATGTAGGCTAGGTTTAAATAATTGTTTGCTAGGTGAGTGATACATTATTTTGCTAGCTGTTGGTTGCCATCCCAAATTAAGAAAAGGTCATCTATATATCAAATCCACAACACTATGTCTTTCATATAGTTTTTGTTGGTGGTTGTTAGGACCACCTGCTGCTCTCACCAACCCATAAAAAGATTAGCAAAACTGAGGGAGAATCAGGTGCCCATAGCTGTCCCAGTAATTTGTCTGTAACACTCCTCGTCAAATAAAAAAATGTTATTCTCAAGGCAGAACTTCATCATTTCTAATAACATGGTGTTATGGTTGTACAGAGAGAGAGGTCTGCCCTTGCAGATGTGCCCACATGCTGCCACACAATGTATGTGTTGGATGCATATAGATATGGAGGTTACATCAAGTGTAATCAAAAGATAGGTGGCTTCCCAATGCATTCCTATGATCTTCCTGATAAAGTTGGTATTATCATGGTAACATGAAGGCAGTCTTAATATAAATGGGAGCATGAAGTAATTCAAGTAACTGGATGTATTCTCAAGATGACTGCCTATAGATTCTACTACAGATCATACTGGAGCGTTCACAAGGTTCTTATGGGTGTCTCTGTTCCCAAAAAGTGATATTCATCATAATAATCCAGTAAGCATTTTCCATGCCTCTTCCATAGCATATCATGGAAAGCATGCATTGCATCTCAAATTCATGTGATTTGGATCTTCTTATAGTAGTCACTTTGTGGCAACCGGCGTTTTGCTTCCTCCCTATATTCTCATAACCCCTACAGGACCACATCACCACCTTTGTCTAAGGGCTTAATGGCCATATTATGGGTTTCCTGTAGGGTTTTAATTGCTCTCCTCTATGACCATGTGAGATTACAGGGCTGTTTATGTATGCCCCTATTTAAAGTCTCCTCTTTCAAGAATCACAAGATCATGGGGGGTATCAAAATTATCTCTTGGAATTACAGGGTTATATTTAGATTTGGTTTGAAATCACTCCCATTGCTTTTACTGCTCTCCAAACCCATATTTACTAGTGTTTGTTGCTCAGTTAAGTCATGATCTTCCCCATCTCCACTGCATATAAAGACCCTAGTCCCTCTATATCCCTGATGGTGAGGTGTACTGATGCCATTCATCTGAGTAACATTCCTGGTAGATAATACAAGTGATTTAAGTAACTTCAATTTGCATGTAAAAAGAAATATCTAGTATAAAAGTTGTATAGTCCGGGTTAGTGACCGGGCAGATCTAAAACTGACCTTTCTGCATCAATTAAGATATTTTGTCACAAAGTAATCATAGTACAGTTTTTATCACCATCCAAGTTCTTAATTTTGTGTCCTTGTATTGTGCCTTCTACTTCCCATGTGGTGGGGTCTCCCTGCCAGGGGTGTTCTCCACCCCCCCATCCATCTTGCCCTCTTCCTCTTTGTCCTCCACTTCCTTTTGGCCTTCTCTGAGTTTTATTGTTGCTAGATATTTGAATTGATTCAATATATTACCCAGTGTTAGTCGCCACTGGGTAGTTATAGTTGGGTCTGCATTTCCATAGACAGAGTGCTTTTTGGTTTGTTAATAACATTGGCACTATTTAACAAATCTTCAGAAATACTTTCCATGAAAAAGTTCATCCACCTCAGCTGCTTCCTGGAAAACTCTGTGGTGATCCGTCAAGTGGGGCCGAGAAAAAAAGGAGGGTTTCCAAAAGCAAATTTCCTCTTGCATTTTCCTTAGACTTCTTTAAGCAGCTCTTCTGCAAAAACTGCTGAACAGAATAACACCAAATTTGGCAGGAAACTAGATCTTGGTATGCAGATTATGCTTTTTGTGATTTGGTGTAAGTCCCTCAAACCCAATTAAAAAAAATAAAGAATTCTGGTTTGCCCAAGAAGCTTTTTCTCATAGGCCATCTAGCTCCTGTGGGAGTCAGACTCCCACAGAAGCAAGCACACTGATTGGCTACCAGCAACATGAGAAATATGTTGATAGTAGCCATTACAGGACTCAGGGACTTAGTCTCCTGTCCTGAAGTAAATAAAAAAAATATATATGAAAATAGAGAACCAACGGCGGATTCCAATTGCCGCACTTCCTCGATGTGATCCCCAAGTAGTAGATTACTAATATGATGAAAGTCGGTGTGCACACTCTGCTCCTGCATCCGGCGTTGTAGGATGCCAACTGCCAAGCAGAAATACAGAACTATGAGAACAATGGGGCGGTGCACTCCCAAGTTAATATAACGTCAATAAAGAAGCTCGATCAGTGTCTTCGTTGCAAAAATATATAAATCTTTATTATAAACAATCCATGGGATTTGCGCAAAGCATCAGCCAACGCGTTTCGTTCAAAGGATGAACTTCGTCAGGGCAAGTGTAGCAGATGGTGAATATGGCGAGTTTTAGTGCTTATATTAAAAGGTTCTACGGGCCCAATCTGGTCAGGTCCCTGTCTGGAATAGTGTCAAATGTTCTCGAACTTGTAACTGCATACGTTGTGTGGGCCTCCTTGATAAGGGCCTGTATAGTATTCCTGCAGTCTCTCTCCAAAGCGTCTCGGCTCACGGAAGGTAGAACCTTTTAATATAAGCACTAAAACTCGCCATATTCACCATCTGCTACGCTTGCCTTGACGAAGTTCATCCTTTGAACGAAACGCGTTGGCTGATGCTTTGCGCAAATCCCATGGATTGTTTATAATAAAGATTTATATATTTTTGCAACGAAGACACTGATCGAGCTTCTTTATTGACGTTATATTAACTTGGGAGTGCACCGCTCCATTGTTCTCATAAAAAAAAAATATATAGTGGGCAGGGTAGGCATGCCCTGCCACCCCTAGGCCCCATGGGGGGACCCAGAGGGACCTCCCCGGGCCAGAACAAAAAAGAATCAGTAATTTCTTCCACAATCCATCAGGACTCCATGGTATGGGGGAAAAAATGGCTGGTGGGGCCGTGTTGTTTACTGACGGGGAGCGGGCGAATGCCCCCCTCTTCCTGACCATGATAGACCCCAGAGAGCCCAACCCCGGGGCCGCATTTCATAAGGCGTAGGGGCCGAAAGGCCACCCACGCTGAGCCATTAATGGCCCCAGGACCCCATCCACGTGGCTGGCTCACAAGACTTTGTCTTGGGACCCCACACTGCAGTTTTCCTTCCCGCACCGGCAGGGAAACTTGTGTTTGCTCCCGCCGGGCGGGAGTATTTTTGAATCTCCTGCCACACAGGAGCAAACACAAAGTCTTCTCCCAGCCGGTGGGAGCTTTTAAAATGCTCCTGCCAGCTGTGAGCAGACTTTTGGTCTGCACTGATGTGGAAAGGGAAACAGACCAAGAGATTGCTCCCGACCAGAGGGAGCAGCATAAGTAGCTACTCCCTGGCGGCATGAGCAATACCGGCTCCCACAGTATGCGGGGAGCTGGCTGGGGCCATTGGGTGAGCCCCAGGACCCCAACCTTGTGGATGGTGGGTGTACTGGGGGGGCACCAGGTCACCCACCTGGAAATGGGGTCCCAAGGACCAAAATAAACTCAGGGAGTTGGAGCCTTGAGGCCTCCCTCCACCTTAAAATAAAACACAGCTATGAGGGGATCAGGTCCCCATGGACTTTTTAAGGCTTGGGATGGGTGCTGTGCGGTTACCCTCCTTTTTTTGTAAATTTTGGCTTGGGGATAGGCTCTCTGGGGGCTATAATGGCTGAGGGAGGGGGGCCAGCAGCCCCCCCCTTAAAAATAGTCCCTGGGGGATGGGGACTTCTGGGCCAAATAATGCTCTGGGATAGGGGCCACATAGCCCCCCTCCCCTTTACAATACATAGGGTCCTGGGTATGGGGTCCCCAGGGCCTAATGAGGCTCAGGAAGGGGGACACACAGTCTACCTCCTCTTTAAAAAAAAAAGGCCCAGTGGGATGGGGTCCCCAAGGCCTAATAAGGACTGGAGAGGGTGACCCTGTGGTCCCCTCCCCTGTACAATACATAGCACCCTTGGGATGTGGTCCCAAGGGCCTACTGAGGCTCGGGGGCACACGGGGGTTGTTGTATTGCTCATATCCTACTTTGTCTTATGCCCAAGGGCTTTCCTTCAATATTTTAAAATGATCTGAGCGCTAACACATTTTTTAATAACTGTTTTGGTATGCACATGAATGCATGCTCCACCTTTAGTTCTTCATATCTTAACATGTCATCCTTTATTCCTCCAAAGAGGGGGCTTAGTATAAAAGCAAGATACATTAATCTCCAGTCTATTTCATCCATCAGCGATCAACTTTAGCGATCAACACCAAATCAGCACCATTTACAACAACTTTACTTCCCAATCGGACCTGCCCACACTCACTGCCCTTCAACCAAAAGAGATGAACACTTCAGAAACCATGATGACCAGCTGGCCCATCATTACCACTATGGAAACCGCTGTCACCATGCAATCCATCCACTCGAAAGCACCTTCGGATCCCTCTCCACATTTCATATTCACCAAAGGACTAGCCCTCACCTCGATACCCCAAAAACGTGCTCACTACTGTCACTATTCCAGGCACCTGGAAAAACGTTCAGCGGACCCGAATGACACTGGCCAACTGAAGATCAATTTCCATGCTACCCTACCCTGTTAAAGTTAAAAAACAAACTTGTCAATAAATGACTGGCTGACCACCTAAATGACAACCACCTCCTGGACCCTTCACAATTTGGATTCAGGCTCAATCACAGCACCAGAACTGCCCTTATCACTGACCCGAATGACATCTGCCTTACCCTAAACAAGAACAACACAAAGGCACTCATCCTTTTCAAGCGCTCAGCCACATTAAACACTGTCACTCACACCATCCTCATCCAAAGCCTACATGAAACTGGCATATGCGGACCTGCTGTACGCTCCTTCATCACCAGACTCACTCAGTCCATTAGCCTGGATCAGTACACCTCTTTTACTTTCAACTTGATCTGCAGAGCCCCCCGAAAGAACCTTCACCCAGCCCATGCTCTTCAATGACTTTGTGTCACTGTTCACCATCATCATCTGCGTCCACGGCCTCAGCATCATCGTGTACCCCAATGTCATCAGGCTAATTATTTCCCTCTTTGATTACACCTCAAACACTTAGACTAAATTTACCACCTGCATGTCTGAAGTCACCAACTGGAGGAAGACCAACTGTCTGAAGCTCAACTCAGACAAGACAACTCTTCGGAAAAGACACCTAACTGAACTGTTGCCTGGTGGCCGCCTGAACTAGGACCGACACACAACCCATCCAACCAAGCCACCAACCTAGGAATAGTAATTGTCAACCAAATCTCAGTGTTCAGCCAGATCATCTCAGTTGATTTCACACCCTTAAGCTTCTTAGAAAAATCTTCAGATGACTTCTGCTCAGCACGCAAAGAGCCGTCACACAGCCCCTGATCATCAGCCAGCTGGACTTCATAAATGGACTCTATGGCAGCATCACTGCACAGCTCACCCTGCGCTCCCATTTCCACACATCTCAAAGACCTCCACTTGCTCCCAGTTCACAAACGCACACTCTTCAATCTCCTCAAACTCTTACAAAGCCCTGCACAATCTATGCACTGCATATCTAAACAGCAGCAACAGTTTCCACACACCTACCAGAAACCTCTGCTTGGCCGGCCTCCGGCTCCCCCACAGCCCCCACATTCAAAGAGCCAGCATTAGAGCATTGTCGTACCTGCCTCCCAAAGCCTGGAACTACCTCACCATGCACTTCAGAGCTGCCGGCTCAGTCCTAGAATTTCACAAGAAGCTAAAAACCTGGCTCTTCCAACAGCCCGAGTCTGTTACAGCACCCTCCTTCTTTAGGTGTCTGGGTACCTTCTAGGTAGCATGCATGCCATACAAATATTCATAATTTAACATAACATAACAAAACATAACATAGCAGAACACAACACACAATCTTGGCAGGATGTTCATACATTATTGCCACTGTGATAATTATTTTGTTGCGTACACTGACTTGTCCCACATATATCCCTTCACATAAGACTTGAAAGTTCCCTCATATTGTTAGACCTGGCATCGTTGGTATTTTTTTCCCTAGCTTTTTGCCTTCAACCTTCCCATTATGCTCACTTTGATTTTCCTGGCTTTAGGGTTCTGCACACTTTACCACTGCTAATCAATGCTAAATTGCATGTGCTCTCTCCTTTAAAACATTGGCTCATACCCAATTGGCATAATTAAATTACTTGTAAGGCCCTAGTAAGGTGGCACTACCTGTGCCCAGAGCCTGTAAATTGAATGCTATCAGAGGGCCTGTACTGCTTATTGTGCCACCAACTTAAGTAGCACTTTAAACATTTCTCAGGTCATCCAATGCAGCCTGTGTGTGCAGTTTTAAACTGCCATTTTGACCTGGCAAAACAAAGCTTTTGCCAGTCCCAAAACGTCCTTTTTAATACATATAAGTCACCCCTAGGGGAAACCCTGGACAGACCAGAGGGTAGGGCGCAGTGTATTTAAAATGTTGGACATGCACTTTTAAGTTTTACATGCCCTGGTAGTGAAAAACTCTAACATTTGGTTTTCAATACGGCAAGGCCTGTCTCTTCATAGGATAACATTGCAGTTACCTTATTACATTTAATAAGTGATCATTTCCAAAGGAGAGCGGGTAACCAGTTCACGTTTGCTGTCTTTGGAATTATAATGAAAAATCCTCTCTCATGGGGAAGTCAGATTTTAAATAACAATTTTGAAAATGCCACTTTTAGAAAGTTGGCATTTTCCTGCCTTAGCCATTTAATACCTGCAGCCTGATTCTGGGTCACATAACTGGGTGTAGCTGACAGTTGGGCTTTGTGTATTCCTCCTAGACAGCCACACACAATAGACAGCTTAGGTATACCTGGATGGGCCATCACTGGCAGAATGGGAGGGCGAAGCTTGGCACAGCCCTACTTACACTTGAATAGGCTGTGTCCTGCCTCCAAACAAAGGGCTGTATACCCTCTGTAGTTAGTCTGGAGCCAGGACAGGGAAGGCAGGATGCCTGTGGTCTTCAAAGGGTAACCTCTAGACGTTTCTCCCACTTCAAAGGAAGTCCCAGGTATAAATATTGAACCCCAGACACCAAATCTGCAGTATACATCTGGACCAGTGGATATTCTACCAGGAAGAAGGACTGCTGTGCTACTGAAAGGACTGCCACTCTGCTAGACTGGTGTGCTGAAGGACTGTTGCCTTGTTTTGATGGCCTACTGCCTGCTTCCCTCTTGCCTGGGTGTGAAGGACTGGACCTGCATCTGTTGAACCCATGACCACAAAGTGACTCCAAGGGCTAGTTGGCTGGCCGCCTGACTAGAGCCTCAGAGACAGAAGACTCCAACAACCTTGACTATAGCTCCTGGACTCTGCCATCTGTGAACCCTACCGTGCTAATTGGTGACACCCCAGTCCTAGACCCTTGGAAGTGGCCCTGAAGCTGCTCTGCCAGCACATCTGTGGATCCAGCAGAACTGACGCATCTTCTCTGCTGCAGGGCGCAACCCTGAGCAGAACGGACCCATGCCACTGCTGTGAGTGTTCTCTAAGCATAAGGACTCTGCAACGACCTCACAACCCACATCAGAACCACCACTATCCATAGCTTTACCAACGCAGGCCCTAGCATTACAAATCTCTCATCGACTGCAGCCCCAACGACGATGCATGTCCTTGCATCACAGCCTCGTAGCTCATTTGAAACCAACACATCGCCTCAATTGCATGACGCATCCTCGATGCTGGACTTCAAATCGCAAGCCCTTGTTGATGAGATTCTCGAGGATAATGCAGGACCTCGCATTGCAGCTCTGCATCTCTGCATCTCCTCTGATCGGATGTATCTCCTCAGCTATGTGACGCATCCTCGACGCGGGACCTCGCAATGCTCCGCAACCAGAATTTAAGGTACTCTTGTTCAGTGGGCCTAATTGGTCTCCTGTGGCCAGCCCAAGCTCCATCTCATTGACCTGAACTTTTGACTTTATCCCAGTCTGGTGTAACTAGATATCCCACAGATTGCGCTTTGTGCTTTTTGGTGCTATATTTATTGAAATCTTTAAAATTGCAAATCTATGGTTCTACTGATTCAATTGTTGTCATTTTGGTCTTGCCCTATTTATTCGAATTTACTCTATATTTCTAACTTGGTGTGGGATTTTTCTTGTTTTGTGTTTTCACATTATTACTGTTTGAGGTGCTGAATAAATACTTTACACATTGCCTCTAAGTTAAGCTTGACTGCTCTGTGCCAGGCTACCAGAGGGCTGAGCACCGGTTAATTTGGGGATTTTCTTGTGCCTCACCTTCACAAGGATTGGGATTGCTGCTTGAGTAGGGTTTCATCCCCCTCAACCAGTAACACCATTTTTCACACACATCAACCCAGAAGGTCAAGGAGGCTTAGTTAAGGACCACGTTCTGTGGCACACTTGGTTTCTTGGACAAGAGTTAACAGAGACCTTCAGCTTTCTCCCTTTAGGATCTTTTAGTGGCCTTGCTGTGGAGAACCTAGCCTGGCAACTCAGCAATTAGGAGCCTCCTTTGTAACCTAGACATTTTTGGAATTTTGAATTGAATATATGTTTGCTAGGTGACCTTTTCTATGAGTATACACATTTATGTATTGAAAAAGCTTACTAAAACAGGCCCACATTGTGTAATTCTGCAAGTATCGCAGCGACACACAAAATATTAATAGAATAATATTTGAGAATAATCTTCTTCACTAAGGAAAGCAGGAGAGGTTATAAAAATTGTGTTAAAATCAAATTTGTGCATATAGTTTCTACAACAGATTTCTTGTCAGCAGTCCAGTGAGCAACTAACACAGGAGTGTTGGATAGTAAAGGTGTGGCGCAGCGGCCAGAGCAACTGACTCCGGAGCGCGGGGCTCACAGTTTGATCCCCGGCAGCAGCTCAGCTCAGCACCATGTGACTCAGGGCAATAGCTCATTTAATCTCCCCGACAGCCCCCAGGTCCTTGAAACCTTAAGCGGTGACATGTTCACGCTTTACAAATATGGATTATTATTATTAGTAATGCTAAAATATAGTGCTGCCAATATCACATACAAATATTTGTAGCAGATTGGTGGCAACCACTGTTCTATCATTTTTAACTGTACAATGTAAATTAGTGTATATCTGTGGGAGTGTGTGTGTATTTGCAAATCAAAAAATAGATGAGCAAACCCCCCACGTTGTAGAATTCTAAAGCATATCTGCAAAAGCAGTTTACATACAGGCAAATGGTGAGTTACACGCAAATATAACACTCTTTTAGGGAGAAGTCTTCGGACAACAGTGCAGTGGCGGCTCTTCTGCTATGTCGGAGGAGCGTCGCCCCGCTGCTTCAAGCAGTGCGAGAAACAAAAACATATAAAATGATACTAACTGTCAGTTATTATCATTTTATGTTTGTACTGCTTTGTGGGTGGGCGGTGCTGATCTGCTCTCGGAGCAGGGTAGGAGTGGTTTACCCACTCTTAAGTGCGCAGTGTATTTTTGGTCGGCCCTCTCGGGCCGCCCAAACCAGTCATGCGCACCTTCCCCGTTCTCCATGCAGGCTGCATTGCAGCCTGCATGGAGAACATGCCCACCCCTCTAGCCCCTGGCTGAGCACCATGTCACGCCGCTCAGACCAATCACAACGCTTCATTGCAATGTTGTGATTGGCTTACGGGAGGGAGCCTGGCTGCCTGCTTCCTGTTCCTGAAGTTGGAGGCAGGAGAGCAGGAGCAGAGACGCGGGACCCGGCGGAAAGGTAAGTTATTTTAAAAACAAAAATTGTTTTGCTCCCTCCCGCAATCGCTACCCCCCAACCCACCCCGCGCGACACCCGCGTGACCCTCCGCACCCAACCCCCCACCCGCAAGCCATGTCGGCCGCCACTGCAACAGTGCTGCACATATTATGGACAAATGAATGCGCAGATTTACAAAAACTGATTTAACATTGCGTTGCGTTACAAAACATTGGGCTGCGTTAGGCAAAGTTTTTTTACTTCGTGGCTGCACCAGTTTTTCAAAGTGTAGCACTACAACACAAAGCTTTCCATCACAGAACAGCGCACCTTAACACAACTCGTTCTTGCATGCTGCAAATCAGACTTGCATGTTGCAAGGCACTGTTGCATCAAGCAGGAGGCATTTGTGCCACTTTTCATTTTAACAAACAATGCATATCTAATGCAACTTTTCCCCACTCTCACCACAGCAAGGCAGGAAGATGCTACCACCCAGAAGGGTATTTTCAATGAAGGATGCGCTGTCTAGGATGGCAGCAGGAAAAAGAAGGTGAATTTCACAGCGAAGGAGAATGACATTTTGATTTCAGAGGTGAGGTGACAAAACAAGTGCAGTATCTATTTGCTACCTACAAACTACAGTTTTCCAAGAAGGAACTTTTTGGAGTGAAATAGTTGAGAAAATAAATGCAGTAGCACAAACACACAGTATTGTTGTAGATGGCAAGAAAATGAGGCATCATTACATGCACAGGACTAAGGAAAAATGAAAACTGGCAAGAAATGTGAAGGCTGCAATGACTTACTGGGGGAGGACTAGACATTCATGAGAACTTGATGCCAATGGAGAAGCAGGTGTCAGCATTAATTGGACCAAGATGGTTTCTGACCTAGAGAGCATCAACTCTGCCAATTTGGAACCTTGACCTATAACCTACGGCAAGTGTAAATGAGAGAATATGTTTATGATTTTTGTTATTAGGATACACCAAAATGCAGATACATTTACCTAGGAACTGTCAGCATAATGAAGATTGTTTGCAAATTCATTTTCTCAAGTATATGAAATATGTCAAAATAGAACCAGATTGTTGTCTATTATGCTCCTATTATTTAAACACTATGGGCCTGATTCACAAGGTAAACTGAGACGAAAGTCTAACTTTGCGACTTTCAATATTCACAAAGGGCATTTACGAGTAGTAGAGTTAGACTTTTGTCTCAGTTAAACTTACGTTTTGGTCTTAAGTTTAACTGAGACAAAAAATTGGTCTTAGTTAAACTTAAGACCAAAACTTAAGTTTAACTGAGACAAAAGTCTAACTTTACTACTCGTAAATGTCCTTTGTGAATACCGAAAGTCGTAAAGTTAGACTTTCGTCTCAGTTTACCTTGTGAATCGGGCCCATTGTTTTCCAATGTGGTTATTCTGACAATAAAATTAAGGTTGCTTTTTACATTATAAGCCATACTAATCTAAACCTTTAATAGCAAAATGCATTATGTTAAATTTTTACATGGTTGCATAGATGTGAATGCTCAAGTACCATCTAAACCACTGTTTTACTCATTTCATTATTATTATTATACATGATTTATAAAGCGCATGGGTACCGAAAAGGGATTTCCAGTGCTTAGCTCATCGTGATAACTTGTGTCATACCAGTTCACTGTCAGAGAATTTTAAAAAACAGGTTTTTAACAGTTTGCAGAAAACTGAATGTGAGTGACATACTCTAACAGCCAGGGGCAAGGAGTCCCAGAGCTTAGGACCTAAATAGAAGAACGCTCAACCTCCTTGACGGGGTTTCCTTACTCTGGGAATTACAACCAGCTCGAGATTGCTTGAGCGCAGTTACTGATTGGGTGAGTACGAAGACCCCACTGATCTAAGATAGATAGGACCAAAGTTAGACAGGCATCTATGCATGTATAACAGAGTCTTGAGTTGCACTCAGCGTTCAACTGGCAGCCAGTGTAGAACATTGAGCAGGCTGGCTGTGGAAGTACATTTAGGGGGGGGTGAAGTAGAAGATGTGCAGCAGCATTTTGCACTATCTGAAGTCGCTTAAGCAGACCCCTTGATACGCCCAGGTAGAGGATATTACCATAATCCAACCAGGAAATAACCAAGGCCTGGATTACAGTTCTCTTGGCTGCGTTAGGAAGATATCCAAGAATTTTTCTGGGCCATTTAAGAATATCAAAACAGATATCAGCAGACGCGGTGATCTGGTCACTCATAGACAGGCTGTCATCAAGCCAGACCCCTAGATCCTTGACTACAGGTACTGGAGTCGAAAACATTGGCCATGGCCGCAGGCCATTGAGGAGGTCCCCAGAGGTGGGGGAAGTTACCCACCACCAGAACCTCAGTCTTGTCCTCATTTAGCTAAAGGGAGTTGGCATTCATCCAAGATGAAACTAGAGTAAGGCAGATGTTCCGAGCCTCTGCATTTAATTCTCCCTAGATGACAGGGATACCGCAATCTGGGTGTCGTCCGCATATGAGAAGAGTGTAAGACTGCATGTTTCTACAATTTTTACCTCGGGACCCGGCAGAAAGGAGTTATTTATTTATTTTGTTATGCTCCCTCCCGCAATCGCGCACCCCCCCCACCCCGCCCGCACGACCCCCCTCCCCCTCGCCACCCCGCGCCCACCCACGAGCCATGCCAGCCGCCACTGCAAAAGCGCTGGACATATTAATTATGGACACATGAATGGGCAGATTTACAAAAACTGATTCAACATTGTGTTGCGTTACAAAACATTGGGCTGCGTTAGGCAGAGTTTTTTGCCCCGTGGCTGCACCAGGTTTTCAAAGTGTTGCACTACAACACAAAGCTTTCCTTTATATCACAGCGCACCTTAACACAACTCGTTCCTGCATGCTGCAAATCAGACTTGGATGTTGCAAGGCACAGTTGCATCATGCAGGAGGCATTTGCGCCACTTTTCATTTTAAAAAGCAATGCATATCTAATGCAACATTTCCCCCCTAATGCAACATTTCTCCACTTTCACCACGGCAAGGTAAGTAGATGCTACCACCCAGAAGGGTATTTTAAATGAAGGACGCGCAGCCTAGGTTGGTAGCAGGAAAAAGAAGGTGAATTTCATAGCGAAGGAGAATGGCATTTTGATTTCTGAGGTGAGATGACAAAACAAGTGCAGTATCTATTTGCTACCTACAAACTACAGTTTTCCAAGAAGGAAGCTTTTTGGAGTGAAATAGTTGAGAAGATAAATGCAGTAGCACAAACACACAGGATTGTTGTAGATGGCAAGAAAATGTGGCATTATTACAAGCACAGCACTAAGGAAAAATGAAAACCTGGCATGAAATGTGAAGGCTGCAATAACAACTGGAGGAGGACTAGACATTCCTGAGAACTTGATGCCAATGGAGAAGCAGGTGTCAGCATTAATTGGACCTAGAGGGTTTCTGACCTAGAGAGCATCAACTCTGCCAATTTGGAGCCTTGACCTATAACCTACGGCAAGTGTAAATGTGAGAATATGTTTATGATTTTTGTTATTAGGATACACCAAAATGCAGATACATTTACCTTGAAACTGTCAGCATAATGAAGATTGTTTGCAAATGAATTTTCTCAAGTATATGAAATATGTCAAAATAGAACCAGATTGTTGTCTATTATGCTCCTATTATTTAAACACAATATTTTCCAAAGTGGTTATTCTGACAATAAAATATAGTTGCTTCCTAAAGTATAAGCCATACTAATCTAAACCTTTAATAGCAAAATGCATTATGTTAAATTTTTACATGGTTGCATAGATGTGAATTCTCATGTACCATCTAAAGCACTGTTTTACTCATTTCATTATTATCATTATACGTGATTTATAAAGCGCATGGGTACCGAAAAGGGATTTACAGTGCTTAGCTCTTCACAATAACCTGTGTCAAACCTGTTCACCCTCAGAGAATTTTAAAAAACTGTTTTTTAACAGTTTGCAGAAAACTGAATGTGAGTGACATACTCTAACAGCCAGGGGCAAGGAGTCCCAGAGCTTAGGACCTAAATAGAAGAACGCTCAACCTCCTTGACGGGGTTTCCTTACTCTGCGAATTACAACCAGCTCGAGATTGCTTGAGCGCAGATACTGATTGGGTGAGTACAAAGTACAAAGTTAGACAGGCATTTATGCATGTTAAATAGAGTTTTTAGTTGCACACACGTTCAATTGGTAGCCAATGTAGATCATTGAGCAGACTGGCTGTGAAAGTAAATTTAGGGGGTGAAGTAGAAGATTTGCAGTGGCATTTTGCACTATCTGAAGTTGCTTAAGCAGACCCCACAATATGCCCAGGTAGAGGATATTACCATAATCCAACCAGGAAATAACCAAGGCCTGGATTACAGTTCTCTTGGCTGCGTTAGGAAGACATACAAGAATTTTCCTGGGCCATCTAAGAATACCAAAACAGATATCAGCAGACGCGGTGATCTGGTCACTCATAGACAGGATGTCATCAAGCCAGACCCCCAGATTCTTGACTAGAGGTACTGGAGTCGGAAACATTTGCCATGGCTGCAGGCCATAGATGAGGTCCCCAGAGGTGGGGGAAGTTACCCACCACCAGAACCTCAGTCTTATCTTCATTTAGCTTAAGGGAGTTGTCATTCATCCAAGATGAAACTTGAATAAGGCAGATGTTCCGAGCCTCTGCATTTAATTCTCCCTAGATCACAGGGATACCACAATTTGGGTGTCGTCCACATATGAGAAGACCGCATGTTTCTACAATATTTGCCAATAGCTTTACATACAAATTGGAAAGGGTCGGACTAAGGGGCCGATTCCGATCTCGGTCGGAGGCGGACCCAATACCATTCGGTCGGGAAAAAAGCCATGCGAAAGCCTGTTTCCCGACCGAACCGTACGCGGGTCCGGCCGAGCGAGTACGATGCGGACTCGCCGACCGACTCGTCCGGGCGTCCCGACAACTCCGACCGACTCGCTCGGACTCGAACCGCTCCGACCGACTCGCTCGGACCCGATTCGCACCACGCGCAATGGAGACGTTTTCCGGCCGGGTAGAGTACGATGCGCACCTCGACCGCTCCGACCGACTCGCGCCGTCCGACTCGAACTCGCTGTCGGAGCCGTACTTTGGGGGTCCGTGTCGGACCCCCCTGTACGCGCATCCGTGCGAGGCGCACACAGGGGGACCCAGGGTCCCCCCTACCTGTGCGTGTACGCCGCGAGCGCGCTTCGCGGCGTACTCGCTGTAGAGGCGCCCTTGTCCGCCTCGCACCCATTGAGGCAATGGGAGCCCGCGTACGCGTTGTACGACCGGCTCCCATTGAGTTCAATGGGAGTCCGACCGACTCGTGTCCGATAACATACGGACGCATCGTACTCGTTCGGTCGGACTGCACGGGTCCGATTCGGTCGGAAATCCCTCCGGGTCCGGCTCGGTCGGAGAGATTTCCGGCCCGAATCGGAATCGACCCCTAAGTGTGGAACCTTGATGCACACCATATCACCATATGATAAAGGGTAAGGTTTTGAATGATGCTGATTTGTGTCTACCTGGAAGACATAATCTTGCAGAAAAGATCCCAGCGAAGACAGGACTGTACCCTGCACACCCATCTTCCTTAGTCTTTGGAGAAGAGTGTTGTGGTATACCGTGTCAAACGCGGCACTGAAATCTAAACGTATCAGCACAGCAGTACCATCATTGTCTAACTGATGCCTTAGATATTCGGTAATATTAAGAAGGGCTGATTCGGTGCTATGTCAGCTCTAAAGCCTGATTAGTAGGGGTGGAGCAAGCAATTTAGTTCTATGTAAGACATGAGCTGTTTACTCACCTGTTTTCTGTAACACTTTGGCCAGAGTAGGCAAGAGGGAGATTGGTCTGTAATTTGACCACAAAAAAGGATCAAGATTTGGCTTTTCTAGCAAGGGCCTGGCCATAGTGTGTTTCCAAGATTTTGGAACAATGCCTTCTGAGGGAGATGCATTCAGAAGTTGGGTGAACTGATTGACAGATTGTGGGGCAAGCATGCCACACCCTGGGGGTGGTCAGGGGTCAGGAGGAGAGCCGGATTTGGTGGCAGCAAGAAGCAATGTGAACGTCGGGAGGTCCAGGTGGTGAAACAAGCTCTGTGTGCAAAGCACTGTGGATTGTACTAGATCGGTGTCGGGGTTGAGTGCAGTGGAGAAAGAGGCCTGAATGTCCGCCCTTTTTAAAAAAAAAAAAACCAGCTAACTCCTCGCATTGAAGTTGCGCGAGAGGGGGTTAACTGGAGCAATGTCTATGAGATGTGAGAGTGTTTTTACTACTTGAAAAGGCGTTTTAGGGCAATTTTGGGCTGAAGTAATTTTTCAGATTAGAAGAAAGTTCTGGTTGAGCGCCAATTTGTTTTGATAGTCCTTTAAAGCTGACTTATACTTTTGTCTGTCTTCTTTACTATAGGATTTGCTCCAGGTTCTTTCCAAGCATTTACATATTATTTTATTTTCTCGCAGAGAATCATTATACCATGGGGAGGGGGCTCTATGGTTCTTCCTGCTCGTGATAGGGATTAAAGAGTCAAGCTAAGACCTAATCCAGGTATCAATAATGGGTGTGTCAGATTCCACTGAGTTGCTCAGCGTAGGGGAATTGGAATTTAGAATGGATTTCAGAGGAGGAACGTTGAGTTTCGCCCAGCTCCTGCCAGTGGAGACTGACTGGTCCGCCCGCATGTGGGGCACCAAGGGGATAGAAAGAGTAAAAGGAACCACAAATCGATTGGATCAAGGTAAAGGAATAGGCTGGTCAGCCTGCAGGCTCTTCAGGTTAATGAATAGAGGATCAATAAAATGTCCATCCTTGTGGGAGTGTTGTTGATGAGCTGAATATCCAGGGCAATAAAGTCCTCTATCAGAGAGGAGGCAGTTTTGCAGGCTGTATTGTCAAAGTGAATGTTAAAATCACTGAGAATGGTGAAGTTGGAGTATTTTAGGATAAACGGGGAAAGAGCCTTTTGCAATCCAAGGGCTCCAATTAGCCATCCAGGGGGGGGGATAAATGAGGACTCCAGACATAGTGAAATTCTTAGCTAAGGATTGAGAGAACAGTAAGGCCTCGCAGTCAGGGATTATGAGTGTGTCCATTTTACAAACAAATTGTGCTTTAAAGATGATCGCAATACATCCCCCTTTTTAGGTCGAGCCTGAGCGAGCGCAAGCGCTGCTCTGGCGATCTGTTGTAGGTAGAGTACGGAAGAGAAGCCCTGCCCACATTTTTCATTGGATCGTGTCTTTGTCCTTTGTAAATGCTGGCCTCTGATTCCTTATTAGGCTTGTTAGTCCCTCCTTTGTACGGCCATGTCGTCATTTGTATCCTCCCATGGCTACTGGCCCCTTTACTTCGGTTGATACACGGGACCTGTTATTTTGTCTGTGAGCACTATTTACTTTATTCTTCGTGCAGGCACGACCTGCGCTGCTTCAGCTGTCCCAGCCAGTGTAGCCACCCCCTTCTTTTCCGTGTGCTTCGAGGCTCGGGCAGCGGCTCACTGGAGCTGTGCAACACAGTAAGAGGCCGGAGCGCAGGGTGTCTCCCAGGCGAGCACACACCCCGTCCCTTTATCTTCATTCACCGTGTCAGTGTTCATTCCCTTCCTCAGCACGCATTATAGCACATAGCTTCCCCTGGTGACCGGGCATGGCTTGTTTTTTTAACTTCCACTTTCATCTTCTGATATATTGGCATACATGCTTTACCTCAGAAGCCAGTCTGATATTGCTAAAAGCCAAGGAAGCATCGCCTGGTTTTTCGATATTATTACTTGAAAAACCAAACATACCAAACATTTCGAGATATCCCGGAAATCACCAAAAGTTTATGACTCTCTTGGTCTCTTTTCCACCCCCTTTTCCCTCCTTCCGAGTACTTCCGAACTTGTCCGGAGATTGCTGAGAGTCTGTCCGCCGGACTGCTGGAGGCAGCTGCAGCGCCATTATGGATGCTCTGCTCCTTCAGTGAGAAATCCCCCGGCACCCCTGAGTGCCCTCCCAACCGGAACTGGCACCCGTGACCCCAGGAAGGGGCAGAGTCCCCCTCCGATCCCCGGTTTGTCAGAGCCAACTCCCTTCTGGGCACCAACTACACCCCGCAACAGCACCAGTGCCCCCCAGCACCAGGCCGGCGCGCCTCCACCTGTGGCCTTGCTGGGGCTGAGAGCCCTGCCTGGAGGACAGTATCCTTCACTTAGATGGGTGGGTTTCAGGAGCCTGCAGTGGTGGTCCAGCTTAGTAGACAAGGCAGTAAAGTATTCAGGACTGAACATGGGGTCATTATCTATCATTGTGGGAGGAGGGGTAGCATTTTTTATTGAGGGTTATTATCCTGCCCAGAGGGAGGGAGGGAATGGGCTGTAGCCTATAGAAAGAGGTGCACTGAGGAAGGGTTATTTGGTACTGAGGGACTGTGAGAGCCCTCCAATGAGGTAATGGTGGTAGTAGTATCCCCGGAAGTGTGCGGTGGTGCTGTTACCTATCTGAAGGATAGCAACCTGTACTGAGAGGCGTCAAGAGACCTTGAATAATGTGGCAAGGTGTTTGAAGTGAAATAAGGAGCAGTATGTCCCTGAAAGATATGTTGTGATTGGGCCTTTGAGCATAATCCACTAGGTCAAGCCCTTTTTTAGCATTCACCCCTCTTGAGACTTTACGGTGCCCACCAACACAGGAAACGGCAGCAGAGCACCGCACTGACGTCGTTGTGGGTACTGGCTAGTTAAATACTACTGCAACTTAAAGCGAAATTTGCCATCCATGCTGCTGTAGAGTGAGTTGAGCTATTTATTAGTCTGACAAGTGTGTCTAGGGATTGTTGGAGAGTTCACTCCACCCTGTGACCACAGAGAATCTTGGGGCATTATTCTCAAGTGAGGTTGTAGGTTCCCCCTGGTTGGCAGCCTGTTCTAGGTCCTCCATCATGCCTGTTCCAGCCTCCTTCACTCATCTGTAGATTTCAGAACATGATGGTTTTAGAGGCAGGTAAGTCACTCTTGGTAGTGCTTCAATAAATTGATAGCGAACATTCAAGTGGCTGTTTTTTCATTGGGGCCTGTCTTGCTTTTGCAGTGTACATCCCTGGAGTCGAACATGTGGGACTCTACACGTAGACCGGAACAACTAAAACAGGCTGTAAGTGCTGGGCTTCTTTAAGTCTTCTACTCACGAGTTCGGATGTGACAAATGTAACGTTTGGCAAGTCTTTGAAAGTGATACAAAAGGTAAATCAGTGCTGTGTTTGAGGTGCATGGAGAGAACAGTTGTCTGTCTCGTGGCCGTAATATCATTTGGTGCCTCTAGTCAAGATTGAGGTACATCGCCCGAGCTCGCATTTTAAAAATAGGAGGTGGAGTTGTAGATCGGAATTCATGCTTAGGCAGAATTGTTTCGCTCTAAACGGTGAATAAATAGAAGGGTGTGCTTCATTGCGAGATTGAGGTGCATTGGCTGAAATGTGCATGGCTCAGCAATAGTTAGGACTTACATGAGTCAAGACTAAGGGGGATATTCTCAAGAACATGTGATAATTAACGCAAAATAAGCTTAACGCAACTTTGCACATCGCAGTCCATCGCGGGAAAATAACACTGTGTTAACGTTGTATACTCAACCCGGCGGCACCATGCGATAGTCTCACGATAATGCGCCAAATGACCGCGTTAAAATTAACGCGACACCGAAAAAATGCGAAACACGAACGCGAAAAAAGGTGTGATGCCCCAAATCGCGATACAAAAATCAGCGATAACCAGCGACAGGCCTGCAATTCCCACGCGTCATGCGGGAAAATGCACAATAAAAGCAGAAAAAAACCCCCAAAAAAACTGCGTAGCACCATGGATGCACCCGGACCGAGTGCAGAGGACAACGCGAACCACACAAGCCCCACAGATGACCAGCAAGGGACCTCGGGGTCGGGGAAGGCCAAGGAGAAGAGGAAGAGGAAGACACGTTTCAGTCCGCAGGAAAACAGGATCATCGTTACGGAGGTGATAGAACACTACCAACAACTGTTCGTCACCTCCAACGTGTCATTGGCAACAAAGACGCAAACATGGCAGACTATCTTGGACCATATGAATGCAGTTGCAGAGTTGAGGAGGACAATGAAAGAGGTTAAGAGGCGCTGGAATGATGTGAAGGGCAAAACCAAGAAGAAACTCGATGCCAACATGAAAGCAGCAACGCAGATTGGAGGTGGGGGTCCAGCGGCACACCAGGAGCTGGATGACATGGAGAAAATGGTGGCCACAGTCATCAGTCGAGATACGGTGCCAGGAGTAGTGGATCCGGACACTGCTCAACATGACCTGACACAACATCAACAGGATGAGTACCGACCAGGGACTGGGGGGACGGGGGGAGATGGGCACAATGGCACACATGCACAATTAAGTAGAGCACACAGCACACCCACAATGACTCTGGATCATGTCCCTGATCTCCTTGGAATACTGCAGCACACATAGAAACAGCAAGTAGGCCCCCATCGACAATGTGCCCAGAGGGGGCCCTCCCCACACATCACTAATCTCACAACAAACCCATACACATGTGCTGAACCCAGCAAAGCTGCGGGTCCGTGAGCCACACTGACAATGCAAGTGACACTGCATGACGATTAGCATGGCTACAGTCCAATTACCATGACATGGTGCACGCCACGACACTGAGGTGACTGAGTGTGGACCACATCCGGAAAGGAGCAGGTCACACTCTGACACATCCACGTGCACAAACAACCCCTGACGTCAACAACACATCTGTGGACAAACCATGCCCAAGAGTCACAACTCGACCAAGAGCCCAATTTACCCAAGTCCGCAACATCTCAGCACTGTAGAAGCACAGAAGTCAAAGGCACACCGCCTGAAAGGGATAAGGGGCAGCCAAATCAGAGCTGCAGGGGCGACTCACCCACAATGCAGCACACACACATAAGAATAAGAGCACCTCAACATTGATAACAATATGGGTCAAACTGCAACACTTTCACAACAGAACACAGGACACAACTGGTGCTGCATGTGTGTACAAAATGTCCAATCACATCTGGCATAGCATGAAACTGTGAGATGACAATGTACGAGTACAACCTCACATCCGTGATGTAGTACAAATGTCCACTGTCCCCCATCAAATAGGCATCTTCTCATAAACAGTCACAATGTACATTGTCATGCAGTCTGTATGTAAACTCCGCCAATGCGTCAACATACATGGAACACACTGTGAAACTGCATCTCCCCTTTACATTGCAGAGGGACAATCAACACCTCCTGCAGAGCAGACCCTACATCACGTCAGTGATGATGGAGATGACCCCCAGGACATCGACTACGACGAACTCCAACGGTTCATGGACAACCTCCGCACCCCACCTCCAGTAGCAGGGCAGCCCAGCACCATCGAGGTGATCCCACCCCCTGCACAGACCACACAGCAGGAAGCACCCACCACCACGTCTGGCTCCCAGCACCTCACCGAAGAACACATGGCGTTCCAACGCCGAGTGTTAGACTGCCAGAAGGAGATGGCTGAACAGGTGCGGGTGGGGTTCGACCTCATGGCAGCCAAACTAGATGCCATACGTGGGTGTCTAAGTCCCATCAGGGACCACTTACACTCCCTAACGGACACCCACAGTCCGCCCCGTGCCCTCCAACAATCCATGGCTGGCGTCGCTGGAGTCATGACTCGGAGACAACAACAACTGTCTAGTCAGAGTGGCTACAGCGATGTCATCCGTGATTTGGGAAACATAAGGAGGGTCATGGAGAACATGGAGTGGATGCAGGCGCAAAGAATGGCTACCACGACTGCACATGAGAAAGCTGTAGATGGGATCTTCCATGCCCTGCAGATCCTCATCATGGGAGTGATGCCACAAGACATTGCGCAGATGAATGCTGCTGCTACTTCTACTTCCACATCTCCGGCCCCTGATGTGTCAGTGTCACACAGTGCTGCAAACCAAACACCACCACCCACATGTGAGGCACATGAAATGTCAGAGGACGAAGATGAGGATGAATCTGCCTCAGTGGTAAGGAGGAAGCAGTAGCATTCATCTCCGCCATATGGCTTGTTTCTGCTTGGGTCTGCCCTCTGCATCATGCCCTGGAATAACACCTTCCACTGTCCCCCGACACACTCTGCGACACTAACCTTGGACCTCGACATAGACTGCCATATCTTGTATGCTCAACAATGACACAGCAATCAGCCTGCGGACTGGACTCTTCCCCTTCCGAGTAACTTGTCAATCCCTAAAGGGCTCTGGCTGGCCCTCCACGGGGCAACATTGTAAAGTGTTGTCTGCATTGCCCAGTACTAAGACAGCCTCAACACTCCACTGAACGTGAATAATACATTCTAATACACACAGATGTGTCATGTCTATGATTAATCAAGTATGAAAGCATGGACGAATGTAGGGGCAGTGATTCCCCCTTACGTCCATGTAGCTCATGTTGTGGGATTTGAGTCACAGGGTGCATCCCTGCATCATGGTGGTGCATATTTGACACCAAAAGAAGCCCTGTTGTCAATTGTAGGTCACAAATGACAGCCTATATGTAATGATTTTGGACACATGTGAAACGCTGATGAGTGGGATTCCGTACTGGTAACTAGACAAAATATCGAAGTCAAAATATAGAATGGACAGAATTTCGAAGTAAAAATATAGAATGGACATAATATCGAATGGACATAATATAGTGGTTAAAAATATCGAAATGCAGGTAAGTAATATCGACTGTCAAAATATCGAAGTACATAATATAGGCATTAAAATATATCGAATTTTTAATAATATCGAATTTTTTTAAGTGTTTACTATGTTAGTATATGTGTTAAAAGTGTATATTATTTTTGTAATGTATGTGTAATTTTTTTAAATAATGAATTTTATGTTATTTAATTTTTGCGTAATTTAATTCCGTAGCGGGTTGTGGGTTTATAGGGGAATAGGGTGGGAAGTAATTTAATTATAGTAAATTAAATATTAATTTTTAGGAATTATTAATTATTTTTAATTTAATTTTGCGTTTTAGTTCTGTAGCGGGTTGTGGGTTTATAGGGGAATAGGGTGGGAAGTATTTTAATTGTAATTAAGTAAATATTTATTTTAATTTATTTGTATTGATAATTAATTTATTGTTAATTAATTATTAATTGTTAAATACTTTTATTAATTGGTAATTCATTTTTATTAATTGATAAATTGATAATTATGTTAATTGTATTAATTTATTATTCGGAGCGGGTTGTGGGTTTATAGGGGAATAGGGTGGGAAGTAATTTAATTATAGTAAATTAAATATTAATTTTTAGGAATTATTAATTATATTTAATTTAATTGTGCGTTTTAGTTCTGTAGCGGGTTGTGGGTTTATAGGGGAATAGGGTGGGAAGTATTTTAATTGTAATCAAGTAAATATTTATTTTAATTTATTTGTATTGATAATTAATTTATTGTTAATTAATTATTAATTGGTAATTAATTTTTATTAATTGGTAATTAATTTTTATTAATTGATAAATTGATAATTATGTTAATTGTATTAATTTATTATTTGGAGCGGGTAGTGGGTTTATAGGGTAATAGGGTGGGAAGTAATTTAATTGTAATTAAGTAATTAATGAAATTATTTTTGTGTATTGATAATTAATTTATTGTTAATTAAATATTAATTGGTATTTTTTTTATTACTTGTTATATTTTTGGTATTGAAAATTAATTGGTTGTTAATTATTAATAGGTAATTATTTTTTAATAAATAATATTTATTGATATTTATAATTAATTAATTATTAAATATTTTGTAATTGGTAATTAATTTTAATTAATTTTTTATTGGTATTGATGATTAATTTATTTTTATTTAAATATTAAATCATTACTTTCCCTACTGTTGCACTCACTGGAGTGGGAATAGTAATTTTTACCCCTACGCTATCCAACGCTTTCCCTACTGTTGCACTCACTGGAGTGGGAATAGTAATTTTTACCCCTACGCTATCCAACGCTTTCCCTACTGTTGCACTCACTGGAGTGGGAATAGTAATTTATACCCCTACGCTATCCAACGCTTTCCCTACTGTTGCACTCTCTGGAGTGGGAATATTAATTTTTACCCCTACGCTATCCAATGCTTTCCCTACTGTTGCACTTACTGGAGTGGGAATAGTAATTTTTACCCTCCCGCTATCCAACGCTTTCCCTACTGTTGCACTAACTGGAGTGGGAATAGTAATTTTTACCCTCCCGCTATCCAACGCTTTCCCTACTGTTGCACTCTGGAGTCATAATAGTAAATTTTACTCTCCCGCTATCCTACGCTAAAAATATTGAATATTTTTTATTAATATTAAGTTAATATATATATGTATTAAAAAATAAAAATGTATGTTTATTTTTTTATAACTTACATTAATTATTTATTAATTTAAAGGTTATTTAAGTATTTTAAAGTATGTTTTAGTTAATTATATTTATTATTTCATTAATTTTACATTACTTTTAAGACATTTCAAAAATTCGATATTTTAACAAACTATGGGGCCCATTACGATAACCGGCGTTAAAAAATCCGCCATCTACTATAGCCTGAGAAAACCGCACGCCTGCACCATGGGAATACTGACCGAGCAATTATGAAGTCGCAAAGTAACCTCCGCCCGCGGCGGTAACAACACACAAAATTCCGCCCGCCCATGTCAGAGTAGAAGATTATCCGTCCGCCACGGACGCAATCCCGCCCGACAACCCAAATCCGCCCGCTCTGACGACCGAGACAACGACCTTGAAATTATGATCTTCCCGACATGAGCGCGGAAAATCCACATATTCCCCGCCCGCCACGGTTAACAACAGTGATGAATAACTGACATGGCGGAAGGCCTGGCGGCCAAGTCCGTGCACGGAAATCTTTTGCGGAACAAAGAAATACACACAACATGGCCAACAAGTCCACACAGCAAACTACGCCAAAATACCCAAACACAGAACACATCTCAAAGGCACATCCCCCCTGGCAAAACTAAAAAACTACAAATCCCAGGACACCAGACACAACACACCTGAAAACGACAGCCCATCATGACACACCCACATAGGTAAGTACAAAAGCAGCCCCTTCACAGACCACAATCCCTTGCACTACTACAAAGCGAAGACGCCGTCAGAGAACCCAGAGAGCCACAAAGGAAAGCAGCACACCACATGCACGCACACATCACACCCATCACCAACAACACCACCACCATCACCACTGAAACAACGGCACCACGAACCCCCTGCACATCACACACCACACACCACACACCCACCACACCAGCACCACAAATACCAAACCACACACCATGGCAACACAAAGAATGCCAAAGTACACTGCCACTGAGTTGACGGTCATGGTCGATGAGATCATCAAGGTGCACCCACAAATCTATGGGAACCAGGTCCAACAGACACCAGTAGCTACCAGAAACAGAATGTGGAGCAGGATCGTAGACCAGGTGAATGCAGTTGGGAACGTTCCACGCAACCGGGGTGAAATCACAAAGAGGTGGCACGACCTGAAAAGCGTGGTCAGGAAGAAGGAGGCCAAGAATCGTGAGCTGGCTGACAGGACTGGCGGCTGAAATCCCACGCTATTCAAGACCTTCAAGGCGTGGGAGGAGAAGGTGCGAGGCATTCTACATCCGGAGAGTCTCACCGGAATACCAGGGGGAGTGGAGGCTGGTAAGTACAAACAAATGTATACCAGCACACCGCTATGTACTGTCATGCACTACCAGAATGCCATAGCTCCGAGGGCCAAACACCCCCCTGTCCAGTACACAATACACAAGACATCTCTCACACATGCAACAGACACTCCCACACACTCAGCCCAAAGGTACCAACAAACAAAACCATGGGGGCATGTGTACAGTCAGCCAGCACCACAACTCCCACCAGGTCCCCTTGTACCCCAGATGCGCCGGAAGGAGCACTCCCCACACCCACACTCATGTGTCAGCCATAGCTGCACTAACCAACAAGTAACAGGTAAGTAGCCTTACCATAAAGTCCGTGTATCGGAGGGGGGACTGCATAAGTACAACCCCCACCAGGCCCCTAGTCCTACAGCACAGCAAGATGGGGCACTCCCCACACCCATGTGTCAGCCATTGCAGTGCACACCTTCACCCGACAGGTAGATATGTTTCCCTACATGGAGGGGTGTCTGTGGGTAGTAAACCATCACCACAACTCACAACACGGCCCCCACTCCCACAGACCAGCAAGATGGAGCACCCCTCCCTCTCATAACCATGTGGTAGCCATTGCATTGCTCCCTCCAAACCAACAAGTAGGTAGACTACTGTACAGGGCGGGGTGTCTGTAGGCATGAGGACTGTACTACGACTAACATTTGGGACATGTCACGTAGCAGAGGAACAGGTAGCACTGCTCCCTGTCATAATCATGTGACTAATGTGCACACGGACATGAATTACATAGTCATAGCCCACATGAGCCATCTCAAATACACTAACACGTAAGGAGTCACGTCTGCATGCACAAGTCTCACTGGAGTACTGACCCACATGGCGTGCACTGTGCCAGTCATCACACACATCAGCAACACCATCGAAGTCTTGTCCATGTAGTCGTGTCTGCTTGTTCCGTTGACATTGTACAACATCACCCATGTAAGTCTATCTTGTCTCAATGTAACAGAGTGGAACCCCAGTAATGTCACATACACCACTGGACCCATGAACCACACAGCTACACAATGCACATTCAAAATCTCATCCATCTCATCTTTCAGCCCCAGTGTCATGAAAGGTATATCATCTATACAGTTGTCCCATATACAGTAGTTCAGCAAAGATTCCTGCCGATGACCAAAAATGTGTCTGCAGTGTCTGAAGAGCACGTCACACTGTGATTTACAACATACCTAATATAGTCAACACCCCAAGAGCACTGCATTGCTGCACATGGCTGAGGGTAGCACGCACACCAATGAATTCTCCCATCTGCAATACGTTGTGTGGCACACAACCATTACTCACTCACTACAATGCTTGCAGTGTAATGTCCCTAAATGATAACAGTGAGCAGATATGCTGGGTATGTCAGACATACACACACCTTTGTCTCTGCAGTGTCGTGTGGCCAAAACACATGTCCCCTTCTGCACCCATATGTCACAGTATGTACCACAAAACCATATTTCATATCAAAAGCATTGATGGAGCTGTACTCCTTATCCCATCTGCATTTCTAAGCGTTTCATTTGAACCCCAAAACCATATTTCATCTCAAAAGCGTTGATGGGGCTGTACCCCTTTTGCCATCTGCGTTTCTAAGCGTTAATTTGAACCCCAAAACCATAATTCATCTCAAAAGCGTTGATGGGGCTGTACCCCTTTTGCCATCTGCGTTTCTAAGCGTTTCATTTGAACCCCAAAACCATATTTCATCTCAAAAGCGTTGATGGGGCTGTACCCCTTTTGCCATCTGCGTTTCTAAGCGGGCTGTACCCCTTTTGCCATCTGCGTTTCTAAGCGTTTCATTTGAACCCCAAAACCATATTTCATCTCAAAAGCGTTGATGGGGCTGTACCCCTTTTGCCATCTGCGTTTCTAAGCATTTCATTTGAACCCCAAAACCATATTTCATCTCAAAAGCGTTGATGGGGCTGTACCCCTTTTGCCATCTGCGTTTCTAAGCGTTTCATTTGAACCCCAAAACCATCTTTCATCTCAAAAGCGTTGATGGGGCTGTACCCCGTTTCCACCAAAGCCACAAAATGTAGGGGTACTGCAACACACACCGATTGGCTATCCAAATCCGTCCCATGCCATATGCACCCATCACACTATTCCATTGCCTTGATCACGCACACACATTGTAGAGCCATACACACGCATCTGGGAAATCTGTGCACAACTGTGCACCAACTGTGAATGTCAGACATCTAACACAAACCTTGCAAGGTGCAACACAATAACCTTTCGTCTCCGCCCCACAGGTGACGAACAGCATGATGCTGGAGAGGGAGACAGCAGCCATCACAGCCAGTCCACAAGCCCTCCACCCGGACTCACGGACGTGGAAGACCTGGACACCTCTTCGGACGAGGACTCCCGACCAGGCACATCTGGTGTGGCAGGGCTCAACCGCTCCCCAGGACCCCTCCTACCCACCAACCCATCTCCCAGGGCTGGTGACCAGTCCCAGGCCCCTGCTGCCACGGTCATTGCGGCCACCACCACCGCCGCAACCACCACCACCACCACCACCAGGGCCTCCCTGACCACTCACCCTGCGCAAGGGGCGGCACGCACATCGACATCGACCCTGGGAGCCACAACGAGGCCCCGGGTGACCACTGTGGCGAGTGGGCAGGTCGGTGGCAGCAGTTCAGGTAGGAGGAGCAGGGTCAGGCCAACGCCATCAGAGCCTGGGAGCCAAGCCCTGCCGCAAATCGCAAGAGTCCTTGGGGCCTATGAAGAGGCCCAGGGACAATGGGCCCGGTCAGCTGCCGATACGCGGGAAGTCCTTGGGGTGTTGAGGTCCATGGACGCCCATATGGGCCAATTCGTGACCCGTATGGGCA
This sequence comes from Calotriton arnoldi, assembly GCA_963921515.1. Classification (NCBI taxonomy): domain Eukaryota; kingdom Metazoa; phylum Chordata; class Amphibia; order Caudata; family Salamandridae; genus Calotriton; species Calotriton arnoldi. The sequence goes on from CAWUFW010002582.1 coordinate 1,044,296, forward strand.
AACTTGTCGACCTCATGGGCCAGCTAGTGGTGGCGGTGAGGGCCCAATCAAGGCCAACCACACCACCTCCGCCACCACCTGCTGGGGCACAGGGTTGTGCAACATCCAGTTCCCCTGCGTCCACAGCAAGTGGGCAATCCTCAGCCACCACCAGCAGCCCACAAACACAACCCCCCCTCTCAAACGTGGAAGGGGTCGTCCAAAGAGGAAACAGGTGTCCAGAGATGACTTTGCACGCTCCAAACGCCAGTGAGTCAGCCAGCCACGGTGGCCATCTACTGCATTCACCTGGACTACTATCCTACCCCACAATGCCATGTGAATGGCATGTGTCTGTCGGACTGTGGACCCAGAACAACATGGGTACACCTTGACCATCACGCGGACATGTCCGTCAACTCATTGTTTCAGCATGCACCACTTTTGTGATCACCTTGCCCACAATCACATGTCACCGCTTAAAATAAATACACCTGGATCACATTCTGTTGTATCTGCTCTGTGTTTAATCAAGGATGTGCAACCGTCACCATGATCAGAAATGCATCTGGAGTGTGGTATGTCGATAGGCCAGGAGAGGCTGTAGGGACCTAGGGGTGAAAAACAGAACAAGAGTCCATTGAATGTGTGTGTCACACACTCATCACACAGTACTTGTCATCAAGTTTAAGCAATGTACACACATATCACAGAGCAACAGGGCACAATGCTACAGCCACTGTCAGTGGCATACTACCCTGGACATGGACCATTGCCACACAGCACTCAGTGAACAATAGGCCGCCGTGACAATGCACACATACACCTACACAACTACAGCAACATCAGCCATCGTACATAGTCACTCACCGTCAAGTGAAGTAGCGGGCGATGAGCTGCTGACGCTCATTCACTGCTTCCTCCTCTCCACTGTCCTCGTCACTGGACACGGCTTGGTCTGCAGGCGGGGGCCCTGGCTGATCACCGTCATCCACTATCAGGGGGATCTGCCTGCGAATCGCGAGATTGTGCAGCATGCCACAACTATCTGGCACACCTTCTGTGGGGAGTATGCCAGTGCACCCCCGGTGCGGTCCAGGCATCTGAATCTGGACTTCAGGAGTCCAAAAGTCCTCTCCACCACACGTCTGGTCCTCCCATGTGCCTCATTGTATCTGACATCAGCTGGTGTCCTAGGATTACGTAGTGGGCTCAGCAGCCAAGGCCCGTTAGGATATGCAGAGTCACCTGGGTGTGAGAAACACAGAGAATCGTTGCAATGTCACACCCAGCACGCTACACGAGTATGCATACTCACCAACAATCCATGCACGGTCCGGTTGAAGATTGGTCATCATTCGTGGGAGGATGCTGTGGCAAATGATGTGCGAGTCATGGGCGGATCCGGGAAACTTCGCACACACGTGTGTGATAATCATGTCAGCCAGGCACACCACTTGCACATTCAGGAAGTGGAAATGTTTCCGGTTCCTATAGATGTGCTCCATGACCTGTGGTGCAACAATGCCAACATGGGTGCAAACAATTGCACCAACAACATGGGGGATGCGTCCAAGGACATAGAAAGCACCCTTCACTGCCGCCAAATCACGAACCCTGGGGAATTGGATTTACCGGTTCCTGTAGACCATCATAGCTGACAGGACATCCCGTAGCACCATGCTGAACATGGGCTGGGACATCCCACCTCCACTGCTCACCGTGTGTTGGAAAGATCCAGTTGTGAAAAAATGCAGTGCAGCCATCACCTTAGCCGTGGGGGTGAATGCTGTAGGATACACCCTGCGAGGACGAAGGTGGGCTTCCAACATTGCACATAGGTGATGCAGGGTGGGTCGGTCCAGACGGAATTTACGTATGACCTCCACATCCTCCATGTCTGCCAGCAATTGGTAGGGGGCGATGTATGTTTGGTCTCCTCCTAGGACAGATGGAAGTGGGCACATGTCAATGCAACACACCACATGGCATTTTCACATACACATAACTAAAATTACTGACAAAGCAATAGAACCACAGAACAGCTGACAAGTAGGGTCGGCACAGCTACAATACTCTTACACCGGTCCCCTTACCAATAGCAATGACAACTGACACAAACCATTGCCATGAGCATGCACATGGGGATTTAGGCCATAATAGCTTGAAAGGCATGATGATGATTTCAGACTGCATATGTGGGAAGTGGCAACACCACAGCAATATACCTAGCTGCTGTGCCTGACACAGCTTCCGAGGCTGGGTGAGTATGGCACACACCAACAACACAATGTACACAGGCTGAGCGGCCCAAACAAGTGGGTCCTGTTGCACAACGGGATATGAGACAGTCAATGATGTCCCTAGTTCACCCAATGTACAGCACTCTATGTATCACACCTCCAACACACATTGACAGGTGTACACACTGACAACTCCATGACAACACAGCTGTGTGAATGCAAATACACATCACAAGTGACACGTAACGTTGCACGTGCCAAGTGGGAGATGTACATTGGGAAATATGGCATGTGTGTGCATATGCACATCCCATGCTCCCATGCTAATGTGTACATGATGATGTGCCAACAGACATGTGGGGGCTGAGCACTGGCCGTCAATGCCTATGCACACAGCATGAAGTGGCCCTGTCTAGTGTGGACATGCTCCAACACACAAATCATGGCCACACCTGCAAATGCATGGCGCACATTAAACTGTGGATTCCACATGGCACCAGCGGACTGTACCCGCCATGGACCAGACCCTTGAGGCCAACTCTAATGGCCCTCGCGGTTGCATCCTGCGTGTTCGACTATAGAGGTAAGCGTACCGGGACAGCTCGGAGCAGGCCATTGTGTGCATTTGAAGTAGGCAGACATGGTACACCAATTGCAGCAGCTTGGACCCACTGAAACAGCCCCAGGGGGCTTAATGAGTGTGGGAGGGAGACCAGCATTACCACAGCTTCCAGGGACTGCTGCCTGGCATCCCTCAACAACACCTGCTGCTGCTGCCACATGTCCACCTTCATGTCGACGACTCTGAAGATATGTCCAGGTCCACTCACCAGCGAGGATTTGGAGATCCTGGATTCCGAACTCCACGCACACTGCCCAAGGCTATTTCTTGCAAAAGTAGTGTGTGTAAGACAACTACAGTGTGTGTGGGAGTGCATGTGGGGGACACACATGTCGTTGATCCGCAGCACTATGAGTCTGAGCCTGTGGGGTTCCAACATGCACTGCTTACCATGCTTACTACAGGTGGAAGGGGTATGTAGGCTCTCTGGCGCTTTCCCATGCATGTCCCTCCCGAGTGGTGGTACATGGCATTTTCATGTCAGACATCCAGTGACGCAGCCACTTGGCAATGCAGGACTCAGGGCAGTTATTGCTTGTGTGAATGGCTGGCTGGGTCCCTGCTGGCCTTCTCAGTCTCAGCAGACCTGGTCTGCACATTGACCGCCCAATCCTAGAAGGAAACAACACTGACTGTACAGTGGGTTACATGTGTCTTTTGTTCACAACTCTCCGGAATTGCGCAAAATCAGCCCAGGCGATTGAACACTCCAGGCCTTGTGATAGGGATGTGTGTGAGAGATAGTGGCACTGAATGTGACCTCCAATGCGGGGTGAGCCATTCACAGGGCGAGTATGTTGAGGGCTGCGCAGTGTTGGACACAGTGAGTCCACCCACAAAGATGTGTTGCCTTGTGATCTATGTGTTGGTCCACCTGACAATGGAGAGTAGATGTGGGCAGACTACACATTGCTCAATGTGCTGGCATCCTGCATGTGAATGGGATGGACAGGTACTGTGTACACACTCCCACCAGCATGCATTCATGTGTGGTGTACACATGCTGTTAGGCCATGTCCGATTACTTCTTGGCTCTGTTACACATCTCTGAGTATTTTGGATGGGTCAGCATCATGCCACTGTGATTGGTGGATGTGGGTGATGATGAGAAGTGTATGAGTGATATTCCAACCCTCTTGTGTACCATCCCTGAAGTTGGAAGTCCTCCAGCCCAAGGCCTTGTGATGAGCCATTGCATCCAAGTTGATGCCTCTGTGTATGTGCAACCGACAGTGCAGCGAAGTCCACAAAGGGTGTGACGTCATCTGCCGGATGAGCGACTACGTGGCGAAAACGAATCGGGGGATGCCACCTCGTATTGTCAGGTTAGCACAGGGCTGCATTTCACCACTAATGGTCTGCATCTTGACAGTCACACAGCCTGTGCCGGATGCACGTTTGTAGGGGCATCAGCAGCAAGCAAGTGTACAGTATTGTGTGATGGTGTCTTTTGCTGTGAGAGGCAGCATGTGTCCACAGCCTACCCATTCTCTGGGTAATGTGATGTTTGTTGTGTGATGCAGTGGGTTGTAATAGTACTCTGTGCTGGGTGCATCCTACATGCATATGCGATTCCTGAGGGTCAAGATGTAATTTGAGCACTCTGCATTCTCAATGCATTCAGAGTCGTAGCCCTCAGGAACAACCTGTAGTAGGCTGGAGTGGCAATTCACATGTATGTTTGAGGCACTGTGCCTACTCTGATTTCGTTCGGACATATGTGTGCGATGCCTCACCTCATATTCCTGGTACTTACACATCCGGCACACTGTGCAACAGTAGTTGTTCTTGTGCGAACGACAGGTGGATGGCATGGGCTCATGACCATTGTGGACTGTCATGTTGCAGTCTGTGTGAGTGGTGTCCCATTCTGCTCCATGCAGGTATGTCCTTGGCCTAATTACGTAGTGGTCATCCTTGCCACCATCAGGACAGTGGGTGTGCACACAGCGATTTGTGGCTATGTTCGCAGGGTGACACAGGCCGGGTGTTGTGCTATGTGCACAACACATGTGCCACTTATTAGCGGCTTCATTTTCTGTACGCCAGCCATTACGTGTTGATTGTGGTGGCTGTATACAATTGCAGAGGTATTGTGCAACATGTGGATTTGGGAATGTTCTGTGCTGCTTCCCTTGCACATGTCTGTTTAATTGATGCCAAATGAGTGAGGCCACCTCGCTCTCTCTCATGTGGCATCTCCCGTGGGTGCTGAGGGACAGGGGACGGTCAACAGTGGTGAGGCATCAGATGAAGCAGCTGCACAGGCGCTGAGTGAGACAGATGTGACCAGCACCTCGGAGGGGCCAGACGTGTGCTGGATGAATCACAGGCCGAGACGGCAATTTCGGCGTCATCTGAGGACAGAGGTGATGAATCCATGTTTGCTAGCACAGGGGACGTGGACTCTGGCTCCTCTTCAGCCACGCGGAGGCCAATGCCCGCCCTCCCATCTACTTCCACTGGTGCAACACGTGTCGGCACAAGGATGAAGGATAGAGTGTCCTTCACACCAGGCACAGCTGCCCCTGCACATGTGACCCCTGCTGCCCTCAGTGCTGGGTCTGTTGAGCTTGTGTGGCATCTCTGCGTGGGGCAGACAGCTCTCCTCAATTACTTCATTGCCCATGACATCACCTTGCCGCAGGTGACATAGTTCATGGAGGGCCTACATGTACGCGTGGGTGGGCTACACCAGACTGTCCAATGGTTGTCCTCCCCAGTCAAGGTGGGCCTTCAACTGGGCCAATCTCAGGCTGACATTCCTGACCCTTTCTCCACCCCCCTGGAAAGTGGCACATCTGACCACAGCAGGGCACGAGTCCTAAAAAGAGAAGTGGGGGACGCTGACGTCACGACAGGAAGTGACATCACGAAAGGTGGCTTGCACCGTCAGACTCATTGCCTCCCCTCGCTCACCCATTATATGCGATTGCATCGGAGAAGCCAGCGCGTGCACAAGCAGCTCCGATCTCGCCCCAGAGAGGCCAAAGAGTGAATGTGTGGCTCCATTTGCTCCAGTTATCGAGCTCGCGGTAAAATAAGTGGGGGGACGCCGTCCACCCGCGTGGTACCCCGACTCGAGCCCTGGACAACAGTGACAATGCATGACAGTCTCCGGAGTCTGGATACACCACATGCAACACACAGGAGCTGTAGCTGCTCTAGCGGGCCAGGCCGCAAACACCATCCCAGACGAAAGGTAGACCCACCCCGGCGCGCATAGTCATTACATCCGCTGCCATTGACAAGGGACCCATAGAGTGAGATATGGTCCTCAGGGTGACGGGCCTCCGAGCCATCCCCCGCCAACGAGTGTCATGCAACTCACACATATCGCCAAGCCAATAGGACACTTTGCCTGCACACCAGGTCTCGAGTCGGGGTACCACGCGGGTGGACGGCGTCCCCCCACTTATTTTACCGCGAGTTCGATGACTGGAGCAAATGGAGCCACACATTCCCTCTTTGGCCTCTCTGGGTCGAGATTGGAGCTGCTGCTCACGCGCTGGCTTCTCTGATGCAATCGCATCTAAGGGGTGAGCGAGGGCGGCAATGAGTCTGATGGTGCAAGCCACCTTTCGTGACGTCACTTCTTGTCGTGACGTCAGCGTCCCCCACTTCTTATTTACGACTTGTGCCCTGCTGCACACTGAGAATGTGTTGCCTGCGAGATGTGACCAGGAGAAGGGCGCCATGACCTCCCACCCACCAAGCTCCACTGCCATCCCGTGCCCTGGGTAGCCTGTGCAGGTGGACAATGTAGGGGGTACACCTGGAGGACAGGGGATGTAAGTGCCTTGGCAAGGGCCTGGCAGACGCACAGCAGTATCCAGCATGTCCCCAGAGGGAGGGCTAACGTCTACACCTGATGCAGCATTGATCGTGTGCCCGCCTGTTGTGCCCACACGAGTTCACATTCATCCCCAGACAGGTAGGCTTTCCAAATACCCAACACAGTGGAAATATACCCCTCCGGAATCCTCACCACACAGTCTGTTACAACACTGCATGAGTGCACCTACCCGTGCCACCCACCCACCTGGGCCAAGCAGCCCTCCCGCTTCGCATGCCACATGTGTGTCTTCCACAGTTGTGCTTCTCTCTCAGGGGCGGACCTCCAGCTGTCCCGTAGCACACAGACAGCACCGAGTCGGACTGGCATCCTGTTTGAATGGTAGGCACCCTCACACAACTACCTGTGATACAGTGGTGGCTGTAATGGCTATTGTGACTGCCATGGCAGTGTTGCTGGCCATGGCAGGGTACACTCACACACATTGCATACGCAGCTTTTCGTATCACTATTCTGCACATCGGACTGGCCACTGTCCCTGGTGTTGAACAATAGTGCCGCCTGTCTATGTAATCTGTGACTGGATGCTGTTGTTCCTGTAGTCGCTTGTGTCTGTGTAGTTGCTGATTGCAGTTGTTACTGTGTGTGCCTAGTTAAGTGAGGCACATGCCGTGTATGGTACCTCAACAATTACAATGTCTGGTCTCACATTCCAATGTATTTTACACGTGGCAGGGACTTCACTTCTTTCAGACTCTGCTACTTGTGTGTGTGATGAAGAAGTATTTTTGTGACACGGATTGTCTGCATGTATTTGGTGGTATTTCTGCGAAAATGTATACGTGTTATGTTTGCGGGCAAGCAAAGCACAGGGTGTGAGTCTTGCCACAGGATGACAGGTAGCATGTGCAGAGTGTGCGGGTATGTGTGAGCTTACTTTCTGTGTGGCCAGCAGTGTAGGTGTATGTTAATCTTGTGATGTACATTGAGCCTGGGCACACGGCTGACTTTCAATGTGTGCATTTGGGAGGTGTAGGTATGTGTGGTGTGAAGGGTGTGACTTTAGGGTAGTGTTGGTGTGTGTGTGTGCGCTCTGGCAATGTCGACTACACACATGTGTTACCCAGGGCCATGGTGGGTTTTTGTATCCGTGTTCAGATCTGTGAATGTGAGCACATGTGTGTATTGTATATTGCACAGTGTGCAGTGTGTGGGTGTGTCCTTGCAGTTCAGGATGACTCCTACTTGATATGTTTTGGACATTGTGGGTCTGCAGGGTGTGTGACTGTCAGGATTGTGCCTTATTTAATTGAGCATGTATGTGAATTTCTGCAGTTCGTACTCACTGTGCAGACCTGCCCACCCACACTGATATTGTGTGTGTGTTTTGTAATGCATTGCTGTGGCATGCTTCTTGCGTGGCTCCTAATTTTGCTTGATGAGTGTGATGTCAGACTGTGAAGATAATTGTACACATATGTAGGACTGTGCTTTGCAGTGACCAGTCCGTCAGTGTTAATGTGATAATCTGTTGGGCCACGTCAGAGTCTGACAAGCCAAGGCCCACGACCTCTGGTATTTCACTAGGTCCACTGTGGCGGCAACTCATATGCATTGACATCCAATGACACTAGACTACATGGTCATCTCACGACTCTCGTGTACTTCACACACTCTCATCCTCTCTCATTCGTACTTGTCTTCGATGAATAATTCTACATAGTCACATATTTGCTTCAAGGCATGTATTTGAACTTACTTCCTCTGTGATGCAGTATAGTGGACACTACTGGCAGCACAATGCATGTGGAGGATATACTTAGCATGATTACACATACAAAAGTGGATACAGGTAGATGTGATTAGTTGTTGATTGTGGAATAAAGGCTTCAGAGTTACAACTGCCTTGCCCTTGCTATGCTAAAGTACATTTGCTCATTACTGAAGAGCTCTAGACTTTGACACAGACAGTATTCATTTTGCCTACCAGACAGCTTGACATCATAGGCACAGTACATCTCAGTTCCATGGTACGTGATTACTACAATAGTGACTCCGACACACCTGCGTCAGAGTTGACATCAGAGCATGAGCTTACATGCATGCAGCAGCGTCTCACAGGTTGTTGCTATGTGGTGGCTACTGAACATGACACAATAACTAGGGCCATGTTGTAGGGGGTTGCATTTGTTGTCCATGCAAAAGTCCTGGCACGGTAGTACAGACGATGGTGAGGTACAGTTCTCACGTAATACAGCAGACAGATAAGTGTGCACTGACACGTGCATGTGTTCAGGTGCGCAGAATACATATTATAGCATAGTTGTTCGTGCAGTATTGGCCATGTGGTTACTGTACACAAGTCCCATACCTCTGCCTCCCCCTGTTCATGCAGAGACACGGGATATGGTGAGGAACAGAGTGCATGTCCCGAAAATGTCCGATGTCATGGCAGTGGAGTTGATGGTAAGGTGTTTGTTGCAGATTGTATGGTATAGTTGTTGTACAGCTAACTGCCCACTCCATGCGAAAGCCAAGCATAGGTACGGTGTTGAACATCAATGTTCAATCGGGGGTATTGAGTCGGGGACCGATGAATTGACAAGTTGTCAGGTATGCGATACCTTCCAGCAGTGCATCCATGGCATTGGTGGTAAACATGGATGCCATCCAATGAAGCGGATGGTGGCTAGCAACGTGTTCATCGTAAGTTGTCCCTTGTAGAAGCCTGATGGGACATGTTGGATGACATTCGATGAAACTGTGATCCAGAATACTTTGTGTGGAGGCACACTGGTCCCATTGCAGTGTGTGTCCGATTGCAGCCACATACGCCATGCCCCCATACACTGAACAGATCCTGTCGTGGGCGTCCAGGGGTGCAAACATGTGTACCAAGTCCGCCTTTGGACATGCCGGGTTGGAGAGACATAGATCCACAGGACAGTGGAACGGACACCTCCGACAGTAGAAAACGGGGATGACGCAGCTGAACATTGCAATGCGGTAAGTTACTCAGTAACTTACGTTCAGCATAGCCAGATTTTCACAGCCCACTATCTGTAGCAAGCTCTCAATGTACAGCTGCATCTGTCCGGCGTAGTTGGGAAGCAGTGGTGCAACAGCCATTTTGCTACAGGGTGATGTGATGGCATGCTCCGGTTGCCTGAGCAGTCAGCAGAGTGCAACCTCCGACGATGCTGGGAATTCTGGAATGGATGTACGGCGGCAGGACTTGGGTTATAGCTTGGGCGGAGGACACAGGCCCTCATCCCACATGCTTCGATGAATGGTCAAGGCCAGTGGTGTCTGACTCTTTCCTGATTACTTGCATTTGACCCACATGGAGGAGTGGTATAATTGTATTTTGTGTTATTATCTTTCTTTCATGTTAGGCGCTATCTGCCAGTGGACGGTTTACTCTGCATGGCTCTGTTTGGCTTCTTGTTGGTACAATGGCTCCATTCTCCTTCATAAATTGTTGCAATGTGATTTCAGAGTAGGAACGGAAGGCCATTCAGTGCTATCTGCTCTCCCGTGTGTGTGGGTGGGACACTGCGTTTCCGCTATACATTGGGGCTTCTGTGTGGGTGTAGTAATTGGAAACACCTGTTCTCAGGCAGCAGGGTTTTTCTATTTTGTACATTGCATGGCTTGATATTGCGAGCAGGATGGTATAGGTATTTTTGGATGAGACTGGCATGCCTTTTACGGACAATGTCCATATTCTGCGCTGTTATGTAGCAGCCGCCGTGTGCTTCTCCATTTTTTGCACAAAAGGGTGTGTCCTATTTTGCCATCACATTACTCCCCTGTTCGGGACACTTGTGTGACATCAAGTTGACAACTGTGAGTTGTCGGTTGGGGACATGATTGATGCAGGGAGGCCATGTGACATGTGCCTTCAGGGTGGGGCTGGTGTGTGGGGTGTGTAGTTGTGACCCTGTGGTGTTTGTGTGCAGCCCATGCATGGCGCTGTTGTTGGCCTCTGCATTGTGTGCATGTGTACCTGCGTCATCGCCGCTGCGCTGCGGTGCCGTGACGGGGACGTCACTTCCTGGTCCCGGGTAGTGGGTGCCCAGGATGTTGCGAGTTGTTTTATTTTGAACGGTGGGACATGTGTGGGTACAGTGGTGGATGTGTCCTGTCCACACAGGGGTGTCTGGGGGGGCCATGTACAGTTTGTCCGACCTTGCATTGTGTGCAGTGTTGGCGTGCCCTTGTTGTGTGTCTGCCTACCTGCGTCGTCGTGGCGCGTTCACTCCTAGGTGGTGCATCAGGTACAACATGGGGATGGCCTGGAGTGCAGGATTCATCTCTGGGTGGGCCGCCTTTTTAGTCTCCGTACTCTACAGTCGGGTTTCCGCCTTGGTATCTCGTGCGGTGTCTCTTTGCCGGTGAGGCTGTTTGGTTGTGGCATCGTAATTTGTACGCCGGGCGGTACGTAATTTTGTCGGACGGTGTGTCTCCATTGGCTCGCGCCGCTATGTAGACGGGCGCACTTTGAAGGCGGGCGGCGTCGCAGGCTTACGGGCGGTGTTTGCCTGACTTTTCACATCCTAATTTTGCGGGCGTGTGGGCCGTTGCTGGCGGACGGTAACTAGCGGTTTTTGCCTCCGACAGCACGGCGGTAGTGCTTCCGCCCGACATCGTAATGGGCCCCTATATTATTTACAACGATATTTTGGATTCAATATTTTTGTACTTACCTGTTTGTAGATAGGAATTAGATATTTTGGCATTCTATATTTTATCCACGATATTTTGGCAGGTCGATATTTTGGCATTCTATATTCTGTCAGTGATCCTTCCGTACTATCTTTGACACAGAAATGGCATTTCGAATACGTGACACCCTAAACAGCCTCTCTGTACAGAGGTGACACACCCACCATCTATTTCCAATTAGTGAGATTGTTAGCACTACATGTTGCACTTACACTTGTCAGAGTGATGTGCTTGTACAGAGGAGTAACATGCACACAGGGAATGTGTGTTGTAATGAATTTATTTGCACATGCTGTGCCTGTGGTCATTTTGTACTGTCCCATGATTGCTAAGGACTGTGACAATGTGACGTGCTCATGTGAAGAAATTGTCAATGATGGTGTTCCTACGGGCTATTCCTGCTGCTGTTGCAGTGGGGTGTGGTCCACCTGCCTCATCTTCCTCATCATCGTCCGGTGCATCTGGCACTTGTAGCCATGGGGCATTGGTGCGTACACATATGTTGTGCAACACACAACATGCAACGATCATCTTGCACACGATGCCTGGGCTGTACAGGAGCCTTCCACCTGTGATGTCCAGGCACCTGAAACGTGACTTCAACACGCCAAGTGTGCGTTCCGCGATGCCCCTGGTGCGTTTGTGGGCCGCATTGTACTGCCTCTGGGCCTGTGTGTTCGGGGCTCGGAGGGGTGTCATCATCCAAAGGCAGAGTGGATATCCTTGATCACCTGAGACATGAGTCAAAAGTTGGTTCTGCATGATGTGTTGGCAGGCTCACTAGTTCACTGGTGTGTGATATGTGTGACTTAGTGATTCCTGTTTGACAGGTACTGCTTGTGGCAAATGAGCGGCATCAATGTGTATTACGTTGTTGCATCCGTCTTTCCCTTCTCTTTGTCCTTTCTTAGTGTCTTGTTCTCTGCTGCTCAGTCAGTCTCTTTGATGTCATGTACTGTTCTATCTGTGTACGTTTATGTGGATTTGTCAGTTATCTTGGAGGCTGAGTAGCAGGGCAGCTGCTCCCGGTCGGGCTTTTACTGGACCTTTACTGGAGCTTTTACTGGATTACTTCCCTGTCTATATGCTGTACTTGATTACTTGATTACCAAGAATAAACATACATCTGGACACAGCAACGGAAGAGTCATCTTTATTTTATGAAATTTTACATACGTAGCCTCATTGCTGCTCCTCCCTCCCCCCGAGCCTATTTACCAGTGTGCGCAGTGCGGTTGCATCACTTGCACTCCTACGGCACACCATTGTCATGCCTGTCTGCGCATGTCCACAAGCCTGACAACGACCCTGTGATGTTGTGCGTTGAAGGTGGGTGGCCACGTGTGTGTAGGCCTATGGTAAGGATAGGGCAGACACAGATGTAGAGTTCATGGCTGGCTGAACTCGCGATGCGGTTGAGGGTAGACCTTTGGCCTATACTGCGGTAATAGCGACACACACAACAGTTGGCATGTATGATCCCGGACCCCGAGCGGGCTTGCGCTCCTTCATTTATCCCTTCAGCCGAGCCCGCACTCTGGGGGCATGCTACATCGCAACATTGTCCATTGCGGGACGGGTTGCGCAGACACTACAACAGAGACACACGCATTAGTTACTTCCTTAGCAAGGCCAACACTTAGCAACGCCCAGAGCCCAGGGCTGATTATCCACACCCCTACGCTGGACTGTCGTACACCAGCCCACTCCGCTTACGCTTGTAGGGGGGTACGACACAGCTACATGTCCCAGGTCTTCCCCACTGCCTGAGGTGACATGGTTGCGTCCGCTGTACACAGCACAATGTCATGTGGTAGGGCCTGGGGCCCTCATGCATACATAATGACCACACGGACACACTTAGATAGTTTGTGGAACTGGCTACGGGACGTGCGCCCGGCCCCCCAGGGTCACGTGCTGGATGGGTGTGGGGTGAGTGTAAGCTAGCCCTCAGGGAGTGGTTGGTACTGGCAACAACTACAACAGTGATCAGACAATCAGAAGTTCAAACAGCAAGGTTCCATGACTTGAGCTGCACAGAGTTAGTGGCCCCGGATGCACTGCGGCCAGCACAGGCACACCGCCACGGGACGGTGACTTGCGGTGCACTGAGGTAGGGCCACGAGAGCTGAGCGGGTCCTCGTCGATGTCGAAGGTGAATGTCGCAGAGTGTTTCGGGGGACAGTGGAAGGTGTTCTTCCAGGGCATGATGCAGAGGGCAGAACCAAGCAGAAACAGGCAATATGGTGGAGATGAATGCTACAGACTCATTTTTAACACCAAGTCAGTATCAGCTACATGATGATGAAGACAACCCCCAGGCCATAGACTCAGACGCCACCAAAGTTCAACCAGAGAGTGTCTATGAATTTCGGGGCACAGAGTTAGTGGCACCAGAGCTGAAAGGGGATGCAGTCTGCGATGAGGCCTGTACAATGGTATAAACTCTGCCACAATGAAATCAAGACTCAGTTCCAAATGTGTGACCTACTTGACCGCAGTGTAGGCCAGAGGCAGCGGTCAGCAGGGGCCCACAGCCACGTGTCGTTGGCTTGCGATGCACAGAGTTAGTGACACCAGACCAGTTGTTGGTAGTGTTCGATCACCTCCATAACGATGATCCTTTTTTCCTCCGGACTGAATTGCGTCTTCCTCTTACTCCTCTCCTTGCGTACAATGATGTGAACTCGGCCATTGACTAATCAAGACTCAGTTCCAAATGTGTGACCTACTTGACCGCAGTGTAGGCCGGAGGCAGCAGTCAGAAAGGGCCCACAGACACGTGTCGTTGGCTTGCGATGCACAGAGTTGGTGGCACCAGATCGAAGGGAGTACAGTGATATAAATGCTGCCATAATGGGGTAAAGGTAACGGCTAGATGCAAGTTAAACATTCATATAAAGCATATCAGGCCATACATTTCTAAATCTTATTGGTCAAAAGACATGATGTAAAACATTTAAATAGGCATAAACACATGGTAGAGAACAACTGTATATTTTTTATAACAAAATATTTTTTATTTAAGAAATTTCATTGATGAAAATATTTTTATTTTTTCCAGATTATTTTTTAAGATATATATTTTTGTGTACATATATTTATGTTATCGGTCTCAATTCTGTAAAATTCATATACATGATTATATGCCTATGAAGAAACAGATGTATGCAAACATATAAAAGACAAGAATTGTACAAAACAACACTGTACATGGAATTAAAATACACAAAAAAGTGATAGGCTATAAAGCAATTCAAAGGCTGGCGGTAGATGAGAACTACGCGCGTTTCGGCGTGTGTGCCTTCTTCAGGAAAACCCGGCTCAACTTTTTCTACAACAAAATTGACAATAAACAACATATCAACATATATGTAATTATGACTAGGCCTGAAAACTAAGCTTTTTTGTTAATTAAGAGCAGGTCATGCTTCTGTAATGGATCTACAGTGCCAATGGCGCCAGGGAAATACATGCACGGGGTATTTGTACCTCCTTACTGTGTATAAAAGTATGAAGAGGTGCAAATTTAGCTTAAAAACGAGATAATGTTAAAAAACAATCATTGATCATCAAGTGATGAAATCATTGTGTGCTACCTTCACCAAAACAGTTGAAGAAAAAGTTAGAAATCCCCATGTGGTGACAGAACAAAAAATGTGAACAGAATATTGAAAAGCTAACGATGTGCCAAATCTCACAAGTAAATAGGTAGATATTTGTATAGTAATGGCCTCCTCTCCAGTTTTAGCCTATTTAGATTAAACGATAGGCCATTTTTGAATCAGGTATCATGCAAGACTTATTCACCAATAGACTAGATCATGGGTACTCATAGTATGGCCCGCGGGCCGCCAGCGGCCCGGCAAGCCTTCCTTGGCGGCCCGCGGACCTTGCAGACATCGTACCTGTGTTTTTTTTTGGTTTTTTTTAAGAGTGTCAGCAAACACCGCCGGTTGCAGCAGTGCGGACTCTGAGAGACTCTGCTCTATGGGGGCCGGGCGATTCTTTAAAGACCATTCACTTGTTAATGAGGCTTTCTTGTATTTCACCTCTTCTGCGCCCCTGCATCTCCACTCTGACTGAGTGGAGATGCAGAAGCGCTAAGAAGAGGTGAAATACAACAAAGCCTCATTAACAAGTGAATGGTCTTTTAAAGACCTGTGAAGTACTCGGGTGCGGCTGTGTGTGTTCCCGGGAAGCTGTCTCAGCCCGGGCTGACACACACGCGGGGTGAGGTGACAGAGGGTGACAGAGGACAGCAGGGTGTGAGAGCCGGGTGAGGTGACGGAGGGCAGCAGGGAGTGAGAGCAGCGGGTGAGGTGACAGAGGGTAGCAGGGAGTGAGAGCCGGGTGAGGTGATGGAGGGCAGCAGGGAGTGAGAGCCGGGTGAGGTGACAGAGGGCAGCAGGGAGTGAGAGCCAGGTGAGGTGACAGAGGGCAGCAGGGAGTGAGAGCCGGGTGAGGTGACGGAGGACAGCAGGGAGTGAGAGCAGCAGGTGAGGTGGCAGAGGGTAGCAGGGAGTGAGAGCCGGGTGAGGTGACAGAGGGCAGCAGGGAGTGAGAGCCGGGTGAGGTGACGGAGGGCAGCAGGGAGTGAGAGATGAGTGAGGTGACAGAGGGCAGCAGGGAGTGAGAGCAGCGGGTGAGGTAACAGAGGGAAGCAGGGAGTGGGAGCCAGGTGAGGTGACGGAGGGCAGCACGGAGTGAGAGCAGCGGGTGAGGTGACAGAGGGTAGCAGGGAGTGAGAGCCGGGTGAGGTGACGGAGGGCAGCAGGGAGTGATGGCCGGGTGAAATGACAGAGGGCAGCAGGGAGTGAGAGCCGGGTGAGGTGACAGAGGGCAGCAGGGAGTGAGAGCCGGTTACATTACACAGGGAGAGGGAGGAGTGGGGGGGGCTGTCTCTGGGCTGGTGACAGGGACGTGTAGATACAGTACATGTGCACTGCCCGAGGCACAGAGACAGAGACAGATAGAGACAGAGACAGAGATAGATAGAGACAGACAGAGACAGGGACAGACTGACAGATAGAGACTGTGCCAGATAGAGGCAGAGATTGATAGAGGTAGTTAGAGGCAGAGACAGGGACAGACTGACAGAGGCAGAGACAGATAGAGGCAGAGACAGATAGAGGTAGAGACAGACAGCGATAGAGACAGAGAGAGAGAGAGACAGAGAGAGAGACAGAGAGAGAGACAGAGATAGAGGCAGGGACAGATAGAGGCAGAGACAGATAGAGGCAGAGACAGATAGAGGCAGAGACAGATAGAGGCAGAGACAGACAGAGATAGAGACAGAGATAGACAGAGATAGAGACAGAGACAGACAGGGACAGAGAGAGACAGAGAGGCAGAGAGACAGAGAGATGGAGTCGGAGGGAGAGAGAGGGAGGGAGAGGGAGGGAGAAGGAGGGTGGGAGACAGGGAGGGAGACAGAGGGTGACAGAGGGAGGGAGAGGGAGGGAGACAGAAAGAGAGGGAGACAGAGAGAGGGAGACAGAGGGAGACAGAGAGAGAGGGAGACAGAGGGAAGCAGAGGGAGAAAGAGGGAGGGAGTCAGGGGGAGGGACAGGGAGGGAGAGGGAGACAGACAGAGGGAGACAGACAGAGGGAGATAGAGGGAGGGAGACAGAGGGAGGGAGACAGAGGGAGGGAGACAGAGAGAGGGAGACAGAGAGAGAGGGAGACAGAGAGAGGGAGACAGAGAGAGGGAGACAGACAGAGGGAGACAGAGGGAGGGAGATAGAGGGAGACAGAGAGAGGGAGACAGAGGGAGGGAGACAGAGAGGGAGACAGAGAGAGAGGGAGACAGAGGGAGGGAGACAGAGAGAGGGAGACAGACAGAGGGAGACAGAGGGAGACAGACAGAGGGAGACAGAGGGAGAGAGAGAGAGAGGGAGACAGAGGGAGGGAGACAGAGAGAGGGAAACAGAGGGAGACAGAGGGCAACAGACAGAGGGAGACAGACAGAGGGAGGGAGACACACAGAGGGAGGAGGGGGACAGACAGAGGGAGGAGGGCGACAGACAGAGACAGACAGACAGAGGGAGGAGGGCGACAGACAGAGGGAGGGAGACAGATAGAGGGAGACAGAGGGAGGGAAACAGACAGAGGGAGACAGACAGAGACAGACAGAGGGAGACAGAGGGAGGGAGACAGAGGGAGGGAGACAGAGGGAGGGAGGGAGAGAGAGAGAGAAAGAGAGGGAGACAAACAGAGTGAGTGAAACAGAGGGAGGGAGAGGGAGACAGAGAGAGAGAGGGAGAGAGGGAGGGAGAGAGAGGGAGAGAGAGAGAGAGAGAGATAGAGAGAGGGAGGGAGATGGAGAGAGAGAGGGAGGGAGAGATAGAGAGAGGGAGGGAGAGAGAGACAGAGAGCGAGAGAGAGAGAGAGAGAGAGAGAGAGAGATGTGTGTATGCCGGGTCTGGTGGCTCAGTGGACGAAGGCGTCCGCTGCAGGGACCTGTGTTCAACCTCATGGTCATAGTTTTTTTTTGCTCTAGCCCCGCCCTCCCCCACTGACCCCGCCCCCACCGGTGTGGCCCTCGGCCACAAACCACACTGTAAATTTGGCCCCCGAGAGAAAGTTTGTGAGTACCCATGGACTAGATAAACGAGAGTGGTATATATACCTTCTATTGATGTAGTCAGAAATGATCTTTGAGTATGGGAATAAAGGTTCTTGCTCCTTTAATCCAAGTCCAAGTGCTGGCACTCGGTTGTCTGAGTTGCTACTAATATGCGTGAAGGAGGAAAAATAAGGTGTTATAATGGCTCATTTATAGCGCTCCATCTAAAAGTCGTTTGATTTAATTATAATTAGTTATACGTTTTGCAGACATATATACCTGTATGGGAGCTCAGAAGCGGCAGTCTCTGTATCTGTTTTAATACTGCTTCATCAAATGATTTCAATCTATGAAAACAAATGATTTCATATTTTATCTATGCAATCTTGAAGTCAAGTTGGTGGAATATTAGTCAAAGCCTAATTATTAAGCTATTATGCTCACATTTGTTTAGATCACCACTTTTCTCTTTATAAATGTCGAAGTATATATTTGCAGGCTTGTATCCAACTCGGGAGTTAAGGGTATATAAAGCTGCAGAATTGACATCACAAACGGTTTTAGCATAAAGAAGGACATATTATGGAGCCCCTAGTTGTTTAAACCAATTCGATTATATATACTTACTTAAAAATGTATTTACAATCGAAGTATAGCTTGTTTAAGGAGATGCTAGTTCATGGTTCCGCAAAACAATGGGGGACTTCAACATAATGGTGTCCTAGAATATTAATATATTTTGTTACTCGGTTAACTGTATAGGGATTTATTGAAAAAAAGAAGAGAGAGACTTACATTCATATTGTCATCTATAGCACAGTACTCAAGACGGTGATGCTGTTACTAAGATGCAGTTGCATTTTTAGCGTAACTCGCGGTAACTGCACAAGTCGCAAGTGATGTTTAAAGAAAGTCTGGTAGACATTTTTTTATTTAAAACATTCTGTCTTAACAAATGGGGGGGCAGCGGACAAAAGGGGTGCTGGCATAGCATGCGTTCCTATAAAGGACCGAGTTTGATGTATGTTAGTAAAAATAGCTGGCACAGTCTACTTGGATAAGAATATGGGCTACTTACTAATATTCTCAGTGCAGCGGTTCCCTCAATCCTACAGTCGGTAAACGAAGAAAGGGGGCTCTAGTTTGTGGCTCCTTGTTTTATATGTTACCGGGGCTAATTTTGTTACGCGTGTGACGTAGCCGCGGTATGGAAACAGCGCGAGATTTGGTTATGCGTCACCATCGAAAATCCATGGAGGTAGAAAAAGGGTTACAGGAGACAGTTCCCAAGCTAATCAATTGTCGTGGCTGGACAATATGTGTACACTATCCAGTCCCTCAACTTGTAGCTTCACTCAATGGAAAAATATAAAAATATAAAAATACGGAAAACATATAAAGGTGGTATCGCACCGCAACTTGTGGATATTCATAGATATAGAAAGCGGACTGGAAGCACAGTTTCCATCTTAATGATGGGTCAAATATCCGAAAACAATCATGACAAATAGCTGTAGACAACTGTGCTAAAGCATGAACAGATACCACCTGATCTTGAGACGCATATTTCAAGTGATGATGCAACGAAACCCCACAAGGTGGAAAAAGATGTGTTGTTAACAGATGCAACAATATCTTAGTATATATTTTAATATAGGTCAGGGGACCTACAAATCTGTAAAGTGCTCTAAGTGCATATTAGTAGTGAATGTTTCTCAGTCTTCAAATGGCCTATAACTAATTAAATCGAATGGCTTGATCCCATGGTATTTCTGAGTTGAGACCTTTAGTGCAAGTCTCTAAGGTAAAAATCCAATACACTTCCCGTTTTTTCCTTATGGTTTCACTACTCTTGCCTTCTTTGGGAAAGATTTTTTCTATAATGAACCACTTAATATCTTCTTCTGTGTGGTTAAGGGTCACAAAGTGTTCTACCATTGGTGCTGCAAGTTTTTTTGTACGAATAGCTGAGCGATGCTCAGTTAGTCGTGTGTTGAGGGTGCGTGCTGTCTCGCCCACATACCCTAAACCGCAGGGACATATTAACAGATATATTATGTCTTTTGTTTTGCAGTTTGTCATACTTTTAGCCTGGATGGTCTGTCCATTAAGTTGTATAGAGTCTGTCTGTAATGCTAATGGGCAGACTTTACATGTACCACATTTAAAGTTGCCTATGACAGGCAAAGATCCCACAATACTTCTCTGTATTGGTTGGTGTTGTTGGGGCATGCGTGATCTCACTACTAGGTCTTTTAAATTTTTATTTTTCCGATACGCAAACAAGGGGTTGGGTATTCTGTCCTGAGGTTCTTTATTGATATTCAGAATCTGCCAATTTGAACAAATTATTTGCCTGATTTGTGCGTTCAACATGGAGTGTCGCGTAACAAACACTAGTTCTGAGGTGTTCTTCTGTTTGATATTCGTTAATAGATGTTGTCTATCATAAAATCTGGCTCTCTTATATGAGTGTCGCACCAGCTGGCGCAAGATACCCTCTTGCCAGAAATGTGTCTTTCATGGCTTCAGCCTTTGCATCAAAGTCACGAATGCTTGTGCAGTTTCTGCGCAAGCGCAGAAACTGTCCAAATGGGATACTGTTTTTCTGGGCTATAGGGTGAAAGCTATAGTAATGCAATAATGTATTACGTGCTGTTGGTTTAGTGTACAGATCAACAGTTAGCATCCCTGTGTCGTGTTTGATAATGATGTCCAAAAATTCAATTTGGGCATTACTAAAAGTAGAAGTAAAATGTAGATTAGGATCGCATAGATTCAGCCATGTTAAAAACTCATTGAGATTGTCTTCCACATCCGACCAAATGAAAAAAATGTCGTCAATAAAGCGGGACCATTTCCAAATAGATTCGAAAAATGGTGCCACTTCATTGTAGATGTGTATGAACTCCAACCGGGCCATGTAGATATTTGCCACAGTCGGCGCGCAGGATGCGCCCATACTCACGCCCTTCACTTGTTTGAATAACTGACCATTGAACTCAAAGACATTTTCCTCCAAAACTATTTTAAGGCACTGAATGATGAAAGATTCATTGCATTCGATATTCATAAGTTCAATGAACCACTCTACTGCTTCTAGAGCCCCTTGGATGGGGTTGTTACTATACAGACTTTCAATGTCTAGGGTTACTAACCTCTGTTGTTGCGGATTAAAAGGTAAGCCTTCTACTAGATTTATAATATGCCTTGTATCTTGAACGTAGGCTGGTGTTTTATTGACATGAGGGCGGAGAATGGCATCGAGGTATTTTGACAACGGTTCTGTGACCGAACCTATTGTAGTAACAATGGGTCTATATGGTGGATCCATCTCATTCTTGTGTATTTTGGGTACACCATATAGACTAGCCATTTTAGGGTGTTGTATGTTTAGGTAGGTGTGTTCCTTGTCACAGATATATCCTTCTTTCAGGGCTTTGTTAGTCATACGTTGAATTTTTATTTTTATTTTATCCGTTGGGTCCTTAGTGATTTTAGTGTAGAAATTAATTTCATTCAACATATCATCAATTTTAGATACATATTTTGTGGTGTCTAAGACCACTATGCCTCCTCCCTTATCACAACTTTTTATTGTGATCTCAGGGGAGTTTTTTAGATCTAGGAGTGCTTGATATTCCTCACGATGGATATTGTAAGGAGTTCTTTGCACATATTTAGTTGCAGCAATCAGTTTTTGTTGAACCACCTGTTCGAATATTATAACCTCCGGTGGTATCTGGTCAGCTGGGTGTGAAAGACGATTTAGGCATCAAACCAGATCTATTGGCTTGTGTCATTGATGGTATATGTTGGGCAAAAAACGCTTTGAGGCGAATTTTTCTGAAGAATGCTGTCAAATCTCCAAAAAGTTCAAATTTATTTAAGCCAGAATGGGGAACAAATGTAAGGCCTTTCGTTAATAAAGCATAAGTGGCAGGTGTCATATTAGTAGTGCTTAGATTAAATATTGGAATTTCTGCTACTCTCTCCAATATTGCGCATTGCGCGTCACCAAATATTGGTTCTGGTTTATCTGATGATTTCCCCGGTACCGGCGTTGGTGTTGAGGGCGCCAATTGCTTCTCCTCTGGTTGTGTCTGCCTAAAAAAGGTTGCTGTACTTGGTAGGGTCTAGAGATATATCTACTGTTTCTTGAATCGAATTGATTCGGGACATTCTCATTACCTGAATCTGATGTATCAGAAAAAGTTGTTACTTTCCTGTTGTAGTTTCTGAAATCAGGTTGAGCCTGTTGGCCTCCCTCTTGGTGTGTATAATAATTTTCTGATAAATAGGGATAAGTGTTTTCTATGTTGGAGAACCGAATGTCTTTCTTCAAGTTGTCCGTTTTATTGAAATACTCAGTATAAGAGTTCATCTCAAGGTCTATCTCCTCTAATTTTTTCTTTGCATCGTCTACTGCTGTGTTACTTTTGATTTTGTTTTCTAGTTCTAAAATTTCTGCAATTAATTTTTGTAACATCTCTTTAGCAGTTTCGACGATTAACATCATGAGGTCACGCAAACACCGGTTCGCGATCATTGACCATTTTTCTATGAATGCTTTTAATTGGACAAATAGTCCTGGAATGTTTTTAATTCTCAGTCATTTGGTCGGATGTGGAAGACAATCTCAATGAGTTTTTAACATGGCTGAATCTATGCGATCCTAATCTACATTTTACTTCTACTTTTAGTAATGCCCAAATTGAATTTTTGGACATCATTATCAAACACGACACAGGGATGCTAGCTGTTGATCTGTACACTAAACCAACAGCACGTAATACATTATTGCATTACGATAGCTTTCACCCTATAGCCCAGAAAAACAGTATCCCATTTGGACAGTTTCTGCATTCGTGACTTTGATGCAAAGGCTGAAGCCATGAAAGACAAATTTCTGGCAAGAGGGTATCCGCGCCGGCTGGTGCGACACTCATATAAGAGAGGCAGATTTTATGATAGACAACATCTATTAACGAATATCAAACAGAAGAACACCTCAGAACTAGTGTTTGTTACGCGACACTCCATGTTGAACGCACAAATCAGGCAAATAATTTGTTCAAATTGGCAGATTCTGAATATCAATAAAGAACCTAAGGACAGAATACCCAAACCCTTGTTTGCGTATCGGAAAAATAAAAATTTAAAAGACCTAGTAGTGAGATCACGCATGCCCCAACGACACCAACCAATACAGAGAAGTATTGTGGGATCTTTGCCTGTCATAGGCAACTTTAAATGTGGTACATGTAAAGTCTGCCCATTAGCATTACAGACAGACTCTATGCAACTTAATGGACAGACCATCCAGGCTAAAAGTATGACAAACTGCAAAACAAAAGACATAATATATCTGTTAATATGTCCCTGCAGTTTAGGGTATGTGGGCGAGACAGCACGCACCCTCAACACACGACTAACTGAGCATCGCTCAGCTATTCGTACAAAAAAACTTGCAGCACCAATGGTAGAACACTTTGTGAGCCTTAACCACACAGAAGAAGATATTAAGTGGTTCATTATAGAAAAAATCTTTCCCAAAGAAGGCAAGAGTTGTGAAACCATAAGGAAAAAACGGGAAGTGTATTGGATTTTTACCTTATAGACTTGCACTAAAGGTCTCAACTCAGAAATACCATGGGATCAAGCCTTTCGATTTAATTAGTTATAGGCCATTTGAAGACTGAGAAACATTCACTACTAATATGCACTTAGAGCACTTTACAGATTTGTAGGTCCCCTGACCTATATTAAAATATATACTAAGATATTGTTGCATCTGTTAACAGCACATCTTTTTCCACCTTGTGGGGTTTCGCTGCATCATCACTTGAAATATGCGTCTCAAGATCAGGTGGTATCTGTTCATGCTTTAGCACAGTTGTCTACAGCTATTTGTCATGATTGTTTTCGGATGTTTGACCCATCATTAAGATGGAAACTGTGCTTCCAGTCCGCTTTCTATATCTATGTATATCTACAAGTTGCGGAGCGATACCACCTTTATATGTTTTCCGTATTTTTATATTTTTCCATTGAGTGAAGCTACGAGTTGAGGGACTGGATAGTGTACACATATTGTCCAGCCAAGACAATTGATTAGCTTGGGAACTGTCTCCTTTAACCCTTTTTCTACCTCCATGGATTTTCGATGGTGACGCATAATCAAATCTCGCGTTGTTTCCATACCGCGGCTACGTCACACGCGTAAGAAATTAGCCCCGGTAACATATATAACAAGGAGCCACAAACTAGAGCCCCCTTTCTTCGTTTACCGACTGTAGGATTGAGGGAACCGCTGCACCGAGAATATTAGTAAGTAGCCGATATTCTTATCCAAGTAGACTGTGCCAGCTATTTTTACTAACATACAACAAACTCGGTCCTTTATAGGAACGCATGCTATGCCAGCACCTCTTTTGTCCGCTGCCCCCCGTGTGTTAAGACAGAATGTTTTAAATTAAAAAATGTCTACCAGACTTTCTTTAAACATCACTTGCGACTTGTGCAGTTACCGCGAGTTACGCTAAAAATGCAACTGCAACTTAGTAACAGCATCACCGTCTTGAGTACTGTGCTATAGATGACAATATGAATGTAAGTCTCTCTCTTCTTTTTTTCAATAAATCCCTATACAGTTAACCGAGTAACAAAATATATTAATATTCTAGGACACCATTATGTTGAAGTTCCCCATTGTTTTGCGGAACCATGAACTAGCATCTCCTTGAACCAACACCTTGTTAAACAAGCTATACTTCGATTGTAAATAAACTTTTAAGTAAGTATATATAATCGAATTGGTTTCAACAACTAGGGGCTCCATAAAATGTCCTTCTTTATGCTAAAACCGTTTGTGATGTCAATTCTGCAGCTTTATATACCCTAAACTCCCCGAGTTGGATACAAGCCTGCAAATATATACTTCGACATTTATAAAGAGAAAAGTGGTGATCTAAACAAATGTGAGTATAATAGCTTAATAAGTAGGCTTTGACTAATATTCCACCAACTTGACTTCAAGATTGCATAGATAAAATATGAAATCATTTGTTTTCATAGATTGAAATCATTTGATGAAGCAGTATTAAAACAGATACAGAGACTGCCGCTTCTGAGCTCCCATACAGGTATATATGCATGCAAAACGTATAACTAATTATAATTAAATCAAACGACTTTTAGATGGCGCGCTATAAATGAGCCATTATAACACCTTATTTTTCCTCCTTTACGCATATTAGTAGCAACTCGGACAACCGAGTGCCAGCACTTGGACTTGGATTAAAGGAGCAAGAACCTTTATTCCCATACTCAATGATCATTTCTG
The DNA here is from genome assembly GCA_963921515.1 of Calotriton arnoldi. NCBI lineage: Eukaryota > Metazoa > Chordata > Amphibia > Caudata > Salamandridae > Calotriton > Calotriton arnoldi. The sequence continues at coordinate 1,069,577 of CAWUFW010002582.1, forward strand.
ACTACATCAATAGAAGGTATATATACCACTCTCGTTTATCTAGTCTATTGGTGAAAAAGTCTTGCATGATACCTGATTCAAAAATGGCCTATCGTTTAATCTAAATAGGCTAAAACTGGAGAGGAGGCCATTACTATACATATATCTACCTATTTACTTGTGAGATTTGTCACATCTAGCTTTTCAATATTCTGTTCACATTTTTTGTTCTGTCACCACATGGGGATTTCTAACTTTTTCTTCAACTGTTTTGGTGAAGGTAGCACACAGTGATTTCATCACTTGATGATCAATGATTGTTTTTTAACATTATCTCGTTTTTAAGCTAAATTTGCACCTCTTCATACTTGTATACACAGTAAGGAGGTACAAATACCCCGTGCATGTATTTCCCTGGCGCCATTGGCACTGTAGATCCATTACAGAAGCATGACCTGCTCTTAATTAACAAAAAAGCTTAGTTTTCAGGCCTTGTCATAATTACATATATGTTGATATGTTGTTTATTGTCAATTTTGTTGTAGAAAAAGTTGAGCCGGGTTTTCCTGAAGAAGGCACACACGCCGAAACGCGCGTAGTTCTCATCTACCGCCAGCCTTTGAATTGCTTTGTAGCCTATCACTTTTTTGTGTATTTTAATTCCATGTACAGTGTTGTTTTGTACAATTTTTGTCTTTTATATGTTTGCATACATCTGTTTCTTCATAGGCATATAATCATGTATATGACTTTTACAGAATTGAGACCGATAACATAAATATATGTACACAAAAATATATATCTTAAAAATAATCTGGAAAAAATAAGAATATTTTCATCAATGAAATTTCTTAAATAAAAAATATTTTGTTATAAAAAAATATACAGTTGTTCTCTACCATGTGTTTATGCCTATTTAAATGTTTTACATCATGTCTTTTGACCAATAAGATTTAGAAATGTATGGCCTGATATGCTTTATATGAATGTTTAACTTGCATCTAGCCGTTACCTTTACCCCATTGTAATTTCTCCCTACAGCTAGCAAGGTTCATTGTTTATCGTAGGGGTCCCCTTTCTTACCAAATCATAAATGCTGCCATAAACATATGAACTCGGCCATCATGAAATCAAGACTCAGTTCCAAATGTGTGACCTACTGGACCGCAGTGTAGGCCGGAGGCAGCGGTGGAGTATGTCAACGAGAAAGGAGTGCTGGGGGCCTGTGTCGCGGAGGCTGTGATGGTCTGAGGAGGCTGCCAAGGTCGCGGGCCTCGGGCTTGGAGCTTGCACCGGCACATGGTGGGCCCTCTTTGACACACGCCGGTGTCGGCAGGTGAGCAGTGAGGCCTGGTTGCGCAGGGGTGGCCAAGACGGGACTGGGGACCAGTGGCCTGGGGTGCAGCAGGCGCACAGGATCGCAGGCACCGCCGCTCACGGCGTCGGCCTCGTGGCGGGCTGAGAGGAGCCACCCTGGCAGACACGTTGACCATTCTGGAAGAGAACCACGCCCAGAGAAATGGGCTTTTTATTCACACCCCTACACTGGCCTGGTGTACGCCGGGCCAGCCCACTCCGCTCACGCTTACAGGGGGGGACGTAACAAGCTACATTTCCGCGATCTTCCCTACTGCCTGGGGTGACATGGTTGTGTCCACTGTCCACTACACTCCAAACACCAGCAGTATATGTCGACATGGACATGTCTGTGGTCTGCATACTGCAGTCTGGCCAGCACATCCACGCCACACTTGGCATTGTGTACATTCTCATTCATGGGTCACTTGCCTCCTTCGCACATGCCTGGTTCCCACCTGCCCCCACATTCTGCTATTGTGTGGTTGAGGTGCCATGCCGTTGATGGCTTGTGTACATGGCTAGCGAAGGTTACCAGAGTAAGTTGTGCTGTCGTGTCTGGTAGGTGGGCATGTTGTTTGGCATGTTGTATGTGTGTTTGTGACGTGTGCATTCCCAGAGTCGTGAGTTGCATGACTGTGGTATTGAGGTGTGTGGTGTGATCATTTTGTACTTACCAACGAGCAATGTATTCCCATAGGTGCCAGCCTCAAAGCGCTGGTTGATGATGGACTGTCGGAAGATGAAGGAATCGTGCACACTGCCTGGGTAGTTGGCGACGACATTGGTGAAGAGTCCCAGGTGGTCCACTATTGCCTGCACATTGATGGAATGCGTGTGCTTCCTGTTGCGGTAATTGTGTGCAGTGGCGGCAGGGGGCACGAGGAGTACATGTGTGCAGTCAATTGCCCCCAACACATGCGGGAAGCCAGCTATGGCGTAGAAGCCTTGCTTGGTCTCCAGCTGTTCCTGCGCAGTGTGGGGGAAGTGAAGGTACTGGGGTACCAAGCTGATGATGGCATCCAAGACAGGTGTGACGAACTTGGATAGGGCTGGCTGTGAGACTCCTCCGACTCTGGCAGTTGTTGGTTGGAAGGTACCAGAGGCCAACAGGTGCAGCACAGCCAGCAGCTTTGTCTGCGGAGGGATGTTGGTTGTCCGCTGTGTTGGTACCGTCAGCCTGTGGGCAATGATGGTCAGGATGCGGAGGATGGTTGTCCTTTGAGCCTGTAGTGGGCAATGACATCCTCTGGTGTTAAGTCTGTGAGGCTGGTGCGTTTTCTGAAGGTCCGCTGTCTTTGTCTGCGCTGCCTCTGTGGTAGTCTGGGAGGCCTGGGTGTGGTGGCGGTGGGTGTTGTGGCCCTCTTGGGGCTCCGAGCTGCATGATCAGTAGCTCCATGGCATCTGTTGTTCTTCAGGTGTGGCTCTGGTCTGGGCTCCCTTTTGTGGTGCAGGTTGTCGTCCGACTTAACACTAGGTGGGAGCAGGTGTTAAATCCCTGCTGCTAACGCGCCTTATCGCCTGTTTTGGGATCTTATCGCCGATCTGGCTGGTCGTTGAGAATATTGCGAAGTGGTGTTTTCGCGGCTTTTTGCACAGGAACGCCTACTCTGCATCTCATTAGCGTTAGTTGCCGGTGTCATCCGTGGCGATGTTTTTTGCGACTGCTATCGCAGGAAAACTGGTGATATCGGCTGTTAGCACCATCTTGTGAATGGGGCGATAAATCTATCGCCACTTTGGCTGCGACAAAGTGCCGCTAACTCGGCGATAAGTCCTTGAGAATATCCCCCTAAGTTTCATTGGGCCAGTTATTTCTACTGGAATAATAGCAAGTTGATGGAGGAGCGGGCAGGATGGCAGTTTACAAAATTAATTATATTGTTTGAAACGAGCGCTGCTGAGGGTTCGGGACTAGGCGCATTGTTCAGTGTATGTGGGTACCAGTCCCAGTAAATTAGGTGGATCGACAGGATTAACATACATTGACATAACCATGCCTTCCAAACTATGTTTTACGTGAGCACTTATGAAAAGGCAATGGACGGTGTGTGGTCCTATTACTGGAGTAGCGTGTGATGCTGCAGAACGAGTATAAAGCGATACCAAAGGGGATGATGGACGGAGCGTTAGAGCAAATCAAACACTCACCCCCAGTCAACTGATCTGGGTTTAATCCATCATCATTCTTTAGCTCACTCCACCACCCCAGTTCAGACATGGCCATATGCAAATCAGTCTGACCCTGTGCCTCATGGGAACAGTCCAGCCCGAACTGCCAAGCCACGTCTTACCTGGACCGGAAACAAGCATCCTGGGACCGGTTTCGGATTCAAAACCCTCATCAGCCAGGCTATCTTGAATCCAGTGGCAAAGTGAGCAAGGGACCCACGTCTGGGCATACCCTGCCAACTTAGGGCGAACAAAGCGATACCAAAGGGGATGATGGACGGAGCGTTAGAGCAAATCAAACACTCACATGGTTAAAACTTTATTTATAACAAAGTAGTGTTAGTCTTTCTTAGTTCATTTTTTCAGATGCCTGTCGTTTGGTTGGTTGTGTTTTGATCAAAACGTATGTGGTGGAAATAAACCACCAGCGCCTCCGTCGATAACCCCCACTATTGCATCTTGAAAATTACACCAGTGACCATGTTGTGGGCCGCATCACTCTGAGTCACAGGAATGGGAAGGGTTTAAAGGAAAACAAAAGAAAAGCAGTGCAGCAGCTGCGCTGTGTCATGTGTACTCAGAGTTGTATCACGAAGTTTCCTGCGTTGTACTATACTTTCACTTTTAGGCATGGTAAACTACTCACTTGCGGGATGCTGGGCTTCTTACAATCTACTTCAGTTGTAAAGGCGAAAGCCTTTTTCTGATAACTTCTTCTGACTATTGCAACACTCCTGTCTTAAAATCAAACATTGTTTGCAGTTTTGTGTATTCTAGTTTGGGTTTTCTGCTCCTAAGTGAGTTCGCTGTAGGAGTCAAATTTCTGACCGGGGGGAGGGGAGGTTCGGGAGTCGAATGTAAATTCTGTTGGTTGGGTTTCCTGCACTGCTAGGTGTGGGGTCTCTTACAATGCGGATTGAGTAGAGAATTTTAGGTTAGGGGCGTGAACTACAGATCCTGGGATACCTGCATCTAGGAAAGATTTTTCTAGTGCAGAGTGTAAGGTTCTCTTAAACTAGTGTGCAAGAGGGTAATTTTATCTTGGTTTGTGTAGGATATTCTGTTTTAAAGTATTTGTTAGTTTTGTTGTATCCTGTGAATATCTAGTTTTTGGCTGTTATATTCGTACTGCAGATTATACACACTCCAAACACAGCAGGGCAAATTTAATAAAACATAAGTCACATCGAACACAGGCTTACACTCATCATAGAGTGAGTAACACCATGTATAAACAAACTGAGCATTGGGTGTGCTGTGGTGTGTGACTGTTTCAAGGATTCACCCTATCCCCAAGATAGGGTGAATCATGCATTTTCATTCACTTTTTGTTGACCTAGTGCTTTAAATTAAATATAGAAGGGCACATACTCACTATTCAGTGTACCCGCTTCCTCCTGAGAAGTGCCAGCACTCTCCCGTTAAATGTATTGCAGCAGTTCTGAGAAGTGCAGGTACTCTCACTTCCAAATTAAAAAAGTCAAGTACTTCGTACCGGACAGTACCTACCCATTTAAAGCTCCGCCCAGCGCTCAACCATCACATGACACAACAGAGTTGTAGGAATGGCTCAGGACTTAGTATTCGTTTCAGATCAATATTTGATGCCTCCTATATAGTCTGTGAGGAAATCAGGAAGCATATGCTGCAAAGAGTAACACATGCCTCAATTTTAACATAGAAATGATCACAAATGAAATAGCTGATCATGTTGATAGTTATATGTTGCAGGTTACTGAGAATATTTTTATTTTGGTATGAACATTTAAATATCAGGTACTTTCAGTAGAGTAGTACAGTGCATATGATCTTAAGAGGCTGGAACATAAAAATCAGTATTTGAAGGTAAAAAGATTCAACATGCTCTTGTGACACTGTTAGATGTACAGTAGGTTTTTTAGGTCGAGCCTGGGCAGCGCATGCGCTGCTCTGCGAGGCATGCTGTATTTGAGTATGGAGGAGAAGCCCCACCCACTCTCCGCCCATATTTTTCATTGGCTTGTGTCTTTGTCTTTTGTAAATGCTGGCTTCTGATTCAGTAATTGGATTGCTAGTCCCTCCTTAGTACGGCCTTGTATTCATTTGTAACCTCCCATGGCTACTGGCCCCTTTACTTCAGTTGTTACACAGTACATCTTTTTAAGTCTGTAAGCACTACTTTCTTTAATGTGTTTTTTCTACTGCAGGCACCACATGCTTTTCTGCAACATTCAGCGCAGCAGCCCGTCAATTGATTAATATATGCACGGGTGCCGCGCATGATCATGGCACCCACTTAATTTAATATGCATGGGGTCCGCGCATTATGTTGTTGCACGGCGCCCATTTTATCATAATTTCTCCACCAACCTCCCTCCCACCCATCTCCGCAGCTATCGGCTGAGCCTGCCTCGCATCTGGACTCCTTGTGAGCATGGGGAAAGGAGAAGGTGGGTGCTAGTGACTTTGTTGCAGATTTATAGGCTGAGTAGCAAGGCTGCTCAGCGGGTTATGTGCCTGCTACGGAGATCTGCCAAATGAGCAGCCTTCCATCCTTCCAAAGAATGTTAATAATTGTTAGCTCCATTATTGAAGCGCCTGTTCTTTGAAATGAGTGTGCCACTTTTCACGAACCACCAGACAAATGGCTCAGAGGTATTTGGAGGCAACCAGCTTAATTTACAGCCTGAAGCATTTACAAGGTCTTCTTTACAATCACCCTGCATGGCTTTGGCAGAGGTTCTGCAAGCAGATTGAATGCGAGATTTTATTGCAGTAAAGCCAGTTAGACATTCAGGTTACTGTACTTTTGATTCTACCTTTGTAGCCAACACATTTATTTTGTTTTTCAGTTATCAGGGCTGGGTTGGTAGACCCCCTGTGGTTTGACAGATAATTTTCCCCTGCAGACTCAAACATTTAACCCATCTCCCTTGTCATTGTTCCGGCATTGCATTTCATAATGACCTTTCTTTATTTGACTATTAAAAACAAAAAGCATGGCTGTTTTAGAGCACTGTTTCCCTTCCCTGCTTCCGGGTGGAACCGCTACTGGCCAACCAGCTGCAAAAAATGTGCTGCATGTCTAAATACTTATAAGGCCCCAAAGGCGAGACCGATTGCATTGCAAATGCTTAGGGGAACTGTTTTACTTAAATCAAAAAAGCATGAGCATGTCGTACTCCTCAGATCCCGCCCACTGTCCACAGTCCTTCAAATGACAGGACTCTTTGGGTGAACAAGCCCTGGACCGTGGGACATCAGGAATGCCTGTATAAGAGCAGAACCAACCACCTCTGGTTTAGGAAACTCTTGAGCACAGCGTTCTTTAAACAGCTGTTCGCCTAAACATGCAGCGACAACAGCACTGGCAGAGAAAGGCTAAATAGAGGTGCCTCTGTTTGTATTTTGTTGTAAGTTTCCTTCCCAAGTCCTTTTCTGCGGCTTTAGTGGAGCAGCGCATGATGTTAGTACCTACAATACTCCTGGATGGATAAGTATGTTTTAGGCGAGATTCCGTTGATTAGGCTTAGTAAATGTAATTTCATGTAAATTAAAAAAGTAAAACAAAATATTACAATCTCGGGTGTCTTCACTGTAATTCAACAACATATACTACCCAAAGAGATATCTCACCCACAGCCACCAAGAAACACTAGCACACAGGAGACATGTACACTGATCTCCCACCGAAAAACACCAGCACACAGGAGACGTCTACACTGATCTACCACCAAGAAACACTAACACACAGGAGTCGTGTAAACTGATCTCCGATCAAGAAACACCAGCACACAGGAGTTGTGTACATTGATCTCCCACCAATAAACACTAGCACACAGGAGACATGCACACTGATCTCCCACCCAGAAACACCAGCACACAGCAGTCATGCAAACTGATCTCTGATCAAGAAACACCAGCACACAGGAGTTGTGTACACTGATCTCCCACTAAGAAACACAAGCACACAGGAGACATGTGCACTGATCTCCCACCAAGAAACACTAGCACACGAGAGACGTGTACACTGATCTCCCACTGAAAAACTCTAGCATACAGGAGACGTACACACTGATTCCCACCAAGACGTTATTGTGTCCCTATACATAAACCATGCAGAGACAGGTATGTGTTGTAGTCTTCTTTATTCTGCTTTCTCGCCAGTGCTTGCAGGCACGTCTGTTCCCTTCCCTCGCTGTATCAGTAATCCCCTTCCCCACTTCCTGACCGGAAGTGGTGTCCGGTTGCTGTCCCTTCCCCTTACTAGGGTGCAGGGTCCTAGTGTCCTCTGCCCCAGGTCACAACATCTCCCCCTTTGTGGAAAGAAAGAAACCGACGGGAGAGAGAGAAAAAGAGATAGAGAGAGAGAGCGAGAGAGAGAGAGTGTTTTGTTTTCTGACCCCCACCATTACATTTCCTCAATCAGTCTCTTTGGCCTTCTGCTCACTCTCTTTGGGCATAGCCCTTCTGTCCCTTCGTTTGGTACCTCTTCTTGTCTCTCGCTGTTGTGTGTCATTCTTCCCCTGCTGTCCATAACTTCCTCTTTGTCATGTGTTGCGTTGCTCTTGGATGCTGTATCTCCTCCGTCCTCATCTGATGTTTTGAGCCCCTTGAAATGTGAGCTATTTCTGGTGATCTGGTAAGGGCCTGAGGCAGCTGTTATCATTTGCCCTTTGACATTTATTATTGGTAGCGGTTCATCTGAGAACGGGCTGTCTGATTTTCTTGACTGTCGTTGGCGCACCAGCATTGAGTCCCCTTGCTTCAGTTGTGATGATGTGGCATGTCTCCTGGCGTCCACATATAGTTTTATTTTGTTTTTTGCTTCCTGATCTCTCGCTGCAATGCTATTGTGTTCTGGTGGCACTCTTGCCTCTAGCTGGGGCAGTTCTGCTGGGCATCGTCCCATGGAGCTGTGAGGGGTGTTTCGGTAGTCCCTTAATATTTGGGAGAGTGCCTGGCCTACAGATATTTGTGCCAGTTTTTCGCTTTGGACTGCTTTCTTGATGTTTCCCATGAATCTTTCCACCATGCTGTTTGCTTGTGGCCACAGGGGCGTTACTTTCCGGTGGTGAATGCCCAAATAGGCCATGAATTTGCGAAACTCCTCTCCTGAGAAGGGAGGTCCAATGTCTGTCTTCATTGTTTGTGGAGAGCCCCATGCTGCAAAAATGTCATCCAGTATCGGCAACGTTGCGGTGACTGATGTTGACAAGACGTGTCATACTATGGGAAATCTGGAGTACTCATCAATGACCACTAGCAAGCAGTTGCCAGTGTACAATGGCCCATAGAAATCAGCTGCCAATGTTGTCCACACTGCCCCTGGAAGCTCCGACATTTGTAGCTGTTCTGGCTTTGCGGGCCGTCCCGTTATTTGGCATAGGTGACAGTTTAGGATGGTGTCTTCCACCAATCGATCTAAGCCTGGGAACCATACTCTTTCCCGTAGCATCTTTTTTGTTGCTACTATGCCTCTGTGGGACTCATGTGCCAGGTTTACAGTCTGTCGCTGCAATGCTGTTGCCAAAACTATTCTTGTCCCTCTTTGTATGATTCCTCTTTCCGTTTCTGAAAGTTCCTCTTGTATGTTTTTGAATGCCAGCATTTCTTCCCTACTCACTCCTTCTCCCATGGGGCTGTTATTGTTTACGTGTCTCCATCTTTGCTGTTATATCGTTAATTTGACGGCTTGCATTGTGGCATCCCTTGTTGTCTCTCGTTCCAGCTCTTCAATTGTTATTGGTGCGGGAGTGTTCTGCCTTAACACAAAATTTAGGTATTCTTCTGCCATCAATGTGTTTTCTGGTGCCTGCGGTAGGGGATGCCGTGACATGTAGTCAGCTGGGTTGTATTCCTTTCCCGGCTTGTGCACGATCTTGAAGTCATAGTCCATTAGTCTTATTCCTCACCTTTCAATGCGTGGTGGTATCTTTGCGTTCGGGTTTCCATATATTGTCACTAGGGCTTGGTGGTCGTTACAATGGTGAACGGTTTTCCGTAGATGAACATGTGGAAGTGTTCACACGCCCATACTACTGCTAGACTTTCCTTCTCTGGTTGTGAGTATGCCCTTTCAGTGTCTGATAAGCTCTTGCTCGCATATGCAACAATTTTCCTGGGTGACTCTCTTCCAGGCATGTGTTGTGCTAGGATTGCTCCTAATCCTACCGGGCTGTCGTCAACAGTGAGCTCAGTGCACAGCAATAGGTCGAAGTAAGCAAGATGATCTACGGCCATTACTGCATGTCTGATGGCCTCAAATGCCCTGCCACATTCATGTGTCCAGAGAAATTTCTGATCCTGCTTTGTTAGGTCCCGAAGCGGTTTGCTCACTGTGGCAAAATCCTTTATGTATCGAGCACAGTAGCTTGCTAACCCAAGGAATGACCTCACTTCTGCTACTTCTGTTGGAGGCCTTGCTTTTTCCAGTGTTTCTACTTTGCTGGGGTCCGGCCTCATTCCTTTTTTTTTAAAAGATGTGTCCAAAGAATACTAGTTCCCTTTTTCCCAGTTCACACTTGTCTTCATTTAAGGTCAGGCCTGCTTGTTCCAATTGGTTGCAAACCTCACGTAGCGCTTTGTCGTGCTCCTCATCTGAGCGACCGAACACCAGGATGTCATCACTGTAATTCAAACTGTTCTTTACAGGCCTGATCACTTGCCTTATGATCTCCTGAAATATCTCTGCTGCTAATGATATTCCAAAACATAGTTGTTTGTAGCGAAAGAGACCCATGTGGGTGGAGAATGTTGTGATGTACCGCGATTGCGGATCAAGCTCCAGTTGATGGTATCCTTTGCACAGGTCTAACTTTGAAAATCTGCATGCGCCAGTAAGACAACTGATCATGTCATTTAAATGAGGCCCTCGGTGTCTTTCCCTCTCAATTGCCGTGTTTGGTATTCTCATGTCAACGCATATGCGAAACTTTGATGTGTTCTTCTTTGGGACTGCTCCTATCCGAGATATCCATGGGGTCGGTCCTTCAGCTGGCTCTATGATGTCTTGCGCCAGCAGGCTTTGTATTTCTTCTTCCACCTGTGGTTGCAGATGTATGGGCACTCTTCGGTGAAGCTGAGCCACAGGTTTGACTACTTCATTGATGTGTAATGTTATTTGCTTGTCTCTTAGTTTGCCCAGTCCTTGTAGTGTGGCTGGATGTTCCCTCAGTATGTTCTGTCGTTCTGACATGTTGTAGGTCATTGCTGAGAGACCCATCACTTGCGCTGTGACATTGCTTAGTAGACAGGTTGCTGGAATGTCTCCTCGTAGTACATGTACTTCCTCCTTTACCGACCTTTCTTTGTATGTCAGTGTCTCTATGAATTTCCCCATGTTCACCACTGGTTTTCTTGAGCCCCAGGTGAACACATCCACAGTGGACGGTGATAGCAGTGGTTTCACTCTCATCTTCTCATATTCTGACATGCACATGATGTTGCATGTAGCTCCACTGTCTAGTACGAAGCTTGTGCTGTGACTCCCTACATCAATGTTCACCGTCGCTGTTTTCTTTATCTGTTGTTTGTCTGCGAGATGAATGTGTTCTGGGGTGCGATCTTCCGTTGGTACATCTGACATCAGATACAGCCATTCTGCTGCCTCTGGCGTGTATGCTCCATCCGATTCAGCTGAGGGACTGCGATTCTGTGTGTCCATGTGCCGTGCGTATCTGCTTGTCGCTGTCCGAGGTCTTGCTGGTCTCCATCGCTCACTTTTGAATTGTCCGAAATGGTTTTCTCTGTTGCATTTCCGGCATTTGTGACCCATCGCCGGGAAGGCGCCAGCATGTGGGAATTCAAGTCCACAGCGATAGCATGTTCTTTCTTGCTTTTGCTTCCGGGGCGGCGGTGTATTGTCTCGTTTCCTGATATTCCCAGCTACGCGGTTTGCTTGTTCCACTCTTCTTGCCTTCCCATTTTCCATTTGCCTGGCATGTGCTGTAGCTCTGTCCTCCGCTCGGGTCATTGTCAGTATTTTCTCTAGCGTGTATGGTTCCTTCAGTATTCGTGCACGGAACTCTACTGACTGACAACCTCCAATGATGCGTAGTCGTATGGCCTGTTCATTGTCGAATTGTCGAATTCGCAATATGTAACTAGTTTGCGTAGTCTGGTCGCGAAATCGTCGAGGGATTCCTCTGCCAGTTGGCATGTGATGTTGAACGTGTATCTCTCAAAGTCAACATTTCTTTGAGGGTCAAACATGTCTGTGAGGCACTTCATCAGTCCCTTGTATGTTGAGGTCTGTTCTGGGGGAAATGTTATCAAAAGGTCCTCAACCTCATCACCTACGAAATTTAGGAACAAATCTATGCTTTGCTGATCCGTGTAGTCCTTGCATGTGGCACGCATGTAGCGTTTGATTGCCTTATCCATCTTTCCCAGTGAATGCCTGTCTGTGGCTCTGACAAGCTGAACGATAGTGGTCTGCGGAAGATTGCGTTCGCGCTGTTCTTGTCATTTCCGTCTTCTGTCATTTTTGTTGTGCTGTAGACCTGCTTCTCCTGACTCTGTATGCTTTTCTTTTCTTATTTGGGTGCAGCTTCCTTTTTTAACTGTGTATTATTTCTTTATTTCCACTTTGTTTGTTGTAATTTCCTTTTATTTTCACCTTTTTTCCTATTTTCCTATGTTTTTCAGTCTTTGCCTGACTTTAAAATGGCCGCCAGGTCTTCTCCAGCCTCTGATTGGCTCTCCTGCCTGACTTCAAGATGGCCGCCGAGATTTCTGCAGGGCGAGATTTCTTATTTCCTCTATTGCCTGACTTCAAAATGGCCGCCCGGTCTTCTTCAGCATCCTATTGGCTCTCATGCCTGACCTTAAGATGGCCGCTGAGTACTCGCGAGATTTCAGCTTGAAATCTGCACACGGAGGCTCGGCTATCTCTTCAGTCAGTGGGTGGCTGCAGTCACGGTCGGTTGCACCGCTCCTCTCTCCTCACCTTTCCCACTCAAAGCGGCTAGGGTGGGCTCCCGACGTTGCTGCAGTTCCCCGCATGCGGACCAGGGTGGGCTCCTGGCTCCGCTTTTCTTGCAATCGGGGTGGGCTCCCGACTTCGTGTTTCCTTCTTCTGGGACCGGCGGACCAGGGTGGGCTCCTGGTTCCGTTTTCTTGCGACCGGGGTGGACTCCCGACGTCGCGTTTTATTTTCAGGTGGTCGGCGGACCAGGGTGGGCTCCTGGCTCCGTTTGGACATTGTAAAGTCCACAGGCACGCGCTTCTGGTGGCGATTTCCGATCCCACCTCGTCGTCGCCAGTTATCGTGTCCCTACGCATAAACCACTCAGAGACAGGTATGTGTTGTAGTCTTCTTTATTCTGCTTTCTCGCCAGTGCTCGCAGGCACGTCTGTTCCCTTCCCTCGCCGTATCAATAATCCCCTTCCCCACTCCCTGACCGGAAGTGGTGTCCGGTTGCTGTTCCTTCCCCTTACTAGGGTGCAGGGTCCTAGTGTCCTCTGCCCCAGGTCACAACAGACGTGTACACAGATCTCACTCACTGACCAAACACATTAGACATAGAAAGCGTCCTCTTACCTAAATTCACAGTGACACACTAAAACATACAAGGCTCACCCTACCCCCCGCTGTCATCTTAGCAGCATACACTAGCGCGCAACTCTAACACGCTATGTTTGAGGCACTAAAACAAGACTCCTATATTTTTCCTGTGTTACTAAAACAGAATAAGAGCTTTGAAGTAACTGAAAATGATCATCAAGCGCTATACAAAACACCTTAATAAACACATGGATACGTAAAAATCACACCCTTACCTCACTATCACATTCACAACATACAAAATTAGACACTGGGCATCACTGTGACCCACTAGCAGACACAACTCACAGGTACATCATGCCTGGGTCATATTGTCATAAACATGCACACTCGTACAGTTCATAAAGTTTGGTTACAAGCAAGCGGTATTAAAACGGCACACTGTAATACACACCGACGTCCCTGCGTATCCGACACACAATTCCTCTCCCAAGCAGCATGGGCAACATACACACTGCACTGCCTCGCAGGTGTCCCGCACGCACAACACCAGCAGCACTTAATGCAGTCACAGGGCAGCAGGTCTTGTCGTGACAGATCTACCTCCTTTGTCTGCAGCAGGAGGTGGCGGCCGCTTCTCCCCCGCCACCTCCTGCTGCATTTGAATGGGAATGCCCTGGGGAAGCCATTTTCCCTCAGGCCGGAGAGGAGAGGCTGGCCCATGGTGCAGAGTAGCGGGATATCTTCACACACTTTTGCTAAGTTTCTTTCGGATTCTCCGCCCCTCGCTCCAGGGCACCGAGATGACTCATGAAAACTGTGCCTCCACATAACCCTTCCTGCCCCGCTCTAGCCATGTGGAGGGCCGCACCTCCAGTTCCAGCACTGCGCACATTAAGCTTTAACTATAACAAAATAATGTAGGATTGTATCACTCCCTTGTGCATTCGGCAAAAAAAGGATCACAAGGCAAAATGATCACATGGTCTGGCAAAACCAGGATGGTGCAAGCTTCACTTCATTAGAGAAAACGCAACACACATGTTGCAACACCAAGAGGGAGACTTTTGTTTGCTTTTTGACTAACTTGTATCCGTAATAGAGAGATAGTTTAGGATGTGATCCAGCGGTAAACCAACAACAGATACTCCACTACCATATACTCACCTGGGCCCATAAAAACACACACATTGAGTAAACCGCTGGAGTGGTTAAAGTTTTATACTTGTACTTCACAATGTTCAGGTTTAGTTATTTAATTTTCCTAACTAACCTCTCACTGATCAAAAAGTTCTTTCCTCTGGTCGATGGACCATTAGTTGAACTAATTGATGGTGATAATTAACTTAACCCTTTACTATTCTTCCATTTGAAGTAAATGATCACAGACTCAGGAAGGTTTTAAAATCTTTATCTAAATTAAAATGCATGTGAACCATCTCAAAAATACAGTGTAGTCACCCTCATTCTTAGGAGAGAAATTCAAATGATTAAACAACAAAACATATACTTCGGACTCATACAATAATTAATCCTCAGAAAGGGAGAGGACAGAGAGAAAAGAACATTTGCAAATAACGTGAAATTATAATTACCAAGAATGGTGTGAAAGACCAACCCCCTGGCCAAAGGGCTGGTAAGGGTCCCCAGGATAGGTCAGGAGACAAAGACTTCAGGACAGGATTCAGGACAGGATACTTAACCTCTCTAGTATACCGACGAATTGCGTCGCACCCCTCTCTGACACTCTCTTCCTCCTTGAGATTCTTCCGCGATCTTCTGATCTAACCCAATTAAGGGGGTCATTATGATGGCGGGCGGATTGCCCCCTCCGGGCCGGCGGTAGTCACCGCCGGCGGGGGCTATCCACCCGCCATCCAGACAGCAAAGACCCCCGCCATATTATGATGGCTGGGGGGTCCGCGGCGGACGGAAAGACCGTCCGCCGCTTTTCCGCCGGTCGACGAGTCGACCGGCGGAAAACAAGGATAATATGGTGGCGGTGTCTCCAAGACACCGCCATCCATATTATGATGACTGCGGAGTGCAGCCTTTCCATGGCGGTGTTGCCGCCATGGAAAGGCATACGGTCCTTGTATATGGGGGCCCGTTGCAGGCCCCCACGATGTTGAGGGGGTGGGGGTTGCACATGGGGGGTACCTATGGTACCCCCATGCATATGTATGCACAAGGTGGCAGGCACCGCGCGGTGCCTGTCATGTTGTGCATGCACATGCACAACGTGCATTCACAGCGTTGTGGTGGGCGGTGCGGTGAGCACCGCCCGCCACAATGCTGTGAATAGGGCTTGCCACCGCCACGGTGGCGGTGGCATCCTAATAGCATGTGCGGGACTGCCGCACCCCTTGCGGACGGTCCCGCATTCCGCTGCGGTGGCCGGCGGACTTTGTCCGCCCGCCATCGTAATGTTGCCCTAAGTTAGGATAGAAAGTTTTTCTTCAGCGTCTGCATTCGAGTCTTCATCAGCACCTCACAGCATCTCTCCCAGCATCCCGACTCTCAGACAGCATCCCGAGCTCTGCAACCCTTCTTCCTTGTCTGCAAAACTAACTAACTAAAGCTACCTTAATTATACCTTTGTATACTCATGTTCCACCCACTAAAGTTACAATATCGTAAAAATACGAAATCTAATTGGTCAGGCAAGGGGGGATGATCATCACACCATGCTTACATGTCACTATAATCTGTTAATCCATTGTTCGCAAACCCATCCTCTTAATTTTTATTCAAAACTTTATTCCCATCCACTACATGTATCAACTTTGCAACATTAATGACAATATGAAGAATAGAACATCACATCGCTGAACTTTTCACCATCCGTTCCCAGGACATGGCACTCCAAATTGGCCTCTATTCAAGTGCTTCGTCATTGACCTTCATAGCTTCACTCAATAGGCATGCGCAGGCGTTGCGTCATTTCATCTAGTCTGGTCATACGAGAGAGGCCCAAATGCGCACTAATAATAAAGTCAAAAGACAAATGTTATTTTCACAAAATAAATGGTCTCACTGTATACCTCCCACCTCTACTCTATTCCCGTTCTTTTATTAATACTTTCTCTGCATTAGCATTAGTAAAATAGCCTGTTTTAGTTTCAGCTAAGCAGATGCCATGTACGCGAGTTTTCAAGACGCCATTTTAGTGTCTTCTGCTCATACGCTAGAATTTCCCTCCAAGCATTAGCTTGTCATATTGCGTAGATGCAGTTGTCGCATGCGCACAACAGTTTCCCCGTTTAAAGCGGTATTAGTCCATTTTCATTGTTATCCGCGTTAGTACACACATAAGCAAGCCTCGCTAACCCGCGTGTTCATGTGGTGCGTATTAATTATTCACAAAACATGGTTAGTAACTTTGTTAATGAGTTAAACGAGATGATTGCCTCCGAGCAAGTCTCTTTCTTACGAGACCTTGCTCCATCAATCCCCTCTCTGATGGCATTTTGAGCCATCACAAAATTACCCATCCCTTCCCAGATGCCAACTTTGGCACATCTCAGTTTTCTCCTTTTCTCTCCTTATTTCATCAGTTACTTCTTTTCCTTCTAAATCTTTCATCTTTTTGTATAGATTTCCTTTCATTTCTTCTAGTTGAATTTCATCATATTCTCTCTTTCGTTTCTTTCCTCTCACTTTACTTTCTAAATGAATTCCTCTCTTTCCCTTTCTTCTGCAACATTTACATGTGATCATTACTATCATAACTATTGTCATTATCACAACTACTGGTAAGATTATTTGACCTAGAAAACTTTTCCCAAAGTTAGTAAACCAATTCCCTATTGATGTTATACTCTTGGTTAATTTTCCCCATACACTGTCAACCTCCAGTTGGGTCAAGTCATTATGCATTCTTGTAATATTTCTAATATACCCTTTAATTTCTTTACTTTTGTCCGGAATATAAGTACAGCAATGTTGAACTTTCAACATGCCACAGACTCTGCCCTCCTTTGCCAATAAAATATCAAGAGCAAGACGATTTTGTAAACCATAGACCTTATTGCAACCATCTCTGTGTTAATCATTAAGAATCCACCTGCAGTATCTGTGGAAAGACGATCAACTATGGTTGATAATTTGCAAATTTTGCGTGAATTTAGAATGACTCCAGCTGAGGGTATCAATGCACTAAATATATCACCTACTAGTCAGAAAAACTAGCTCTTCTTCTCCGTGTTTGTCCATTAGATTTTCCATTGATTCCATTGATTCTGTCCACATGGTAGATTTTTGGAAAAACTATTCCAAAATAGCAGCTCCCGTACCATCTTGCAGGTAACCTATAATAGGCATTATTCCCACATACATAATAAATTCCTGGAAATACAGGGTCATTTCCCCCTTTTAGTCCCCACCCTCCTAGAATTAGGAAGTTGTGTTCACACTCACTGGAACCAATGAAATTGTTGTTATAATCTGTCTTTAACATATGGAGGCAGAATGTTCCCCTTTTCACAAAGTCTAGGGACATCGCAGCACGAGCTTCGCCCTTTGCATAAATTCCCTCTTTCTCAGCCCATTGAGGTACATGGGATTTCTGTTCAGCAGCTTTCTTTGTTAAATCCTGTCTCCTTTCTTCTACTAAATTCAAAAACTCTTTTTCTTCTTCCACGTAATATACATGTTAGGTTATCCTTGTGGGCTTGAACTATATCTATTGAACTCATTGTTAAAAATAATTCACCCATGAACTGTGCATCTTTACTACTAACTACTGGATTCATATTCTTTCTAATAGGCAATTCTGAAAATACTACATCTAAATTTGAATAAAAATACTGAAGTTTCCCTGTTACGTAGAATAAACTTGATAAAACACTACATGATACACCATACGTTAGAGTTATATGATGATACGTCACCCCTTCTGACACTGATGAGGGTAACTTCATACAAGCATAACAATTACTAATTTCCATCGTATTAACGTACTGAAATAACAATTTAGTAAACACATTTAAAGACGAATCATTGTCTGATTCATTATGATAGTTTATCTCATCTTCTACCTCTATTTCTATTTTAGTTCCCTTTATTCTAGCTACCTTCTCATTAGTAATTGTACTATTCTTGTTACTTGTTTCCATCAACAAAGGTACTCCTACTGTTAGGAATAACAATACTAATACTACTAATATAATACTACATAAACAGAATCTTAAACATCTTCTTTTAAAACTTCGTTTCGGTCTTTCAGTATTTTCATCATCTTTAATCAGAGAAAATTTATTTTCTCTTCCTTTGTCTAAAATTTCTTAAAATCCAGTCTTTTATTTTAAGGAGGTCTTAATTTGCTTTCATCAATCTGTGCAACATGAACTCTTTCTGATTCTTCACATAAATCTAGGTTTTCAAATTCCTCAAGAATAACATAGGTCCACTCAGAGGCCTTGTATTTTCTGTTCAGAATTCTCAATCTTAGGCTTCTTCTTGTAAGTTTTACTAATGTTTGTTTAGATTGTGTCTGACTCGTAATCTCATTTACATGCTCTGGTTTCTTTTCTGGTCTTCTTAGATGATATTTTAGTCTCTTCACTCCTACAGGCCAATTGTCTCCTTTTCTAACTCTTTTGACCTGAACTGCACTTTCACCTTCTCCGTCTCCTTCTAAAGTTCTTTTATTTTCACTTAATCTGGGCACAATCTGTTCTTGTTCCTCTTCTTTTTCTGATTGTCTTTGTTCTGTATTTTCTGTATTTAGACCCTCCTCTACTTGCACCTGTTCAGGTCGTATTATAGTTTGTTCTTCTTCTGCCTGAACTTGTTCTTCTAGATCTACCTGTTCCTGTTCAGGTCTTATTTCAATTTGTTCTTCTTCTTCTGCCTGAATTTGTTCTTCTAGATCTATCTTTCCCTGCTCAGGTTTCTGAATGTCTTTGTTTATTTCTACATGAGTGTGTTCTTCTTTCCCTGTCTTTTCCTCTCTACCTTCCTGTCTTCTTAATTCAGTTCTTCTTCTCGTTTCAACAACAGCATCAGGTATTTCAATCACTGGTATCCACTCTTCCTGACTTGTACTTGGCTGTTCGTCATATAGTTGTCTTTCAGAATCTATCACTCTATATTCTTCAGCGTCACAACTTTCAACTTCTGACGTCTCAGTTTGTTCAGTCAGTGGCCGCTCTTGTTGTTCAGATGGGCTCGGAACTCTTCTGGTATGACTAGCATGAATCCAAATGGGTAAACCTGCACACTTCACTGCTGTGGTAGTGACTAGTATGACTTGACGTGGTTTATCCCACCTGGGTGCTAGACACAACTTCCTTGCGTGTTTCTTCACTAACATCCAATCTCCAGGATTCAAATTTTGCACTTGGTCTGGCTGTCTTTCAACTGCGTCTTCTCCAACCTGATGAGAGACAGAACGCACCATTTCAGCCAATCCTTTGCAATAGTCCAATACCAGATCATCAGTTATATTCAGCAATTTATTTCCAGGAATATATGCTTGTCTCATTGCCCTTCCCATGAGTACCTCATGTGGACTCAATCCTGTTTTTCTGTCAGGAATACTTCTGAGACCCATCAGTACAAGAGGCAATGCATCTGGCCATTTCAGCATTGTGGATGCACACACCTTCCCTAATCTTGATTTGATTGTGCCATTTAGCTGTTCAACTATTCCAGAAGCCTCTGGACGATAAGCACAGTGCAGTTTTTGTTCAATGTTAAATGCAGCACAGATTAATCAAATTATCTCATTATTAAAATGAGGTCCTCTATCTGATTCCAAAGTGACTGCAAAACCGAAACAAGGAGCTAACTCCCTCAATAATAGTTTAGCAACTGTGAGACTGTCGTTTCTTCTAGTGGGGTATGCCTCTACCCATCTTGAGAACAGGCACACTATGACAAGTACATATTTCAGGCCATTGCAAGGAGGCAACTCAATGAAATCTAACTGCAATCTGGTGAAGGGTCCTTCTGCCTTTCCAATCTTTCCCCAACTAACCACTGTCTTCCTGCCTGGGTTCTGCTGCTGACAGATTAAGCATCTTTGGCAAAGGCTCTCTGCGACTACCCTAAACTCTGGATTGTACCAACTTTGTCTGAATAATCTGATCATTGAATCCCTGCCAATGTGTGTTGTCCCATGGTATACTCTTGCCATTTGAGAGAGTAGACAATCTGGCATAACTGGTCTGCCATCTAAGTACACCCACACTTCATCTTCTGTCCTTTTTGTACAACTTGATTTAATCCAAATTTCTTTTTCTTTTTCCTCAACTTCTTCCTGTAAGTGTCTGACCTCAATCCATGTTTCTGGAACTGAGAAAAACATAACTTGGCAGCTGGTTTCACCCGTTTCAATTTTTCTGTTTATTGACATTGTATTTCTTGCACAGTATTGAGCAATTTGGTCGGCATATCTATTACCGGCCGCCACATAGTCATTTCCTGACTGATGTGCAGCGCATTTAACAACTGCTACTTCTTTTGGCAATTGTAATGCTTCCAACAAATCTTTTAGATTTTTACTGTTTCTGATAGGAGATCCTGAAGAAGGCAGAAATCCCCTCTGCATCCAGAGTTGGCCAAAATCATGCACAACCCCGAAACCATATTGACTGTCCGTAAATATGGTTATTCTCCAATTTTTCCCACTTTTGCATGCCTTTGTTAAGGCCACCAATTCGGCTACTTGTGCAGATTTGACTCCTGGTAAACAGGATGCTTCAACCACCCCTGTTATTTTACATATAGCATATGCAGCACTTAATCCTCCTCCTTCAGTTCTTAAGCAAGACCCATCCACAAACAGTTCATGGTCAGCTTCCTTCAATGGTGTTTCCTTTATATCTGGGCGGGGATTGGTACACAATTCGGTCACATCCAGACAATCATGATCAATCTCATCTTTCACTTCTTCACAACATGGATCTGGCAATAATGTGGCAGGATTCATTACCGTACATCTTATCACTGTCACATTTTCTGCTCCCAGAATCACCCTTTCATACTTAGTCAACCGACTGGGAGTGAGATGTTGTGTTCTTGTTCTTGTCAAAAGAATCTCAACTGAGTGTGGAACATAAACCTTTACGGGATGTCCCATCACTATGGACTCACTTTGCTCCAGACTCATACAAGTAGCAGCTACTGCTTTTAAGCAGCCAGGTAAGGCTGAAGCCACTGGATCCAAGGTGGCAGAAAAATACGCCACTGGACGTCGACTCAGTCCATGTCTCTGTGTTAAAACTGAAAGTGCACAATTTTCTCTCTCACAACAAAACAATGCAAACTCTTTTGAATAATCAGGCATGCGCAAGGCTGGGGCCTCACATAAACAGTTTCGTAGTTTCACAAAGGCTTCCAAACATTCATCATTCCAATCAATGGGATCTTTCACCCTTTTCCGAGTTAATTGAATCAATGGCTTTGCTAACATGGAGAAGCCATTGATCCACTGCCTACAGTACCCAACCACTCCCAGAAACATTCTCATCTCATTTTCTGTCTGAGGTAGCTGCATTTCTTTGATTATTTTTATTCTTTCTGGTGTCACTTTTCTAACTCCTCTTTCTATCTTATGCCCTAAATATCTCGCTTCTTGTTGACAGAACTGCAATTTTTCTGAAGACACTTTGTGTCCTCCTTCGGCCAAATGGTTCAGTAATGCAATTGTGTCAGTGACACAATCCTCTTGTGTTTTTGATGCCACCAATAGGTCATCAATATACTGAACCAGAACTGATTTCCCGGGCATAATCAATGACTCCAGACACTTCTTCAGTATCTGATTAAAAATTGAGGGACTCTCTGTGTACCCTTGAGGAACTCGGCACCATACCAAAATACGATCCTCAAACCGGAAGGCGAAAAGATACTGGCTGTCTGGGTGCAAAGGAATTGAAAAGAATGCTTGGCACAAATCAATTACTGTAAACCAACCTGCATTCCAGGGTATCTGATAAAGGATCACCGCTGGATTTGGCACTACTGGGCAACAAGGCACTACGATTTTATTTATTTTTCACAAATCTTGCACTATCCTGTATTTACCACTAGGCTTTTTAAGTCCCATGATTGGTGAGTTACAAGGACTACTCATTATTTCTTTTAAAATGCCCTGTTTAATCATTCGGTCAATTTCTGGAGCAATTCCTGCTTTCACTTCTGGACTCATTTTGTACTGTCTTGTGATTGGGTAAGCTGCACCTTCTTTCACCGTCACTTTAACTGGATCTACATTTGACATTAGCCCAATATCCTTTCCTGTAAAATCCCACACTTCTGGATTTACTGTAGTTCTCAACTCTTCAGGCAATTCACTCTCAGTTATCAATGAAAACATCTTGTCTACTTCTGTACCTTGCTTAGCTAACATCATTTTGTATATGACATCTTTGTCAGGGGTTTGGAAAGTGACACCATCTGGTGTACAATAGATTGTGCAATTCATCTTGCACAATAGATCTCTTCCCAACAGATTTACTGGACTGGAATCGCAAACTACAAACCGATGCATTTCTTTAAAATTTCCGATATGTACCTCCATTGGTTTTGTAATTGGGGTTCTAATCTGTTGATTTGACCGAGAGGGGTAGGTTTGGGATGTTTGCTGTTCTCACAGTAGACCGGGTAGCACCAGTATCCAATAGAAAAGTGATGTCGTTACCTTCAACTTTCCCATCAACAAATGGACCTGACTGATCTACCGGCAAGGATGCGCCAAGCACGCACTCTTCTTCCTCCCCCCTCAGGCACCGTCATTGCACATAGTCCGAATTTTCTTCATCATTCTGCAAAAAATATTGTGTAACCACTCTGTTAGTCTTACCACTTTCTCCGTGAAATCCGGTGTTCGCACTGTATTTTTGAGGACTCACAAAGTTTGGCATAGGAGCTGGTGGCACCTGATACTGTGGAGTAACTACCTGCTGCGGCTGACTCATAAGTACTTCATTCTGCATCTGTGGAATAAAATTTTGATTTGGCCCATTATTATTCTGAATACTCTTACACTCGTACTTCCAATGTCCAAGCTTTCCGCACGCATGACAAGGAAACTTCTTCTTCGCTTCCTCTCTATTCATTCGTCCTCTTAATTTACCACGATTCGCCGCTTGATCCTTCTGACTCTGCTCTTTTATCTGATTATCAGTCTGGATATTTACTTTATTCTCCTGCTGTTCTGCCAATTTTACTTGTGCCTACATTATTTTCTCTTTTAGCTTCCTACGCCTCGCCTCAATATCATCGCCTCAATAGTTTGCATATTTAAGAATTTCATCTATCGACTTACTCTGCCAGCACAACATGTGCTGTTGAATCATCTGACTAATCTCCGGTTTCAGACCATACACAAACCGATACACAAAATGTCCCATATCCTTATCACTAATGTTCTCAAAACCACTATACTGGTAAAACACTTGTAGTAACCGTTCATAATATGCATGTACGGACTCATTTGGCTCTTGGGTTGTTCTATCTATTTTTACCCAATCTGTTTCTTTAGGAGGGATTTTCCCTTTCAGGTAAGTAATTACTTGGTGATATTTCTTCATCACCTCTTCTGAGGGTGCTCCTGTCTTCGAGTCTCTAGCATACTCCTCACTTGGCCAATCAACTGTGATATTACACTCTGTCCACAAATCAGCAGGTACTACAATATCAAATAATCCATCCAGATCCTTCAACAGAACCTTTGAAACCTTCACAAATCTTTCCACCTGTTTATACCATTCATCTGGCTTTTCTCTCAACCTGGGAAAATCATTCGTAAATGATAAAATATCCTGTCTACTCAAGGGGACATGAACATATCCACCACCAGGAACGTCTCTCATTGGATACAATTTCTCAACCTTATCTGATTCTCTCACTGGAAATGCAGATGATGCTTCTCTTGCTTGTACTTCCTCTTTCTTTCTTATCCACCTAATTCTCCATTTGTGAATGTCTCCCCATTTTCGCAAAATGTTCATCAACTCTTTTATATGTAGTCTCTTACCAGAAGCATTAACACTTTCTAAATCTTTGTCAGTAAAATCCACTCGATATGGTTTCTGCAACAGTTTCGATTTCCCTCTATCTATTCCAATCTCTGAGGCAACCTCTGTTAATTTTTCATGAAATACTCTTGCTCTTCTAGTTATACTCTTACATAGGAATAATAACTCCTCATCATTGTAAACATTCAATCTTTCTATGCTCACACAGCCAGTTATCATTTCTTCCAACTCTACTTTCAATTTACTGACATCTAGAATCTTTGGTTGTGGGTTTCGATTGTCTATTTCCTGTGCCCATCTCTCTATATCTTCAGGGGTAACTACTGTTGAACTTCCAGTTCCTATGGGAACCAGAGATCTCTTTTCTCTCAAATTTGCAGGTATCATTCTCTTCGGAGTTTCAGTTAAATGTTCCACATTCGGGAAATCCATTAATGAAATAACTGATTCACTTTCACTAGTCTGATCATCCATAATTATTACTTCTCTTCTGGGACTTGTTAACGGAATTGTCACAGTTTGAGGTTTCTGGCAAGTCTTTTTATCTCCATATAATGGGATTACAGGACCAATAGTCACTGGTACTGTCAAAGCTTCAGCATTTAAATTCAATTGGCTTACTTTTTGAACTAATTCTTCTCTAGTTTTATTTAAAGCTTCCATCTCATTATCCTGCAACACTCTATTAAGTGATACATCATGTAAGATTTGTGGGGTTAAAGGCATTCCTATCACTGGTGCACTCGGGGTAACCTTGCTAGGTGCTTCTTGATACGGTGGAGGGTTTTTAATCAAAATATCCTCTAACAGCTCATCATCTGATTCACCATAAACTGTCGTATTCATGTGTTTCTGCTTTTTCTTTACATTTTCCTCCTAACTGTTCTTCAGCCATTAATACTGGATATAAACCCTCAGTCACCACAGCTCTCCTCCAACGCTTCATTTGTTCTCCATTTGACTCATACGGATATCTAGGTAAAAATCCTCTAAATCTCTGACCACTTCTGTATTTTTCACGATCAAATGCCTCAATTTCCCATTCTTCCAAAGCTTCATACTGTGTCATTCTAGGATTCGGTTCTAGCATATTCATTTGATCTCTCAAATTCTGAAGTATTTTTAAATTAAAAGTACCATGCTTGGGAAAAGCCAAATCACCTTTAGTATATTCCACCCAATTCTCCAACCATACACACTTGTGATATCCTTTCTCCATCATCATAAATGAAGCAGGTGTTTTGGGTGGAGGAATAGGAATTCCCTCTCTAGTCATTACAGGCTTGTCTTTCTTAAAGAAATTTTTAATTTTCTTCATTAATGTAATTTTCTTTGGTCTTCCAAACATTTCAGAGGTTCGATATAGGAAAGAGTCTTCCGTATATCTTCTAGCTCTATTACCTATGTCGCATCCTATGTCAGTACGACTCACACCTGCCGTCAAATCAGGACTCAACATACAATTCTTTTCTGACAAATCCTAGCGCGACTTCTATCTATCAACCAATCAGACTCAGGCTCACGCTTGTAGTCTGACCAATGGCAGTGCGGTCTTTTGTGACGTCAGTATTACTCCTCACTACTGACCCCTCCTTTACAATCTGCTTCTGTTTCACGGCCACTGGTTCAACCAATCCCAGCGCGGCTCTCTGTGACGTCAGTATAACTCCGGCGACTGACCCTCCCTTCACAAGGTAATACGAAAACTTATTTCTTAATACTTTTCATTAAAATCCTTCATTAATAACAACATAAAAATATGCGCTACTCTGTCTGTTCCACTAAACAAAAGGATAGATTTCAATTTATTCTTGAGTTTCAGAAATTACTCTTCTTCTACTGCGAGTAAAACCCCTGTTTACTCGTCATTCAAGCTCAGGAGAACCTGTTACTTCTTCAGTGTCACCCGTATTGGGAAATGAGACCAAAGTTTCACCAGCAAACCCCTTTCGCTATCATCCCTAGTTTAATACTGCCAGCCCTGCGCAGCTTCTCAGTATTATTCCAACAGACGAGTAACCTCACTGTAGTGTGGCTTCTGTCACCACCCGCTATTCATTTCCCGGGATTCTGGACAACATAAAACAAGACGCTAACTCTTTTGTTAAACATAAATCAATAATCAATAGTCAATATTTATCACCAAACTAGTCAATAATAACCATAGCTCTGCTACCAGAAAACTGATCCAGCGGTAAACCAACAACAGATACTAAACTACCATATACTCACCTGGGCCCATAAAAACACACACATTGAGTAAACTGCTGGAGTGGTTAAAATGTTATACTTGTACTTCACAATGTTCAGGTTTAGTTATTTAATTTTCCTAACTAACCTCTCACTGATCAAAAAGTTTTTTCCTCTGGTCGATGGACCATTAGTTGAACTAATTGATGGTAATTAACTTAACCCTTAACTATTCTTCCATTTGAAGTAAATGATCACAGACTCAGGAAGGTTTTAAAATCTTTATCTAAATTAAATGCATGTGAACCATCTCAAAAATACAGTGTAGTCACCCTCATTCTTAGGAGAGACATTCAAATGATTAAACATCAAAACATATACTTCGGACTCATACAATAATTAATGCTCAGAAAGGGAGAGGACAGAGAGAAAAGAACATTTGCAAATACTACATGTATCAACTTTGCAACATTAATGACAATATGAAGAATAGAACATCACATCGCTGAACTTTTCACCATCCGTTCCCAGGACATGGCGCTCCAAATTGGCCTCTATTCAAGTGCTTCGTCATTGACCTTCATAGCTTCACTCAATAGGCATGCGCAGGCAATGCGTCATTTCATCTAGTCTGGTCAAACGAGAGAGGCCCAAATGCGCACTAATAATAAAGTCAAAAAACAAATGTTATTTTCACAAAATAAATGGTCTCCCTGTATACCTCCCACCTCTACTCTATTCCCGTTCTTTTATTAATACTTTCTCCGCATTAGCATTAGTAAAATAGCCTGTTTTAGTTTCAGCTAAGCAGATGCCATGTACGCGAGTTTTCAAGACGCCATTTTAGTGTCTTCTGCTCATGCGCTAGAATTTCCCTCCAAGCATTAGCTCGACATATTGCGTAGATGCAGATGACGCATGCGCACAACAGTTTCCCCGTTTAAAGCGGTATTAGTCCGTTTTCATTGTTGTCCGCATTAGTACACACATAAGCAAGCTTCGTTAACCCGCGTGTTCATGTGGTGCGTATTAATTATTCACAAAACATGGTTAGTAACTTTGTTAATGAGTTAAACGAGAGGATTGCCTTCGAGCAAGTCTCTTTCTTACGAGACCTTGCTCCATCAGATGCGCCAAGGAGAGGAACTCTTCACGTGAGGCGCATAAGGTGAAATGAATGTACACACTACTGACATGCGCAATACACCAAAACACTGCACAAATACACTCCATGTACACGTGCGAGGCACGCAGACAAAGTGCACCTAGGCGCGCACACATACGGATAGCTCAATACACAATCATGCTCACTGAACACAAGCACTTATTGCCCCAGGGCAGGGCCGGCTTTAGCACTGGTGGTGCCCTGTGCGACAATGTTTGTTGGCGCCCCCCAATGACCACATCTACCACGGATTTCCTCTCTACCACCATTTAAAAGTGCTCCTCAAGTCTTTATAACCACTCTCTCTCAGACTGATTTAGTTTTATAGCGCCACTCATACCGGTGTAGGGTGTCAGAGCACTTTAAATCACACACACATTGGCACAGAGACAATCATATGTGTGTAAATAAGTGTATGGGAAATGTTACATAAGACAGAGGACTACAAGGTCTATGAGGAGTCACATGTCATACATACTGGTAACAAGTATACTTTAATATTCCTTGGTCTGGAAAAGCACAAATTCAGAATTTAAAACGTAACAGCATTGTTAGGGGTTTTCTTTAATAAAAATTGATTTATTTTTCCCAAATGAACCCTTTTTCCAGTTTAGGATAATGAAAGACTGGGGAAAAAGACATATAGCGCTAATACATATCTTGTAGTTTGCATGGAGCTCTTTGATGACAGTTAATAGCTCACTATGCTATATTAAGATTTTAGCTTATAAACTGCAAATAACAAAGGATCCCTGGGAAACAAGCAGTAACCCACTGACCTGTTTACATTATATGTACTTTGTGATCTGCATGGTATATTTTCTTTGCAATAGGCATATTAACCCACTGCACTACCTTAGGATGAGTTAAAACTTCCACTAGACAAACCTACGATCTCTCTCCAGCAGGAACATTAATCACTGGAGTGATCCTGACGTTTTTATTGATGCCTGAAAATTGCTGGAAGCAAGAAACACGGCAGCAGTTGCTTTTAAAAGGAAAATATACATGCAAACAGGCGCCCCCACCCCAAGTCAGCGCCCAGTGCGGTGGCACCGATCGCACCGCCCTAAAGCCGGCCCTGTGCTAGGGCACAAGTCCTTAACAAGCATTTGCAATGCAATAGGTCTCGCATTTACGCGAGTTTAAGCTATTGGCATTGTAAATGACAATGCCTTTTATTCATGTTTTAAAAACGAAAACAAAAATAAAATGCATTGTCATTTACAATGTCAATAGCTAAAACTCGCGTAAATGGAAGACCTATTGCATTACAAATGCTTGTTTGTCTAGGGGATCTCTCTACAGGGGGGTAGAGCGATCCTGATACTGTTGGACCTGTCGGCGGCGTTCGACACGGTGCCACACAGGAAGATTCTTGACAGACTGAAAGGCATGGGTTTTGGTGGACAAGCTCTAGCCTGGCTAACCTCTTATTTGGAGGACAGAGTGCAGGTGATATGGACCCCTCCTTTTTCATCCGCTATGCCCAGCCTACAAGTAGGAGTACCGCAGGGATCTTGCCTGAGCCCAACTCTTTTTAACTTATACATGTCCCCTCTGGCAACACTAGTGGAGTTGTACGGGGTAAAAATTATTTCTTACGCCGACGACACACAATTGGTTTTCTCTTGCAACAGAGGCAGTGAGTTTGATGGTAATCTGATTAGATCCTGCCTCACTGATGTCTTTGGATGGCTGGAGGAAAACCAACTGAAGTGTAACTCCGAAAAATAAGAAATTGTCCTCTTTGGCCTGCCTAAAGTGCAAGATTGGACTCAATGGTGGCCAGAACAATTTTCTCCCCCCAGCGTGGCTCAACCTACAGTTAGAAACCTGGGAATCCGTGTTGATGACATACTTTCTATGTGAGCCCAGGTTCAGGCCTTGGTTGGGACCTGCATCGGACTACTCCGGATGGTGAGAAAGTTTCTTCCACTTCTTCCGCTGGATTGCAGGAGGATTGTGGTCCAGGCACTGATTACATCAAGACTGGACTACACGAATATTCTCTACCTAGGTCTGCCCAATTGCCTCCTGCAACGGCTTCAGGGGGTGCAGAATGCCGCCGCCAGGGCCATCCTTCATTTAAAACCAAGGTCCCATATGGCACCACACCTGAAGTCGCTTCACTGGCTTCCAGTCAGGGAGCGAATACAATTTAAGGCGCTGGTAATGTTTTATGAGGCCCTCAATGGCAAGGGGCCTAGTTACCTCAGAAAACGTGTTAGCTGGTACACCCCTAAGAGGACTCTAAGATCAAGTCTGGGGGCGTATGCCTGTGTGCCTAAGGTACGATTGGCACGCAGGGGAGGAAAATCCTTTAGCCATCTGGGGACACAGGCATGGAATAAACTTCCATTGCCCATCAGACTTTCTCAGGATTTGCCGAGTTTCAGAAACTGTTGAAAACCTGGCTCTTTGGAAGCTACTTCATTCTTGTGTCAGCAGCCGTGTGATTCTGTAGTGCCGGGACACTCCTTTTGGAGTATCTGTGCGCTTTATAAACTCTCTCATTCATTCATTCAATACAATAATCTGAGGTCAGTGCAACAACAATGTCTGGCACTGAGGCCTCATTAACCATGTTTCTGTTATAAAAGCAGTGTCAGGAGCATGGTCAATTAAAAAATCAAAACTTTCAGATTGGTATCTTATTATTGATACCTGGTCCTTGGTATTCATTGAGCACATTTGATGATCGCTAGAGGGCCTCTATCTTGTCTCTATTTATTGCTTGAATTATTGTAAATCCCACAGTGATGAAATATGTCTCTAAAGAGTCACCAAGTCTTCATTGCACATTGAGTAATTACTTTCTGTGACCCCATTGTTGTTTTCTGAGAAATTGTTAATAACATTTTTCCTGTTAATGTCAATCTTACAGAACAAGAGGTGCCCCCAGGTCAATTGATCCACAACATTTTCAAATTTAATTACCAGATCATTGCCAAAGCTTCACAACTTAGTACATGCATGAACCTTCCACCCAGGGCAGGCCAATCTTAACATTATTGACCCTGTTTATATCATGATTGCCAAGCTCTTGTCAGCAAGGGAGATTCTCGTGTTTCAGTAATATTGTTACAACAATATTGATCTGCAGGACATAAGAACAATTTGCATAGCCTGCACCCTTTCTTATTTTCTCAACTGTATTACCATGCAACATATTGCCATAAGTTAAAAATAGCAGGTAAATGTATCTGACCTATCTAGAAGTACAGCTCAAATGTATCCTTTCTGCTGCATTGGCCTACCTTCTATTGGTTTGGTATACCCTTTCATTGACTAAACAATGAAAACACCAACACAGTAGAAACTAGGGATGGGTGAAATATTCCGTTCCACAGGACGAATTGGCAGAATTTTGGTGACTCCATGTTACTCTGGTTAGCGCAGAGTTCCAGCCGAATTACGCCAGTCGCCGCATGGCAGAATTGTTTCTTGAACATGAGCCAAAATGGTAAATTGTCGAGCACTAGTGAAATTTGGTGTCCCCTAGCATGATTTTCGTTCACTAGGAGGAAATACAGCAAGATTTTTTCAACACGGGTGTTCACAGCCATTCACGGTCAGAAGGCTGCAGCTCAAGAAGAAAATTTGATGAGCGACAGCAAAGTCAACCCAAGTAGCTGTGTCCTCTGGCACGTTGCGGATTTCTAAGTGTGGAACGCGCTCCTGGGGCTAAATCACAGTGCGAGCAGTGCAACATGCCTATATCCACCATTTTAGCGGAACTCTGTGGAATCTTGCAGTTATTTTGTATCTCCGCAGAATTCCACGAAGTCAAATTCCATGAGTTCCGCCCACACCTAGTATACACCTTAACTACAGAGCTCTGTTTGAAATATTTCAAAATGGCACTTGTTACCTTAAATATTTTTTTGTTGTATGGTTGATATGGTGACATTATCTTATATGTTTAGGAAATGTAAACATTCTAAGTTAAACTTTTATCAATCTATGTATGTTTTAGTAACTCACTTTAATATTTTATTTCCCACAATAATGTCTAAATCACATTTTATCAATACTAAGAATGAATGGAATCTTTATTATGTTTCAGAGCCAGACAATCAATCTACAGAGGAAAAGTCCAACAATAACATGTTTGCAAACTTTGATACCACCTTGCCCTCCTTGGATGGTGAAAATATCTCAGAACTCATGGATGTTTTGGTGAATTCTCCACCCATCTTGGCAATGACAATGTGGCAGTCTCATAAGTACCTCAAAAGACTTCTTCCCAAACAACATCTGTTCTATGTGCTCGTATGGTTAATGATGATCCCCAAGTCACACTTGAAAAAAGAATCCACTGGACATCGCAATCCATGGCTGAGGAAGACAAGAAGGGATGGAGACACAATTGGACACTCTGGAAGAAGTCTGAAGGTGTCTGAGTCCATATAAGAACTTGGTTCAGACCGTTAAAGACACATATTCTTGGTTCCAGGGAAGTGATGATACTCCAGCTGACATTATAAAAGTTATGAAGGAGAAGAAACAATATTCACAAACTTCTAGTGGATTCCTTCATATCTGTTTTAAAATATCAGCAGATGCTTGACAGGGATTTCAGTGTATCCTACACAGCGCTCACTGATGTCTTAGCTACAATTATGACTACATCTTCTTCCTCAGGTGTATCATAAATGCAGATGATTCCTGTGCTGCCTGCTCCTTCAAGACAGAGTGAGAAGCATCAGTATTCATCAGAGGAAGACGATGTAGGAATAAATATTTGGTTTCTTTTATTTTTTTATTTGTAGAGTTTTACATAGCACTAGCAAAATGGAAATCAGAGGAGTTTACTTGTACAGTGCCTACCTTCGTCTTGAACTTTTCTTCATGGCATCTTTTTGTAATCCATCAGCAATCCTGTCTCAGGGCCTGATTTAAATGCTGGTGGACTCTGTCCCGCTGTCGCTTTTTCAGCGGTCTTCCCGCCCACCTACTTGGCGGTCTTCCCGCCCACCTACTTGTCACCTCTCATATTACTTGTTACACTTTCACTTGGCTGTCCGCATTTGCTCAGGATGTGTGCCTTCTTAAAGTACTCACACAAGCAAGAGCATATCAAAGTGAAATGCATGTGTCTCTAATGTTGACACCTACAAAATTTAAAGTAACACACCTGTATAACCACATTATGTCAATACATTTTGCGCCAGCTGCCTTCCAAAAAAAGGACACTTGCAGAGAAAAGATCATCACATCAAAACTAAAAAGATAACTATACAGGTGTGGGTGTAAAGACATTAAGAAAATTGTCATAATAAAAACATATGCATTACACTTCATTGTGAGAAGTGCAAAGTAACATCATATAGAAATTGCAGTAGACAAGTTGTAACCCTCACCTCATAGATTAGCTGGAGAATCAATGGCAGTCACAAATTTTAGGCACTCTTCATTATCATCCATATAACAATTCCTCTTCTGTAGTGCAAGTCCTGTAATGTGAGCAATTGCAATTTGCACATCATATTACAAGGTGCAACGCATATGTGTACATACATATCAGTAATCTAGGTGAAACAAACACTGTAGTAAAATATACTTAAATGTTTCTCAACATCAATTTGTTGGTCCAATTTTCCACCACTATGTACAATGGCTGCACCTAGATTCTAATGGACATCACTTATCATGTGAACCAGTGTATGCACTTAACATAGAAGACATTCAAAATGTATGTACTAGTTCCTACCATCATGCTAAAGAAATATAACTACTACACATTTTCCATGGAAACATTGTTTGGAATCAAACAATTGCAAAGCAAAGAGTATGCCAGGACAAACTTAGTGAAAAGAAAATTTGTGATTTATTTACAATGAGATAGCACTCTCAACAAGTATAAACCAAGGCAAATGCCAGTCCAAATGGTGTCTTATGCACAGGTGTGCTCCAGCTTGCCTCTAATTGCACTGCCAGGGGAACCTCCTCAGAAAGGGGCATCGGGTGGGCCGAGCAGACACCTTCAACATCATACACAGGGAGGTTAGGGTTTGGGAAGAGTGTCCTTGAAGTTGGGAGGGGGGGGCTCTGGTTTTGGGACTGCTGTCCTTGGGTTTGGGAGAGGGCGGTGGTTTTGGGACTGCTGTCCTTGGGTTTGGGAGAGGGCAGTGGTTTTTGGAGTGGTGCTCTTGGGTTTGGGAGGGGGTGGTGGTTCTGGGAGTGGTGCACTTGGGTTTTGGAGGGGGCAGTGGCCTTGGGAGTGGTGTTCTTGGGTTTTTTAGGGGTGGGTTCGGACATTGAAGGTGGGGATTGCTGTTTAGCAGGGGTGGAATGGGTTGGGGAAGGTGTGGGTTGTGGTATGGGAGGGGCAGGGCAAGGCCAAAACTGGAATCTGCAATGGTAAAGCTGGTAGGCTGTTTGGGAGAGAGTGGGGTTTGGGAGGTAGAGTGAGTGGCACTGTCTGATGTGTCTGCTGAGGGCGCAGGTGTGTGTGGGTCTGGTGTATGTTGTATGGGTGTGTCTTGTGTCATAGGTGTATGTTGTGTGCTTGATTTTGCATGTCTGAGATTTTTAGGTGTGCATTCTACAGTGTCTGTGTGTGTATGTGTGTGCTGGGGTGGTACATGGGGGTGTGGTGGTGGGTGCAATATCTGTGGGTGTGCTGGTGGTGGGGGTGGTGCATGTGGGTGGGGTGGTGGGTGCAATGTCTGTGGGTGTGCTGGAGCTAGGGGTGGT
Organism: Calotriton arnoldi; assembly: GCA_963921515.1. Lineage (NCBI taxonomy): Eukaryota > Metazoa > Chordata > Amphibia > Caudata > Salamandridae > Calotriton > Calotriton arnoldi. The sequence continues at coordinate 1,103,616 of CAWUFW010002582.1, forward strand.
ACAAGTGTCTGTGGGGATGGGTGTGAAGTCTGTGTGTGTGCTGGGGTTGTGAATGTGAATGTGGTGGTGGGTGCAATGGCTGTAGATTTGGACGTGTCTCTGTGTTTTTTTGGTGTTTATGTTTCTGTGTAGGTGTGCTGCTTTTGTCTGTTTGAGTGTGTGCATGAAAACATGTGAGTGTGGTTTGGACAGGTTTAGGAATAGGGAATTGGGATGGAGATGGGGAAGAGGCAGGAGGTGTGGCAGAAGGGTGGGATACCTAGGAGGCTGCGGTGAATGAGGAGGCCAGAGCTTGAGATGACCACTGTACAAAAGACATACCACCTTGAATGTCTTACAGGTAAGCTATCAATTGCTGCATATGGCAATTAAGCCCCTGGATGGCATTCTGCAGGGCAGTCTGGCCTACAGCCATGTTGCGGGGGAGGGCAATTGCCTCGTCATTTAGCGCAGCTAGGGTGAGAAGGGGTGAGGTGCCTGGGGCAAAGGAAACCACAGGCCTTTAAGCGTGCCTGGGTAGGCCAACTGTGGGGGGAGAAGGAGGGAGTCTGGAGAATGATATTGGGGTGGCAGGCAAGGATGCAGGTGTCATAGAAGCAGGCTGGTCCGCTACCACTACAGAGGGCTTGCTGGAGGAGGCCTCTGAAGATGATGTTGAGTCACTGGTGGCTTCCATTGCACTTCCCTCACTCTACAGGCTACTGGCTCCCTAGGTGTCAGTCCAGAACCACTATGGCCATCTGCTTCCGCACCAAAGTTGGCACATTCTCCTTTGCTTTTCCTGGGTGATGCTGAAATTACATATACAATAGTTTTATTTAATCTGTGTAAACAGAACTGATCATGAGCTTTGATCACAAAACTGTTTCAAGTTTTCAGATTTCACTTGCTTCAAGGCTCTCAAACTTTGCTTCAACATCAGCATAACCTTGTGCATGTAGGCAGTTAAAAAAAAACCTTGTTCTCAGTTATGTCATTCCCCACTATAGCTCCCATATCATGTACGATGCTGTCTCTTATCCATTAACTTGTCTCTCCAGGAACAGTTTCACATCTCAGAATGATTGCCCTTTGTTGTTGTGAATAATGCTCTGATGTCAGGTAAAGTAGATAGACACCAAAAATACAATTATACTGTGACTGCACTAGCCCCTAAGATCTGCATACTCCTAATATTCAATAAGTGAAATATGAATCAATGTTTGTCAATATATACTGCAATGTTGTACCAGTATTAGCATTAACTGAAAGCAGGTAACCTTTGTTTGGACATATGGCAATGCTAACACATGTCAAACCACAAAAGTATATATCAAGTGTAAAAATTGTAGACATGCATTATGTTCTGAAATAGCTTAGCAATGTATCACATACTATGTACATACCTATGCTGTTGAAGACAGTCTGAAACTAATATTTGTGTGGATGAGCAAATGATGACTACAGCATAAGTAAATACATAGCCCTTGAAACATTTCAAAGACACTTCAGTACAGCGCTAAAGCATCTTCACATTTGACTCTTAAATATGTCAACTTTTTTTAACGTTGTAGCTTTGTGAAAGAGTTGCACTACATATGCCGACTTTCACTGTAGTAAAAACGTTGTATACCATCACACTTATCTTTACATACCATCATTCATATATGATATATACTTCAAAGATGGAAGTGTGCATCACAATATGCAACATATTACAGCTTGATGTCTTTCAACATTTGCCTACTGAGTCATGATTTTGGCCTGATTCTGAGTTTTCCTGATGAGAAACTCATACATATATGTGGTGGAACATTCCATCTTCCAAAATCCCTTCATTTCCCTTTTTACGCCATCATAGATTTCTCATCTGGACATGACAAAGGACATTGAGGAATGGTTTGGGGTATTTGTTATTCTGTCAACAATGCATACACATTCCTGTCTGTGTCGGATCCAAAAGTCGTATGGCTAGCTCAGTCAATTGGGCAAAAGCAGACTGCCTCACACAAACATCGGTGAAGAAGTAACACATCATGCCAATCTGTCACTGTTTAGCATGTATGACACAGTATGTCTCATGCTGAACGCAATTTGAATATGTAGTGATAACAAAATGTAGCCGTACATTTTGATGTCACTAGTCATTTAGGATCACATGCTCACTCTTGTTTGTGTAGAATCCCAACTTACCAATGTGACGTTTGGTACATCCACTGTATCATAAGTACCCAGTATGCTATGTCTCCTGCAATAGGCCTAACATTGCATCATCCACAACAGTGACGGAGCATCACACCCGACTTAATAAACACTACTGGCCTGTTTGGTACAACTGTACCTCATTACATCACATTACATGATGGATATATGGAGTTTAGGCAGCCATGTGTGTGATCAGAGCAGTCCGTTGGTTGCAAACAGGAATAAGGTGGGATCCTTTCCAAAACAATTACTAGACAAAGCACTTCATCATAGACATTGTGCAAAAATGACACCTTCAAGAACTTTTCTTGTGTGTTGGACATAAGTCACCCTTAATATTGATGTGAAAAACCCTGGCTGTAACAAAAAATGAGTCATGTAAAATGTGAAACTCTGACAATAACTCACCCTCATGTTGCTGCTGTTGGGCCCTCAACTGCCCATCAAGCTCAGGATAGGCCACCGCTAGAATGCAGGCCATTGGGGGGGGGTCAGATTGCGGCTCACATGCTTTTCACATTGGGAGGACTGGTCGAGCTGGACTTCAGCTGAATTCCGGGTTCATCATTGTAGGTCCTACCAGTTCTTACGGCACTGGACGCTGCACTGCTTGTGGACCCCCAGGGACCGCACCTTCCTGGCAATGGCTTTCCACATATCACACTTTTGATGGGCAGTGACCTGTATGGATGCAAGAAATGAGAACAAAAAAGCGGTTTAGTGAATTTTTATTTGTCTGTATTGATGTAGCAAATCTTTTGTACACCTCTCACTAGCATGACTCATAGGTTACCATTAAATATGTGTCGTTACACATGCTGAGCAAAACATATATTTCAAGACACACTTTTAGTGAACTGTGCACTACCCTCGTCCCATGTCATGGCCTACACTGACTAATCCAGGCCTCAGACATCAGCTAGGGCAGGGGGGTCATACATGATTTGTGTTGTGACCTACTTCTGATCAGTGCTAAATATTGTGAACTACTGAAGAGTAAACATGAATACTTCTGCCACAGTGACTCATGGCCACTGTATGTAAGGGGCCTGCAATTTGGTAATGAAACACTTTTAAAATTAGTGTGAAGTGAACTGAAGTTGTAGCTCAAAATGTTAGGTAATACTCCCTTTCAACTTTCGTCAATGTAAAGGCATTCTGGGGCATAATTGTAAGCACACCTCAAATGTGGACCTGGAAAGGATATATGTATACAACAGATTTACCTGAGTACTTTAGCTGTTTGTCCCTGAGAGTCTGGCCCAGCCTGGTGCATTATTCTGACTGAGCAGTGCCCTGATGATAATGATGTCACATGTACACAACCTCCCATTAACTTTGAAATAATTAAGAAATTTCCTTGTGACCAATTCATAAATGAGCTCAGGGCTGTGTGCTACTCTGAAGGTGTCTGGTAGATAGTGATAGCTCCGATACCACTGTTTCGGGTGCCCTGATGTAGCCTGAGTGGTTAGTGGGACGATACACATAGCTACCCTTATTGGCATTTGGTTTGTACAGAAAACATTTTGATGTACAGTTGTAAAGACTACATATCATGTTTCTTATTGTCCATGATGTGGCTTTTCTACATATCACATGCAGCACATCAATTAGTCTCTAGGCCTTTAAACACACAACACATACTAATGTACTTGTATTGTCACAATCGCAAGGGCTTACAAATCCCAAACATCATTGACATATGTATGTTACATGCTATATTACATTTCTTGTCTATCCCTTCACTTCACTCAGGAACTCATAGGGACAATGTAGCCTGTGTGATTGGCAAAAATAAATTAGACAGATTCACATATACATTTGTAACATGTACCTGTTCCTCTGGTGAGCCATAGAGCTGCCAGTACAGTGTGAGGCCCTCCTGTGCCAGCAAATCCAGCTCCTCTGGAGAGAAGGCAGGGGCTCTCACAGCTTTGTCGGCCTGGCATTGTTGCTACCAGAGGTCAGAAACATCAGCAAAAGTGGAGGAGGTCTTGTTGGCTGCAGTATTAGGAGGCAAGTGAGCTTTTTCTAACTGCTGTGTACATGTACTCAAAGTACATGTACTGTACAAAAGAGAAAAAGGGAGACTGCTACAGTTAGGGTGGTGACTAACTATCACCAGCTGGCGAATAAGATACACAGCATTTTGAACAAACATTGAGTTATCTTGTTATCGGATAAAGATATCAGACCCTTTCTTGGGTCTCACCTGAATGTGACATATCATATCATACGGTAAGACTTTACACAATATTATCTCCCCTAGATATCCTATGAGGAGTATGGAGGACACGTGGCTATCACCGTTATTAGTTGGTTTTTACAAGTGTGGGCACTGCAGCATGTGTAGAATAGTAATTGATGGAATTACAGTTTTTAATTATAACAACTCAGGCACTAACACCATATGTATGCATATTGATTGTAGCACACGGTATGTTGTGTATATGCTCATGTGCAAATACAATAAGGTATATGTAGGGAGTACCATTAGACCATTATGGGAAAGGTTCAGTGAGCACTTTAGAGCACTAAAGACACTTGATGTGAGGGGCCCGCTAGCTGTACATGCAAAATACTGAAAAGCCCAGGATGCACATCTTAGTTTAAGATTTCATGGAATTCAGAAGTGAAGTGAGAGGGGGCAACTGGGAATTGACACTCCAACAATGTGAAGCCAGATGGATCATGAGGTTGCACTCTGTTAATGAAGGCCTTAATATTGACCATGAAATGCAATATTTTTGGGGTGCAGAGTGTGACAAGTGTGTTCTCGGTCTTAAGGGATGTGTGCTCTCTATGTATCTTATGTTCGTGCTCTGTTTGAATAAGTACACAATAATATGCTTGTGATGATATTTCTCTAGTTTGTACTTGATATGGAGGAAATAGGTATGGAATTATGTATGACTGACAATATCCGGTATTCGTATTCAATGTGACGGCAGTATTCAATCAAGTTGCGTAATTCAATTCATATGGCAACATAAAAAACCACCTTGTTCCACAGTATACTGGCAAATTGCAATTCATTTACATATTTCATTAGTGAATTCATCAAAAGACTTAGAAGCCACCTGCAAAGAACTACTGGCTCTAAAAACGGATTTGGGGGGGGCGTGGCTAGCAGCCGAAGCAAATGGCCGCTGCCTAAGGAGGCTCCGTTACCCAGCCAACTCCCCAACGATCCGGCCAGTAATCCGTGGGCAGTAGTGACCCCGAAAGCAATGAACTAAGGGTCGGAAGAGACAGAGAATCCGACGCGCCTGGTGCGACTCTCGATAAACACACCCTGGCAGCGCAGCACCGAGGAGAAGGAGTGCGGCCTTTACCTAAAACTGAAGCCGGGGACTGAAGTTGGTCTCGACCTGACGACACCGAGAGCTGAACGCAGCAGCAGTTGTTGCATTGGGGCCAAAGAAGGCACAACACGACCTGCAACATAAGCAATCACTCCGATGCGGAAAAGGAAAGCTTGCAGCAGGGGGCCGAAGTAACGCCGGTCTACAGTGACGATCGAGAAGCAGCGCGATCGTTATCACGGAACGGATCTGCCGTCCGGTTGGTGAATGGCACCATAGAACCCCGGCAACGTACCCGGGACTCGGAGGTAGGATAAGACGGACCGCAGGTGCAGGCAACTACCGATCACTGCTCACGGCTGGGGAAGAACAATACGGTGCCGCAGCTGGAACTAGGAGCGGCTGGGTGAAGTAAAACCTTTCTAGCCACAGTGAGCACCAAGCGGGCAGGAGACACCACAGACCGGCGTTGATCCACATAGCATAACCCCCGGGCCCGGACCCACCTACTGGGCTCCCCGAGGAATCGCGGGTCACCTTAACTCCCCCCCGCCAGCAAGGGGAACTGCGCACCGTGTGTGGACAGTATCGGGTCATTAGCCTCATAACCACGACCAGACCGGACTGCAATAATTTACAGGCCCCACAGCCGCGAAGCAGCGGAGTCGCTACAGGCAAAAAGGAACGCAAGACGGCATAGCCCTGCCTCACCCTTGTGGACAAGTTCAGTAGCTGCTAGTTAACAAAAGAAGCAACAGACAGGTCGCCCTGATTCCTATCTCAACGCAGTTAAGAGACTCTGGACACTGAACCGCCCCTCGGCCCAACTGCCCCTTTGAGTTTGAAGGCGCCATGGGAGGAAGGGGACAGCGCTCAGTACAAAGCCACCGTCTAGACAAATACAACTTTGTTAAAGAACAGCAGGACACATTGGGTGACGCCCCGAGCTCGGCTAATGGCAAGCAAGCGAAAAAACCAAAGGAGGTAACCCTGCAAGATGTGATGGCCACCCTTCACCAAATGCAAACCTCCATAGGTGCCATATCTTGTGACATTACACTGCTAAGAGCCGATGTATCCAAAATAAACACAAGAGTGACAGAGGTTGAAACCACCACGGTGGCCCTGTCGACGGACACGGCAGCGCTGAAACAGCAAGTACGACATCTTGAGCAAGTGACCAAGCAGATGGCTGAGAAACTCGACGATCAGGAAGGGCGCTCTCGGCGCAACAACGTCCGCTTAGTAGGGGTACCAGAAAGCGTCAGGGGACCAGCACTTGATCTCTTTGTGGAGGAACTGATCCAAACGCAGCTCAAACCTCGTGGTCTCTCCAGATTCTTCTCGGTGGAAAGAGCCCACCGTGTACCGGGCGGGCGACCCAGACCAGGGGCCCCCCCGCGACCTATCCTGGCACGACTTTTTAACTTCCGGGACCGAGATGCGATTCTACAGTCGGCCCGAATTGGTCCCCCTTTGAGAATAGACAACAGCGATGTGACGCTGTACCCGGACTACACGGCGGCGGTCACTAGACAGCGGCGGAATTTTTTGGAAGTCAAACGAGAGCTGCGAAACAGGGAACTGAAATATGCAATGCTTTTCCCAGCAAAGCTCAGGGTTGAAGCGGAGGGGAAGAGCTGGTTTTTCGCGACGCCGGAGGAGGCCCATGACTGGCTGGAGGGGTGGCGCCCGGCCACGGGGGGTAACCGGCAAGGAGCAAAGTCTAGACAGCAACGTTCTCAAACAGACCGACCCCCAGGAACAGAGACCATGACAGCGACCAGCCTCGAGACGGCGCCTGGCAGTGACATAGAATGACATACTTGGTGAGGTAGCTGGCGCAAGGGGATGGGCCTGGGACGCCCACGCAGGGCCTTGCCTCATGCCAGGGGAGTGGAAATAGTGGCCGCACGATGCTCTGTCTGAGCAATGGGACCTGAACCGGGAAGATGAAAGGTGCGAGCTCTATGCCCTGGACAATGAGGACACACTTGGGGACAGGCGGAGGGTATGGGACGGCTCCTCCCCCCCCCCTTTACGCAAGTACAAAGTTATGGGGTTAAAGCACTCTGCTAAGTTGGGGTGGCGGGTAGTTCTGAATCCGCTGTGCAGGGAGGCAGGGAGGGGGGTGGGGGGCTGGGGTCAGTTATTTGGGTTAATTTTTGTTGTGTTCACATTTTTGATGTTTGGTGCTACAGGTCAGAGTAAAGCAGATGACAGAAGAGGAGACGAGCTCCCAATTATCCGCGACAGACTAGCCGTTGATAATTACTATGGCAGACACGACCCTAGAAGACAGTAACACTGGCCTCCAGCCACAGACTTCTCATGAGTCTGGCCCCCCGCTGAAAATACTCTCGTGGAATGTCAACGGCCTGGGGGACAAAATCAAACGAGGTCTGGTCTTACAGTACCTTAGACGTAAAAATCCTACGGTCGCACTCCTCCAAGAATCTCACCTGCAGGGAACGACAGTAAAGGCTCTCGATAGATGGGGGTTTAACATGGCAGTACACTCCGACTTCACCTCCGGGTCCAGAGGGGTGGGGATCCTAATCAACAGGCGATTCCCCTTGATAATAACTGGAACACACAAGGATGATCAGGGAAGGTTTGCAGCAATCACATGCCAATGGGATGGTAGACTATATAATATTGTGTCAGTATATATCCCGCCGATGCTGCACCAGCAGGCTTTTTCAGAGCTGGGGAAATTTTTACTCGCGCTCCCAGATGGAGAACTTATTATGGGTGGCGACTTTAATGCCGTCATGGATACATCTGTAGATCGACAGCCCCCTAGGGACCCGGGAGGGACCAATCGAAAATTGAACGGATTTATAGAGGCGCTGGGACTACTGGATGTCTGGAGAATCAGGCACCCGACGGGGCGACAATATACATTCCACTCCGGAGTCCATAATAGTCTCTCCAGAATAGACTACGTCTTCACCTTGGCCACAGGCATGACGGGAATGACTGAGATCACACACTTGCCCAGGGGGATCTCGGACCACTCACCGATACTTATTGCGTATGCACCCTTTGGCCCCCGAAACCAGCGGACATTCCCAATCCGCCCGGGGTACCTCAAAAATCGTATAATACGACAGGGCCTCATTAAGGCGACGAAGTGCTACTTTAAAGAAAATCAGCACTCAGTCCCCTCCCCAACGATTCTATGGGAGGCATACAAGACAGTCCTCCGTGGGCAGGCAATCCCTTTAGTGGTGGGACAGAGACGGGAACGACAAGGCCACGTAGATAAATTGGAACAGGAAGTAGCGAAGGCAGAGGCTGCGCATGCGGCAGACACCACTAAAGAAGCGACACACAGGTTGCACCTGGCACAACAGGAATACACAGCTTACACAAGGGGGAAGCCGTTGCTAAACTAACCAACACGCAACACACTGTCTACGAACAGGGTGATAAAGCAGGGCGTCTACTTGCCTGGCTGGGGAGAAAAGAAAAGGGGCGTAACTGGATAGCACAGATCAGATTAAAAGACGGGCATATGGTAACTGCACCGCAACAAATTGCAGAAGCACTGGCAGCACATTATACGGCAGTATATACACCAATAGCCACTGCGACTAGGGAAGATAATCTCAAATTTCTTCGTGACATACACATGCCCAAGCTCACCCCAGAGGCAGTACAAGCCTTGGAGGCGGACCTTACCCCAGAAGAACTCACGCAAGCAATTAGAGCACTACATGCAGGAAAAGCAATGGGACCCAATGGGATCCCGGTTGAGTTCTACAAGTATGCAGCCCCCAGCTGGTGCCACACTTATTGGCTATGTACGAGGATAGCTTGGAAACAGGGATCCTACCAAGAGATCAACGTCTCGCAACTATAGTTGCGATACCCAAACCGGGCAAGCCGGCGCAGGAGTGCACGTCATACAGACCGATCTCTTTGATCAACGCGGAGGCAAAAATACTCGCAAAAGCGTTAGCCACCAGACTACAACCCCACCTAGCCGCGGTGATCCACCCGGATCAATCGGGCTTTATGCCCAACCGCAATACAGCGCAAAATCTCAGAAGATTGCATGGGGTGATGGAACGTAGGTCGACCATAGCGGAAGACGCAGTGATAATATCACTTGACGCACGTATGGCATTTGACTTAGTCGAGTGGCCTTTCCTTTTGCAGCCTTGGAACACCTAGGTTTCGGGCCAAAGTTTCGTGCCTGGATTCAACTATTGTATACTCAACCGATGGCGCAAGTAGTGGTTAACGGCCTTAGGTCACAGGAATTCCCACTAGGAAGAGGGACACGGCAGGGCTGTCCATTGTCGCCACTTTTATTTGCAATGGTACTTGAGCCTCTGGCGGCATGGATCAGGTGGGACCCAGTGATATGTGGCCTACGATGGGCAGCCGACTGGGAAGACCGCATATCGTTATATGCAGACGACATTTTATTATACTTAGCATCCCCAGCGCGCTCCCTTAATCGCCTTTTAGATATATGTGCGGCCTATGGACGAGTGTCTGGCTATACCATTAATTGGGAAAAGTCACTCCTCTATGTTTTACACGGCCCCCCGCCACAGCTCCCAGGATGCACCCTACAGGTGGCAACCACCGGCCTTAAGTACCTCGGGATATTCATAACGCATGATCGCATACTCTTCACTGAACAAAATTTGACGCAGCCCTTGAGGAGATTCAAAAGTGATGTTGCACATTGGCGCTCGTTGCCGTTGACCTTGCTGGGGCGGGCGGCCCTTTTTAAAATGGTGGCGCTCCCCAGGTTTCTGTATGCGCTACAAAACACACCATTCCCTGTCCCCCGGGAATACTTCGCAGCGATAAATGCCGAAATAACAACGCTGCTTTGGGACGGAAAAACTCCCCGTATAGCTCTGTCTAAACTTACCACAAGCTGGTACGACGGTGGCATCGCCCTCCCGACATTAAAATTTACTATTGGGCTTCCCAGCTGGTGGCAATTAACGACTGGCTCCATGCCCCCAGGGGGACCCAGCGTATCGAATGGACAGACATCTACTGGCCCCTTCTGGGATCATGGGAGCGCTTTACAACAAAAAGAAGAGGCATAACATCACGGGCCCAACAGCCCACACGCTACACATATGGTTCGAGGCGCAAAGAGCCTTAGGCTGGGAAGGAGTAGTTACGCAAGCCATGCCTATATGGGATACGAAGAGACTAGGTATGTTGCGTAATACCAAAGGCTTTACCAAATGGGACTTGATAGGGATCTCGACAGTAGGGGATCTTTGGAAGAAAGGACAAATAGTCACATTCGCCCATTTACAGGCCACTTATGGATTAGCGCCGACAGAGCTATTTCGCTATACTCAGGTCCGACATGCGCTCCAAACCCTGCTGCCGCCGGGAACACGACCTGAAGAGGCATCCCCACTAGAGGACAGACTCTTGACGGCCCATCTCCATAAAAAGGCGATCTCACAAACCTACAAGAAAATAGTAAATAATCGCCCGGACCCCACAGCGGCGTTGAAGGCCAAATGGGAACGAGAACTGGGAGACATAGACGAGGCTGACTGGCGGGAGGCACTGGCATCCCCTAAAGAGGCTTCCATACCATCGCGACTTCGACTAGTGCAATTAAAAGTCCTGCACCGTACATACTACACCAGGACACTACTACACAGAATACACCGAGCGGATACGCCGCTCTGCCTTAGGAATTGCGGGGAAGTAGGTACATTTTATCATACCATATGGCTATGTGCAGAGACGACACGCTATTGGAAGGCGGTGATGCGTACACTCTCCCAGGTCACGACTGTCACAGTTCTTCCAAACCCGAGGTGCTGTCTCCTCAACATCTGGGACCCTACGGATTTGGGTGCCACAGCTCAGGACTGGGTCACCTTGGGAATGACAGTGGCAAAACGAAACATTGCACAAAAATGGGGTTCCAGTCTTAGTCCTACCCTTGATCAATGGTGTAGGGACATGGATTTAGCAATGATGGCGGAAAAGTCAGTTTATATGCATAGAGGGTGCCCCAAGAAATGGACAAGGGTTTGGGGAAGATGGAACGCTTATCGGGGTGATATCTGTGAGCCCCCCCAATGGATGAATCCGAGACTGATAGTAGTGACTAACTGCATTGTGGGAAAGGGAATAATTTTTGTATATGGGCGGGTCGCGGGTGCTAATTAACAGGAGCTAATGAATCTATGAATGCCACTTGAGACCGCTTCTGTATTGTATCATGTTTCTAATCTATGCACCAATGAAAACTAGATTGTCATTGTAGCATAAAAAAAACTGTTAATAAAAAGATTATTAAAAAAAAAAAAACGGATTTGGAGAAATCAAAAAATGACATAGCGGTGATCGACTTCCTAAAAGGCTTGGAGAACAGATTGAAATCATATGAAGACGCAATTAAAGCTAAAAAGCAACGCAAATTTCTGAGAGATAGGAAGGATTACGCTGAAGGCAGCATTTTAACATATGCAAAGAAATTCGATTGGGCGCAAAGAGACCTTCGATTTACATTAAAGCAAAGGCAGCAGCAACCACTATCAACTGGCTCTAGTTCGGACCTGAGTTCGGATACAGAGGGACTCAATCCCACTGTCCCTTTAGGCACACGTCCCTTGGCCTTCCTGCACGAATTTCAACTATTAAAGCAAAAGAAGGATCAAGGACCGCCCGAGAAACCAGTGACCAGGGGCAGAGGAAGAGGCAAGGGTCCAAAAAGAGGAAGAGGAAAAGAAACCAAGAAAGACTCAGAGCAATGAACCGAAGAGGGGGAAGGACTAAATACAAATGGGGAAGAAACAACATCAATCTCAATGACAATTCCATTGTAAACCTTTCATCGAGAGTATTTACCATCGAAGAGAAATCGGTACTACAATTAGGTTTGTCCTTCTGCCCCACTAACAACATTAGTTATGTTGACACTCGAATAGACCTATTCCTCTTCATAAGAAAATTGAAACTGCTTAAGATGTATAAAATGACAACAGGTCACAAACCAATATCCAATCACAGCAAAATACCAGTGGATTCTCCAAGATTTCGGATGGATGAAATTGATTTCATTTTGGATATGTACGAACTGGATACAAATAGGGAGGAAGGGACACCGCTTAATATAGGGACAACATTGGCCGAAATAGGTTTTACATCAAATCATGCAAGTCACAGCGGCCTCAAGTTGAAGTCAAGATTCAACCCAAACTTCCCACATGATAACATTGAGGCATTTAGTACTGCCATGATACATGAACTCAAGAAAATGAGGAAACAACAAAGCTACCAACATTGGGACAACCAAACCAATCAAGAACGTCGGACGCTCAAAAATCTGGGAAACAACACTAACATCGTCATTAAGCCCTCAGACAAGGGCGGAAATATCGTAGTGATGGACAAAGAATTATATAGAACTGAGGCCCTAAGGCAATTATCCGATATCACATGCTACGAGGAAATTGGATGGCATGTATATAAGTCTTCAATCACCAGGTATTATGAGCTCTTACGAGATTGGTGGTCATCTGGACTCCTGGACGATGATGAATTTAAATTTTTAAAGACCGAAAATCCACGGGTTCCATGTTTATACTTGCTTCCAAAAATCCACAAGGATCCCATTGGACCACCAGGGAGACCCATCATCTCCTTAAATGGGGGGTTATTAGAAAACACCTCTATTTTCTTAGATCTCTTTTTATCTCCTTTTGTGGTGGATCTAAGATCCTACTGTAAAGACAGTACTGACTTTCTGAAACATATGCATGATATAAAATGAGAGGACAGCTATTCAATGAAAGCCCTGGATGTATGCTTGTTGTACACATGCATTGACCAGAGAAAGGGGGTTGAAGCATGTATGTATTATTTACGACGCAGAAACTTCTCATTATGGGAACACAATGCAATGCTGGAAATAATAATGCTGTATTGTCTGGAACAAAATATCTTTCTGTTCAAAAAAACCCTATACCGACAAATATCAGGGACTGCCATGGGCACCTGTTTCGCCCCCAACCTGGCAAATTTAATCCTGGGCTGGTGGGCGGGACAGGTGGTATGGATGGCAGACAATGACATGTACACAGATCACATCCCCATCTGGATCAGGTACATAGACGACCTTTTCCTGATCAGGGATGGACCAAAAACTCTAGCTCTGGAGTTCATCAGCGAACTGGGAAGAAATTACTTAAACCTGAGTTTCACACATAAGATAAGTACCAGCTATTGCAAATTTCTGGATGTAGCAATTTCCATTGAAAATAAGCAAATCATTACCAGCTTATTCAGAAAGGAAACATCGGGGAACACCATTCTCCACACCCATAGTAACCACCTGGCACCCCTGATTAATAGTATCCTTTATGGCGAATATATAAGAGCGCTTCGTAACTGTAACACTAATGAGTGATTTACCGAGGAGCAGACCATTATGGACACTAGGTTTAGACAACTTAGTTACAGCACTAAGGTACTGACAACAGCTAAGAAAAAGCTCAGCAATAGTACACGAGATGAGCTCCTATTTAGGAGCAAAGACAAGAAGGAAGGGACCAATACCCCCAGAATGATCATGACATACAACATGAGATCATTCCAGATCAATAGATTAATGAAACGTCATTGGAGTCTGCTGGAGACAGACCCAGTAATAGGAAAGTATGCTGGCAAAACACCACACATTACATACAGAAAACCAAGGTCGCTAAGTGACCGGCTGGTCCATAGTTATCAGCAGGATATCACCACGGGTACTTGGCTAAATCGACATAAAGGTTTTATCAAATGCAATTCCTGTAAGGCATGCAGAAATAGCAAAAATCGCAGCAGCTATAAGGATGAGCAAGGTAGGATGAGGCCAATCAAAAGATATATCACATGTCCCAGTGACTTCGTCATATATGTGCTTGAGTGTCCATGTGGCCTCAGGTATATTGGGAGCACCAGGTTCCAATTGAAACTCAGAATTCTCCAACATTTACGGGCCATAACAAATGGTGATTTTAATTATCCTGTGGCCAGACACTTCCATGACAAACATGACAGTAACAGCAGTCTATTGCAATTCTTTGGCATAGACAGAGTCATGATACACCCCAGGGGGGAGACAGGGAGAAACATCTACGCACCTTGGAATCAAGATATATCATTGATCTTAACACAAACATCCCTAATGGTCTGAACGGCGGGGAGGAGTTGGTCACCCACATAGGATAATTTCTATGTATCTGTAGATAGGAACACCTATGAACAAAGGGATGGGATTACAGGAGGGTCTCCCTCCTGTGACCACCTATGGCTTTTCCTGAAGGAATCTGTGGTCTGATTTTATTCAGTGCTTGATTACACACATTCACTTTTTTCACTTTGCACTTTATCCACTTTGTCATTTTTAACATATATGGGTACGGGGTGGCCAGGATCCAGTAACATGATCATGGCATTTCCTCACTGACCAAGATGTAGGGTAGATTGAATGAATTGAATTAATTCCCCAACATAATGTTATAGCCCACTTCTGTAGTTGGTTCTGCAATCAGAGGGATGTTGTTGAATAACTAAGGAATTAGTGTCTAATCACTGATTTGGATGGATTACATACTATTCTTCAAGGGTTTCCGTGACGGGCTAGCCAGTGAGGAAACCCGACTTGTCATACTTTCATAAATTTATAATTTATTTGGCTCACATTTTGCACACAAGGGGTGATACCTTTGCCGAAAAATAAATTTACTGTTAGCACAGAGAAAATTAATTGATAGTATATAAATACATATAATTTTCGATTGTTGGCATTGAATTGCATAACTTTATTGTTCCTTGTTATGCACGAATACCAGGGTATGAATCAGTCCAAATTGCATTAATTTTGATGAATTCACTAATGAAATATGTAAATGCATTGCAATTTGCAAGTATACTGTGGAACAAGGTGGTTTTTTATGTTGCCATATGAATTGAATTACGCAACTTTATTGAATACTGCCGTCACATTGAATATGAATGCCGGATATAGTGCACACAGGAATGTATTAAGAGTACTGCAAAATTATTTAGTTTATCACTTTTAACTAAGAGGAACATCATCATTGAATGCGAAAATGAATTAAGAATTTTTGGTCAAAATCAGGACACTGTTGATATGTGCGATAGTATCTATTCTCTGTCTATGAGTTTCTATTATTATTTCTATAAGGGCACAATAATGTTACTCGAAAAGGCTCTTGCCGAAACGCATTGTCTTTGTGCATAAATAAATACTTTTATGCTGTCTGGAGGTGTGCAGCTGTGTTCATTCTTGGAGTTCCAGGAATTGCCAAAAGGATATCATATATATATATATATATATATATATATATATATATATATATATATATATATATATATATATATATATATATATATATATATGTATATATTCACTGAAAATCCATAGGTTTCAGGGACGTTATAGTTAGAAATTAGCATTTAAAAAACCTTAGAAATTCACTGAAAAAACCATAGGTTTCAGGGACATTATAGTTAGAAATTATCATTTAAAAAACCTTTGAAATTCACTGAAAAAACCAGAGGTTTCAGGGACGTTATAGGGAGAAATTAGCATTTAAAAAACCATAGAAATTCATTGAAAAAACAGGGACATTATAGTTAGTTGGACATTTCACTCGTACAAAACCAGAGAAATTCAGCTGTTATAATTAGTTGAGCTAAGTATAACTTGCGCCCCCGCAGTGCACTGCTGATGACATCACATATTACATCACTCATGACATGGTCAGTGACATCACTCATGACATCTCAAATGACATCACTCATGACATCATCCAGTGACTGTGTGTTTCTGTAAAGTTTAAAGATGTTTTATATATATATAGGCCGAGGTGTATTGAAGAATGAGTGGGTGTATGACTGTCTGAATGGATGATTTAGTAGGTGTGTGACTGACTGTATAAGTGAGTGATTAAACGTGTCTTACTGAATGCATGGGTTAGTGACTAAACTGTGTGAATGTCTGTATCAGTCTGTCTGTTAGTGTGTAAGCGGTTGCATGGGTTGGTGAGTAGCTACATAAGTGTCTATATGGGCTATTGATTGCTTGTCTGAGTATCTGTATGGGTGCCTGAGTGTCTGGGTGGGTGGGTGGGTGGGGTCTGTGTGACTCACTGCATGGATGTGTGAGTGGGTGATTCACTGGGTGTATGGGTTCAAGAGTGCTTCTGTGAGGGGCTGTATGGGTGGGTGAGTGTGTGTATGGCTGCGTTGGTGAGTGAATGGATGTCTCAGTGGTACATGTGTGAGTAACTACATATGTGAAAGGCAGTATATGTGAGTGTTGGAGTATATAAATGACTATATGTGAGAGTGAGTGATTGTGAGAGTGGCTGTGTGGATCAGTGTGTGCTTGTGTCAGTGATTGTATAAGAGAGTAAGTATGTGTTAGTATCTGTGTGAATAAGTGAGGTGGTGTGTGTATAACTGTATATGTGAGTAAATGGGAGTGTGATTGATTCTTTGCATGACTAACTAGCTGTGTAAGTAACTCTATGGGTGAGTGGCAGTGTGTGAGTGTCTGTATAGGTGTATGAGTGCATATGATAGTGGCTGTATTGATGAGTGACTGCATGTATGAGTGAATGTGTGGGCGACTTAGTGGATGTGTGTGTAGACCTAGGAATCAGTGAGTGGGTATGTAGTAACTAATATTGGTGTGTCTATGGTTTCGAGAATGGCAGTCTGTATTTTAGAGTGTGTGTATCAAAGGTTATATTAGGCTGTGAGGAGGTGCATCAGAGGATCACGTGGATGATGTCATCAGTGATTTCATCAGTGATGTCATTTGAGATGTCATCAGTGATGTCATGAGTGATGTCACTGACCATGTCATGAGTGATGTAATATGTGATGTCATCAGCAGTGCATTGCGGGGGCGTGAGTTATACTTAGCTCAACTAACTATAACGGCCGAATTTCTCTGGTTTTCTATGAGTGAAATGTCCAACTAACTATAACGTCCCTGAAACCTGTGTTTTTTTCAGTGAATTTCTATGGTTTTTTAAATGTTAATTGCTAACTATAACGTCCCTGAAACCTCTGGTTTTTTCAGTGAATTTCTAAGGTTTTTTAAATGCTAATTTCTAACTATAACGTCCCTGAAATCTATGGTTTTTTCAGTGAATTTTAAAGGTTTTTTAAATGCTAATTTCTAACTATAACGTCCCTGAAACCTATGGTTTTTTCAGTGAATTTCCAAGGTTTTTTAAATGCTAATTTCTGACTATAACCTCACTGAAACCTATGGTTTTTCAGTGAATTTCAAAGGCTTTTTAAATGCTAAATTCTAACTATGCCTACAGAGGTGGGACATGTGCAGAAAGAGGAAGAAAGGCACAGAAAGAAGCAAGAGAAATGCAGAAAGAGGCAACAGAAGTCCAGAAAGACGAAGAAAAGTGCAGAAAAAAGCAAGAGATATGCAGAAAGAACCAACAGAGGTGCAGAAAGAGGCCTTGTTGCAAAGTCATCCTGTGCCCCCAACTTTTTGCTGACTGGTACTGGTGGTAACTGACTCTGACTAACCAGGCCCGGAGCCAGTGCTATGCTGAAAGGCACTTAGAATACAGTGAAAACACCTACATACACTAGGGTACACTATGGGTTGGGTTACCCCTGTGATTGGCATGACCTCCCCTGTAAGGTCCTAGTACATAATAGGGCAGGGGGATTTAAACTACCTCTAACTCAGAGGTGCAGAAAGAGGTAAGAGAAGTACAGAAAGAAGCAACAGAGGTGCCAAAAGAGGCAAGAGAGGTGCAGAAAGAAGCAAGTGAAGTGCAGAAAGAGGCAAGAGAGGTGCACAAAGAGGCAAGAGAGGTACAGAAAGAGGCAGGAGGGGTGCAGAAAGAAGGAAGAGAAGTGCAGAAAGAGGCAAGAGAATTGCTGAAAGAAGCAACAGAGGTGTAGAAAGAAGCAAGAGAAGTGCAGAAAGAGGCAAGAGGCAAGTGAGGTACAGAAAGAACCAACAGAGGTGCAAAAAGAGGCAAGAGGGGTGCAGAAAAAGGTAGGAGGGGTGAACAAAGAGGCAAGAGAGGTACAGAAAGAGGCAGGAAGGTTGCAGAAAGAAAGAAGAAAAGTACAGAAAGAGGCAAGAGAATTGCTGGAAGAAGCAACAGAGGTGTAGAAAGAAGCAAGAGAAGTACAGAAAGAGGCAAGTGAGGTGCAGAAAAAAGCAAGAGCAGTGCAGAAAGAACCAACAGAGGTGCTGAAAGAGGCATGAAGGGTGCAGAAAGAGCAAGAGAAGTGCAGAAAGATGCAACAGAGATACATAAAGAGCCAAGAGAGGGCAGAAACAGGCAGGAAAGGTACAGAAACGGGAAACAGGGGTGCAGAAAGAGGCAAGTGAGGTACAGAAAGAAGCAAGAGCAGTGCAGAAAGAACCAACAGAGGTGCAAAAAGAGGCAAGAGGGGTGCAGAAAAAGGTAGGAGGGGTGCACAAAGAGGCAAGAGAGGTACAGAAAGAGGCAGGAGGGGTGCAGAAAGAAAGAAGAGAAGTGCAGAAAGAGGCAAGAAAATTGATGAAAGAAGCAACAGAGGTGTAGAAAGAAGCAAGAGAAGTGCAGAAAGAGGCAAGTGAGATGCAGAAAAAAGCAAGAGCCGTGCAGAAAGAACCAACAGAGGTGCTGAAAGAGGCGCGAAGGGTGCAGAAAGAGCAAGAGAAGTGCCTAAAGAGGCAACAGAGGTACAGAAAGAGGCAAGAGAGGTGCAGAAACAGGCCGGAAAGGTGCAGAAACAGGGAACAGGGGTGCAGAAAGAAGCAAGAGAGGTGCAGAAAGAGAGAAGAGGGGAGCAGAAAGAGGCAAGAGATCTGCAGAAAAAAGCAACAGAGGTGCTGAAAGAGGCAAGTGATGTGCAGAAAGAGGCAAGAGATCTGCAGAAAAAAGCGTCAGAGGTGCTGAAAGAGGCAAGAGAGGTGCAGAAAGAAGCAATAGAAGTGCAGAAAGAAGCAACAGAGGTGCAGAAAGAGGCAAGAGGGGTGCAGAAAGAGGAGAACGAAGAGCAGAAAGAAGCAAAAGAGGTTCTCAAAGAGGCAAGAGGGATGCAGAAAGAGGCAAGAGCAGTGCAGAAAGAACCAAAAGAAGTGCAGAAAGAAGCAACAGAGGTGCAGAAGGAGGCACGAGGGGTGCAGAAAGAAGGAAGAGAAGTGCAGAAAGAAGCAACAGAGGTGCTGAAAGAGGCATGAAGGGTGCAGAAAGGGGCAAGAGAAGTGCAGAAAGAAGCAACAGAGGTACAGAAAGAGGCAAGAGTGGTGCAGAAAGAGAGAAGAGGGGTGCAGAAAGAAGCAACGGAGGTGCCGAAAGAGGCAAGAGAGGTGCAGAAAGAAGCAAGTGAAGTGCAGAAAGAGGCAATTGAGGTGCAGAAAGACAAAAGAGGAGGTGCAGAAACAAGCAAGAGAAGTGCAGAAAGAGGCAAGAGAATTGCTGAAAGAAGCATCAGAGGATTAGAAAGAAGCAAGAGAAGTGCAGAAAGAGGCAAGTGAGGTGCAGAAAGAAGCAAGAGCAATGCAGAAAGAACCAACAGAGGTGCAAAAAGAGGCATGAGGGGTGCAGAAAAAGGTAGGAGGGGTGCACAAAGAGGCAAGAGAGGTACAGAAAGAGGCAGGAGGGGTGCAGAAAGAAGGAAGAGAAGTGCAGAAAGAGGCAAGAGAATTGCTGAAAGAAGAAACAGAGGTGCAGAAAGTAGAAGAGATTTGCAGAAAGAGGCAAGAGAAGTGCAGAAAAAAAAGAAATGTGCAGAAAGAAGCAACAGAAATGCAGAAAGAGGCAAGAGAGGCGCAGAAGGAAGCAAGAGTGGCTTGCACACCATTAGTACCAATTTAACACCCACATTTAGCAATAAGTAACAGGTGACTATTCTAGGTTTGCAAAGGGCCTTCCACCACGCTGTAACACTTGTGGCTGCATTTTTGGTAACGTTTGAGCCGTTTAAGCTAGAAACAAGGCTTTTTTTGTTCAAATCTGCAGATTAGGGAGCAGATGATGAATTATGTGGCTAATGCGGAACATGTATAACTGTGCGAAAGTTGGTGCAGCCAAACAGTTGCATAATTCCAGTGGCCCTGCTCATACCTCTGACTAGGTCCACAAGTGCTCCTCAGTGATTCCTTCTCTTTTTGTCTCACTGAGATCATAGTTCAGCTTCTATGGAAACGAGGAAGACTAAACCTGATGTTACCACTCCACAACACAGACTACCATACCACATAATTACTCTACATAACATATAATCCCACTCTACATAATTCCTATACACTAAATACCACATACTTTCTATGCACATAATTTCACTGCACAATATACCACATAATTCCACTACACACAAAGTACATCCACTCCACTCCAAAAAACATTAGTAAAAAACTTTTACATTTACAATGCCAATAGCTCTAACTCTTGCAAAATACGAAACCTATTACATTGCAAACACTTCTTTAACTAGTAGTCGCGTTTGCAGAGTGGTGGAGAAAGGGTGCTGGGCCTCCGACCAGCGCTCATAAATTCCGCTGCGTAGGACTTACAGGAGGTACCAGGAGGGCTTCTTGGCCCCCAAAGTCCCTCAGGAGTAAATTGGACTTCATCCCCATCCCGTAGTCTGCCAGGAGGCGCGTTTGCAGAATGGTGGAGAAAGGGGGGCATGGCCTCTGAAGACTTCTTAGCAATCCCACTGTGCGGGACTTACTGGAGGTAACAAGAGGGGTAGTTGGCCCCCAAGGACATCTTGGGGGCCAACTACCCCTCCTATTACCTCCAGTAAGTCCCACACAGCAGAATTGCTAAGTTCTCATAGCAGGCCACGCCCCCTTTGCCCACCACTCTGCAAACACGCCCCCTGGTGCGCTCTTGGATGGGGATTGAAGTCCCCTTCGCTGCTGGGGGTCCTTTAGGGGCCAACTAGCCTACCTCTTGCCTCCAGTAAGCCCCACACAGTGGGATTGCTGAGAGGTGGACACAGGCCACGCCCCCTTTCTCCACCACTCTGCAAACACGCCTCCTGGCGTGATCTTGGTTGGGGGATGAAGTCCCCTTTCCTCCTGAGGGTCCCTGGGGGCCAACTAGCCCTCCTGTTACCTCCAGTAAGCCCCAGGGCCTGGCCAGACTTAATTTTTGTTTTGCTTTTTTGGAGGGGGGCCACGTGGCCACCGTCCTGAGGCCACTTCTGGCCCTGGGGACCCCATCCCCCGGGGACTGGCCTTTTTTTTTTTTTTTTTAAATGAGCACCCAAAGGGAGGGGGCCGAGTGGCCCCCCTCCTGGGCCACTTCTGGCCCTGGGGACCCCATCCCCCAGGGCTGGCCCTAAAGTTGGGGACTGTGGGGGGAGCCCCAATGCCCCCATGGTCCCTGCCGGCTCCCCGCCTCCTGCGGGAGCCGTTATTGCTTTTGGGCAAGGGGAGCTGCTAACATGCAGCTCCCCTTGCCCAAAAGCAATTCTGCTTTGTTTTGTTGAAGCAAGAGCAGGTTTCCTGCTCTCGCTTCAATGAAGCAAAGCAGTGTTTGCTATGGCAGGGCGGGAGCCATGCTCCCGCCCTGCCATAGCAAACGGCAATGTCCCGGGAGTGGGCACACCGGGACATTGCAGGAGCCGGCCCTGGGGGGTGGCGGTCAGCCCAGGGCCATCAAGGGCTCCAGGAGGGGGGCCGCGCGGCCCCCCTCCCAACTAATTTAAGCCCTGGGGAGGTGGTGGTCCCCGGGGCCCCGCAACGGACCCCCGCATTTCAATAAAGAGTGCCCTGGGGAGGTGGTGGTCCCTGGGGTGTGTGGGGGGGCTCGAGCCCCTCGCAACATTTTTTTTTTTAAATCAGAGCCCCGGGGAGGTGGAGGTACCCGGGGCTCCGGGGGGGCCGCGTGCCCCGCGTTTAATTATCAAAGCCCCAGGGAGGTGGCGGTCCCCAGGGCAGCGTGAGGGGGCAGGAGCCCCCCCATGCATTTTATTTGATAAATAAGCCCCGGGGAGGTGGCGGTCCCCGGGGCTGCGTTCCCCCCGCACATCATGAATGAAGCCCCGGGGAGGTGGCGGTCCCCAGGGCTGGGGGGGCCCCCACGGGCCCCCGCTACATAATTGGGCATTGCCCCCTAGACCTTTTTAATTTTCTTGGCCGGATTCACGCATGCAGCACGAATTCGGACGATTTTCTTTTAAAAAAAATACTTTTTTTGGCCCTGGGGGTCCTTGTGGGACCCCCTGAGCAGGCCTAGGTGGTCAGGGTGTTTCTACCCTGCCCCCTTTTCTTGTTTTTCACTGTTTTCTTGTGACTTGGTTACCGAGTCACAAGATTGCTGCCAACACATTCTGGTTTGGAGTGTTGGCAGCCAATCAGAAGTCAGCTCGTGCTCGGGAGGAGTCACGACTCCTCGGTGCTTAGATATATACATTTTTATTTATTTTTATTTCTCAGCAACTACAGAATGGATTTACACCATTTAAAAAAAAGGTTGCTTCCTAGACCAAGAGCTACCTTTTTGCCAAATATGGTGTAATTCCGTTCAGCAGTTCAGGCTGTAGCCGTGTCTAAAGTACCTATGGAAATTAACATGGGGGAAAATGCATTTTGGGACCCCCCTTTTTTCACGGCCCCCGCTTGACGAACCACCCCGAAACTTGCAAGACAGGAGCTGACCTGAGTGAACCATTAGTTTTGAAAATGTCGCGAAGATGTGTCAAATGGCGCCAAAGATATTGGCAAAACAAAAAACGCTTTTTGAATAGAAACAAGTTCCTAACTATAACTACTTACTGGCGACCGCCAGTAGGTTTTATATATATATATATATATAAATGCCACATAGAGATTTGAATGATACGTACTCTCAGGAAATACCGGTTGCAGAGTTTATTGCATAAAGGTTACGCGTGTCGACAGACTCGACTTTCGTTATATATGCTCTGGCCTGCCCTTGTGGACTTAGATACATAGGCAGTACCACCTTAATGGCCAAAAAGAGGGTACTCGAGCATATGCGGGCCATAAACAACAGGGACATGCACTACCCGGTGGCTAGACACTTTCAAGAGTACCATCTCTCGAATAGATCTCTCTTAAGTTTTTCATCATCGAGCAAGTATATACTGGCCCAAGGGGTGGCACTAGATTTCTCATGCTTTGCAAACGCGAGTCCAAATGGATTCTAGAACTTGAAACCAAATATCCTGGGGGACACAATCTAGATGAGGAACTTAACACACACTTACATGAGGGTTAGAGTATAACCTGTACGTTGTTATCTTTCCTCTCTCATCTTTCCATGATGTGTTATATTAGACCTGTATAATAGTACGATATTATGCATATCACAATGTGTATATAGTATGATTGTTTTAACCCTGATTTTCTTTTCTTTTATATCTTCACAGGAGGAAAGGAAGGGCCCCTCTGCCTTGGGACGGACACTTCTTGCACGGGTTCCCTACCCTTTTCTTCCCCGCTTCCGTGCACTCTTCACTCAGATAAGACTTTTCCTATATTATCACTTGCTTCTACCTTGTATTTCTATTTGATATTCCATGTATATTTGCTTTATGTCTCTTGTACAATCTAGGCTGCATGTATTTATTAGTCTGACTTCTAACTGTTTCAACAGATAACCTGCTCATATGTACTATTGGCGCACTTATGACTTGGTACTACACCTCTTCACACTTGAATGTTAGCATCTCTCGCAAGAGGCTCTACCACTCGGCTACGTACATCTGTTATTTACTAGCCACTATGGCGAGGTACATTCCAATATGCATGACATTTTGCTTTCCACTACTTCTCTAGCACCCCCTAGCACCAACGCTTCGTGCACCACCCCACTTGGGGACTGACATTTCCACAACGCTCCTTGTGGACGCCCTCTGCCATGGGTACTTGTAGCCTGAGGTTTCCTGTCTGTCAGTTGCATAACCACTTGGCATTAACAGACCATCCGGATGACACGTATTTTTCCGTGCCAGTGTTCTGGGTGTTTTACCTTTTGGGGGCCTCTAGGTACAATTAGGAATGCACCTTTATGCTCTCTATTTGGGTAGGGGTATTTCTCTTACAATACACTTACTTGCACATGCGTATCGTTTTAGCCGCAGTACCATATTGAGGACGCACGCTCACCTGCGCATTAGATCCTCAGCGTACATATTGGGCTTTGTCCTACTCAACGTGTGTCCTTCAAGTACACTTCTTGCGATCTCATACTATAGACGCATGATAGTCTGCATTATGATTTACTTTTTGATTCGAGCTAATACATATGTTATCTGTTCACATTGTGCATTTGGTAGGTCACTACATTTGCATTATGATTATTTAATTGTGCTACAAAACAAAATTACGAGTGTCTGCCATGTACTCTTTAATTCATTTGAATCTCTCTCATGAAATGTTTATCGTTTTCAGATGGCCGACATAGACTCACTGTGTTTTCACAGTGTACATAACCACAAATCCGTTTTCCACGTTTACAAGAGGCTATGTATAGGAACTTTTTCTGTTTATTCACTGTGTGATCAAGACAGTGAGTCTGTTGAAACGCGTAACCTTTATGCAATAAACTCTGCAACTGGCATCTCCTGAGAGTGCGTATCATTCAAATCTCTATGTGCCATAAATTCGTCGACTGGCTCCGCCGACATTGCGCACCACATATCTCGGGCCAAGGATTCCGGCAGGAGCATTTCGTGTGTTGGATATATATATATATATATATATATATATATATATATATATATATATATATATATATATATATATATATATATATATCACAACAAACTGCCCAGAGATGAAGCCGCACTCCGTAACAGGTAAGTAACATTACTTTATTTCATGCACATGCGGTCTCCCATCTCGTTTTCAGTCTCATCGGCCTGACGCGTTTCGAAGCACTTTGAGCTTCTTCCTCAGAGGCCGTGTCAGAAACCCTGTTTAACCATCCTGCATCTTGCCCCCACGTGTTCTATGGTTTTCTTTGGCTTCCGGTGTGCCAATTTGAATAATTCAATACTAACACTGCACGCCGGTAGATGTAGTCAATTTGAAATAATTGTCCCCCAGTGTGTTGGGATTCTGGCACCCATGTTGAGACACAGTTCTTACCCTCCAGTGGGCTCTGGGATGGGATAGCACATATAAATTGAGCCACCTGCTATGCCCAAGCAGAAACCGGACTTTACCATTCCTGCGGGTCCTTTTAAGATTTGTGAGTGGTGCGTCGCTTCCGCGGCCTGGAACCGCCGCGATTTTGTATTAACAACAAACTGCCCAGAGATGAAGCCGCACTTCGTAACAGGTAAGTAACATTACTTTATTTCATGCACATGCGGTCTCCCATCTCGTTTTCAGTCTCATCGGCCTGACGCGTTTCGAAGCACTTTGAGCTTATTCCTCAGAGGCAGTGTCAGAAACCCTGTTTAACCATCCTGCATCTTGCCCCCACGTGTTCTATGGTTTTCTTTGGCTTCCGGTGTGCCAATTTGAATAATTCCATACTAACACTGCACGCTGGTAGATGTAGTCAATTTGAAATAATTGTCCCCCAGTGGGTTGGGATTCTGGCACCCATGTTGAGACACAATTCTTACCCTCCAGTGGGCTCCGGGATGGGATAGCGCATGTAAATTGAGCCACCTGCTATGCCCAAGCAGAAACCGGACTTTACCATTCCTGTGGGTCCTTTTAAGATTTGTGAGTGGTGCGTCGCTTCCGCGGCCTGGAACCGCCGCGATTTTGTATTCACAACAAACTGCCCAGAGATGAAGCTGCACTCCATAACAGGTAAGTAACATTACTTTATTTCATGCACATGCGGTCTCCCATCTCGTTTTCAGTCTCATCGGCCTGACGCGTTTCGAAGCACTTTGAGCTTCTTCCTCAGAGGCCGTGTCAGAAACCCTGTTTAACCATCCTGGATCTTGCCCCCACGTGTTCTATGGTTTTCTTTGGCTTCCGGTGTGCCAATTTGAATAATTCCATACTAACACTGCACGCTGGTAGATGTAGTCAATTTGAAATAATTGTCCCCCAGTGGGTTGGGATTCTGGCACCCATGTTGAGACACAATTTTTACCCTCCAGTGGGCTCCGGGATGGGATAGCGCATGTAAATTGAGCCACCTGCTACGCCCAAGCAGAAACCGGACTTTATCATTCCTGCGGGTCCTTTTAAGATTTGTGAGTGGTGCGTCGCTTCCGCGGCCTGGAACCGCCGCGATTTTGTATTCACAACAATCTGCCCAGAGATGAAGCCGCACTCCGTAACAGGTAAGTAACATTACTTTATTTCATGCACATGCGGTCTCCCATCTCGTTTTCAGTCTCATCGGCCTGACGCGTTTGAAGCACTTTGAGCTTCTTCCTCAGAGGCCGTGTCAGAAACCCTGTTTAACCATCCTGCATCTTGCCCCCACGTGTTCTATGGTTTTCTTTGGCTTCCGGTGTGCCAATTTGAATAATTCCATACTAACACTGCACGCTGGTAGATGTAGTCAATTTGAAATAATTGTCCCCCAGTGGGTTGGGATTCTGGCACCCATGTTGAGACACAATTCTTACCCTCCAGTGGGCTCCGGGATGGGATAGCGCATGTAAATTGAGCCACCAGCTACGCCCAAGCAGAAACCGGACTTTACCATTCCTGCGGGTCCTTCTAAGATTTGTGAGTGGTGCGTCGCTTCCGCGGCCTGGAACCGCCGCAATTTTGTATTCACAACAAACTGCCCAGAGATGAAGCCGCACTCCCTAACAGGTAAGTAACATTACTTTATTTCATGCACATGCGGTCTCCCATCTCGTTTTCAGTCTCATCGGCCTGACGTGTTTCGAAGTACTTTGAGCTTCTTCCATAGAGGCCGTGTCAGAAACCCTGTTTAACCATCCTGCATCTTGCCCCCATGTGTTCTATGGTTTTCTTTGGCTTCCGGTGTGCCAATTTGAATAATTCCATACTAACACTGCACGCTGGTAGATGTAGTCAATTTGAAATAATTGTCCCCCAGTGGGTTGGGATTCTGGCACCCATGTTGAGACACAATTCTTACCCTCCAGTGGGCTCCGGGATGGGATAGCGCATGTAAATTGAGCCACCTGCTACGCCCAAGCAGAAACCGGACTTTACCATTCCTGTGGGTCATTTTAAGATTTGTGAGTGGTGCGTCGCTTCCGCGGCCTGGAACCGCCGCGATTTTGTATTCACAACAAACTGCCCAGAGATGAAGCCGCACTCCGTAACAGGTAAGTAACATTACTTTATTTCATGCACATGCGGTCTCCCATCTCGTTTTCAGTCTCATCGGCCTGACGCGTTTCAAGTGGAGAGGTGTGTTGCAGAGGCCAGGGCAGCTGACTTCGGAGCACAGGGTACACGGTTCGATCCCCGGCTCCGGTGGCAGCTCAGCTCAGCACCATGTGACTCTGGGCATTAGCTCACTTAATTTCCACTCCGGCCCCCAGCGCCTTGAGACCCGTAAGGGTGAGTAGCTGCGCTATATAAAAATGGACTTACTTTGAGCTTCTTCCTCAGAGGCCGTGTCAGAAACCCTGTTTAACCATCCTGCATCTTGCCCCCACGTGTTCTATGGTTTTCTTTGGCTTCCGGTGTGCCAATTTGAATAATTCCATACTAGCACTGCACGCTGGTAGATGTAGTCAATTTGAAATAATTGTCCCCCAGTTGGTTGGGATTCTGGCACCCATGTTGAGACACAATTCTTCCCCTCCAGTGGGCTCCGGGATGGGATAGCGCATGTAAATTGAGCCACCTGCTACGCCCAAGCACAAACCGGACTTTACCATTCCTGCGGGTCCTTTTAAGATTTGTGAGTGGTGCGTCGCTTCCGCGGCCTGGAACCGCCGCGATTTTGTATTCACAACAAACTGCCCAGAGATGAAGCCGCACTCCGTAACAGGTAAGTAACATTACTTTATTTCATGCACATGCGGTCTCCCATCTCGTTTTCAGTCTCATCGGCCTGACGCGTTTCGAAGCACTTTGAGCTTCTTCCTCAGAGGCCGTGTCAGAAACCCTGTTTAACCATCCTGGATCTTGCCCTCACGTGTTCTATGGTTTTCTTTGGCTTCCGGTGTGCCAATTTGAATAATTCCATACTAACACTGCACGCTGGTAGATGTAGTCAATTTGAAATAATTGTCCCCCAGTGGGTTGGGATTCTGGCACCCATGTTGAGACACAATTCTTACCCTCCAGTGGGCTCCGGGATGGGATACCGCATGTAAATTGAGCCACATGCTACGCCCAAGCAGAAACCGGACTTTACCATTCCTGCGGGTCCTTTTAAGATTTGTGAGTGGTGCGTCGCTTCCGCGGCCTGGAACCGCCGCGATTTTGTATTCACCACAAACTTCCCAGAGTTGAAGCCGCACTCCGTAACAGGTAAGTAACATTACTTTATTTCATGCACATGCGCTCTCCCATCTCATTTTCAGTCTCATCGGCCTGACGCGTTTCGAAGCACTTTGAGCTTCTTCCTCAGAGGCCGTGTCAGAAACCCTGTTTAACCATCCTGCATCTTGCCCCCACGTGTTCTATGGTTTTCTTTGGCTTCCGGTGTGCCAATTTGAATAATTCCATACTAAAACTGCACGCTGGTAGATGTAGTCAATTTGAAATAATTGTCCTCCAGTGGGTTGGGATTCTGGCACCCATGTTGAGACACAATTCTTATCCTCCAGTGGGCTCCGGGATGGGATAGCGCATGTAAATTGAGCCACCTGCTACGCCCAAGCAGAAACCGGACTTTACCATTCCTGCGGGTCCTTTTAAGATTTGTGAGTGGTGCGTCGCTTCTGCGGCCTGGAACCACCGCGATTTTGTATTCACAACAAACTGCCAAGAGATGAAGCCGCACTCCGTAACAGGTAAGTAACATTACTTTATTTCATGCACATGCGGTCTCCCATCTCGTTTTTAGTCTCATCGGCCTGACGCGTTTCGAAGCACTTTGAGCTTCTTCCTCAGAGGCCGTGTCAGAAACCCTGTTTAACCATCCTGGATCTTGCCCCCACGTGTTCTATGGTTTTCTTTGGCTTCCGGTGTGCCAATTTGAATAATTCCATACTAACACTGCACGCTGGTAGATGTAGTCAATTTGAAATAATTGTCCCCCAGTAGGTTGGGATTTTGGCACCCATGTTGAGACACAATTCTTACCCTCCAGTGGGCTCCGGGATGGGATAGCGCATGTAAATTGAGCCACCTGCTACGCCCAAGCAGAAACCGGACTTTACCATTCCTGCGGGTCCTTTTAAGATTTGTGAGTGGTGCGTCGCTTCCGCGGCCTGGAACCGCCGCGATTTTGTATTCACAACAAACTGCCCAGAGATGAAGCCACACTCCGTAACAGGTAAGTAACATTACTTTATTTCATGCACATGCGGTGTCCCATCTCGTTTTCAGTCTCATCGGCCTGACACGTTTCGAAGCACTTTGAGCTTCTTCCTCAGAGGCCGTGTCAGAAACCCTGTTTAACCATCCTGCATCTTGCCTCCATGTGTTCTATGGTTTTCTTTGGCTTCCGGTGTGCCAATTTGAATAATTCCATACTAACACTGCACGCTGGTAGATGTAGTCAATTTGAAATAATTGTCCCCCAGTGGGTTGGGATTCTGGCACCCATGTTGAGACACAATTCTTACCCTCCAGTGGGCTTCGGGATGGGATAGCGAGTGAAAATTGAGCCACCTGCTACGCCCAAGCAGAAACCGGACTTTACCATTCCTGTGGGTCCTTTTAAGATTTGTGAGTGGTGCGTCGCTTCCGCGGCCTGGAACCGCCGCGATTTTGTATTCACAACAAACTGCCCAGAGATGAAGCCGCACTCGGTAACAGGTAAGTAACATTACTTTATTTCATACACATGCGGTCTCCCATCTCGTTTTCAGTCTCATCGGCCTGACGCGTTTCGAAGCACTTTGAGCTTCTTCCTCAGAGGCCGTGTCAGAAACCCTGTTTAACCATCCTGCATCTTGCCCCCACGTGTTCTATGGTTTTCTTTGGCTTCCGGTGTGCCAATTTGAATAATTCCATACTAACACTGCACGCTGGTAGATGTAGTCAATTTGAAATAATTGTCCCCAGTGGGTTGGGATTCTGGCACCCATGTTGAGACACAATTCTTACCCTCCAGTGGGCTCCGGGATGGGATAGCGCATGTAAATTGAGCCACCTGCTACGCCCAAGCAGAAACCGGACTTTACCATTCCTGCGGGTCCTTTTAAGATTTGTGAGTGGTGCGTCGCTTCCGCGGCGTGGAACCGCTGCGATTTTGTATTCACAACAAACTGCCCAGAGATGAAGCCGCACTCCGTAACAGGTAAGTAACATTACTTTATTTCATGCACATGCGGTCTCCCATCTCGTTTTCAGTCTCATCGGCCTGACGCGTTTCGAAGCACTTTGAGCTTCTTCCTCAGAGGCCGTGTCAGAAACCCTGTTTAACCATCCTGCATCTTGCCCCCACGTGTTCTATGGTTTTCTTTGGCTTCCGGTGTGCCAATTTGAATAATTCAATACTAACACTGCACGCCGGTAGATGTAGTCAATTTGAAATAATTGTCCCCAGTGGGTTGGGATTCTGGCACCCATGTTGAGACACAATTCTTACCCTCCAGTGGGCTCCGGGATGGGATAGCACATGTAAATTGAGCCACCTGCTACGCCCAAGCAGAAACCGGACTTTATCATTCCTGCAGGTCCTTTTAAGATTTGTGAGTGGTGCGTCGCTTCCGCGGCCTGGAACCGCCGCGATTTTGTATTCACAACAAACTGCCCAGAGATGAAGCCGTACTCCGTAACAGGTAAGTAACATTACTTTATTTCATGCACATGCGGTCTCCCATCTCGTTTTCAGTCTCATCGGCCTGACGAGTTTCGAAGCACTTTGAGCTTCTTCCTCAGAGGCCGTGTCAGAAACCCTGTTTAACCATCCTGCATCTTGCCCCCACGTGTTCTATGGTTTTCTTTAGTTTCCAGTGTGCCAATTTGAATAATTCCATACTAACAATGCACGCTGGTAGATGTAGTCAATTTGAAATAATTGTCCCCCAGTGGGTTGGGATTCTGGCACCAATGTTGAGACACAATTCTTACCCTCCAGTGGGCTCCGGGATGGGATAGCGCATGTAAATTGAGCCACCTGCTACGCCCAAGCAGAAACCGGACTTTACCATTCCTGCGGGTCCTTTTAAGATTTGTGAGTGGTGCGTCGCTTCCGCGGCCTGGAACCGCCGCGATTTTCTATTCACAACAAACTGCCCAGAGATGAAGCCGCACTCCGTGGCTTCATCTCTGGGCAGTTTGTTGTGAATATATATATATATATATATTCACTGAAAAAACCATAGGTTTTAGGAACAGTTATAGTTAGTTGGACATTGCACTCGTACAAAACCCGTGAAATTCCCCCGTTATAGTTAGTTCAGCTAACTATAACTCGCGCCCCACAATGCACTGCTGATGACGTCACATATTACATCACTCATGACATGGTCAGTGACATCACTGATGACATCACTGATGACATCTGAAATGACATCACTGATGACATCATCCAGTGACTGTGTGTTTCTCTAAAGTTTAAATATGTTTAATATATATGCCAAGGTGTATTGAAGAATGAGTGTGTGTATAAGTGTCTGTGTGGATGATTTAGTAAGTGCGTGACTAACTCTATAAGTGAGTGATTAAACGTATCTTACTGAATGCATGGGTTAGTGACTAAACTGGGTGAATGTCTGTATCCGTCTGTCTGTTGCTGTGTAAGTGGCTGCATGGGTTTGTGAATAGCTACATGAGTGTCTATATGAGTTATTGATTGGTTGTCTGAGTATCTGTATGGGTGCCTGAGTGTTTGTGTGAGTGGGGTGTGTGCGACTCTGTACATAGATGTGTGAGTGGGTGATTCACTGGGTGCATGATTTGAAGAGTGCGTCTGTGATGGACTGCTTGGGTGGGTGAGTGTGTGTATGGGTGTGTTAGTGAGTGAATGTATATCTCAGTGGTACATGTGCGAGTAACTACATATGTAAAAGGCAGTATATATGTGTGTTAGAGTATTTAAAAGGCTATAAGTGAGAGTGTGTGATTGTGAGAGTGGCTGTATGGATGCGTGTGTGCTTGTATCAGTTATTGTATATGAGCGTAAGAATGTGCTAGTATTTGTATGAGTAAGTGAGCTGGTGTGTGTATAACTGTATAGGTGAGTAAATGGGTGTGTGATTAATTTTTTGCATGACTGACTAGGTGTGTGAGTACCTCTATGGATGAGTGGCGGTGTGTGAGTGTTTATATAGGTGTATGAGTGCATATGATAGTCCTGTACTGAGTAACTGTAAGTATGAGTGACTGGACGGGTGAGTGAGTAGATGTGTGTGTGTAGACTTAGGAATCAGTGAGTGGGTATGTAGTTATTGGTATTGGAGTGTGTATGGTTTTGCGAATGGCAGTCTGTAATTTAGAGTGGGTGTATCAAAAGTTATATTAGGGTGTGAGAAGATGCATGAAATTATCACATGGATGATGTCATCAGTGATGTCATTTGAGATGTCATCAG
This sequence comes from Calotriton arnoldi, assembly GCA_963921515.1. NCBI lineage: Eukaryota > Metazoa > Chordata > Amphibia > Caudata > Salamandridae > Calotriton > Calotriton arnoldi. Next base: position 1,136,707 of record CAWUFW010002582.1, read on the forward strand.
TGATGTCACTGACCATGTCATGAGTGATGTAATATGTGACGTCATCAGCAGTGCATTGCGGGGCGCGAGTTATAGTTAGCTGAACTAACTATAACGGGGAATTTCACGGGTTTTGTATGAGTGCAATGTCCAACTAACTATAACTGTCCCTAAAACCTATGTTTTTTCCAGTGAATTTCAAAGGTTTTTTAAATGCTAATTCCTAACTATAACATGTCTGAAACCTATGGTTTTTTTCAGTGAATTTCAAAGGTTTTGTAAATGACAATTTTTAAATGTATTAATTGTTATATTTATTTTTTGATACTGATTTACTACATTTTTTAAAACTATTTATTTTTACATATTTTATTTTTTAAATTACATTGTAATTACATTATACATTACATTACAAAATATACTTTCTCAGAATGAATTACTTTAGTTTAAATACTTTGCAAATAGGCAATAGACTTTTAAGTACAGTAGTTACAGTTGTTGCAATGGGCAACACAATTTCAAACATAATGCAACATTGAGCTCAATGTGAATTTCTAGTTAAATGAAATTAGTTACTTTATGGATTACTTTTCTAACCACAGGACTGGATCCTAGATTCAGTCCTGCGACATCTCCTGTAAACAGTTGAGTAAAAGCGTTTTGGTTACAGTAGTGATTTTTAAGGAATATTATTGTATTTTAAAAGTTGACACAGAAACTTTTTCACATAGAATCACCAATGTTATACTATGGGAGGAAATTCACTTAGCAGGTAAGTAGTGTTATCGTTACTTTTTCTTACTCAGTGGTGGATCCTGGATCCAGCACTGGTGCATCTCCTGTAAACAGTTGAAAGAATGCGTTTAAGTCATACAGGCGATTTTTAAGGAATATTTGTAGTTTGTGAAAATCGACACTTTGAAACTTTTCTGCTGAAAACCAGACAATGGATTCCTATGGAAGGAAATACAAGTTACTGGTAAATACGGTTAGAATTACTTTTCAGGGTCAGTGCTGGGCTAAAAGATGCAGCACTGGGTTCTCTCCTGATAACAGGTGAGTAAATCGGAATTCGTAGTTCGGCTGATTTTAGAGGAATATTATAAAGTTCCAAAACTCCACACTTAGAAGAATTTCCAAGTGAAACCAGTCAATGTTAGCCTATGGAAGGAAATTCAAGTTACTGGTAAGTACGGTTAAAATTACTTTTCAGGATCAGTACTGGGCTCAAAGATGCAGCACTGAGGTCTCTCCTGATAACAGGTGAGTAAATCGGAATTCGTAGTTCGGCTGATTTTAGAGGAATATTTGTATGTTACAAAAATCGACACTTAGAAACTTTTTCAGCAAAAAGCAGGCAATGATATCGTATGGAAGGAAATTCAAGTTACTGGTAAGTACGGTTAAAATTACTTTTCAGGATCAGTACTGGGCTCAAAGATGCAGCACTGAGGTCTCTCCTGATAACAGGTGAGTAAATCGGAATTCGTAGTTCCGCTGATTTTAGAGGAATATTTGCACAATGGTGAAGGAAGGGGGTGGGGCCTGAGGTGACATGTCTGCAAACACGCCCTGTGGCACGTTTTAAGTTGGAGAATTAATTCCTCCTCAATCCCGAGGGTCCCTAGGGGCCAACTAGCCCACCAGATACCTCCAGTATACGCCAGAGAGCTGCGTTGCAGAGAGGTGTTCAGAGGCCACGCCCCTTTTGCACCTCTCTGCCACGCAGCTCTGTGGCGCTTTCTGGACGTACCTGTTGGGCTAGTTGGCCCCCAGGGACCCTCAGGATTGAAGGGGATTTAATTCCCCATCTTAAAACGTGTCACGGGCCTGTTTGCACACATGTCACCTGAAGCCCCGCCCCCTCCCTTCACCACTGTGCAAACGCACCCCGTGGCGCGTTTTAAGTTGGGGGATTAAGTCCCCTTGAATCCTGAGGGTCCCTGGAGTCCAACTAGCCCAGGGGGCGCGTTTGCAGAGTGGTAAAGGAAGGGGGCGGGGCCTGCGGCACGATCGTTTTTTTTTTTAATTATTTTTTTTTTCCCCTTCTTTTTTCCTTTTTTTGGGCCCTGGGGACCCCATCCCCCAGGGCCTTACCCCTTTTTTTCTTTTTTTTTTAAACGAAAGGGGAAGGGGGCCGCGTGGCCCCCCTCCCGTGGCCGATTCCGGCCCCGGGGACCCCATCCCCCGGGGCATGGCCACACTTTTTATGATTTTTTTAAGGAGGGGGGCTGCGTGGCCCCCCTCCTCAGGCCTCCTTGTGCCCCGGGGACCCCATCCCCCGGGGCAGGCCTTTATTTTTTTTATTATTATTATTTTTTGGGGGGAGGGGGGTTGCGTGGCCCCCCTCCCGGGCCACTACTTGCCCCGGGACCCCATCCCCCGGGGCAGGCCCTCTCCGTTGGGGACTGTGGGGGGTCCCCAATCCCCCACGGTCCCGCCGGCTCCCGGCGTCCCTCGGGAGCCGGCATTGCTTTTCCACATGGGGAGCTGCTAAGATGCAGCTCCCCGTGTGGAAAAGCAATTGCTTTGAATTTTGGAAGAGAGCAGGTTTCCTGCTCTCTCTCTTCCAAAATTCAAAGCAGCTTGCTATGACAGGACGGGAGCCGCGAGGATCCCGTCCTGTCATAGCAAACTACAGTGTCCCGGGGTAGGCACCCGGGACACTGCAGGAGCTGGCCCTGGGGGTGGCGGTCCCCAGGGCCACCAGAGGCTCCAGGAGGGGGCCGCGCGGCCCCCTCCCTTCAATTGCACAGCCCCAGGGAGGTGGTGGCCCCGGGGCTTCGGGGTCCAAAACGGACCCTCACATTTGTTTTCTAAGTGCCCCGGGAGGTGGCAGTCCCCAGGGCGTGTGGGGGCTGTAGCCCCCACACAGGTGATTATTTAAAAAAAAAAGAAGCCCCGGGGAGGTGGTGGTCCCCGGGGCTGCGGGAGTGCGGAGAGCCCTCCCGCACCATTTTTTATTTAAAGCCCTGGGGGGTGGCGGTCCCTGGGGCTTGGGGGGCCTTAGAGGCCCCCCACATAAAACATAAACCCACCCCCCGCATGCCCCCGGGACTTGGGCCACCCGGGGGCAAAATATCATCGAGGCGCGGGAGACCGCGCTCGATTTTTTATCGGTGGGATCCGCGCACCCTAAGCGCATCCCGCCGATTTGTTTTTTAAAAAATGCTTTTTCTGCCCAGGGGGTCCTTGTGGGACCCCCTGAGCAGACCTAGGGGTCAGGGTGTTTCTACCCTGCCCCCTTTGCGCTTTGCGCACTTGTTTCTGTCCCTCGGTTCTACCGAGGGTCAAAATGGCTGCCAACACTTCCTGATTTGGAGTGTTGACAGCCACTTGACAGCCAATTAGCATGCAGCTCGTGATCGGGAGGGTACGCGGACCCTACTCGGCCATAGATATATATGTGACTTTACTTTTGATTTTCTCAGGAACTACTGAACGGATTTACACCATTTAAGCAAAAGGCATGACACTGAACCAAGGGCTACCTCTTTGCCAAATTTGGTGTAATTCCGTTCAGCAGTTCGGGCTGTAGCTGCGACTAACAGTTCCTATGGAAAAATGAATGAGGAAAACACGTTTTGGGACCCCCCTTTTTTCTCGGCCCCCGCTTGATGAATCACCCCGAGACTTTCAGGATAGGAGCGGATTGGAGCGCCCCAACAAGTTGGAAAATTTCGCGAAGATTCGTCAACCGGCGCCAACGTTATTTTAAATAGAATGTTGCGGATTTCCTTTGGAAAATAGGTCCTAACTATAACTATCTACTATCTATAAAAACGGTGACAAGACGTATTCAGTTGCCCGCCATTTTGATAAATGTCACAACAAAAATGTAGGGGGTCTTACGTACTTTGTGATTGATGCTGTACCTTTGGGTATAAGGGGAGGAGACCGTCAGAAAACGTTGCGTAGGCTTGAGTCAAGTTACATTATCAAACTGAATACTAAGATCCCTACAGGCCTCAACATGGAGGAAGATCTCCATACTCATTTGTAATGTCCCCCTGACCCTGTGATTTTTAACTGGTTTTAAAATTCACATTCACGATCAGCACTAGTTTGGTGGGAGCAGGAGTGTATGTTTTCTACAAAGAGGATCTATAAATATCATATGGTAAAGATGCACTGTCTTGGAAGGAGAAAGGCCCACTGGGACTGGAGTTAGTAAAATAGATCATTTACATCATATATTTACATTTGAGCAGCATGAGCATGTGGCTCGCTATGTTTGTAATATATACATATGTGAAATGAAATACGATCTGTTTTGAGTGCTATGTTGTAATTTAGCCCACTGTGGTGATAATTGATTAATCAATATACATTTTAATTTGGCAGTAATGAAATTTGCCAATCTTGCACTTTTAAATATTTAAGGCATGATCGTATTATTATGCATTCCTCATTGTTTTAATTGAGCGTATATTTATGCGTTGTTGCAATAATGTTCGTAACAATATGGGTATCTATTTCAAGAAAACTACGAGTCTGCTTTCACTATCTATTTTTTGTAGTTTACATGTGACACGGAAGCACTTTCAGTTAAATTCGCAGAAAAACTTTATTCAATTGTTGGTGAGCAAGCCTGCTGGGCAGGCGAAACGCGTCTGACACTATCAGCTGACAATAAAGTAACTGTGGCGAAACGACACGGCGTCGACTTTCCTTCATTGGAAGAGTGGTTCATATTTCGGACCGAGTTTCGGAGGTCCGTAAACGCCGACGCGCCCTTTGGTTTGGAGGTGGTGGGTTCACCGAAGCAAACGTGGAGTCTGTCTGAATACCACCACCCCCCCAATCCGTGAATGCAGGAGAGCGGGATCGCTACCTGAAGGAGAAGCAAGTGACTGCCCAAAGGCTCAGCTGCGCACCCCGCCGAGTCGGAGGACCCGAGGAGTACGTGGGTAGTGCCGAGGTAAGCGCTTGATGAGACGGAGATGGGAAAAGGGAAAGCCAGTGAAGCATTTTAAGATCGCACGCATTGAGTGATTGTGGTCACTGGCGGTTCGTTTTTTGGCGTATACTTTATTACGTGGACATTAATTCAATCATTATGTCAGCTGCTGAAGTAAGGGAACGGGAGGAAGCGGCGCTGTCGATTTTCAGTGATAACTTACTTATCAGCAACAAGAAGACGGCAACAGCAAGCACAAGTACAAAACTAACGGATGTAACGGCTCGTTTGAAACGATTAGAAAAGCTAAAACGGTCTGAATTGGCAAAATGGTGGGAGGCAAAATCACTGAATCGCTACTTGGAAGTTAAGAGAATCCCTCGTGGGCTTAGAATATTAGTGGCCCCCACTTACGAAGATCTGAATCCGAACATGCTTAAAGAGTGGGCCGAGAACAATCAGGAATCCTCAAGCAGAATGTTAGTGATCTTAATAAAGTATGCCGAGATTGACCGGGTGAGAATTCTGGAGGAAATAGAACAAATTATGGACAGGCTCAGTAAAGAAACTAATCAAGAGCCGATCATGAAATTCATGAGTGAGATGAAAGAACGTCTTGGCAAATTGGAAACAACTATTAAAGAGAGAAAAGCGCAGAAGTTCCTGCGGGATAAAATTGATTATGACCGGGGGCAAATTTATACATTCACTAAGAAGTTCGAAAACATGAGAAGACAGCGGATGAATAATGGTGCTCAGGGAAAGCAGGTACAGCAGTCAGAACAAAGCAGTATACAAAGCTCCGAGCCTGATACTGATTTGGAAGAGGGGCCTTCCAATATAAGATCTTCACAAATTCCATCAGTTATCGATGAGTTTGGTTTTTTAAGGGAGGAAAGACGTTTCAATTTGCGTCCAAGACCCCCAGTAGAGTTCAGACCTCAAAGAGCAAGAGGCAAAGGAGGAAGAGGCGCAAAGGCGCCAAATTATGCAATATCAGGAGAGAAGCCCAAATCCAAAGCCAACAAATAGATGGTAATAGTGATGCAACAATTGTTAACCTCACGACGATTAATCTCTCAGAAGGAGAAAAAAGAATCTTGAGACTGGGACTTTCTTATTGTCCTAAAATTGATATGGACTACACTACAACGAGGGTGGATGTGTTTAAATTTGTGCGATCATTAAAATTGAAAAAATATTTTGCAGTAACCCCCAAAATCCAGCTATATGTGGGTTGAGTAGCACACAGGAGGATGAAGGAAATTTGTTAGTGGATGATATGAACTTTATGGTGGAGCTACAAGAACTGCAATTCAGTAATGAGGCGGGAGGTGGCACTCCTGAAATGCAAGATCTATTGAGTACCTCAAGTAGAGTGATTGAGTTGGCCCAAGATGAGGACATTAATTTAAGCAGTAGTGTCACTACCAAGTTTAAACCCACTTCTAAATTCACACCATTGACAGCAAGAGATTCTGTAGATGTTTTTAATGATCTAGTGGTCAATGAGGTTAAGAATTTGTGTCAAAGAATAAATGCAAAGAAAAAACCATTTACTCAGAAAGCTAAAGAGTATTATACTTTGGTTGATAAACTGTTTCATGATGATGATGTGATTGTTCGTAATGCTGACAAAGGTGGAAATGTGGTTCTCTGGGGCAGGCAGCAATACCTTACTGAAGCATATAAGCAACTTGGGAATAGAGTGAATTATGTTAAAGTGAAAACAGATTAAATGAATACCAGCTATCAGATGTATAATACACTGCTACTAGAGTGGCACAGGAAGGGTTTGATCTGTCAAGATGATTTGTCCTTTTTGAGAATAACTAATCCCACCACCCCAGTGTTCTACTTAATCCCAAAGATCCATAAAGACATCACGAATCCCCTGGTCGACCTATTATTTCGGCTATTAATAGTGCACTTGAAGGCACATCTAAATTTATAGATTCATTTTTAGGTCCCTTGGTAAGGAAGCTTCCTTCATTTATTCAGGACACCGGGGACTTTCTGCGTAAAGTGTATGACGTTCCATGGGAATCTGATTTTCTTCTGATGACCATTGACGTCACAACTCTGTACACCAGTATCCGCCATAAAGACGGATTGAATGCTGTTAGACACTTTTTGGGATGTCGCCCTGTGAAACTCTGGCATCACACGCAGATGTTATTAACTATGATCACCACTTGCCTTGAAAATAACTTTTTTCTGTTTAATGGAGAACTTTATCACCAAGTGTGTGGGACAGCTATGGGCACCTGCTTTGCCCCCAGCTATGCTAATTTACATATGGGCTGGTGGGAGGAGCAGGTGGTCCAATCCCTATGGCAGAAAGAATGGCAAGAGAATGTGATCCATTGGAGTCGCTTTATAGATGACTTATTTGTGGTGTGGAAGGGAGATGTAAAACAGTGCCAGGAATTTTGTTAAAAAATTACAAACTAACAATCTGAATTTAAAGTTCACGAGTGACATCAGTGAGACAGAAGTGAACTTTCTGGATTTGACAGTGTATATTCATAATGGGAAACTACATACGATGCTCTATCGCAAACCCACAGATGGAAACACGTTGCTACATGCATCGAGTTTTCATCCGGCCAATTTGGTTAGAAGCATCCCTTATGGGGAATGCCTTAGAGCAATGAGGAATTGTAGTACCAGTGATGATTTAGAGGCAGAACTAGAATGCCTTAAAACTCGGTTTGGTATGAGAGGGTACTCCCAAGAGTGTATTGGTGAAGCAATCCGGAAGGCAAGACAGAAATCTAGGGAGGAAATTCTCTTTAAGGTTAACAAAAAGGAAGAGCGGACTAACATAGAGAACTCACAATGTAGGTTGATTACCACTTACAATAGCCAGCAGAAGGAATTAAGGAACATCCTGTATAAACACTGGCATATTATTCGTAATGATCCCATCTTAGGAAAATTGGTCCAAAAGAAACCTCAAATAACCTTTAGAAGGGCTCGCTCTCTTAAACAATCATTAGTCAGCAACATGTTACTGATGAAAACGGGGACCAAGTTGAGTAAAACATGGCTTACTAGAAAGGATGGGTTCATTAAGTGCACTAAGTGTAAAGCCTGTACCTTTGGTAAAAACACTGTGAGTTATCCTTTGGGTTTTGCAAAGAATGAACAAAAGATAAAGGGGCAATTTTTCGTGTAAAACGAAATTTGCGGTCTACGTACTTCAGTGCCCTTGTGCCTTGAAGTACGTGGGGAGTACTATTCTGCCAGTCCAGAAACGGGTGCTGCAACACCTGCGAGCCATTAAAAACGGTGACAAGACGTATCCCGTTGCCCGCCATTTTGATAAATGTCACAACAAAAATGTGGGGGGTCTTACGTACTTTGTGATTGATGCTGTACCTTTGAGTATAAGAGGAGGAGACCGTCAGAAAACGTTGCGTAGGCTTGAGTCAAGTTACATTATCAAACTGAATACTAAGATCCCTACAGGCCTCAACATGGAGGAAGATCTCCATACTCATTTGTAATGTCCCCTGACCCTGTGATTTTTAACTGGTTTTAAAATTCACATTCACGATCAGCACTAGTTTGGTGGGAGCAGGAGTGTATGTTTTCTACAAAGAGGATCTATAAATATCATATGGTAAAGATGCACTGTCTTGGAAGGAGAAAGGCCCACTGGGGCTGGAGTTAGTAAAATAGATCATTTACATCATATATTTACATTTGAGCAGCATGAGCATGTGGCTCGCTATGTTTGTAATATATACATATGTGAAATGAAATACGATCTGTTTTGAGTGCTATGTTGTAATTTAGCCCACTGTGGTGATAATTGATTAATCAAAATACATTTTAATTTGGCAGTAATGAAATTTGCCAATCTTGCACTTTTAAATATTTAAGGCATGATCGTATTATTATGCATTCCTCATTGTTTTAATTGAGCGTATATTTATGCGTTGTTGCAATAATGTTCGTAACAATATGGGTATCTATTTCAAGAAAACTACGAGTCTGCTTTCACTATCTATTTTTTGTAGTTTACATGTGACACGGAAGCACTTTCAGTTAAATTCGCAGAAAAACTTTATTCAATTGTTGGTGAGCAAGCCTGCTGGGCAGGCGAAACGCGTCTGACACTATCAGCTGACAATAAAGTAACTGTGGCGAAACGACACAGCGTCGACTTTCCTTCATTGGAAGAGTGGTTCATATTTCGGACCAAGTTTCGGAGGTCCGTAAACGCCGACGCGCCCTTTGATTTGGAGGTGGTGGGTTCACCGAAGCAAACGTGGAGTCTATATATATATATATATATATATATATGAGTAATTTTGTTGTATTAAATATGCTTTATTTTAATGAGTTGCAAACTATTCCCCATATTTCATTACAGAGCTAATGTGTTCCTTTAGTGACCTTTGTATTATCTACTGTAGATAGTTATAGTTAGGACCTATTTTCCATAGGAAATCCGCAACATTCTATTTGAAATAACTTTGGCGCCGGTTGACGAATCTTCGCGAAATTTTCAAAACTCATGGCCCGCTCCGGTCTGCTCCTATCCTGAAAGTCTCGGGGTGATTCGTCAACAGGGGGCCGAGAAAAAAGGGGGGTCCCAAAACGTGTTTTCCCCATGCAATTTTCCATAGGAACCTTTCATCGCAGCTACAGCCCGAACTGCTGAACGGAATTACACCAAATTTGGCAAAAGGTAGCCCTTGGTTCAGAGACGTGCCTTTTGGTTAAATGGTGTAAATCCGTTCAGTAGTTCCTGAGAAATTTGAAAAAGAAAACACATATATATCTGGGCGGAGCCTAACCACACATGTCATCGTGAGATCTGATTGGCTGTCAGCACTTCATCCTGGAATTGCTGGCAGCCATCTTGGGACCAATATAAATGATAGTACCCCATTGAAATGCATTGTAGTGAATCGAAGATTTTGAGAGTTACCAAAAGGAGAACTATAAAGGGTGATAACAGACTTTAGTTACATTAGAATTCATTTGTTGATGGTACCATACTAATTTCAGGAATTGTGAGGGGTTCTAAGGTGATTTTACCCTGTGAAAAACCTTCTGCTGGGATATCATGAATCATGTTTGAGGGAAAACTATTTTCACCTGCTTGTCCCATACAGTTTAGGAAGGTGCTCCAGAAGCTAAAATGAGAGCATATTTTCTGTAAATTCACATTATCTTTCTCAGTCATGTGAGAATGAAGTCTGATGTTCTCAGTAAAACATGTACATCCAACAAGGGCAGAGACTGTCAGTTGATTCCTTTGTGTTCTACTGCAGCTTCCCAGAGTGTTCTAAAGAACAACTAGAGTGCTAACAGCCTTACTTATGACAAAAGTATGGCACACCTGAAGCCATCTTGATTGGAATAAACTGGTAACACTTAAAACATTTAATTTAAAAAGGAACAAAATGATGGGGTTCATTTTGTCATAGAAATTATGGTTAGTGCTGTAGAAAGAAAAATTAGGACATGTTTCAAGTGTGATCTCAAATATCTTCCTGTTATATTTCAACAGGAGCAGCCTGTCAGTTGATGCCTTTGTGTTCTACTGCAGCTTCCCAGAGTGTTCTAAAGAACAACTAGAGCGCTAACAGTCTTACTTATGACAAAATTATGGCACACCTGAAGCCATCTTGATTGGAATAAACTGGTAACTCTTAAAACATTTAATTTAAAAAGGAACAAAATGAGGGGTTCATTTTGTCATAGAAATTATGGTTAGTGCTGTAGAAAGAAAAATTAGGACATGTTTTAAGTGCGATCTCAAATATCTTCCTGTTATATTTCAACAGGAGCAGCCTGTCAGTTGATGCCTTTGTGTTCTACTGTAGCTTCCCAGAGTGTTCTAAAGAACAACTAGAGTGCTAACAGCCTTAATTATGACAAAAGTATGGCACACCTGAAGCCATCTTGATTGGAATAAACTGGTAACACTTAAAACATTTAATTTAAAAAGGAACAAAATGATGGGGTTCATTTTGTCATAGAAATTTTGGTTAGTGCTGTAGAAAGAAAAATTAGGACATGTTTCAAGTGTGATCTCAAATATCTTCCTGTTATATTTCAACAGGAGCAGCCTGTCAGTTGATGCCTTTGTGTTCTACTGCAGCTTCCCAGAGTGTTCTAAAGAACAACTAGAGCGCTAACAGTCTTACTTATGACAAAATTATGGCACACCTGAAGCCATCTTGATTGGAATAAACTGGTAACTCTTAAAACATTTAATTTAAAAAGGAACAAAATGAGGGGGTTCATTTTGTCATATAAATTATGGTTAGTGCTGTAGAAAGAAAAATTAGGACATGTTTTAAGTGAGATCTCAAATATCTTCCTGTTATATTTCAACAGGAGCAGCCTGTCAGTTGATGCCTTTGTGTTCTACTGCAGCTTCCCAGAGTGTTCTAAAGAACAACTAGAGCACTAACAGACTTACTTATGACAAAAGTATGGCACACCTGAAGCCATCTTGATTGGAATAAACTGGTAACACTTAAAACATTTAATTTAAAAAGGAACAAAATGAGGGGGTTCATTTTGCCATAGAAATTATGGTTAGTGCTGCAGAAAGAAAATTCAGGGCATGTTTTAAGTGAGATCTCAAATCCTCTTCTATTTCATTAGAAAATTCAGACATACAGACTGAAACAATCACTTTCAATACCAGCAGTAGACTTCCAGTTAACTCCCTGGTGAGCAGTAGCTTTACTACAGTGATCTAATGAACAACTGGAGTGCTAACATTCTGAATTTATGGCAAATGTGTGACACATCTGAATGCCTTCTTGATGGAATCAAAGTAAAAAACTGAAAGCATTTCCTACTGAGGAGACTGCAGTAAATGACAAAATTAGGAAACTTCATAACAAATAAGTCTCCCAAGATGGCCACCAGAGAAAAAAGAGCCCAAATGTAGCACAAATATCACCCAGGTGTAGCCCACATATAGCCCAATGACAGAAGTGTGCAAAACACTTTTTATTTTTAGTTTTTCTGCAGTTTTATATAGTGCAAACTGGTCAGGTATTGGAGCGTTACATCTTACTTGGACCCCTTATTGCGTATTTTGCACGAAGTACATGAGATTGATCTTGCGAAACATTGAACTTTACGATTCTGTTAACCTGAAGTTGCTCTGAACCGGGCTTTGTAACACCCGGAATACCTACTGGTTTTAATTAATTCTCACTGTATTGTATTAGGAAAGAGGATTTACTGTTTTTATGTACACTTTTATGATCTATGTTTCTAAATCAGATCAAATAAAGTTTAATGAATTCTATGGCAGGACAGAGGCGAGGATTATGCATATCTTTCCTCACTTTATTTGCATAGCAGTCCAAAGAAAACGTAACACAACAATCATTAAACAAAAGACTACACAACCCATGAACCATTAGGGGGTAGTCTCCAAGGCAACTATAGTCCAATCATATCACAGTCCATCGTATATAATATTGTGAAGTCCCTTCCGCTTCCTCTTTCTTTCACTGCTCGTCAGTTAAGTGCATTCCTTACATTCTTGGCTTAATCTGACGTTGTTGCTGTTTGTATAGCGGTTTCTTGTGCACGTTATTAGCATTATTGCCTTGGTATTGTTTCATATTCCCTGCGCAGCAGGCTCTTGCCCGAGCGCGTTCTCCCCTCGCAGTTTCTCCCGCTGTGTGCTCTGCGCGCGGTGAGATCCTGTCAGGCGCGTCTGGTCCGAGCGAGGCAGCTCCGTCGAGCGCTCCCGCTGGTCTTTACGCGCGTTTGGGAATCCGGTCACTCCTTTAGTGTCCGCTTGATTCCAGACCAACCCTCGCCTAATTTTGACACCGCTACGCGGTGATTTCCCCACACGGCCACGTTAGTGACCAGCGCCACCTGGTGGTGGTAATTGGTATTGCGCCTCAGTCTATTCTCATAACAGCTTCGGGGAAAGCCCAGCTGTTGGAGCACCGGCAAGGGGGCTGTCTTAAGGATTTTAAGGGCATTTGTTCTGTGCTCACACCCTCTGCTATCATGTCTTCTCCAGAAGACCATTTTTACTCCTCCTACCAGGAAGTGGAGGAGGAATGTGTGAGAAGTTGGCCTGGCTTATGCTGTCCACTAATTATAGTGGGCACCTTGCACCAGTCCAAACAACCCCTTATTGGAGATAGGTTAAAGACAACCTTTATTGAAAGCTATCCTAGTGGTAGCTATGGAGAGCAGCCTTCAGGCTAAGTCTTGAAGGAATGTAAAGCAGCTTGTTTTACCAGTCTATAATCTCTTGAGTGACCAAATGAAAGAGCACCACACCAGGTATATATTCAAAATATATGTATTTATTGCTAAACACACCCCTCTAGTCTCTTTATGAGGCTAGAGTTCGAAGTACACAAGTATAAGTTATTTAAACACAGTAATAGCACAAATACACGTTTGGGCCCTAGGGGCGTACCAAACCATATAGCAATAAAGTGGTATAAGAACCACGACTGAACTAGACACTAGGCCTAGAGCCTCTAGAAGTGCTTGGACCACAAGGAACCACCCAAGGTAGTGACACAGGGGACCCACGGGGGACGCGTGCAGTGTAAATACACAACCGCGATACGCCGTTAACTTCTATGGAGAAAGTCGCGATCAGGAAATTAAAGAAAAGGGACACTTAAAGGAGGACTTGGAGCAAACCCTTTGAGAACTAGGTCGTTCTAGAGTCTCTACCCACGGGAGCACCGGAGTACTCGTGTTACCTCACCCAGGAAGCCGGGTGCATAGGTGCCTTTCGGGGTCGGGTTTCGTCGTCGATTTGAATGGCGATCTGCTGCAAAGTGCTGCTGGCGACCAAGTGGAAAGTGTCCGGGTGGATCCAAAGGTGGATCGGAGATCTGAAGAACCTGAAAGCAGAGGGGACAGAGTCTGGGTCACTAACCAGTGACCAGGAAGGCGATGAGCAGATGCCCACCGATGTCGAGTGCTTCAGGTAGGTTGACGGTCATCTTGAATCTTCAGCCACGAGGTCCAGGAGGCGTTGTCAGCAACCAGGAGCAGGATTCGGGCTGGTACACGAGGTTTGTCGAGTGCTGAGGCGTCGGCGACCGGATTGGACCCAACAAGCCTTGGCAACGGCAAGTCTCGATGAAAGTGAAGAATGACGATGATGCAGACCAGCAAGGTCTGAGGAACTCACCCAGCAAGTGAGGGCAAGCCTGGAGCAACCAGGAAGCCCAAGAAGAAAAGGATTGGCCTTCGTGAAGAGCTACTAGCCACCAGGCTAGTGACCGCGAAGGAGCCTCGAGACGTCGCACGTGGAGCTGGCTCACAGGACACTCGTGGAGTGGAGGCCAGTGATCTTCGGAGCAGTTGGTGCTGGAGGCTAGGGCTACTCTAAGCCCAAAGCACGACTTCGTGGGAGACCCAGAAGAGGATGCACTAGCAAATGCGTGCGGTGTCCAGGGGTCACGGTTCCACGTTACCCACGACAGCTACGGGCCTCAGCTTTGCTGGGGACTCAGGGCAGCCTCGGGGAAGTCTGGAAATCCACCTCTGGGGATGCAAAGACTTCGGCGTCCGATGGGAGCTTAGGCGATGCAGATCGGACAATTGCTTCTTTGGTGCCTGCCAAGCAGGGGAGTCACTCCTTGACCCCAAGGGAGATTCTTCTGTCCTCTAGTCTTGAGTAGAGCATCGAAGGTCCAGGATTCTGTTTCAGAGTTTCGTCCAGGGATAATCTAAAGTCCTAAGGACTGGGTTCCTATACTTATACCAAGTTTAGGGGTTGGACTACTCTGTGGCCCCACCTATGGGTGGGTCAGGGCAGAGGGGTGGCTACACCCCTTTCCCTTTGTCCAGTTCGCGCCAAAGCAGGGGCTGCAAGCCCCTGATCCGGTTTGAACTGGGGTATGCACAGGGACACCAAGTGTGCCCCCAGTGCAGGACTTCAAAGCACCCGAAAGTGCTCCCGCCCAGCCCCAATACACATTATCCTGTCTGGGGAGGTGGTCACACCTCCCTGGGACAGGAAACCTATTGTCCAGGCCTCCCCTGCCGGAGTTTCGTCCAGCAGCAGGAGGCCAGACTCGTGTCTGTGGCAGCAGCATCCATTTTGTGATGCCAGGGCTTTAGAAAGAAGTTACCGGCCAGGCCAGGGTTAACATGTCTCTCCCTCTAGAAGGGTGGAATGCTACCCCCGCCGCCAGAATTGGCGGGGGGTAGTATTCCAAGATGTTTGACACCAAACACGACATGTTTAGGTGCAGCCATTCCAAAGTTAGCATTTAAAGCGAGGTTATAATGCGCTTAAGAGTATATGGTCAGGCTGCACTACAAACAGCATCAGAGAAGGGTCTCCGAACGCTGCAGAGGGGCCCTGCTCATGCAGGGGCACCCTCTCACATAGGAACCACGCACTCTGCCTTCAGGATTGAAAAGGCCTGCCATAGGAGTGACTTATAGGTTTATATGTGTGTATGTATTTAGTGATATAGGTAACCTATATCACAGTAAGGGGTGCATGCACCACCTTACCCAGGCTGCAGTAGCAGACCTGTGGTGTCAGTTTGGATGGCCTTCCAGGGGTGGCACAATACATGCTGCAGCCCCTGGTAGGCCTCTGAGGTACCTATGCCCTTGGTACATAGTATACCTTATACTAGGGACTTATAAGGGCACTCCAGATTCCAATCAGAGATGTGCCTAAGGCACATGGAAACCTTTTACAGAGAAAGCAGATAGACTGGGGCCCTGAATAGCAGGATCCCAGTCCAACTAAGTCATAAACCAGCAAAACACCATAAAAAAAGTGGGGGCAACCATATAGTCAGATTCCACCTTCCTACATAACCACCCCCAAACGAAAGGAGATAAGGCTAACCTTGGCCAGTTGAGCCTTCATTGACTAAGTGGCCATATAAGGAAGCACCTGCACTAGCATGGTTGCCCCCTGTCTTATGGTCCACTAAGCAATCCCTCACCCTAAGGGTATGAGAGGGTCTCCACCATGGGGAATCACTACCTGTGGTGTGCTTAGGTAAAGTACCAGGCTGGTGAGGTGTCTGAGTAGGGAAGTGAGGCCCTAGGAATGTTGGTCTCAGCTTCCTCAGATCACTGGTCACCATGTATGCCTGTCTTTCCATGACTGAGTTGCACTTTGCTCTAAGGGTCAACCTTTGGCTGCCTACAGCTGGGGGTTGGGTCCCTTTGGATGGACTACTGGAGGGACATGGCAGGTTTGGAACCTTCTGGTCCCAGGTTTGCCCTTGCCTACCAGAGTCCTTCTGGGGGAGGTCCCTACATAAAGGTATGGGGGATCCCTCAGTGTGTAGAGGAGTTTTCACCTGGCTAGGGCTACTAGCCTGGGTGCCCCTAATCTGCTGATGGGGGGGTTCCTCTGGACAGGGGGCCCTGGGGGGTCCACTGACCTCCCTGACCTCTGCAGCCCTGGGCTGGCTGAGGCAGGGTAGAGAGGGGCAGGTTACCTGCTCCAGACTGGGTACCACCTTGGAAGGGTCCTCTGCCATCAGGGGTGTGGCCAGGCCAGGCCTGACTACCTCTGGGGCAGTTCCTTCACTAGGGGTAGGGTCAGTTCCCTGAGGAGGCTGACCCTTACCTACTGTCTGGAGGGAAGACGACTTTTCTTCAACCCTTGTGCTCTCTTTTGGGGGAGAGTGGGCCATTCTTCCAGGCTCCATCTCTCCAAAATCATGGACTGGGGCTGTGGCCATCACAGCCCCACTAACCTCTACAGGGACGCCCAGCATCCTGAGATGGGTTTGGTGTTCAACTTCAGCCCAGGCTGAAATTTCCAGATCATTGCCCATCAGGCAATCTACAGGTAGGGTTGGGGACACTGCCACTCTTTTGGGCCTGTGACCCCCTCCCAGCTGAGATTGACTATGGCCATGGGGTGATCTGTTCTGACACCATCAATGTTGGTCACCTGGTATTTAAACTCAGGTAAAAGCTGGTGAGGGGGGACTAGTTTCCCTGCCACCATGGTGACACTAGCCCCTGTGTCCCTAAATGCCACAGCTTTCTGACCATTAATTATTGGCTCCAATCTGTACCTGCCCAATGCTGTGGGACCCATGGTAAAGGTGGCAAATCCTATACCACCATCAGAGTCAGAGGAGTCTGTTGAGGGGTCCCTGTCTAAACTAGGGCCCACCTCTGTTCCTCTTGCAAAAGCACCCAACTTCTTGGGTGCACTACTCCCAACTGGAGGATTACTACTGGTAGTACCAGGAGGGGTGGGAGTAGTTGTGGGAGGAACATTTTCTTTATTGCCAATCCTGGGGCAACTGGGATCAGTTTTCCAGTGCCCAGGCTTTTTACAGACATGGCAATATGGTTTCTTTTCAGGAGAGGAAGGAGTTTGGGACCCACCCCCAGAAGAGGAATGTTGGGGCCCTGTAGGGGACTTATCCTTATATTTATCCCCACCTTTCTCTTGGGACTTAGTAGAATCTTTCTTCTGGTCACCACCCTGATTTTTAGTTTTTACTCTGGTTCTGACCCATTTGTCTGCCTTCTTTCCCAATTCTTGGGGAGAGGTCAGATCAGAGTCCACCAGATACTGGTGCAAAAGCTGGTTTTGACAATTATTAAGGATCTACTCCCTCATAATCAAATTGTACAATCCTAAAAAGTCCTGCACTTTGTTGCCATGTATCCAACCTTCCAGAGCCTTAGTAGCACAATCTACAAAATCAACCCAGTCTTGAGTCTGAGCTTTTTGGGTGTCTCTGAACTTCAACCTATACTGTTCAGTGGTTAGGCCAAACCCATCTATTAGAGCACTCTTCAAGACTGTGTAATTGTCAGCATCCTCTTCTCTTACAGTGAGGAGCTTGTCTCTACCTTTGTCTGCAAAGGAGAGCCACAAGATTGCTGCCCACTGCTTGGGGGACCCTCTGAACTTTACAGGCCCTCTCCAGTGCAGTTATCCATTTGTGGATGTCATCCCCACTCTGGTAGGGAGGGACAATCTTGTTTAGGTTTCTATGGTCATAAGACCTTTCCCTATCTTTAGGGATATTGCTGCCACCATGGGACTCTAGTCCCAACTTTTTCTCTCTTTGTAGAGATCTAGGGACTCCCTGTCTATAGCCAGTTGCTGTTTTCTGAGTTCAAGCTGAGCTTCCTCATATTGAATCAGCCTCTTTCTTCTCTCATGAGAGGATTCCCTCCTATGAGAGGAGACAGAGGTCCCTATTGAGGTGCCAGAGTGGTTAGACTCCTGAGAAGGAGACCTAGACCTTCTGGGCACACTCACAATCCTTCCTGGGGGAAAAAGTGGAGGTCATCTTGAGCCTCCTCCTCATCCACAGGAGGAATTGGGTTATCCAGGTCAGGGTCATTGTCACCCTCCTGGTCAGTTCCAGAGGGGGGCTGGGGGTATTGCTACCCCTGGCCCCATCCTCATCTTCTGCCCCACCCTCTGCTCCTACCCCTTCAGTCCCTAAGGGCCTGCTGAGATCATAAGCCTCCAACATCTCCCTAAGATGTTGGGTGGTGGGACTTTGGCCTGTCTTCAGTTTCCTCAAGTTACATAATGCTCTCAATTCCAAGAATGGGAGTGTATCATACTTGGAGGGAAGAAGCCCAGGGGCTTCTTGCAAGGACTCACTGGGTCCTGGCTTTGAAGACATCACTAGTGAGGTGTGGTGTATGCACTACCTACTCTAGTGTGGCCTACTAAACTCTCTTGAGTTGTAGAAAGGGTGTGCTATCCCTTAACACACAACTCTAAGTTCAGTAGAACTTACTGTATTCTAAGCTTAAATTATATGTACCTTAGGTACCTTTAGTGGTTTTCAGTTGATCAATTCAATTGAGATTATCTGGTAAAACAATAGCAAGCTGGAATCCCACACGCTGCACACCAATGTGAGAAGTTGGCCTGGCATATGCTGTCCACTAATTATAGTGGGCACCTTGCACCAGTCCAAACAACCCCTTATTGGAGATAGGTTAAAGACAACCTTTATTGAAAGCTATCCTAGTGGTAGCTATGGAGAGCAGCCTTCAGGCTAAGTCTTGAAGGAATGTAAAGCAGCTTGTTTTACCAGTCTATAATCTCTTGAGTGACCAAATGAAAGAGCACCACACCAGGTATATATTCAAAATATATGTATTTATTGCTAAACACACCCCTCTAGTCTCTTTATGAGGCTAGAGTTCGAAGTACACAAGTATAAGTTATTTAAACACAGTAATAGCACAAATACACGTTTGGGCCCTGGGGCGTACCAAACCATATACCAATAAAGTGGTATAAGAACCACGACTGAACTAGACACTAGGCCTAGAGCCTCTAGAAGTGCTTGGACCACAAGGAACCACCCAAAGGTAGTGACACAGGGGACCCACGGGGACGCGTGCAGTGTAAATACACAACCGCGATACGCCGTTAACTTCTATGGAGAAAGTCGCGATCAGGAAATTAAAGAAAAGGGACACTTAAAGGAGGACTTGGAGCAAACCCTTTGAGAACTAGGTCGTTCTAGAGTCTCTACCCACGGGAGCACCGGAGTACTCGTGTTACCTCACCCAGGGAAGCCGGGTGCATAGGTGACTTTCGGGGTCGGGTTTCGTCGTCGATTTGAATGGCGATCTGCTGCAAAGTGCTGCAGGCGACCAAGTGGAAAGTGTCCGGGTGGATCCAAGGTGGATCGGAGATCTGAAGAACCTGAAAGCAGAGGGGACAGAGTCTGGGTCACTAGCCAGTGACCAGGAAGGCGATGAGCAGATGCCCACCGATGTCGAGTGCTTCAGGTAGGTTGACAGTCGTCTTGACTCTTCAGCCACGAGGTCCAGGAGGCGTTGTCGGTGACCAGGAGCAGGATTCGGGCTGGTACACGAGGTTTGTCGAGTGCTGAGGCACCGGCGACCGGATTGGACCCAACAAGCCTTGGCAAAGGCAAGTCTCGATGAAAGTGAAGAATGACGATGATGCAGACCAGCAAGGTCTGAGGAACTCACCCAGCAAGGGTAAGTGAGGGCAAGCCTGGAGCAACCAGGGAGCCCAAGAAGAAAAGTATTGGCCTTCATGAAGGGCTACTAGCCACCGGGCTAGCGACCGCAAAGGAGCCTTGAGATGTCGCACGTGGAGCTGGCTCACAGGACACTCGTAGAGTGGAGGCCAGTGATCTTCGGTGCAGTTGGTGCTGGAGGCTAGGGCTACTCGAAGCTCAAAGCACGACTTCGTGGGACACCCAGAAGAGGATGCACTAGCAAATGCGTGCGGTGTCCAGGGGTCACGGTTCCACGTTACCCACGACAGCTACGGGCCTCAGCTTTGCTGGGGACTCAGGACAGCCTCAGTGAAGTCTGGAAATCCACCTCTGAGGATGCAAAGACTTCGGCGTCCGACGGGAGCTTAGGCGATGCAGACCGGACAATTGCTTCTTTGGTGCCTGCCAAGCAGGGGAGTCACTCCTTGACCCCAAGGGAGATTCTTCTGTCCTCTAGTCTTGAGTAGAGCGTCGAAGGTCCAGGATTCTGTTTCAGAGTTTCGTCCAGGGATAATCTAAAGTCCTAAGGACTGGGTTCCTATACTTATACCAAGTTTAGGGGTTGGACTACTCTGTGGCCCCACCTATGGGTGGGTCAGGGCAGAGGGTGGCTACACCCCTTTCCCTTTGTCCAGTTCGCGCCAAAGCAGGGGCTGCAAGCCCCTGATCCGGTTTGAACTGGGGTATGCACAGGGACACCAAGTGTGCCCCCAGTGCAGGACTTCAAAGCACCCGAAAGTGCTCCCGCCCAGCCCCAATACACATTATCCTGTCTGGGGAGGTGGTCACACCTCCCTGGGACAGGAAACCTATTGTCCAGGCCTCCCCTGCCGGAGTTTCGTCCAGCAGCAGGAGGCCAGACTCGTGTCTGTGGCAGCAGCATCCATTTTGTGATGCCAGGGCTTTAGAAAGAAGTTACCGGCCAGGCCAGGGTTAACATGTCTCTCCCTCTAAAAGGGTGGAATGCTACCCCCGCCACCAGAATTGGCGGGGGGTAGTATTCCAAGATGTTTGACACCAAACACGACATGTTTAGGTGCAGCCATTTCAAAGTTAGCATTTAACGCGAGGTTATAATGCGCTTAAGAGTATATGGTCAGGCTGCACTACAAACAGCATCAGAGAAGGGTCTCCGAACGCTGCAGAGGGGCCCTGCTCATGCAGGGGCACCCTCTCACATAGGAACCACGCACTCTGCCTTCAGGATTGATAAGGCCTGCCATAGGAGTGACTTATAGGTTTATATGTGTGTATGTATTTAGTGATATAGTTAACCTATATCACAGTAAGGGGTGCATGCACCACCTTACCCAGGCTGCAGTAGCAGACCTGTGGTGTCAGTTTGGATGGCCTTCCAGGGGTGGCACAATACATGCTGCAGCCCCTGGTAGGCCTCTGAGGTACCTATGCCCTTGGTACATAGTATACCATATACTAGGGACTTATAAGGGCACTCCAGATTCCAATCAGAGATGTGCCTAAGGCACATGGAAACCTTTTACAGAGAAAGCAGATAGACTGGGGCCCTGAATAGCAGGATCCCAGTCCAACTAAGTCATAAACCAGCAAAACACCATAAAAAAGTGGGGGCAACCATATAGTCAGATTCCACCTTCCTACATAACCACCACCCAAACGAAAGGAGATAAGGCTAACCTTGGCCAGTTGAGCCTTCATTGACTAAGTGGCCATATAAGGAAGCACCTGCACTAGCATGGTTGCCCCCTGTCTTATGGTCCACTAAGCAATCCCTCACCCTAAGGGTATGAGAGGGTCTCCACCATGGGGAATCACTACCTGTGGTGTGCTTAAGTAAAGTACCAGGCTGGTGAGGTGTCTGAGTAGGGAAGTGAGGCCCTAGGAATGTTGGTCTCAGCTTCCTCAGATCACTGGTCACCATGTATGCCTGTCTTTCCATGACTGAGTTGCACTTTGCTCTAAGGGTCAACCTTTGGCTGCCTACAGCTGGGGGTTGGGTCCCTTTGGATGGACTACTGGAGGGACATGGCAGGTTTGGAACCTTCTGGTCCCAGGTTTGCCCTTGCCTACCAGAGTCCTTCTGGGGAGGTCCCTACATAAAGGTATGGGGGATCCCTCAGTGTGTAGAGGAGTTTTCACCTGGCTAGGGCTACTAGCCTGGGTGCCCCTAATCTGCTGATGGGGGGTTCCTCTGGACAGGGGGCCCTGGGGGTCCACTGACCTCCCTGACCTCTGCAGCCCTGGGCTGGCTGAGGCAGGGTAGAGAGGGGCAGGTTACCTGCTCCAGACTGGGTACCACCTTGGAAGGGTCCTCTGCCATCAGGGGTGTGGCCAGGCCAGGCCTGACTACCTCTGGGGCAGTTCCTTCACTAGGGGTAGGGTCAGTTCCCTGAGGAGGCTGACCCTTACCTACTGTCTGGAGGGAAGACGACTTTTCTTCAACCCTTGTGCTCTCTTTTGGGGGAGAGTGGGCCATTCTTCCAGGCTCCATCTCTCCAAAATCGTGGGCTGGGGCTGTGGCCATCACAGCCCCACTAATCTTTACAGGGACGCCCAGCATCCTGAGATGGGTTTGGTGTTCAACTTCAGCCCAGGCTGAAATTTCCAGATCATTGCCCATCAGGCAATCTACAGGTAGGGTTGGGGACACTGCCACTCTTTTTGGGCCTGTGACCCCCTCCCAGCTGAGATTGACTATGGCCATGGGGTGATTTGTTCTGACACCATCAATGTTGGTCACCTGGTATTTAAACTCAGGTAAAAGCTGGTGAGGGGGACTAGTTTCCCTGCCACCATGGTGACACTAGCCCCTGTGTCCCTAAATGCCACAGCTTTCTGACCATTAATTATTGGCTCCAATCTGTACCTGCCCAATGCTGTGGGACCCATGGTAAAGGTGGCAAATCCTATACCACCATCAGAGTCAGAGGAGTCTGTTGAGGGGTCCCTGTCTAAACTAGGGCCCACCTCTGTTCCTCTTGCAAAAGCACCCAACTTCTTGGGTGCACTACTCCCAACTGGAGGATTACAACTGGTAGTACCAGGAGGGGTGGTAGTAGTTGTGGGAGGAACATTTTCTTTATTGCCAATCCTGGGGCAACTGGGATCAGTTTTCCAGTGCCCAGGCTTTTTACAGACATGGCAATATGGTTTCTTTTCAGGAGAGGAAGGAGTTTGGGACCCACCCCCAGAAGAGGAATTTTGGGGCCCTGTAGGGGACTTATCCTTATATTTATCCCCACCTTTCTCTTGGGACTTAGTAGAATCTTTCTTCTGGTCACCACCCTGATTTTTAGTTTTTACTCTGGTTCTGACCCATTTGTCTGCCTTCTTTCCCAATTCTTGGGGAGAGGTCAGATCAGAGTCCACCAGATACTGGTGCAAAAGCTGGTTTTGACAATTATTAAGGATCTACTCCTCATAATCAAATTGTACAATCCTAAAAAGTCCTGCACTTTGTTGCCATGTATCCAATCTTCCAGAGCCTTAGTAGCACAATCTACAAAATCAACCCAGTCTTGAGTCTGAGCTTTTTGGGTGTCTCTGAACTTCAACCTATACTGTTCAGTGGTTAGGCCAAACCCATCTATTAGAGCACTCTTCAAGACTGTGTAATTGTCAGCATCCTCTTCTCTTACAGTGAGGAGCTTGTCTCTACCTTTGTCTGCAAAGGAGACCCACAAGATTGCTGCCCCCTGCTTGGGGGACCCTCTGAACTTTACAGGCCCTCTCCAGTGCAGTTATCCATTTGTGGATGTCATCCCCACTCTGGTAGGGAGGGACAATCTTGTTTAGGTTTCTATGGTCATAAGACCTTTCCCTATCTTTAGGGATATTGCTGCCACCATGGGACTCTAGTCCCAACTTTTTCTCTCTTTGTAGAGATCTAGGGACTCCCTGTCTATAGCCAGTTGCTGTTTTCTGAGTTCAAGCTGAGCTTCCTCATATTGAATCAGCCTCTTTCTTCTCTCATGAGAGGATTCCCTCCTATGAGAGGAGACAGAGGTCCCTATTGAGGTGCCAGAGTGGTTAGACTCCTGAGAAGGAGACCTAGACCTTCTGGGCACACTCACAATCCTTCCTGGGGGAAAAAGTGGAGGTCATCTTGAGCCTCCTCCTCATCCACAGGAGGAATTGGGTTATCCAGGTCAGGGTCATTGTCACCCTCCTGGTCAGTTCCAGAGGGGGGCTGGGGGTATTGCTACCCCTGGCCCCATCCTCATCTTCTGCCCCACCCTCTGCTCCTACCCCTTCAGTCCCTAAGGGCCTGCTGAGATCATAAGCCTCCAACATCTCCCTAAGATGTTGGGTGGTGGGACTTTGGCCTGTCTTCAGTTTCCTCAAGTTACATAATGCTCTCAATTCCAAGAATGGGAGTGTATCATACTTGGAGGGAAGAAGCCCAGGGGCTTCTGGCAAGGACTCACTGGGTCCTGGCTTTGAAGATATCACTAGTGAGGTGTGGTGTATGCACTACCTACTCTAGTGTGGCCTACTAAACTCTCTTGAGTTGTAGAAAGGGTGTGCTATCCCTTAACACACAACTCTAAGTTCAGTAGAACTTACTGTATTCTAAGCTTAAATTATATGTACCTTAGGTACCTTTAGTGGTTTTCAGTTGATCAATTCAATTGAGATTATCTGGTAAAACAATAGCAAGCTGGAATCCCACACGCTGCACACCAATGTGAGAAGTTGGCCTGGCATATGCTGTCCACTAATTATAGTGGGCACCTTGCACCAGTCCAAACAACCCCTTATTGGAGATAGGTTAAAGACAACCTTTATTGAAAGCTATCCTAGTGGTAGCTATGGAGAGCAGCCTTCAGGCTAAGTCTTGAAGGAATGTAAAGCAGCTTGTTTTACCAGTCTATAATCTCTTGAGTGACCAAATGAAAGAGCACCACACCAGGTATATATTCAAAATATATGTATTTATTGCTAAACACACCCCTCTAGTCCCTTTATGAGGCTAGAGTTCGAAGTACACAAGTATAAGTTATTTAAACACAGTAATAGCACAAATACACGTTTGGGCCCTAGGGGCGTACCAAACCATATACCAATAAAGTGGTATAAGAACCACGACTGAACTAGACACTAGGCCTAGAGCCTCTAGAAGTGCTTGGACCACAAGGAACCACCCAAGGTAGTGACACAGGGGACCCACGGGGGACGCGTGCAGTGTAAATACACAACCGCGATACGCCGTTAACTTCTATGGAGAAAGTCGCGATCAGGAAATTAAAGAAAAGGGACACTTAAAGGAGGACTTGGAGCAAACCCTTTGAGAACTAGGTCGTTCTAGAGTCTCTACCCACGGGAGCACCGGAGTACTCGTGTTACCTCACCCAGGGAAGCCGGGTGCATAGGTGCCTTTCGGGGTCGGGTTTCGTCGTCGATTTGAATGGCGATCTGCTGCAAAGTGCTGCTGGCGACCAAGTGGAAAGTGTCCGGGTGGATCCAAAGGTGGATCGGAGATCTGAAGAACCTGAAAGCAGAGGGGACAGAGTCTGGGCCACTAGCCAGTGACCAGGAAGGCGATGAGCAGATGCCCACCGACGTCGAGTGCTTCAGGTAGGTTGACAGTCGTCTTGACTCTTCAGCCACGAGGTCCAGGAGGCGTTGTCGGTGACCAGGAGCAGGATTCGGGCTGGTAGACGAGGTTTGTCGAGTGCTGATGCACCGGCGACCGGATTGGACCCAACAAGCCTTGGCAACGGCAAGTCTCGATGAAAGTGAAGAATGACGATGATGCAGACCAGCAAGGTCTGAGGAACTCACCCAACAAGGGTAAGTGAGCGCAAGCCTGGAGCAACTAGGGAGCCCAAGAAGAAAAGGATTGGCCTTCATGAAGGGCTACTAGCCACCGGGCTAGCGACCGCAAAGGAGCCTTGAGACGTTGCACGTGGAGCTGGCTCACAGGACACTCGTGGAGTGGAGGCCAGTGATCTTCGGTGCAGTTGGTGCTGGAGGCTAGGGCTACTAGGAGCCCAAAGCACGACTATGTGGGAGACCCAGAAGAGGATGCACTAGCAAATGCGTGCGGTGTCCAGGGGTCATGGTTCCACGTTACCCATGACAGCTATGGGCCTTAGCTTTGCTGGGGACTCAGGGCAGCCTCGAGGAAGTCGGGAAATCCACCTATGGGGATGCAAAGACTTCGGCGTCCGACAGGAGCTTAGGCGATGCAGACCGGACAATTGCTTCTTTGGTGCCTGCCAAGCAGGGGAGTCACTCCTTGACCCCAAGGGAGATTCTTCTGTCCTCTAGTCTTGAGTAGAGCGTCGAAGATCCAGGATTCTGTTTCAGAGTTTCGTCCAGGGATAATCTAAAGTCCTAAGGACTGGGTTCCTATACTTATACCAAGTTTAGGGGTTGGACTACTCTGTGGCCCCACCTATGGGTGGGTCAGGGCAGAGGGTGGCTACACCCTTTCCCTTTGTCCAGTTCACGCCAAAGCAGGGGCTGCAAGCCCCTGATCCGGTTTGAACTGGGGTATGCACAGGGACACCAAGTGTGCCCCCAGTGCAGGACTTCAAAGCACCCGAAAGTGCTCCCGCCCAGCCCCAATACACATTATCCTGTCTGGGGAGGTGGTCACACCTCCCTGGGACAGGAAACCTATTGTCCAGGCCTCCCCTGCCGGAGTTTCGTCCAGCAGCAGGAGGCCAAACTCGTGTCTGTGGCAGCAGCATCCATTTTGTGATGCCAGGGCTTTAGAAAGAAGTTACCGGCCAGGCCAGGGTTAACATGTCTCTCCCTCTAGAAGGGTGGAATGCTACCCCCGCCACCAGAATTGGTGGGGGGGTAGTATTCCAAGATGTTTGACACCAAACACGACATGTTTAGGTGCAGCCATTCCAAAGTTAGCATTTAACGCGAGGTTATAATGCGCTTAAGAGTATATGGTCAGGCTGCACTACAAACAGCATCAGAGAAGGGACTCCGAACGCTGCAGAGGGCCCTGCTCATGCAGGGGCACCCTCTCACATAGGAACCACGCACTCTGCCTTCAGGATTGATAAGGCCTGCCATAGGAGTGACTTATAGGTTTATATGTGTGTATGTATTTAGTGATATAGGTAACCTATATCACAGTAAGGAGTGCATGCACCACCTTACCCAGGCTGCAGTAGCAGACCTGTGGTGTCAGTTTGGATGGCCTTCCAGGGGTGGCACAATACATGCTGCAGCCCCTGGTAGGCCTCTGAGGTACCTATGCCCTTGGTACATAGTATACCATATACTAGGGACTTATAAGGGCACTCCAGATTCCAATCAGAGATGTGCCTAAGGCACATGGAAACCTTTTTACAGAGAAAGCAGATAGACTGGGGCCCTGAATAGCAGGATCCCAGTCCAACTAAGTCATAAACCAGCAAAACACCATAAAAAAAAGTGGGAGCAACCATATAGTCAGATTCCACCTTCCTACAGAATGGCCCCCCAACTTCTCCCTCCAGCAGTGGACCAAGCCCTCTCTATGGCTATTTCTAGGGCGCTGGCTCCTCTTAGGGTTCAGGTTGATAAGCTGGCGAAAAGCATCCCTGGGGTGTTCAGTGACCCAGATCTGTTGGTGGCGGGTCCAAGTAGCTCCCAGATGGGGAATAAAAGGGCCGTTAAGCATAACACGGGGCACTTGGAAGGATTTGATAAACTTACGGCGACCTTCCTCAAGAGTGGGCAAACGCTAAAACATGCACCCTGCCGGGAGGAGGAGGGGCCCTGAGAAAATTGCGACACTGTCACCACTATTGTAGACCCCGATGGCGGGTTTCCCTTAGAGGGAGAGGGTGTATCAGAGGACGATTTCTCCTCCGATGAGGATAAGGACTCGGGGCGTCCCTGGCGTCCAGAGTCCCACTCCTCTCAGTCCTCGGTTGGGGACGGGGTCCACTCGGACATGTTCAAGCCTATCCAAATTTACCATCCTAGGTCGGCAGAGTGGACACCTGACGCCAAAGTGGCAGAGTATGTGCTGGGGAAAATCCATCAACCCCTTGAAAGGGAGGTCAGGAATAGGATGAGGGGAGAATGCCCCAGGCCCTCACTGAAGGGGAAGGTGGCACACACGCCTGAAATTGATGAGAAACTATGTACCTTTTTCTCCAAGTATATGAGGGATCCCAAGAAAGGAATTGATAGGTCTTGGATGTGGTAGGGCCCTTGACCCAAATTATTCAATTGACGAAGCGTTCCAAAGAGTCAGGATCCCCATTGTCCACGGATATTGTGGCTGGTTGGGCGCACTACCCTAAACCCTAAAACACTACCCCCTCCACTACCCAAACACCACTGCACTACCCTAAACCCTAAAACACTACCCCCAGCACGACACCCTACACTACCCAAACATAACTGCACTACCCTAAACCCTAAAACACTACCACCAGCATGACTCCCTACACTACCCAAACAGGACTGCACTACCCTAAACCCTAAAACACTACCCCCAGCACGACCCCCTACACCACCCAAACACCACTGCACTACCCTAAACCCTAGAAAAGAAACCCCCACCCCATGCCCAATCCCCCTTACCTCTCACTCCTCATGGTTCCTCTCTCCTCGTGGTTCCTGCTTCACGTCATCTCTGAGGGGCGGTGCACGTCGTTGTGAGGAAACGGAACAGCCTCTGTTTCCTTACAACGACATGGATCGTCTACATGTTTTTAGAACGCATGGTCATTTACCATACATACCTTTACAACAAAATTCGTTGTAAAGGCATGCGTGGTAAATGACCATGCATTCTAAAAAAATGCGTAGTAATGACTTTGTGATGTACAACGCATGCGTGGTAATGCATGCGTTGTAATGGTATCGCAAAGTAAAAAAGTTGTTGTAACGGCTGTTTACCGATCGAAACTGGCCCCTGTTCTTCAGTGAGACGTTTATTTGATTAATTAGGAGGAAGGAATGTGGTTTTTACCGAAAAGTGCATTCCCGGCTGTTGTATTGTGAAAGTGTCCGCGTGGCCTGGTTTCACTTCCGGTGAGAGAGTGGAAGAGTCTGTTTGGATCTAAAGGAGTTCTGTTGTTGGACGGGGCCGGCGCGACATGTCATCAGAAAACATAGCTAATGGAAAGCGTCCTCCCTGAAGTGTGGAGCAGTGCCATGAGAGGTCAACGAGTGTGCGTCCCACCGCAGTATGACCGTACCGCGTGACCCATGTGCCTCCTCCAGGGTACGGGAGGCAGAAGCGGCATCGCAGGTCCTCTTGAAGACCGTTGTAGCACTAATTCTACATTTTGGTACTAGGGCATTTTAACTTCGTTGTTCCTGCCAGATACAAAGAGAAGATCCTGTGTTATTCAGTGCCCTCGTTACCTTTTTTGTGGGTTGTGGTGCTTGTCACTTCGCTGCCCCGCCGGTGTACACGACTGGGCACCCCACCTCGTGTGCCATCTGTAGGGCCTCTGCCCTCGGATCACTGGTTTCGGTTTCTGGAGTGGCAACATAAACAGTTGCTCCCAAAGGACTAGCCTGAACACTTAGGTGAATATCCGCTGCACCAGCATTCCACGGAAATTCTTTCCTAGCTCTCCCACATCAACGAGCACGGCTCCGCTCGCGACACCGTATGACGTCATCAGAGCCGTAAGAGGACCTCGTCGGCGTGCTGACGTCAGTTCCACCCATTTTTTCCGTGCCACCGAGGCAAACAGGGGACCGAGACATTTTCACATGTATACATAGTATAATAAATATATATATATTCACTGAAAAAACCATAGGTTTCAGGCACGTTATAGTTAGAAATTAGCATTTAAAAAACCTTAGAAATTCACTGAAAAAACTATAGGTTTCAGGCACGTTATAGTCAGAAATTAGCATTTAAAAAACCTTAGAAATTCACTGAAAAAACCATAGGTTTCAGGGGCGTTATAGTTAGTTGGACATTTCACTCGTACAAAACCATAGAAATTCCCCCGTTATAGTTAGTTCAGCTAACTATAACTCGCGCGCCCGCAATGCACTGCTGATGACGTCACATATTACATCACTCATGACATGGTCAGTGACATCACTGATGACATCACTGATGACATCTCAAATGACATCACTGATGACATCATCCAGTGAATGTGTGTTTTTCTGAAAATTAAATATGTTTTATATATGTATATCTCAAGGTCGATGGAAGAATAAATGGGTATATAAGTGTCTAAATGGATGATTTTTTTGTAAAATTGATTGTATAACTGACTAAGTGTATCTTAGTGAATACATGGGTTAGTGAGTAATGTTTAAATATGAAAATATCTGTATCAGTCTCTCACTTTGTGTATAAGTGGCTGCATGGGTTGGTGAGTAGCTACATGAGTGTCTATATGGGTTATTAGTTGGTTTTTGAGTATCAGTATGAGTGTCTGAGTGTCTGTATGGTTCGGTGGGGGGTTTTACTTAGTGCATAGATGCATGAATGAGTGACTCACTGTTTGTGTTGAAGACAGCATGTGTGCAGGACTGTATAGGTGGATGAGTATGTGTATGGGTGTGTTAGTGAGTGAATGACTGCCTCAATAGTGTCTTTGAGTAACTACATATGTTTTAAACTAGTATATGTGAGTATTGGTGTATATAAGTGAGTATATGTGAGAGTGAGAGATTGGAAGAGTTCCTGTACAAATAAGTAGGTGTTTCTATAAGTGATTGTTTAAGAGAGTAAGTATGTGTAAGTTTCTGTAGAAGTAAGTGTGGTAGTGTGTGTATAACTGTATATGCAAGTAAATGGATGTTTGATACTTTGTTTGCATGTGTGACTATGTGTGTGAGTAACTCTATGGATGAGTGGCGGTGTGTAACAGGATGTATAGGTGTATGAGTACATATGATGAGTGAGTACATGTATGAGTGACTGTATAGGGACTGTTGGTGAATGAGTGGATGTGTGTGTAGATCTTGGAATTACTGAATAGGTGTGTTGTAACTGGTATTGGTATGTCCATTGTTTTGAAAATGTTAGCTTGTATTTTTGAGTGTGTGTATCAAAGGTTATATTAGGGTGAGAGGAGGTCTGCCACTCTATCACAAGGATGATGTCATCAGTGATGTCATCAGTGATGTCATTTGAGATGTCATCAGTGATGTCATGAGTGATGTCACTGACCATGTCATGAGTGATGTAATATGTGACGTCATCAGCAGTGCATTGCAGGCGTGCAAGTTATAGTCTGCTGAACTAACTATAACGGGGGAATTTCTATGGTTTTGTACGAGTGAAATGTCCAACTAACTATAACGCCCCTGAAACCTATGGTTTTTTCAGTGAATTTCTAAGGTTTTTTAAATGCTAATTTCTAACTATAACGTGCCTGAAACCTATGGTTTTTTGAGTGAATATATATATATATATAAGTGAGTAATTGTATCTCTGCTCTTGAGTTATCTTTGAAAAAACATAGGTGCGGGTGCTTATGCTACAATGGCAGTGGGACTGTATGCATGGTCTTTACTCATAAGACATTATACAGAAGCATTGCTGACTGGGAGGTAACATTAAGTAAATACATGTATGAGCGAGGGTTAAATTCACCTGTTCAACAGTAATGGAAAGATGATTGTTACAAATGAATTGAGATAGGTGTCACCTGTGAGATATAGTGAAATGAAAATGGCCAAGTTGTAGTGACTTGGACAAGGCGTGCACCACAACTAACTGAATACACAATATTAATTGTTGCAACAATATTTCTTGTCTCAAATTATCATATCAAAACAAACAATTCCTCAAAAGTTTTTTATATATGGCGAATGCTTAACTTCAGTGATAGATAATGTAATGCATACTTGTGTACTTGTGTACATAATTTATGCGTATTTATACAAACATCATAACAATGACCAAAAAACCATGACTATTACAACACAATTGCAGAATGTACACTGTGCCCAATACGTTTCGGGATGGTGTGTCCCTTCTTCAGGGGAAAATGATGTGAGTTCCGCTGTGTGTACTTCCGTGTAATTGAATATATCAATCCGGCGAAACTGACTTATAGCGCCATGCTTTCCAAAAAAGATTAAGCTCTTCATGATACACCCGAACTACTTCCTGGGGCGCCTTCTATTCAAACTCCGCTATACGTAACCGCATGGATCGGTTTCCTTTCGTTCTTTTCAATACGCAGGTTCTTCTTGAAAGCTGCTTCAAGTTTAGGGAGTGTGGGAGATGCGTACGGTGCGTCCTGTGAGATAAAGGGCATGTGTTGGATATCCATTGTCTTATAATAATATTACACATATAAAATTTGTGCGTGATTAGTTACTGATTGATCTAGGTAACACAGGAGCTTAGGAAAGCTTATTTGGTGGATGTAATGAGTCATCATAGATTTACATTACTATAAGATTACTAATAAACATAGCCATGGAGGGATATCTTGCCCACTTTAGGTAACTGCCAAGGACCCAATGTTGGGCTTTAGCTGACTCTACAATTGTCTAACTCCTTTAGGTACATCTTTCATAAATTGCCATCTTGGATACATACAGGAGCCCTGATCTGATAGGACGCACAGGTGTCACGTGTCTGGCTTCCATACGGAAGTGATTTTTAGAACAAGATGTTAGTGATCAGATATATCAAATCGTTGTTACGTGTAATGGATTATGGTACATGTTTCCAGAGGGACATGGATATTTTGGAATGTCAACTATATTCATAAGGACACGTTCCCCGCACTAACTTGCTGAATGTAATGATGGGACTGCAGTTAAATTATTAGGGTTTCTAGTGAATTACTAACACACAGAATTAGTTATTACTATCATTATATTGGTATAACAATCAGGTCTATGTCTATCCCGTCATCACATATATACATTCAAATGGCCGCTATTGATACTCGTTTGGACCGAGTCCTGATAGGACAGATGGGTGTCACGTGGTTTCTGTCGGCTTTTGTGAATCGCTCTGGGATTCGCTGATAACTCCTATATATGATAGAGGCAACATGGTGATGAACGCTGCAGAGAACGCTGTCAGAGTTTGGTAGGCGTGGGTGCAATCTCTCATATGCCTGGAGGTGGCATATACGATAAGAGCATTACTAGGAATATTATGCAAAATATATGCGCTTAGTGAGTGAATGAGTTACGATGTGCGGTACCCGTCTCAGGGAAATAATGTTTGTACTGGATCCATGTAGGGACTGGACAGAAGAGATAGGTTTAAGGAAGTTTACTGAATACGTGTGAAGTAAAATAATGGAGGATTGGGCTTAATACGATTAATGATGTGTGGCCGGTAACTGATGGTTCCATACACCATAATTAATTTGCTTATCAGTAAGCGAGTTGCTCACGGGGGCTCTCTTGTTTCCCCAGGTCTACGTCTTTCAATTATGTTTCAGATATCACGAATACATGCAGAAAATACTGGTAGGTTTATAAACGGTTGGACACTTCGATTGGTTGTAATGGGAGTGCTATATAGTATTGAACACATTATTTCTTGATATTGCAGATTCTACTTACTTGTCAATTTGGGAGAGAGGCTAGACTATCTATACATTCATTGAGGGTAAGACAAGTTGAAGTGAGCTTAAATTTATGGTGGGCTGAAACATCTGGCAGGAATCATGGGAGAACACTTCTCTTTATTATGGTGATGGACTACTTGGGTGATATGATGCATGTGGCTTGTATGACACATGCAAGTTCTTGTGTATCTGGACTCTTTTCTCAGATGTGTTTGGTTGATGTGCACATTTACATTTTATGGTGACGTCTTTATGAGCAGCATGAGACACCCATTCATAGTATAAGGATAAGATTATGCGGTTGCATCTTGAAGTGTTGATTGTTCTTAATTTGTAAATCAGCTCATGTGTCATGTACTTATTTCGGGTTTATGATGTATTTTGAGAGAAGGGGTTAACATGACTCATTATGGGACAGTGATATATGATGTTTATCTTTGTTTGTAGCCCTGAGGAAGCCTGTGGCAAACTTGCTACATCGACGAAACACTGTTTGCTACATCTGTGAAAATGTCTATGTGTGACGGCTACATCATAGTGCATACTTATATATGAAGATTTGGTTGGAACAGAATAAAAAGAAAAAAGAAATAATGACTACAGTGTATTGTGGCTAAATGATATTACAGGACAATTTCGAGTTGTGGGTGCTCAGGAAAACGGTATATATTGTTGGTCAGTGTAAACTTTCATAGTATTGTTTGGGCAATATCTACTTGGAAGCATCTGTCAATGCGTTACATTTTTTGCACTTTTTTTTTCTTCTAACTAGGAGACTCAACTTATCCTAACCGACCATGGTTGTTGACACCGCTGAGGAATCCAACAATGCCAGGGGAAGTCCACTTCAATGAGAACCATGGAAGAACAAGGTCGGCCAGTGGATTGGGCTTTTGGACTCCTAAAGGCCAGATTTTGTTGTCTGAACAAAACTGGTGGAACCCTCCTCTACTCCCCCGAGAAAGTGTGCCAAATAACTGTAAGCTGCTGCATGCTCCACAACATCACCCTGCAATGGAACATCCCTTACATCGCTCAGGATGGAGACCATGGAGAGCCACCAGGTGAGGATTCTGGAATGCCAAATGGTAATAGTGGTGAAGAGGAAGGAGTTAACTTACCTCAGGATGTAATTGACAACTCCTTCTCGTGAGTGTAAGTATATCTTGACATGTGATCACTTTCACCTTTACACCGCCTATTGATGTGATGATGATAGAAGTTTTTGTTGGTCATTTTTAGGAAGGGCATGTTCAGGAAATTTGTGGGTAAATGTGTTTGTTCAGCAAAGTTTTGACACATTGACTACTGTGTTCAGTTACCTTGTTTATCTCTAATTGTTTTGTGAAACTGTATTCTCCAAAAGTTGACTTAGTCACTTGTCCATTATATTATGTTTGATTGGTAATGTTTGTGTTTTGATTCGTTTTAGGTTGCTTCACCATGTCTTCATCATTTGGACATATCAGTGTTGTGACATTTGCAGGTATATGGTGCTAATAATCCCAAAGCAAGAGTAGTTATGGGTATGAATGGCTGCACAAAAGGCATGGCTAGCAAGCCAAGATGGCGGTCTCATCTTAACTAGGCTCTGTATCTCAACCTTGTTATCCTGACTGTTCCCTGATGAATAATAGCCATCCACTCACAGCCTGGGAGCAAGACTGCTCCTAAACACTGGGGCTTTGTGATATGGTGAAAGGGGCAGCCACAAACACAGTTTCTGCAGCGTGGAGTACAGCGGTCAGTGTGAAGGAGCCAAAAGGCCGCAACAGACGGGGAGTGGCCCCGTGGCACTGGCCGAAAAACTGTCGTAAGGGGACTGCAGGCGGGCCAGGGTGGAGAAGAGGTGGACGGAGATGGATCTGCGATTGCCATCAGGGCGCTGAATCCTTAGTGCAGTCCATAGGGAATGCGACGTGGCCGGGCCAAGGCCCCAGAGCACTGTCCGTATGGAGTGAGCAAGGCCCGGCCCACCGCTTTAACTCTGATGCTGCAGAGACTTCAGAGGAATCCAGAGGTCAAGGCGGGCCTGGGTTTCCTGGAGACCAGAGCAGGGAAGCAGTGGAGAGGACGCAGCTGGTCCCGTGCCGAGACAGTGGTGGAGTGGCCACCTGTTGGGCCCCACAGCAGCCGTTCCTGACTGCAGCCTATACGTCCCTGGGAGTAAGCACGATGGCCGCCGATCGAGTGCTGAGACTGCCGGCAGCCACAGATCCAAAAGGTGAGGAGCTGGGGGGATGGGCAAGTGCACCCGCTATGCCGCTGGCTTGCCTGCTGATGCCGGAGAGGGTCCGGCGGCCGGTTCGGGCCTAGGCCCCAACGCCACGACCCATCGGACACGGGGGCGCCTTGTGTGCCAGTCAAAGACTGAAGGACAGAGACACCAGAATATTGGCAGCAAGAGGGGGGAGATGCCTTGATTTGCCCTAGCCGACATCAGGACACACGAGAGGCAGAGGCTCATGTGAAGACCTGAACAGTGGATTGAGCCGGGCCTAACAGCCGCAAGGCACACCAAAGTTGGGTGACGCTTTGCGGGACGGAGGCTCGACCGCCCCCCAGAGAAAATAGCACAGCTACACCGCCGGGTGTGCAACAGCACGCAAACTGCATGAGATGGGTCAGATGGGGAGCAACAGAATAGAGAGCACTTAGACTACTGACTCCCAACATTGAAGCAGATTTGCCGCCGACAGCTAGAGACTCCACCTTGGGGCACCGAGGTACAGCCTGACAGTGCCCATCGTACTGAAGGAATTGAGCGCTGCAGCCAGTGCGGTTGCTAACTGTGGGAGCCTGCCTGGGCGGACGCCCTGAGGCATTGGACTGGGGAGTGACAGGCAGCATTGAGCAGTGCGGTGGCCCGACGCTGGACCATAAGGGGAGTGATCGACGTCCCAGATCGCGCTGAACATGTGAAATGGTCACAGCCGCTTGCCTTGAATGGGATCGACGTGGGACCTGGAGTTTCTCCTCACCCTTCCTCTGGACCACCACAATTCATGGAAAGATGCGAGGGGTGATGGAGAGCCTGTCATGGCTGCTGGACCGCACACGGCACTGAACGACAATGCTGCACGGCTGGCTGCACTGCCAACCTAGAAGGGACTGAGGGCTCCCGGAGCGTGGTGAAGCCAGTCCCCGGGCCGAAAAGAAACACAGAAGCGGTGACTGCCCTACCGCTGAGGCTGAGAAAGACACGTAGACTTCTGAGGGCACACCTGAGAGGGCGATGGACATAGCTGGACCACTCTTGATTCCCGTTGGGACTCAGTGGAGAATTGCTATATGGCTACGGCCCAGCAGCTGGCCATGGGCCATTTACGATTAAACACACCGCAGATGATGTCCCGCCCCAGAATGGATAGAACGTCCCAGGCACAAGCCGCTGTAGTCCAAGGACCACCGCACCTCACATTGTCCACCAAACTGGACACAGTGCTGAGTGCCTTTGAGAAGGTAGGATGGGCCTTGATCGAATATGCACGTCACTGGAAGCCAAAATTGACAAGGTCATGATGGACTTTACACTCCTGCGTGCTGATCACCGCAATCAAATGCCACAACATTACAAACCCTACTGGACCAGTGAGCACCCTGGAAGAAAGGCTGGGAGACACAGAGGGCCGATCGTGCCAGAACAATGTGCGAGTGGCGGGCCCCCCGGAAGGTGAGGAAGGCCAAGACGCAGTGTCCTACATCAAAAATTGGCTGAAGGAGCTGATGCCTGAAAACGCAGTCACCCCAATTTGTGGTGGAATATAACATAGAGTGCCGGCCCACAGACCGCCGCCAGGCGCGAATCCTAGGATGCTTCTGTTCATGCTGCTGAACTATAGGGACAGGGATGCTGTCCTGAGGGAAGCACGCAAGCTGACCGAAATCAAAATTAAGAACGCAAAAGTCATGCTGTTTCCTGATTATACAGCACCGGTAAAGAGGCGCTGGAGCTCCTTTTAGGCGGTGAACTTCGTAATTTGGACATGCGCTACTCCCTGTTATTCCCTGTTCGACTTTGAGTGGTGACGAAAGGTGCCGCCCGCTTCTTCAACTCCCCGTCGGATGCTTGGGACTGGCTGGAAAGCGCGGGCCTTGCGGCTGGGCGCATGTTGCCGAGGAATACAGCAGGAATGTGCCTTGGAGAGGGGGGCTGACGAAGGGCCAGGGGCAGTTGAGCGGCATCGACAGCTGTCCCCAACCTAGAGCAAATAATAACAGAAAGAAGAGAGGCCCTTCATGTGGCGGCGGCAATCGAGACTAGGCACAAAGTTAAGACCAAGATACAGAGTCAGCCAAATCTCTAAACGAAGATGACTCCACCCATCTGTGGTCCAGGGGGACAGATTCACTAGCTCTGCCCGTTGTGACGCTGCAGACCTCTGAAGATATAATATGAACAGGCACCAGGTGATGACTGGCTGAGCAGAGGCCCTGAAGACCTCATTGAAAATAATGGGACGATCCCGCCTTTGCTGAGCCAAGCGATTTTGCTGAGCAGATAAAGACATGACCGCACCAGTGGGATAGGGCGATGAGTCATTACGAAATGAGGTTCACACATTACACAGGGCCACGCAATATCACTAGACACGACAGCACATATATAGCTCCTAGCACACAACGCCCCAGGGGTTCCCAGGAGCTATCACCTCATGTGCGACCCCCTAACAGACACCGACAAATTTGGTAATTGCCATGGTTAAGCATTATAGTTTGGGTAGGCCCTCGTTGTGGGCCTGCCCTTATGAAGTTGTACATGTTACAGTTACGATCCCCGATTTTCTTTTTACACCCACGAAGAGGGGAGACGATGCCAATCCCTATGTACAAAATTGCGCTGGCTCAATAGGGTAAGACTTGGCAACATACCTCCCGCAAGTGATGCAGATACAAATGAGCCCTCACCATTGCACATGTAAATATCATACCAGGATCCCCTGGTTAATAAGAGGCAACTTTAATACTGTGCTAGCTGTTACATTAGATCGCTTATTCCCACCTCTAACGCGCACCACAGCCCTATCGAACGCTCTGGCGCTGACCACCTGGCTCGTCCACTGGTCCCTGATAGATACATGGTGTGCTCACAATACAGATACACGTATATACTCCTTCTATTACCACACGCATGATTTGCATGTCAGATTGGATGGTATTGTGGGATCACCCTGATTGCTACCCCTTATCAGACAAGCAGACTATCTAGGATGCATGCATTCCGATCACAATCCCCAGCACATACAGCTCAGGTGAGACGTCCATCCCGGTATGTTACAATTACAAAGTAGTCCCTGACAAGGGAAATTCACATAGGAAACCATGAATATAGGCCTGAAATCAGTGCTATATTAAAGCTGTCCAGCCGGACAGAGAATTTAATAATGTATCAAATCGTAGAAAACACTAGAATAAAGTGGGACACAATCCTGCGTCCAACGCAACACATATAACAAAGACAAAAAAATGAACAGAAATTCACAAATTTACATAAGAGGCTCAGGCAGGACAAGAAATGCTTGTAACTTGTATAAAGAAATGCAACAAGCAAACAATATGTAGAGACACCGTTACACATTAGTAATTATTTCAATTAAGTTTACGGTGCATATAAGGTTGAATACGTTTCAATCCCATAGAGACAATATTGGGATCATCATCAGGACGTGAAAATTACATGCCTAAGGGAATTTAAGCCTGAAAGACAATAGTGAAAGGTAGAGGGGACAAAAGGAAAAGGTAAGTAGATCAAAAGGACGGTAGGAACAAATTATCTTTAACAAAGTGCTAGTGAGGGAAAAGGTGGTAAAACTCTTCCATCCAGACGTCGTGTACTAGGTGTTGATATAGCACATATGCTGGGTGAAAAATGGTAAAAAACAGGTAAAACAATGATCTCACGGTGCAACGATGGATCAAGACCTTAAAGTGTTATGGCGTGGGTGCTACTGGGTAAATGGCAGCCTTGCATTCAAGTGCTAAAGCGGCGTCAGTTGAGGTTGGCTAATTGGTTCTAGCGTGGCTTACCAAGCGCAATAGCCAGGGGCACGTAGTGAGGCAAACACGATATTGCCAGAGAGGGAATATTATGGGCGCCCGGCGGCACGTAAAGTCACACGAGCGTCAATTGAGGGTTAGCGATATGGAGAGGCACAGTGACCTGGTGGGAAGAGAGAAGGTGCATAGACGGTGAGAGTACTGCAGGGGTAGGCATGTGAAAGAGCGCCAACCGCTGAGGGGCTTACCTAAATGCAAGAAATACGGCAAGCAATCCAATTTCTGAAATTATCGAAAAGGTGCTGTGAGTAACGCAATGATAAAGCGAATACTCCTGAGCCGGTACAATGACCTGTGCGGAGAGATAACAACGTGTCAAGATCTAGGACAAGGTATCTCTGCAAGTGTGGTCTTGCCGGTAGCGGCGGTTACCTGTGGATCCTTTCGGTATTCCGGTATGCCCGAGGAATGAGCGAGCCGGGGGGAGGATAAATCAGGAAGTGCAGGGATGTTCATGTGACTAATCACGTGATCGGAGGGTGCCCGGTGACTCGGCAGTGGTGGCCATATTGAAAGGGTAGAATTATGTCAAGCGGATAGAGTGTGGAAAGAGAAAGAAAGTTATGTGCAATAGCAAGAATGTAGGCAACATTTTTTGTATATAATATATACATCCATTGGGCTGATAATCGGAGCTAAGAGACAATATGGTACACAGTAGGCCGAAACATTACACATTTATGGCGGCCATCTTGGACTGGTAGAACTTACATTGAGTGTTTGGGAGACCGAATTGCATAGAAACAGCGCAGACATCTTAGAGTTGTGGAGGAACTCAAAAGTATTAATAGGTCAAAAGGTGCTTGAATAAGGTGTATTGTGGTAATCAGGTATAAAGACATGTCATCTTTATGTCAAGCATGAGTGGTGGAAAAGAGGTATTCTGCCACATTCTATAACAATCATACATACTAACACAATGATATTTGTAAGTAGTACAATGGAGATCGGAGGATGGCCTGTGGAGAAAAGGGTAAAAGGGGCAAAGTTAAAAAAAAAAGTACAGGTTCTGTTCGGATATGGGCTTATAGTAGAGTCGTCCAGTCTTCAAGTCTGTTGAGTCCAGTTTTTATGCTTCCAGTGCGCAGGATCCACTTGAGTTCCTCTTTATTCAGCAATTGTCCTATATCTGCTCCTCTTGGTGGTGGTTTGATAACGCTGATTACAGTCCATTGGCAGGGTATGCCCAGACGTGGGTCCCTTGCTCACTTTGCCACTGGATTCAAGCTAGCCTGGCTGATGAAGGGTGTTACCCAGAAATCAGTCCCAGGATGCTTGTTTCCGGTTCAGGGAAGACCTGGCTTGGCAGCTCGGGCTGGACTGTTCCCATGAGGCACAGGGTCAAGACTGATTTGCATATAGCTGTGTCTGAACTGAGGTGGCGAAGTGAGCTAAAGAATGATGATGGATTCAACCCAGATCTGTGACTGGGGGTGAGTGTCTGAAAAGTTTCAGTGCTCCGTCCACCATCTCCTTGTGTTTGCTTTGTTCGCCCATAGTTGGCAGGGTATGCCCAGACGTGGGTCCCTTGCTCACTTTGCCACTGGATTCAAGCTAGCCTGGCTGATGAAGGGTGTTACCCAGAAATCGGTCCCAGGATGCTTGTTTCCGGTTGAGGGGAGACCTGGCTTGGCAGTTTCGGGCTGGACTGTTCCCATGAGGCACAGGGTCAAGACTGATTTGCATATAGCTGTGTCTGAACTGAGGTGGCGAAGTGAGCTAAAGAATGATGATGGATTCAACCCAGATCTGTGACTGGGGGTGAGTGTCTGAAAAGTTTCAGCGCTCCGTCCATCATCTCCTTGTGTTTGCTTCGTTCGCCCATAGTTGGCAGGGTATGCCCAGACGTGGGTCCCTTGCTCACTTTGCCACTGGATTCAAGCTAGCCTGGCTGATGAAGGGTGTTACCCAGAAATCGGTCCCAGGATGCTTGTTTCCGGTTCAGGGAAGACCTGGCTTGGCAGTTCGGGCTGGACTGTTCCCATGAGGCACAGAGTCAAGACTGATTTGCATATAGCTGTGTCTGAACTGAGGTGGCGAAGTGGGCTAAAGAATGATGATGGATTCAACCCAGATCTGTGACTGGGGGTGAGTGTCTGAAAAGTTTCAGCGCTCCGTCCATCATCTCCTTGTGTTTGCTTTGTTCGCCCATAGTTGGCAGAGTATGCCCAGACGTGGGTCCCTTGCTCACTTTGCCACTGGATTCAAGCTAACCTGGCTGATGAAGGGTGTTACCCAGAAATCGGTCCCAGGATGCTTGTTTCCGGTTCAGGGAAGACCTGGCTTGGCAGTTCGGGCTGGACTGTTCCCATGAGGCACAGGGTCAAGACTGATTTGCATATAGCTGTGTCTGATCTGAGGTGGCGAAGTAAGCTAAAGAATGATGATGGATTCAACCCAGATCTGTGACTGGGGGTGAGTGTCTGAAAAGTTTCAGCACTCCGTCCATCATCTCCTTGTGTTTGCTACAGTCCATCTTAGTTCATCTTCGCTATGGGCATTGTCAGAGTAATGTTCCACCAATGGTGCATGAGGTGTTTTGCAGCGTATCCTACTGCGGTGCTGCCATATCCGCATTCGCACTTTTTGCGTGGTCTGTCCGATGTAAATTTTGTTGCATGGTGTTGGAAACGGGTAGCGTGGTGCAGAGCGGGCGGGCCAAACTCCGGAGGAATTGCGTAAAGCATCCGCGCAGCACACACAGGCGACACACCAGGCACACTACAAACGGAGACCACACCAGTTTAGGTGAAAAACAGCATTTGTATTATGCAGAACTCAGCACAAATAATCACAGTGGTGTACACGGCGCCAACTGGCACCAGACAGTCATATACAAGGGGACTATTTACAGGGCAGTAACGAGCATAAACAACAGCCTACTCCGGCACATTCAGTTAATCAGGAAGCAGATGCAGGTAGGCACAAAGCACCAGAGGTAAAGAGGAACCTGTGCCAGCCTAGGCGTAACCGCATCCAGCACAGTGGGTGCCCTAGTGCAAGTAGCATTCAACATAGGTACATTTAACTTAGAGCAAGTACTTCAGTGAGGCTCAATGTATGTAGGTACTTCCAATCCCTGGGAGGACTTAAAGCAGGTATGCAAACACTGTGGGTAACATTTTAATCAATCAGCATCCTCAGGCAGGTTCACGAGCCTAAGCAGAAATCACATAAAGACCCCACCAATAGCACTTCTATGCACAGCTTACGGCGAGGGAGCCTGATCCTACAGTGGAGAAATACCGGTACACATTCCTGTGGCAGTGACAGGCAAATAACCAAACAAGGCAGGCATTCCATTAACGTAACATTGCAGGTGGCCTGTTTCATGTAACTAATCACTCCGGTGATATGTCCCCTGCAGTTTGTAGCTCCCTTCTGCAGGTAATTTGACCTTGTGCATGCAGGCAAGACAGGTAACATTACCCTCAATTAGGGCTTAATGCAGGTAGGTAATACCATACAGGGGGGACAAGCCTAGCTGAGACTTTAGGGAGGCCCTATGGCGGTAAAACAGAGTCAAGGCAGGTAGGGTTTCTCAAGACTATCTCCCACCTGAAGTCAGTAGGGCCCACCGTGTTAGGCAAGAACCAACATGCCCCTCGAGGCAACTGCCCCCTGTCCGGCGGGGCCGAGGAGTAAAGTGAGGCCCAGGAGTCACAGGCCAAGGTGGAGTCCCTCCTCTGGACTTAGCAATAGAACCCCCTCAGTGCAGCCGCCTCCGAGGTGTCTCCGACTAACTTGCGGGGCAGCTGTGAGAAACAGTGCGGGTACTGGGGGCGGGCACCGGCAATGTGCCCCGAGATCTCCCCCCTTCCAAGGCAAGGCTGAGCCCCCACTCACCGGGCTCAGGGGACTCCTTCTCCCCTCCGGCCTTCTCCTGGCCTCTTCGATGCAGCTGCCCACTGTCAGGCGGGGCAGCTGTGCAGGGCGTCCACACGGGCCCCCTTGGAGCCCTCACTCACCCGCGATGCTCCCAGAGCCCCTCACTCACCGGGCTCACTGGAGGACTCCTCTGTCTTCCCTCGGTAGGCGGCTGACGCTCCACGCAGCCGCTGGCCTCTCTCCTCACGCGGGGCTCTCCTCAGCTCAGGGGAGCCCCCACCTACTTCCGGCCGGCTCGGCCGAGGTCTGTCTTCTTCCGGGTCGCCGCAGGCAGAGCGGCGGCCCTTCGCAGATCCCGGAGTGCGGGGTGGGCTCCCGTTCTGGGTTTTACAAGGCAGGAAGGCGCGGGGTAGGCTCCCGCGGCACTTCCAAATAAGCCGCTCTCCTTCACGGCCACACGCGCTTCCTCACTTTAGCGTGCGACAGCGCTCCTGAGGCCGCGGTGGTGATCCTGGGCGACTTTCTCCTGCGCTGGGGCAATACGGGGTAGGCTCCCGTTTAAGGAGTATCAAAACCACAGGGTGGGCTCCTGCTGGTTTAATTAGCACCACGTGGCGGCACACACGCGGGGTGGGCACCCGCTGGCAGGCAAAGCTCAGGGGGGATCCCCCACCCCGGGATCTCCTCGGGACACGTGGCAGCACAGCGCTGCGGTCGCGGCGGCGACAGGGACTCACAGTGCTTCCTCCCTCATGGCGCTTGACCTCACAGCGCACAGGGGCCACGGTGGTGATGCCTTACACAGCGCTTCTTCAGGGCATAGCGCTTCTTCAGGCCCGCAGAACTTCTGGGTAGCACAGCGCTTGGGCAGCATACAGCGCTTTCAGGTCCCAGCGCTTTAAGGTCACAGCGCTTCTTCAGGCACCGTAGATATAGCGCTCCCCAGGCGCTAGGGTGCAGGCAGTCCAAATATGGCGCTCACAAGGCGCTAGAGGCCAGGGGACAAGTAGTGCAGGGCGAGATCAGAGGCTAGCAGGGCGGCTCACCAGTCCTGAAGCAGCAGCTCCTCAGAACGGTCATCCTCCAGTATGGTGGCAATCCTGCCAGCACAGCAGCCTCCACTCCGGCAGTGTCCCTCTTACTGGCCCTGGGGACAACAGAGGGGTGCAGATGGGCACAGGGGCCAGCACACAGGCCCAATGTTGCGGTACCTCCTGGCAGAGTTCCCCTTCACTGTCTGGACTGCTCTTGACGGACTCTGACTCTTCACTGAGCACATGGCAGCCCAGCCCCCCTATATGTATCCCCATCACCCCACCTACCAGACAGGGATGGCAGCTTGCAGAAGGTTCTCTGGGGAACCGGTTCTAACTGGTCTAGGGGGAGGAGTAGAGCACCCTCGGTGCGACGTTTCCCTCCAAAAGCAGGGGGCGCTGGGGAACAAACCACTAGACTGCCAACCCACCTCAGTCAGGCGTCACATGGGCAGGCAGGCATGGCGTCCATTTTAACAGTGACATTTTTCCACAGTGCTTTTCT
The DNA here is from genome assembly GCA_963921515.1 of Calotriton arnoldi. Taxonomy (NCBI): domain Eukaryota; kingdom Metazoa; phylum Chordata; class Amphibia; order Caudata; family Salamandridae; genus Calotriton; species Calotriton arnoldi. The sequence continues at coordinate 1,181,472 of CAWUFW010002582.1, forward strand.
AAAATGGTGGAGCTAACAGTGTGTACCACATCACACAGCATTTGGCATTTTCTGTTCGGACACACCATGTTTTACCCTTAATAAAAGCGAAAAATTTCAGGCCAAAAGGGCCAAGTCCAACACAACCCCCTCCCAGCCAAAAGCCAGGGTAGACCGATCAATGCCTTGATGGGCTTCCCTGCTTAGGGCAAGAGAACTTGGACGCGGGCCCACAACTGCAGGAACACCCGCAGGTTCTTCTCCACTCTGGAACCCGATGGTTCCCTCTATCAACTCCTCCTGACCCAACTAGGCCACCCCACTGGTGCTCCCTAGTTGGCTGCAGCCAGGACCGGGCCCTAGGCCATCCAGATGTCTCTGGCCCTGGCTGTCTCACAGAGTGGGGGGCAGTAGCCCCAGGCCCGTAGTACCCTTTGACCACTCTCCCTCTCCTCCGTGCAGTCCCAAACTGCCAATGGTCTTCCCACCTAGGGACCACACTCTCACACTGTCCACCAGGTAGGGGCGAGGCTCTCCTTCCCCTCCCTCTCCTTCTGGGGTTCCGCCCTCTCCTCCTATGGGGGGCACCCTCAGAACACCACTCTTTCACTCTCCCAGGGCCGTGACCCTGCATCCGATCCACCAACCCAGGGTCTAAACCCTTAGGTTGCCCCGGTGCCAGAGGCGAGTCCTCCCTCCCTCTGCACCCCCTCCCAGAGTTCCGCACCCTCCCACCTGGAGAAGCACCCCTGGGAGACAACTCCGGGGGGACACTGCTTGCAGACGTCCCTCCCGCCAGGTCAGGCAGTACCTGTCCCTGGCCTCCCAACCCAGGATCTAAGCCCTGTGGCTGAGTCGGTGCCAGAGGCGAGTCCTTCCTCCCCCTGCACCCCCTTCCAGAGTTCCGCACCCTCCCACCTGGAGAAGTACCCCTGGAAGTCAATTCCGGAGGGACACTGGTTACAGACGTCCCTCCCGCCAGGTCAGGCAATACCTGAACCGGGCCTCCCAACCCAGGATCGAAGCCCTGTGGTTGAGCCGGTGCCAGAGGCGAGTCCTTCCTCCCTCGGCACCCCCTTCCAGAGTTCCGCACCCTCCCACCTGGAGAAGTACCCCTGGAAGTCAATTCCGGAGGGACACTGGTTACAGACGTCCCTCACGCCAGGTCAGCCAGCCCCTGAACCTGGCACACCAGCCCAGGATCTAAACCCTGTGGCTGGGCAGACCCCACAACCCCTGGAGCTCTGAACACAGACGCCCCGGGTTCTCCTGACACTGGGGGATCCCCTTCCATGGATGGCCCATCGGGACAGCTTAGGCTCCCAACCTGGGGTTCCCTTATGGAACTCTCCAGGCCCTGAGACTGCGGTTGGGGCACCTCGGGACACCTCCCCGTCTCACTCCTTCCTATGGATAGGATGTGAGGCCCTACAACCCTCTCACCTTCCTGGGACCTAGCTGGGCTATTCTCCACCTCTCCCACCTTGCTGGGTTGGAAGATCCCTGCACCACTCCCTTCAGGATCACTCCCCACTGCCCTCTCAGACTTTCTGGCACTCACCCAAAGGTCAGGGGGGATCCCCCACTCCGGGATCTCCTCGGGACACGTGGCAGCACAGCGCTGCGGTCGCGGCGGCGACAGGGACTCACAGCGCTTCCTCCCTCATGGCGCTTGACCTCACAGCGCACAGGGGCCACGGTGGTGATGCCTTACACAGCGCTTCTTCAGGGCATAGCGCTTCTTCAGGCCCGCAGAACTTCTGGGTAGCACAGCGCTTGGGCAGCATACAGCGCTTTCAGGTCCCAGCGCTTTAAGGTCACAGCGCTTCTTCAGGCACCGTAGATATAGCGCTCCCCAGGCGCTAGGGTGCAGGCAGTCCAAATATGGCGCTCACTAGGCGTTAGAGGCCAGGGGACAAGTAGTGCAGGGTGAGATCAGAGGCTAGCAGGGCGGCTCACCAGTCCTGAAGCAGCAGCTCCTCATAACGGTCATCCTCCAGTATGGTGGCAATCCTGCCAGCACAGCAGCCTCCACTCCGGCAGTGTCCCTCTTACTGGCCCTGGCGACAACAGAGGGGTGCAGATGGGCACAGGGGCCAGCACACAGGCCCAATGTGGCGGTACCTCCTGGCAGAGTTCCCCTTCACTGTCTGGACTGCTCTTGACGGACTCTGACTCTTCACTGAGCACATGGCAGCCCAGCCCCCCTATATGTATCCCCCTCACCCCACCTACCAGACAGGGCTGGCAGCTTCCAGAAGGTTCTCTGGGGAACCGGTTCTAACTGGTCTAGGGGAGGAGTAGAGCACCCTCGGTGCGACGTTTCCCTCCAAAAGCAGGGGGCGCTGGGGAACAAACCACTAGACTGCCAACCCACCTCAGTCAGGCGTCACATGGGCAGGCAGGCATGGCGTCCATTTTAACAGTGACATTTTTCCACAGTGCTTTTCTAAAATGGTGGAGCTAACAGTGTGTACCACATTACACAGCATTTGGCATTTTCTGTTCGGACACACCATGTTTTACCCTTAATAAAAGTGAAAAATTTCAGGGCAAAAGGGCCAAGTCCAACACATGGGCAAACAATTGCATAGATTACATTACATGTATTACAGTTAGAAAAATGCTTGGATTCAACATTGGTGTTACTGAACGTGAACTCCTTGCCCTCCATAGTGAATTTACAGACACTACAGTTTCCGCATTTGGCATGTCCAATCAAGGGATCCAGCCCCCAATGTTCATTTGGTGTGCCTGCTTGCTTAGTAATGGGTAGTGCGGCTCTGACCAAGTGATCTTTTATATTCTGACTCTTGCGAAAGGCAAAGAGTGGGCGGTCAATTGTACGATTGACGGCATTAAGGATACCCCAGTGTTTTAAGATGCATTCACGCTCCTTATGCGAGACTGGTGAGAAGGTCGTGACACACACCAGTTGTTTTTTTGTGGATTTGGGTTTAGGAGATAAGAGGCAATCCCTGGGGCAATACCAGGCTCTTTTTAAAGAGGTTCGTACAAGTCTCCGCGGGTAGCCACGGGCCATGAGTTTCTTAGACAGGAATGATGCCTCGCGGAAATAGTCTTCCTTTAAGGTACAATTGCGTCTAATCCTAAGAAATTGAGAGTAGGGTAAGGAGTCAGGAAGTGCTCGATGAAGGTTACTCTCATACCTGAGAAGTGTATTACGCTCAGTGGGTTTCCTATATAGGGTCTTAATGAGTTCACCATTGAGATGTTGGATGGTGAGATCAAGGAAGGAAATGGTGTTTTTGTCAAAGGTGAGGGTGAAATTCAAGCCTTGGCAATTGTTGTTAAGCCAGTGTAGAAATTGTTTAAGGGTCTATTCTGTGTCATGCCATATTAGAAAGATATCGTCAATGTATCGTCTCAACAAGCCTATGCATGTGTGGAAGGGATTGCTTGTGGAGAGGATACGGGTTGTTTCAAGGGAATCCATGAACAGTATGGCCAGGTTGGGGGAAAAAACAGCCCCCATCAAAGTACCCTTGACCTGTTGGTAGTATTGGTCATTGAAGCTAAAGAAATTCCTAGTGAGACATATTTCAAGTAACTGTAGAATGAAAAGAGTAGGAACTGCATGGGGGTGTGGTCTGGAGTTAAGAACGCGTTCAATGACAAGTAATGCTTCTGTTTGGGGAATATTGGTGTAAAGGTACTCGACGTCCATAGTGCATAGGGTGTCTGAATCACAGTCGAATGGGTAGTGTTCTACAAGGTTAATCATTACCATACTGTCTCTTATATAGCACTCTGTCTGTGGGACAAAATCTTTTATGAAGAAGTCCACGTATTGTCCTAGTGGTTCGAGAATTGAACCGCATCCTGATGCTATGCGGCGTCCTGGTAGGTTGGTAAGATTCTTGTGAATTTTGGGGAGTGTGTATATGACAGGAGTGCGAGATGATTTGGTATTAAGGAAGAGAAATTCGTTCTGACTAAGGAAACCTTGGGTTTTTGCCTCACTGGTGATTTCAAGAATAAGTTTCTGTAGTTCTTTGGTTAGATCGGTAGGGAGTCTGCAATAATGATCCGTATTGGATAGTTGTCTTAAGATTTCTGATTTCTATAGGTCTTTTTCCTGTAGGACAATTCCCCCACCTTTATCGGCAGGCTTTATGATCAGAGAGTCATTGTTTTTAAGATCAGTAAGGGCCCTCCTTTCCTCGAGTGAAATGTTGTACGGAATGTAGCGTCTGGTGGTTTCAAGAATAGAGACATCCTTCATAACCATTTTTTCAAAAGTAAGTACCTCTCCAGGAATCATATTGGCAACAGGAAAGAAGGTAGAGGGAGGGCGGAGGGGAGTATTGGTGATGCTAGCGGGAGAAGGGTTGAGTAGAAAATAGGTGTGTAGTCTGATTCTGCGGAAAAACCGGAGAAGTTCTGTTTGGAGCTCCAGGAAGTTGGGGTGGATAGTAGAGACATATGAGAGGCCCTTACTTCTAGTGGTGGGAAAATCTCCCGCAATCTGGTCATCGGCGTGGTGGCCACAAATACTGGGCCCACCCCTGCCCCAAGTAATCAAGTTAAAAACTTAGGGGCATATTATCAAGCCGGCGAAAAGAAATTATCGCCGCTTTAGCGTCTGTTTTCAGACGAAAAGCGGCGATAATTTTATCGTTGTATTAGCAAGGCCACGCTATCGCGTGAATCCTTCCCCTCTCGCCCTTTTCCATAACGCCAAGTTTGCATCTCTAATGAGATGCTAAGTGGGCGTTCCGTCCCAAAATAACTGGAGAAATGTCGTTAACCGACATTTCTCCAATTATCAAGGGAATCCCCAACAAGCATAGCGATGAGAAAAGTAGCGCTAACCTTGGTTAACGCTACTTTCCTAACGCATGCTTTTAGTTTGACTTAGCCATGATATCCAATGGAAGGTGGATATCATGGTTAAGTATGCCCAGCCCTATCAACAAGCTATCGCCAAATGTCGTGCGATTATCGCTGGATTTCCAGCGATAATCGGACATTTGGCGGCTTGCGCCAGGAATTTTATCGATTCTGAGATAAGCGTTGCTAATAGCACGCTATCTCAGCGATAAAATTCATCGATCGCCGGCGATAAATATCCTAGCGCTAAGTGCGCTTAGCGATATTTATCGCCGGTTGTTGATAATATGCCCCTTAGGCGTTTGGCTAGACTCCAACCTCTCCTTTGAGGCTCACACCAAAAAGGTGGCGGGGAAGTGTTTCGGAGTGTTGAGAGTACTACGGAAAACTCTGGATGTGCTCCCAATCGCAGCGAGGAAAACCCTAGTCCATGCATTAGTCACAACCCACCTGGATTAAGGAAATGCTCTATACCTAGGAGCAACTGACAAATGCCTGCACAGGCTTCAATGCATTCAGAACGCAGCTGCTCGCCTTGTTCTGATGCTTCCCAGGAGAGCCTCCACTAGGAAAGCTCTCTCTTCCCTTCATTGGCTACCACTTAAGGAGAGAATACTTTTCAAAACCTTGTGTGTCAGCCACCGCATCCTGCAGGGGAAAGGCCCTAGCTACTTACACAATCTACTCACCCCCTATACTCCTACTCGTCATCTGAGATCAACTGGGACCTACTTGGTCAAGATCCCTAAAGTTAAAAGAGCGAGAATGGGAGCCCGTTTCTTCAGATATCTGGCCGCTAAGCACTGGAACACACTTCCTCTCTTCCTACGGGCTGAACCATCGGAGTCACTCTTCCGGAGGCAACTGAAAACCTGGCTCTTCCGTGTATAAGGCCCACTTACCTGGGTTCTGCCCCTTGACACTTGATGAGTTTCTGTTCCGCAGCGCGGGGACACACCAGCAGGTGAAACCAGGCGCTTTACAAGCTTGCCTATTATTATTTACTGAGAAGTGTTTGTTCAGGGTCAGTTAGGGCATGTCTGGACAAGTTGAAGATGGGTATGGTGAGGGGATCATGAATAAACTCTGTGTCATTAGTTACCACTGGTAGAATTTCTGACGGGTCTGACGTTCGCCTGGAGGGTTGTACCATTGTTGCTGTTGTTTGACTCTGCCTCGTTTTGAGGGCTCGTTTTGTCCTCTGCCTAAAAAATGTTGATTTGGTGCCCGAGTGGAGGTACTGGGACCTCCAGCCTTGGTCTGAGTTGTCAGATGACTCTGCAGAAGTATCAGAAAATCCTGTCCAGGTTATCCCGTCTATTGAATCTGCCCCAAGGTCTAGAGTTTTGAGGATTAGAATTGAATCGATTAAGGTAGAAGTCCTTTTGTAAGTACGGGTAAGTTCTCTCTAGATTGTATGATTTGATATCTTTTTTTACTTTCAGAGATTTTTTGTTTTGATCAAGTAGATAGAATTTGTCTACGGTTTTTTGGACCTGCTCTAGTAGTTTTTTACAGTCAGCGATTGAGCTGGTGTCTTTGATTTGTTTCTCAATATCAGCTATTTCCTCATTGAGTTTCTGCAATGTTTCTGTGGCAGTATCTGTGCCCAGCACCATCCAGTGCCGTGAGCAGGTTGTTCCGATGTAGCTAAAGTTTGTGATATATTTGTTATTGTCCGTAAAGACTCCAGGTATGTTTCTTACTTGCAGGCCCACTGGTATAATATTTGCCCTTTGATATTCAGTTAGCATACGGATCATTAGTTGCAATCTGACATATTTCTTTTTATATTTCTCTAGTTGTTCTGTAAGAGAGATGTTGGTATTAGGAGTAGATTCCGTGGAGTCTGAAAACAAGTATGGTCCTTCAAGTATTTCTTTGATATAATCGCCAGAGTTCAGTGGGGCATGGTCTGACACAGTTCTCTGTGTAAAGAGGGATAGTGAAAGGAAAGTCTGAAAGGGGGAAGAAGGGATATGGGGAAGCAAGGAAGGTAACCCACTTCGAGAAGGGGAATAGAGCCAAGAACCCTTGCAATCCAGCGATTTCGCTCAACGTGTTTAAATAACAAGGTAACCCAATTGTAATGGTCAGGGACCTTGGGTAGTAGTTTGTTACAATTACAAAGTAGTCTCTGACAAGGGAAATTCACACAGGAAACAATGAATATAGGCCTGAAATCAGTGCTATATTAAAGCTGTCCAGCCAGAGAGAGAATTTAATAATGTATCAAATCATAGAAAACACTAGACTAAAGTGGGACACAATCCTGCGTCCAACGCAACACATATAACAAAGACAAAAAAATTAACAGAAATTCACAAATTTACATAAGAGGCTCAGGCAGGACAAGAAATGCTTGTAACTTGTATAAAGAAATGCAACAAGCAAACAATATGTAGAGACACTGATACACGTTAGTAATTATTTCAATTGCGTTTAGGGTGCATATAAGGTCGACGACGTTTCAATCCCGTAGAGACAATATTGGGATCATCATCAGGATGTGAAAATTACATGCCTAAGGAAATTTAAGCCTGAAAGACAATTGTGAAAGGTAGAGGGGACAACATGAAAAGGTAAGTAGATCAAAAGGATGGTAGGAACAAATTATCTTTAACAAAGTGCTAGTGAGGGAAAAGGTGGTAAAACTCTTCCATCCAGACGTCGTGTACTAGGTGTTGATATAGCACATATGCTGGGTGAAAATGGTAAAAAACAGGTAAAACAACGATCTCACGGTGCAACGATGGATCAAGACCTTAAAGTGTTACGGCGTGGGTGCTACCGGGTAAATGGCAGCCTTGCATTCAAGTGCTAAAGCGGCGTGAGTTGAGGTGGGCTAATTGGCTCTAGCGTGGCTTACCAAGTGCAATAGCCAGGGGCACGTAGTGAGGCAAACACGATATTGCCAGAGAGGGAATATTATGGGCGCCCGGAGGCACGTAAAGTCACACGAGCATCTGGGCGCTAGTGAAAAGAAGAAACAAGATTCAGGAATAGCTAAGAATTGTATGGTCAAAGACCAATACGGGCATGCGTTAGCTCTTACCATAGTCAAGGTGATATGATAAAATTGGAGCAAATCCCAATTGAGGGTTAGCGATATGGAGAGGCACGGTGAACCGGTGGGAAGAGAGACGGTACATAGACGGTGAGAGTACTGCAGGGGTAGGCATGTGAAAGAGCACCAACCGCTGAGGGGCTTACCTAAATGCAAGAAATACGGCAAGCAATCCAATTTCTGAAATTATCGAAAAGGTGCTGTGAGTAACGCAACGATAAAGCAAATACTCCTTAGCCGGTACAATGACCTGTATGGAGAGATAACAACGTGTCAATATCTAGGACAGGATATCTCTGCAAGTGTGGTCTTGCCCGTAGCGGGGCTTACCTGTGGATCCTTTGGTATTCCGGTATGCTCGAGGAATGAGCGAGCATGGGGGGAGGATAAATCAGGAAGTGCAGGGATGTTCATGTGACTAATCACGTAATCGGAGGGTGCCCGGTGACTTGGCAGTGGCTATTGGATATTGCCTATTGTCTTTCAGGTTTAAATTCCCATAGGCATGTAATTTTCACCTCCTGATGATGATCCCAATATTGTCTCTACGGGATCGAAACGTCGTCGACCTTATATGCACCGTAAACACAATTGAAATAATTACTAATGTGTAACAGTGTCTCTACATATTGTTTGCTTGTTGCATTTCTTTATACAAGTTACAAGCATTTCTTGTCCTGCTTGTGCCTCTTATGTAAATTTGTGAATTTCTGTTCATTTTTTGTCTTTGTTATATGTGTTGCGTTGGACGCAGGATTGTGTCCCACTTTATTCTAGTGTTTTCTATGATTTGATACATTATTAAATTCTCTGTCCGGCTGGACAGCTTTAATATAGCACTGATTTCAGGCCTATATTCATTGTTTCCTGTGTGAATTTCCCTTGTCAGGGACTACTTTGTAATTGAACATACTACTACCCAAGGTCCCTGACCATTGCAATTGGGTTTCCTTGTTATTTAAACACGATGGGGCATATTCTCAAGGACCTATCGCTGAGTTAGCTGCACTTTATCGCAGCCAAAGTGGCGATAGATTTATCGCCCTATTCACAAGCATGTGCTAACAGCCGATATCGCCAGTTTTCCTGCGATAGCAGCCGCAAAAAACATCGCCACGGATGACACCGACAACTAACGCTAATGAGATGCAGAGTAGGCGTTCCTGTGCAAAAAGCCGCGACAACACCACTTCGCAATATCCTCTACGACCAGCCAGATCGGCAATAAGATCACAAAACAGGCGATAAGGCGCGTTAGCAGCAGGGATTTAACACCTGCTCTTACCTGGTGTTAAGTCGGACGACAACCTGCACCACAAAAGGGAACCCAGACCTGAGCCACATCTGAAGAACAACAGATGCCATGGAGCTACTGATCATGCAGCTCGGAGCCCCAAGAGGGCCACAACACCCACCGCCACCACACCCAGGCCCCCCCCCCCCCCCGGGCCCTACCACGGACAAAGATATTTAACATCAACTCTACGATATCATGAACAAAACAATTCGCCTGATGTCGCACAAGTACAACAATTAACATTCATGTGTGGTCAGAAAAAGGAGAATCATCCATTCCTCTTTGAATTTCAAAACAAATGATTTTATTCAAATTCAACTCAAAACAACTATTCGGAAGAGCCATGGCGGGTCTTCTGTGGACAATCTGTAAGACACAGCCTGCAAGACAAAATTCAAGATAAGAAGGTGTGTCATGCGCTCATCAAAGGACAGAGAGAGAGAGAAAGAGAGAGAGGAAGAAAGGGAGAGAGAGAGAGAGAGTGAAAGAGAGGGAGAGAGAGAAAGAGAGAGAAAGGGGAGAGAGGGAGAAGGAGAGAGAGAGAAACAGAGGAAGAGAGAGAGAGAGACAGTGAAAGGAAGAGAGGGAGAAGGAGAGAAACAGAAACAGAGGAAGAGAGAGAGACAGTGAAAGGAAGAGAGGGAGAAGGAGAGAGAGAGAAACAGAGGAAGAGAGAGAGACAGTGAAAGGAAGAGAGGGAGAAGGAGATAGAGAGAGAGTAACAGAGAAAGAGAGAGAGACAGTGAAAGGAAGAGAGGGAGAAGGAGAGAGAGTGCTGACACTGCGGACCCAGGCCTCACTGTTCAGCTGCTGCCACCGGGGTGTCTCCAACCATGTGCCGGTATACACTGCAGTCCACCAGGTCCCTTATCTGAAACAGAGTCCAGATTCATGAATGGCAGAGGTCATATCATTGCACACGCCATCATCGCTTGGCCGCCCCTGCGCACACAGGCTGCTGCACCCCAGCCCCTCCCGCCGCCCAGCGGTGTTTGCCCGGCCCTTCGTACACAGGCTGCTACACCCCAGCCCCTCCCACCGCCCAGCGGTGTTTGCCCGCCCCTGCGCACCCAGGCCTCACTAAGAGGGCCCACCACGTACCGGTGCAAGCTCCAAGCCCGGGGCCCACGACCTTGGCAGCCTCCACATCATGCAGCCCCGTCCCGCGGGCCAACAGGTCACACACGTGATTCTGGGTCTTGATTTCGCAATGGCAGAGATCATATCAGTGCACACAGCATCATCGCAGGCTGCACACCCGCTCAGCACCTAAGGTGCCACTAACTCAGTGCACCGAAAGTCACCGTCCCGTGGCGGTAGGCCCGTATCGGCCGCAGTGTTTCCGGTGCTACCAACTCTGTGCAACGCAAATCATGGACCCTTTCTGATTGAGTCCCGTGAAATGCCAGGCGGACGCAGCCATGTCACCTCCGGCAGTGGGGAAGAACTGGGACACGTAGCGTCGTCATCCCCCCCTTTATACGTACGCCGAGTGGGCTGGGTCGGCGTACGCCAGGCTAGCGTAGGGGTGTGAATAATTATCCCTGGGCTCTGGGCATGGTTCATTTCTGGGCTGGACAGAAAACCAACTGATGCGTGTGTCTCTGTTGCAGTGTCTGCGCCACACGGCCCGCAATCGACAATGTTGCAATGTTGCATGCACCCGGAGTGCGGCCGCGCACGAAGGGATTGTACAAGGAGCGCAAGGCCGCTCGGGCTCTTGTCTCATGCATGCCAACTGTTGTGTGTGCATCGCTATTGGTGCCCCATAAGCCTAAGGCCTAGCCCCAATTGCAGCGCAAAAGCCACATCACATTTCCAGGATGCAAGCAGTAGTCAGACAAACATTAGGGATGAAAGCTCCTTTGTCTCAATACATAAGGCGGAAGGACATCTGCACCTCCGACCTTGGTCTTGCATGCGGCAGGCACCCCCTGAGAGAGATAGCATAGCAGATGATGACGACTCCCACACTACGCACAGCGCTAATGATAGACCAACGTATCCACACCCCACACACAGAAGTCCTTGCTCGAGGTACTCTTGCATGGAATACCCTTGACACTTACGTACACAACAACCCATACGTCCAAACGTTGCACACACATATGACTCATTGCTCCGAGCTGTGGCATATCATCCACATAACTGCCGCAGGTCAGAAGAGTGCCGGTTCTACGAGAGCCACCAACGCAATGGCAGAACATCCCGGGTGCATGCACAACGCCTGTTACGTGGAACTGTACCGTGACCGAATGCTGCTTGTTAGTGTCTGATGCATTGGTCTGCTTGTTGTGGCGCTTGTCTTGCCCGTACTGACACGCACATGGCAATAAAGTCTACGCAACTTCACTAGTGTTCAACTGTGATGAGTGTTGATTAGAATGACTAATCGTGTGCCTCAATGAGCATTGTCCGTACACAGGGAGAGACTGACTGACGCATTTCACTTAGGAGTGAGTCCCTATTGCCAGCTCCACCTCTGTGAGCCAGACATAGTGGTTGGGATAGTTGCTGACAGACCTGTGCTCTTACGTGTCTTCAGCAATGTGAGTATGGTGTCCACATTCTTGCCATGTAGATCAATGTGATCCATCACTACAGGCTGTGTCCACCCAGTTGAGTGTGAGTAGGTATGCGAAGAGATGTTCTGTTGTCAAATGTGATGGGGGACACTACTTTAGGCCTGCCAACGACTTTGACATTTCATACCCATCCCTATTACTAACATTGCGTGGGGCAAAGTTGAGGATTTGCACGATTGTTGTTTCAGAGCAATGAGGCCACAGCTAGTGCACACATTCCCAGTCATCTCACTTCCTATGTGTGTCACGGTCAAACATGCGCATTGCTTTCATTTCCCAGGGTGTACCTATTTGGGCAATCAATGTCCTTACATTCATCCACACTTTCATACTTGATCGATTATGGACATGACACATCTGTGTGAATTTGAATGATTTATTCACCTTCGGTGGGGTGTCGGAGCTGGAGCAGTACATGGCCATGCAAACCCCACATTACAATGTAGCCCAGTGGAGGGCCAACCAGAGTCATTAGGGATTGACAAGTACATCGGAAGGGGAAGAGTACAGTCCGCAGTCTGATTGCTGTGTCATTGGTAAGCAAACAAAATATGGCAGTCCATGTCGAGGTCCAAGGTGAGTGTCGCAGAGTGTTTCGGGGGACAGCGGGAGGTGTAGTTATAGGGCATGATGCAGAGGGCAGAACCAAGCTGAAACAGGGCATATAGCAGAGAAGAATGCTACTGGCTCCTTCTTACTACAAAGGTGGAATCACCCACATCTTCGTCCTCTATGTCATCTGTCTGACATGTGGGTGCTGATGTTTGGTCTGCAGCACTGTGTGCCACTGACACATCAGGGGCCGGAGATGTGTGTGTAGAAGTACCAGCAGCCTTCATCAGCAACTGCCTTAGTGGCAGCAATGCAATGATGAGGATCTGCAGAGCATGGAAGATCCCAACAACTTTTCGCTGGTGTGCATCGGTGGCAGCCATTCTTTTCGCATGCATCCGCTCCATGTTCTCCATTATCCTCAGCATCTGTGCCAACTCTCGGCTGACATCGCTGAGGCCACTCTGACTGGACAGTTGTTCTCCTCTCAGAGTCATGACTCCAGCGATGTCGGGCTTGGATTGTTGGACTTCATGGAGCGAACAGTGGGTGGCCGTTAGGGTGTGTAAGTGGTCCCTGATGGGACTTAGACACCCACGTAAGGCATCTAGTTTGGCTGCCATGAGGTCAAACCCCACCCGCACCTGTTCAGTCACCTCCTTCTGGCAGTCTAACACATGGCCTTGGAATGCGATGTGTTCTTCGGTGAGGTGCTGGGAGGCAGGTGTGGTGGTGGGTGCTTCCTGCTGCGTGGTCTGTGCAGGGGGTGGGGTCTCCTCGATGCAGCTGGGCTGCCATGCTCCTGGAGGTGGGTTTCCATAGCTGTCCATGAGCTGTTGTAGGGCGTTGTTGTCGAAGGTGTGGAGGTCCTCTTCATCATCACTGATGAGTTGTCTGGTCTGCTCTGCAGGAGGTTTTGATTGTCCCTCTGCAATGTGAATGGGAGATGCATTTTGACATTGTGTTGACATGTATGTTGACGCATTGTTCAAGTTTACATACAGACTGCATGGCAATGTACATTGTGACTGTTTGGGAGGAGCTGGCTATTTGATGCGGGACAGTGGACATTTGAACTACATCACGGATGTGAGGTTGTACACGTACATCATCATCTCACAGTTTCCTGCTATGCCAGATGTGATTGGCCAGTTTCTACGCACAAGCGGTACCAGTTGTGTCCTCTGTTCTGTAGTGGGAGTGTTGCACTTTGTTCCACATTGTCGTCAATGATGATGTGCTGTTATTGCTATGTGTGTGTGCTGCATTGTGGGAGAGTCGCCCCTGCAGCTGTGATTTTGCTGCCCCTTATCCCTTTGAGGCAGTGTGCCTTTGACTTCTGTGCTTCTATAGTGCTGGGATGTTGCAGACTTGGCTAATTTTGGGTCTAGTTCGGATTTTGGACTCTTGGGCATGGTTTATCCGCAGATGTGTTGTTGGCGTCAGGGGTTGTTTGTGCACGTAGATGTGTCAGAGTGTGACCTGCTCCTTTTACGGATGTGTTCCACACTCAGCCACCTCAGTGTCGTGGCGTGCACCATGTCATGATAATTGGACTGCAGCCATGCTGTTCGTCATGCAGTGTCACTTGCATTGTCAGTGTGGCTCACAGACACGCAGCTTTGCTGGTTTTGACACGTGTGCATGGGTTGGTTGTGAGATTGGTGCTGTGTGGGGAGGGACCCCTTTGTGTCCATAGTGGACGGGGGCCTACTTGCTGTTTGTATGGGTGCTGCAGTGTGCCAAGGGGATCAGGGACATGATCCAGAGTCATTGTGGGTGTGCAGTGTGCTCTACTTAATTGTGCATGTGTGCCATTGTGCCCATCTCCCCCCATCTCCCCAGTCCCTGTTCGGTACTCACCCTGGTGCTGTTGTGTCAGCTCATGTCGAGCAGTGTCCGGACCCCCAACTCCTGCCACCGTCTCCACACTGATGACTGTGGCCACCATTTCCTCCATCCAGCTCCTGGTGTTCCGCTGGGCTGCCACCTCCAGTCTGCATTGCTGCCTGATGGTTGTCAGCGAGTTTCTTCTTGGTTTTGTGCTTCGCATCATTCCAGCGCCTCTTGACCTCTCCAATTGTCCTCCTCCTCACTCCGACTGCATTCACCTTGTCCAGGATGGACTGCCATATTGCATTTTTGTTTGCCAATGACACGTTGGAGGTGACGAACAGTTGTTGGTGGTGTTCTATCACCTCCGTGATGATAATCCTGTTTTCCTGCGGACTGAACCTCGTCTTCCTCGTCTTCTTCTCCTTGCCCTTCCATGGCCCCGAGGTCCCAGGCTGGTCCTCCAGGGGGCTTGTGGGGTTCTGGTCGTCCTCTGTACTTGCTCCGGCTTCCTCCATGGTGCTACGCAGTTTTAATTATTTTGTTTGTGTTTTTCTGTGTTTTTATAGTGCATTTTCCCGCATGATCCGTGGGAATTGCAGGCCTGTCGCTGGTTATCGCTGATTTTTTTCTCGCCTGTGGCCAAATTGCAACTTTTTTTGCGTTTGTGTTTTGCGTTTTTTCGGCGTCGCGTTAATTTTAACGCAGTCATTTGGCGCGTTATCGTGAGACTATCGCATGGTGCCGCCGGGTTGAGAATACAACGTTAACACGGTGTTATTTTCCCGCGATGGACTGCGATGTGCAAAGTTGCGTTAAGCTAATTTTGTGATAATTATCACACGTTCTTGAGAATATCCCCCGTTGAACGCAATCGCTGGATTGCAAGGGTTCTTAACTCTATTCCCCTTCTCGAAGTGGGTTGTCTTCCTTGCTTCCCCATATCCCTTCTTCCCCCCTTCAGACTTTCCTTTCACTATCCCTCTTTACACAAAGTGTTATGTCAGACCATGCCCCAGTGTACTCTGACGATTATATCAAAAAAATACTTGAGGGTCCATCCTTGTTTTCAGACTCCATGGAATCTACTCCTAATACCAACATCTCTCTTACAGAACAACTAGAGAAATGTAAAAAGAAATATGTCAGATTGCAACTAATGATCCGTATGCTAACTGAATATCTAAGGGCAAATATTATACCAGTGGGCCTGCAAGTAAGAAACATACCTGGAGTCTTTACGGACAATAACAAATATATCACAAACTTTAGCTACATCGGAACAACCTGCTCACAGCACTGGATGGTGCTGGGCATAGATACTGCCACAGAAACATTGCAGAACCTCAATGAGGAAATAGCTGATATTGAGAAACAAATCAAAGACACCAGCTCAATCGCTGACTGTAAAAAACTACTAGAGCAGGTCCAAAAAACCGTAGATGAATTCTATCGACTTGAACAAAACAAAAAGACTCTGAAAGTAAAAAAAGATATCAAATCATACAATCGAGAGAGAACGTACACATACTTACAAAAGGACTTCTACCTTAATCGATCCTATTCTAATCCTCAAAACTCTAGACCTTGGGGCAGGTTCAACAGACGGGATAACCTGGTAGGATTTTCTGATACTTCTGCGGAGTCATCTGACAACTCAGACCAAGGTGAAGGTCCCAGTACCTCCACTTGGGCACCTAATCAACATTTTTTAGGCAGAGGACAAAATGAGCACCCAAAACGAGGCAGAGTCAAACAACAGCAACAATGGTACAACCCTCCAGGCGAACGTCAGAGCCGCCAGAAATTCTACCAGTGGTAACTAATGGCACAGAGACTATTCATGATCCCCTCACCATACCCATCTTCAACTTGTCCAGACATGCCCTAACTGACCCTGAACAATCACTTCTTAGTAAGGGCCTCTCATATGTCCCTACTACCCACCCCAACTTCCTGGTGCTCCAAACAGAACTTCTCCGGTTTTTCCGCAGAATCAGACTACACACCTATTTTCTACTCAACCCTTCTCCCACTAGCATCACCAACACTCCCCTCCGCCCTCCCTCTACTTTCTCTCCTGTTGTCAATATGATCCCTGGAGAGGTACTTACTTTGAAAAAATGGTTATGAAGGATGTCTCTATTCATGAAACCACCAGACGCTGCATTCTGTACAACATTTCATCGAGGAAAGGAGGGTCCTGACTGTGAGAAGTTGGCCTGGCATATGCTGTCCACTAATTATAGTGGGCACCTTGCACCAGTCCAAACAACCCCTTATTGGAGATAGGTTAAAGACAACCTTATTGAAAGCTATCCTAGTGGTAGCTATGGAGAGCAGCCTTCAGGCTAAGTCTTGAAGGAATGTAAAGCAGCTTGTTTTACCAGTCTATAATCTCTTGAGTGACCAAATGAAAGAGCACCACACCAGGTATATATTCAAAATATATGTATTTATTGCTAAACACACCCTCTAGTCTCTTTATGAGGCTAGAGTTCGAAGTACACAAGTTATAAGTTATTTAAACACAGTAATAGCACAAATACACGTTTGGGCCCTAGGGGCGTACCAAACCATATACCAATAAAGTGGTATAAGAACCACGACTGAGCTAGACACTAGGCCTAGAGCCTCTAGAAGTGCTTGGACCACAAGGAACCACCCAAGGTAGTGACACAGGGGACCCACGGGGACGCGTGCAGTGTAAATACACAGCCGCGATACGCCGTTAACTTCTATGGAGAAAGTCGCGATCAGGAAATTAAAGAAAAGGGACACTTAAAGGAGGACTTGGAGCAAACCCTTTGAGAACTAGGTCGTTCTAGAGTCTCTACCCACGGGAGCACCAGAGTACTCTTGTTACCTCACCCAGGGAAGCCGGGTGCATAGGTGCCTTTCGGGGTCGGGTTTCGTCGTCGATTTGAATGGCGATCTGCTGCAAAGTGCTGCTGGCGACCAAGTGGAAAGTGTCCGGGTGGATCCAAGAGTGGATCAGAGATCTGAAGAACCTGAAAGCAGAGGGGACAGAGTCTGGGTCACTAGCCAGTGACCAGGAAGGCGATGAGCGGATGCCCACCGATGTTGAGTGCTTCAGGTAGGTTGACGGTTGTCTTGACTCTTCAGCCACGAGGTCCAGGAGGCATTGTCGGCAACCAGGAGCAGGATTCGGGCTGGTACACAATGTCTGTCGAGTGCTGAGGTGTCGGCGATCGGATTGGACCCAACAAGCCTTGGCAACGGCAAGTCTCGGTGAAAGTGAAGAATGACGATGATGCAGACCAGCAAGGTCTGAGGAACTCACCCAGCAAAGGTAAAAGAGGGCAAGCCTGGAGCAACCAGGGAGCCCAAGAAGAAAAGGATTGGCCTTTGTGAAGGGCTACTAGCCAACGGTCTAGCGACCGCGAAGGAGCCTCGAGACGTCGCATGTGGAGCTGGCTCACAGGACACTCGTGGAGTGGAGGCCAGTGATCTTCGGTGCAGTTGGTGCTGGAGGCTAGGGCTACTCGGAGCCCAAAGCACAACTTCGTGGGAGACCCAGAAGAGGATGCACTAGCAAATGCGTGCGGTGTCCAGGGGTCACGGTTCCACATTACCCACGACAGCTACGGGCCTCAGCTTTGCTGGGGACTCAGGGCAGCCTCGGCGAAGTCTGGAAATCTACCTCTGGTGATGCAAAGACTTCGGCATCCGACGGGAGCTTAGGCGATGCAGACCGGACAATTGCTTCTTTGGTGCCTGCCAAGCAGGGGAGTCACTCCTTGACCCCAAGGGAGATTCTTCTGTCCTCTAGTCTTGAGTAGAGCATCGAAGGTCCAGGATTCTGTTTCAGAGTTTCATCCAGGGATAATCTAAAAGTCCTAAGGACTGGGTTCCTATACTTATACTAAGTTTAGGGGTTGGACTACTCTGTGACCCCACCTATGGGTGGGTCAGGGCAGAGGGGTGGCTACACCCCTTTCCCTTTGTCCAGTTCGCGCCAAAGCAGGGGCTGCAAGCCCCTGATCCGGTTTGAACTGGGGTATGCACAGGGACACCAAGTGTGCCCCCAATGCAGGACTTCAAAGCACCCGAAAGTGCTCCCGCCCAGCCCCAATACACACTATCCTGTCTGGGGAGGTGGTCACACCTCCCTGGACCAGGAAACCTATTGTCCAGGCCTCCCCTGCCGGAGTATCGTCCAGCAGCAGGAGGCCAGACTTGTGTCTGTGGCAGCAGCATCCATTTTGTGATGCCAGGGCTTTAGAAAGAAGTTACCGGCCAGGCCAGGGTTAACATGTCTCTCCCTCTAGAAGGGTGGAATGCTACCCTCACCGCCAGAATTGGCGGGGGGGTAGTATTCCAAGATGTTTGACACCAAAC